>JAZHEH010002996.1:0-1200000 GCA_036589455.1 Ateles fusciceps | reverse complement strand
TTTGGGTTCACTGAGTTTTTTTCTTTTCAACAGATTTTGTGTTAATCAGTGTAGACGAAGTGCTGTAACAAACAATCTCAAACTCTCAGTGACACACCATAATGAAGGTTTATTTCATGATCATTTCACAATCCCAGGTTGGTTGGAGGGGGCTTTGATCCATGCAGTCATCCAGGGCCCCAGGCATCTGATATCGAGTAGTTCTGCCATCCTCTAAGGCCTTGAAGGCCTCCACTGGATCATCCATGTCTGATCAGCAGGAGAGAGAATAGCAAGAGTGTGGAGGATGCCACAGGCAGTTTCATAACCCTGGATGTGGTATATCCCACTTCTGCCACCTTCACTACTTCTTAGGTCACATGGCCTCACAGACCTGCAGGAGAATCTGGGAAATACGGTCTAGCTGGGTGTCCAGGAGGAAAAGAAAGTAGAGCTTAGTGAGCACTTAACATGCCTCTGCCATACATGTTTAAAAAGTTTCCAAGGAGGCCAGGTGCAGTGGCTCGTGCCTATAATCCCAGGACTTTGAGAGGCCAAGGTGGGAGGATCACCTGAGGTCAGCAGTTCAAGACCAGCCTGGCCAACATGGTGAAACCCCATCTCTACTAAAAATACAAAAATTAGCCAGGTGTGGTGGCAGATGCTACTTGGGAGGCTGAGGCATGAGAATCCCTTGAACTTGGGAGGCAGAGGTTATAGTGAGCCGAGATTGCTCCACTGCACTCCAGCCTGGGCAACAGAGCAAGACTCCATCTCAAAATAAAAGCTTCTAAGGAATCCTCCCAACAGTGACCCAGGCCAGGAGAGTCCCACTACCACGGTCTTGAGGCATGTACTCACACCCTTCGAAAATTACTTTTACTCATTGTGGACCTTTGCATTTTAAAGTTTACACCCGGAGATTTTCATCATAAATTTAAGTCACTGTGAAGGATGTCATTTCTGCCATATTATAGATACTGAAATTTGTGGTGGTCACCAGACAATGCTCCACCCAGACCCCTCATCAAGGAAAGACTTGTCCCCACCCACTGTACTGCTGGGAGCACTGCCAGCTTGCTGCTGGGTTAGGGTGGCCTCAGGTGCACAGCTGCCTGGCCCTGGCTCATGCCCTTCCCCAGGCAGCCCCCCTCAATGACTGGCTGTGGTGGGAGTACAAGGCTCGGGGCAGGGGCAGGGCAATTCTGATGACCCTTTCAGTGACAGAGCTCCCATGAAGCTGCCAGGTCTTCAGGGACCTGAATTGCAGCGAACTTTCCCTCTCCCCAACTCCTGCTTCCTTCCCCTTCCTTTCTCAGGGGTTCCTCCCAAGGGTACCCCCCCATGGACATTCTACACACGAAACTCCAGCCTACAGTTCCCTTCCCAGAGACCCACCCTACAGCAGCTTTCCAAAATGAAATGGTCATCCTGTTCTGCTGCAGCAGAAATACATAAATACATTCAAATTAACTTTAAAAAAATCCTTAGTACCATAAGCTTTCAAGCTATTAAAGTGTGTCCCGAATTGAGTTGTCATTTCAAGTTAACGTCAATCAGTATTAAAAAGAAAAAGTAATTTTGGGGGGGAAATGCATCTGTGATGGACAGGAAGTTTTATGCTCCCTAGAAGGAAAGACCAACACTGGGGACACCAATGTTTGGATTATGTCCCTGTTGGGCACTCTGAAGGCTTTTCTACCTTAAAGCAATTCCCTTAAGAATATTCAGGAAGGATAAAGATATGCCTTGCTTTTGTAAAGTGGGGAAAGGCCAATTTTAAAAGTAAAGAAAGAAAAGTCAACATAATACCGCCTGACCAATTTTAGAAAAGAGTACAGTTGCCAAGTGCATTCTCCGGAAACCATAAAGTTCTGGATCACAAATTGCAGACCTAGTAGGAAATGCGCGCAACCCCCATTTGAAGATCGTGTCCACTGCACAGAATCCTTCTACCCTGCGTTCTTTCCCTTATTTCTGTTTCAGACATGTCGGCCATGTCAATCAATTACAAAGCACTCCCTACAGGAACATTCCTTCTGTGGTGCCTCCTGAAGTGGCGCCCCTCTGCCATTGTGCACTGCACCTGCCACAGTTGATTGGACCAGGGGTGGCATCTGATTTCAGTCTCTCTCCATTGCCCAGGCTGGAGTGCAGTGGTGCAATCAGAGCTCACTGTAGCCTCCAACTCCTGGGCTCAGTTGGCGTTCCTCCCAGTTCGGTCTCCCAAGTAGCTGGGATTACAAGCATGAATCACCGTACCCAGCTGGCATCTGATTTGAAAACCAGCAATGTATAAGCCAGCCAGTGATCGATGCCTGCACAAAACGATGCACTTAGCCAATCAGAGGCTCTGTTTTGGAGGAATCTGAGTTATGGACATGGAGAATACCATGCAGTTAGAGAAGAAAGCAGGAGGTGAGTGGACCCAGGAGAGGAGCCAAAGGCCAGAGTCACAGCCACATAGGCCACTAGGTGGACGGGGGGTGAGCCTATAAGAAAGGGGAGATGGGGAGAGAGATGCTGCTGTCCTGGCTCCCAGGAGCTCAGCATACTGGGCACCAAGGCCTCCTGGATGCCACAGGCACCTGCATGCGTGACTGTCCATATTTACCATGGTATCCATAGGTATGGTAGCCATCTCCTGCTGTGTAACCAACCACCCTGAAAATGGGGTGACTTAAAACACCAAGAATCACTTATACTGTGTATGTATCTGCAATTCAGGCAGGGCTTGTTGGGTACCACTTTTCCCTGTTCACAATACACCTTAGCTGGGATGGGTGAGGGCTCAGATCCCAGAGCCAGTGGCCCAAAGTCAGGTCCCTCGACCTGTCCGGTGCCACTCTCAACCCAGGTTGCTTCTTAGGTGAAGCGTGGACATCAGTGGTACCTGCAAGTTGCTGGAGTCCTGTTGCCCGTTCTTTGTTCTCCCTGGAGCCGTTTCTCACCGCAGGCTTCCTTCTCATGGCCAGCACAGAACTCCCCAGTCCTGAAGGATATAGAATACAACAGCAGTTAAGTCCAGTTGTCTGCAGTTTGACCTGAATGCTGCTGATTCAGGACACGGATGGAGACCACATCCCATGGGTGGTCCAGGGCCGTTACTTCACTTTAGAAGGTGGCCAGATGAGCTACCACTCACTGGAAGAATTAGCAGTGGAAATTCTTGGGGCACCAAGGAAAGAATACAGAAGGTTCTGTAGCATACACAGTGCTCTATAAAGATGTCCCAATTATCTTTTCATCCAGACACTCGAACTGCTGGCTTACAGAAAAAAAAATACAGCTTATACATATATTTATCTTGCTTGGTCCCTACTCTGCTTTTAAAAAATTCCCTACTTTTAAAACCTGGGAGAGTTTGTGTTTAACAATGGCTTTCTGGCTGGGTGTGGTGGCTCATGCCTATAATCCCAACACGCTGGGAGGCCAAGGCGGGCAGATTGCTTGAGTCCAGGAGTTGGAGACCCGCCAGGAAAACAGGGTGAGACCCGATCTCTATTAAAAATACAAAAAAATAGCCAAGCATGGTGGTGCACACCTGTGGTCCCAGCTACTCGGGAGGGTGAGGGTGAGGGGGTCGCTCGAGCCTGGCGGGTGGAGGTGAGCTGAGATTGTGCCACTGCACTCCCGCGTGGGTGGCAGAGCGAGGCTCTGCCTCAAAGAGGAAAAAGACTTTCTGACTTCTGTTGAAGAGACTGAAGTCCGTGGAAATGCCAGGCCACTTTCTCGCATGGTGCCCAGTGGGACTGAGTGGTTCCGGAACCCCCGTGGCCTGGCTCCTTCAGGCTTCTGAGTTTGAGGTCCCCATGTCTTTCAGGGGAAACACAGCGGCAGGCAGTGCCTGGAAACAGTGTGCATAGCAACATTTGAGTCCTGCATTTCACAGACTGCCTTGCCAGCCCCGTTAGTTTTGAACCGCTTTGTTTCAAGGCTTGAGCTGACATACATGAGACACGGTTGAGACTGATGGAACAAGAAGGGAGCTGGCCTAGGGATTCAGCCAGAGGCTGCCGACTCCACGCCATCAAGCACAGGCTGCCCCCTCTCCAGCAATGCCTTGTGAACCTGGAGAACTGCAGGTTGGCTGGGGTGATGGTCCCAGGTGAGTAGGGCCACACAAGGGCTGCAGTTTAGCATAAAGATTGTTTCTCAAAGCCAGGCCAGAAGATTCTGCAAGTGTAAAGGAAGCATATTTGTCAAGGCTTCCCCCTCCACACATTGATACGATTTTTACTGCATTTCTTATAAGCATTTTATTACCTATTAAAGGCAAGTTCCCAGGTCCTAGTGCTTCTCCCTACGACGGCATTGTTAGCACGGCAGGCCCGTTTAGGTCAGAGCTGCTGCCTGCTGGAGAGGCGTCATTAGTCAAGGTGCAAAGCTTGTTCTCAATCTAACATCACCCCAGGCCCCAGAAAAGCCAGGAGGCCTGGGAACTGAACGTTGAAGTATAGTCTTCTCCCCCAGGTCTGGTCCTTAGCCTGGAGTGCCTGTAAGGGCAGCTTGTATCTCCTCAGGGCATTCCAGCGGGGGTAGACGTCACACCATCGTATTTCTCTGGCTCTACCGCAGCTAGAAGAACCCCAGGCCTCAGTTAGTGCAGGGACGTCCTGGAAGGTAACTCACATGTGCTCGACAAGTCTCAGGTGCCGGCTGGCATCGGCCGTCTTCCCTCTCTGCTGCTGCTTCTGCCGCTGATCTCTGCCGCTGAGGCCACCCAGGCTCCAGGGAGGCTGGCATGCCCCGCACAACCACATCTGGACCTCTGGCACCCCAGCCATGTGTGGCCTCCAACAG
This sequence comes from Ateles fusciceps, assembly GCA_036589455.1. Lineage (NCBI taxonomy): Eukaryota > Metazoa > Chordata > Mammalia > Primates > Atelidae > Ateles > Ateles fusciceps. The sequence goes on along the minus strand of JAZHEH010002996.1, from coordinate 1,195,218 downwards.
GGACCCAGGCTGTCCTTACCGCCCGCCCCACAGCTGTAGCCCTTTGGGCACAGTTATCACCCAGAGCAGAGCTGCCTGGGCCCCTCACCCGGAGGTCTGAGTGTCACTGATCTTTGCAGCTTCGTCTTCAGGGCTCAGCTCTGGTCCATGGGGCTGGGGCTGAGCATGACCCAGGTGACTAACACCATGTGGCGTGTTTCGCTTGCTTAATGTCCACGAGCCTCAACTCTTTCTGCCATTTACTTGAATAAATAATTTTAATAAAAATAATAAAATATAATAAAAATAAATAATTTAAATAAAAAATTTAGCCCCCTAAACTGATCTGGATCCTGGGCCTGAACACAGCCCAGGTTCCCACCGGGACTGTGGACATAGGGCCGCACACGGGCTAATCCAGAACATGAACAGCACAGGGTGTTTTCCTGACCCCTCAGATAAAATAGGGCCCCCCACACCTCTTGACAACCATCTCAGTCCCTTCCTCTGCTTATGTTTTCTTCTCATTGCTTCCTGTTCTATTTTACTTCATTTTTTATTTATTTTCTGTCTCTGGTCACGAGAACGTAAGCACTTTGAGAGCAGGAACTTTGATGTGGCTGAGCACTGTATTCCCAGCCCCCGAACAGTGCCGGGCGCACAGTTGGTGCATAATAAATGTGCTGAGTTAAAAAGTAAGAGCCGAGAGGGGTTGGTTTTCTATTCTATGACATGACTTCTTCCTTTCACTTATTAGGCATGGCTAAGGAACCGAAGACACAGGGAGTGGAAGATAGGCTAGGAAGGACTTGCCTGGCTCTGCTTTCTGTAATCTGCCTTGGTGATAAAAATGGCCAAGAAGAGGGAAGATGCTATGGTTCTTTCCAAGCTGGTCACAGGCTTGATCATTTTGAATGACAATGACATTCCCAGGAGATGAGGAAACAGCTAGAGCTCCTGGCCCAAGTGTAGCAGACTGTTCTGCGTCAGACTGTGCCTTCTCTAGCACGGACACGCCATGCCTTCTACTTGGGTTAGGGCTCAGTGTCAATCAATATCCATAGTAGAAGGATAATGTGCCTGGCACTATGCTAGGTGCTGGGTAGAGAATGACAGATGACATTTGGGATTGAGGCAAGAAATTATTAAACAAATAAGATAATTTCAGGTAGTGACAAGTTCTTTATAGACAATAACAGCAGGCGACATGATGGGGGTGGCATCTTGTGGGTATTGATATATACCCACTGTGAAAGGATGTATCTTGGATATCTGACTCTGAGTTTTCAGAAGACTATAGAACTAAGCCTTTTACATTGCATTTTAAAATACCTAAACCCAACCAGGGGACTAAGAGAGCTTAATATGGAAGGTTTCACTATGGAAGGTTTCACTGCACTTACAAATTTACTGAAAATTCCCTGGCATCTGTTATTTTCCTGTTGAAGATGGTTTATATGTCAAATCTGGGTTCGTGAGTCTATCCCACTTACCTTTCTTACTCATCTCCAATTTTTAACTGTCTTGGTTCTAATAAGAATTTATTAAGAGTTTGCCATGTGTCAAGCTTAGGCGCAAGAGATACTGAAATGAATGTGACAAAGGTGAGTGGGTCTTCTCAGTGGCTGAGGACAGAGGCTGTGGAATCTGGCAGGTCTGGCCTCAAATCCTAGTTCCTGCCCTTCCTCCCTAGCAGCTAGCTCCTGCCAATTAGAGCCACGTTCCTCTTTTGTCAAATGGGACCAATCATCTCCAACTTGCAAAGTTGTTTAAATGAGGTCTCCCACAGAAGATGTTCAATAAAGGGAAGCCATTTCTCGCCTGAGACATCTGGTTTCCAGGAACAAGCAGGAACCTGAACCGATTCAATGAGGCTTTCTCCTGAACAGGGACCTCGCAGTTAAGGAACTGGAGGCTCCAAATGCTGTCCAATGTCCCAGAATAGTGTGGCACAGAAGGCCAGGGTGGTGACTGGGGGCGGTACATTCTCTGTGCGTGGGACATGGACACTTCATGTGGGAGCAGCTGGCTTCTCTGGGGGCTGTGGCTCCCTTTGGACACAGTTATCAAACTTCGTGACAATGCGGAAGATCTAATAATAGTGTTTTCCACCCCAAGAGCAGGGGGCCGCTTTGCATATTTTTCGTCTTTTGTAGCTCCCGAAATGACTTGGTAATGTGAAACATGCCTATGGAGAGCCTTGTTTTGTTTGTTCTTAGGCTTTCATGCGAACATTGAGCAAGAAGAATTTGCTATAAATAGGTTGCAATTATTTAGTGAAAAAATAGAAAAATAAAGTTGGGTGGGCACTAGTCAGACTTCTGGACAAATGCAAGCTTCCTCAGCAAGAATGGTCAAGTGGAATGGCACGCCATAGATGCTGGCTACGGACCCATGTTCATCCTAACTCAATTCTGCGGCAAGTCTGCCTCCAGGGCCTCATGCCTATGGGCGCCTTGGAATCACGGATGAGTGGAAAGCCCACCCACTGGGACACGTTCACCCACATGAAGGGTCAGCCTTAGACAGATTTGGAGGAGTAATTCTCAGCTTTAGGAGGCCAGAGCGGGGGAATACTAAGAAATCCAGTAAAAGGAGTAGTGCGGAACTTTCATCTAGTTTTTCTCTGTAATTGCTGGTCTTTCATGTTGAGAAGATGCAAGTTCAGTGTGGCAAGCTTGTGAAAGGCCATCTACTCTTTCTGCCACTTCCCTCATCAGCAGGAATCTACTGTTCCAGTGTGTGTGTGTGTGCTTGTGTGCACGTGCGTGCATGTGTGTGTGATGAAGAACCTTCTCTTATGATTCCATTACGGTGCTATTTCTGGAAAGTAACTACAGTAGGAGAAAAGTCTTGATTTGTGTATTCAGTAAGCTACTGTGACAGAAGAACCCAGGGAGTCGATCTTTCCAGAGGCCCTTGGGACTGTCCAGGTTCGGGGATGCTTTGCTAATGGTGTTGATACCATTTTTTATAAACACATTCTTTGTACTGCAATTTGCATACGACATTTCCATGATTCTGCCGAATTCATGAGCTGAAATCTCAATTGTTATAAACTTGGCAACCTACTTTAGAAATAATTATATGAACTCAGCATAAGCTCGATTTCTATTCTTGCTTTATCAGTTTTCCGGTCTCCGCTGGGAATGCCTCATGAATATTTGATGCGTCCATGGTCCACACGTAAGGAGACGAGCATGTTCTGCTGTAGGTGAAGTGGAAGGTTTTTCTTTCCACAAATGTAACCTGAGAGGAGCTATTTTCTCAAATGGAGGCACCAGTGCAGACGATGTAAATGACACAATTGTCTGTATGCTGTGTGCACATGTGTATTTTGACTAACCATGGGAATACTGTCCAGGTATTTTTTAGATTGATTACTTCTACCCCCCAGATTTGGTGTCAGCTCTGGGCCTTTCATCAGAGGCCTTTCTGGTTGAATGAGAAAAGCAAGGCGGCAATGCACCGTGTGGAGAGAACATGTGCTTTCTGCTCACTGACGGGGAGAGGGTCTGCCACCCCAAAATGACAACGTGAAGACAAAGCAAACACAATCTCCACTTTCTGGCCATACCCATTAGCTTTGGAAAATGTGTCTTCTGAAATTCTGCCTCCTCCCACCCTGCCATCCAAATAAGGGTTCTTTCCAAGAAAAACATCAGCAGTTCCAGTTCAGCTTCCAGTATCTTGCATGGGAAGTCTCTGTTTTAACAGGGGTGCTGCTGGGTGTGTTTCACTGTTTCCAAGAGTGGAACAAAGCAGTGTGCGCGCTATCAACCTTATTAGAAGCCGATGACAGGTATTTGCGATCCACGAGAAACATGTAAAGATGGAGGAGACTGAACCAGATTCCTGTGATACTTTAATAATAAAACACAGCCCCAACACAACTCACACAGGCTGAGTTTGTCACCTCCTCCTCTGCTCCCAGAGGTTTCTATCATATTGCAACTATGGAACTCATATGTTAACATGACTACCTAGGCCACGTAGCCCGGAGCTCTGAAACCTAAGAACATGACTTACTGACTTCGGATCCTCAGTGCTTAGAGCAACATCTATAAAATAGGACATAAAATAGATGGCTACTGATTAAGTGGTTGATTTCAACTGCTTTATCATTAACAAGGATTTCCACGTGCATTTAGCATATTTATCTGAAGATTCTGGATGTTCTGTCCATTCATGGTCTCTCTGACTCTTCAGTTCAGCCCTATGTTGACCAAAATCATAGTTCAACATGATGAACCAAACGACTAATCAATTAACTTACCACTCTTCAATCAATTGACTTTACGCTGTCTGTAAATTTTAAAATCAATCATTTATAAACACAAGCAGCTCTAAAATTGCTTTGACACCTTGGGTTTTAATCTTTAAGGAAAACAGAATCATCTTCGAAGAAAAATGAGAAGAAAACAACTTTTTACATATTCCATATCATCTGAATTTTCTGAATCAAAGTGCTTTTTTCAAAACTCACCTATTTGGACAGAAATAAGATAAAGAAATGAATAAGAGGAGAAGGCACAGTTAGCCTACGTATGGGATTCTCACACTTTAGGGAAACACCTAAACAGAAAAAGATGTCTGGGTGCGATCCAAAAACTTTCTGTTCTAGCAAGATCCCCAGTGATGGTGACAATGGTGATAATGGTGATGGTGATGCTGGTAATGGTGGTGTTTGTGGTGCTGGTGACAGTGGTGCTGGTGGTCATGATGGTGGTGATGGGGTGCTGGTGGTGGTCATGGTGATAGTGGTGGTGGTGGTGGTAGTGGTGGTGGTGGTGGTGATGGTAGTGGTGGTGGTGGTAGTGGTAGTGGTGATGGTGGTGGTGATAGTAGTGGTGGTGCTGGTGGTGATGGTAGTGGTGGTGGTGGTAATGATGGTAGTGGTGGTGGTGGTAGTGGTAGTGGTGGTGGTAGTGATGGTAGTGGTGGTGCTAGTGGTGCTGGTGGTGATGGTAGTGGTGGTGGTGCTGGTAGTGATGTTAGTGGTGGTGATGGTAGTGGTGGTAGTGGTAGTGACGATGATGGTGGTGGTGGTGATAATGGTGATGGTGGTGATGGTCATGGTCATGGTGGTATTGGTGGTGCTGGTGGTGCTGGTGATGGTAGTAGTGGTGATTGTAGTGGTAGTGATGGTAGTGGTTATGGTAGTGGTGGTGATGGTGATGATGGTGGTGGTGGTGGTGATAATGGTGATGGTCATGGTCATGGTGGTATTGGTAGTGACGGTGGTGGTGGTGGCGGTGATGGTAGTGGTGGTGGTGCTGGTGGTGATGTTAGTGGTGGTGATGGTAGTGGTAGTGATGATGATGATGATGGTGGTGGTGATAATGGTGATGGTGGTGATGGTCATGGTCATGGTGGTATTGGTGGTGCTGGTGGTGATGGTAGTGGTAGTGATGGTAGTGGTTATAGTAGTGGTAGTGATGATGATGGTGGTGGTGGTGATAATGGTGGTGGTGGTGATGATCATGGTCATGGTCATGGTCATGGTGGTATTGGGAGTGGTGGTGGTGGTGGTGATGGTAGTGGTAGTGATGATGATGATGGTGGTGGTGGTGATATTGGTGATGGTGGTGGTGGTGATGGTGATGGTCATGGTCATGGTGGTATTGGGAGTGCTGGTGGTGGTGGTGGTGGTGATGGTAGTGGTAGTGATGATGATGATGGTGGTGGTGGTGATTGTGTGGTGGTGGTTATTGGTGATAATGGTGGTGGTGATGGTCATGGTCATGGTCATGGTGGTATTGGGAGTGGTGGTGGTGGTGGTGGTGGTGATGGTACTGGTAGTGATGATGATGATGGTGGTGGTGGTGGTGATAATGGTGATGGTGGTGGTGGTGATGGTCACAGTCATGGTCATGGTGGTATTGGGAGTGGTGGTGGTGGTGATAATGGTGATGGTGGTGATGGTCATGGTCATGGTCATGGTGGTATTGTGGTGCTGGTGGTGATGGTAGTGGTGGCTATGGTAGTGGTAGTGATGGTAGTGGTTATGGTAGTGGTAGTGATGATGATGATGGTAGTGGTGGTGGTGGTGGTGGTGATAATGGTGGTGGTGGTGGTGATGGTCATGGTCATGGTCGTGGTGATATTGGGAGTGGTGGTGGTGGTGGTGGTAGTGGTGATGATGATAGTGGTTATGGTAGTGGTGGTAATGATGATGATGGTGGTGGTGGTGATGATAATGGTGAGGTGGTGGTGATGGTGGTGGTGGTGATTACAATGCTAAGTGGTGATGATGGTGATGGTGACGGCAATGCTATTGGCCGGGACACCACACTTGGAGAAGCCTGAATTCAATCAGAGAAGGAGTATAAATGTTTGGAATTGAATTTATCCATTGTTTGATGTGATGCAATCAGGTGGCTGTCCTGTCATTGGACAAAGTCTCTCTATATGTCTTATTGCTTTTCCCTATTAAAAAAATCTAGGCCAGGTGCAGTGGCTCATGCCTATAATCCCAGCATTTTGGGAGGCTGTGGAGGGTGGATCACTTGAGCCCAGGAGTTCAAGACCAGCCTGGGCAACATGGCAAAACCCCTCTCTACAAAAAAATTTAAAAATGAGCTGGGCGTAGTAGTGCATACCTGTAGTCCTTGCTATTCAGAAGGCTGAGGTTCTCCTGAGCCCAGGAGGTCAAGGCTGCAGTGAGCCATGATGGCACCACTGCACTCCAACCTGGATGACAGAGGGAGACCCTGTCTCAAAGAAACAAAAACCAAAACTTCTGTATATATTTGATGAAGACAACAGATTGGGAGGATGGCAGAATAGTGGAGTATTGAACAACCAGCTCTCAGCAACAGTAAGAACAAAAGCCCTGATTTGCAGCATTTGCCTCCGGGGGTGCAGCTCCCTCTCCTGTGGTCACCCTCAAGCTGCCAGCATGAATTCAGGGGGCCGGGAGTTGGGGGAGGGCTAGCGGCACACACTTCGAATTAGACACACGCCCAGCCCTATTTCCTAAAGCCACGTGTTACCTTCTGGGCATGTGGCCTAATCTCCTTAAGCCTCCTTTTTCTTACCTGTAAAACAGAGATAGTTAACAGCCTCTTGGGAGCTGGAGAGTAAGCAAGCCTGATGCCCAGCACCTGGCTCCAGCACTCCACAGCGGTAGCCGAGAGGTCCGGGCAAAGTACTGCCCGGTCTCAGCCACCTGTGCGGAAGCGGACAAAGGTTGTTTGAAATAAGGTCTTTTGTAAAATGCTGTCTCATCGTCTTCGTCTCTATTGTATAAACCTTCCTGCGGGATGTTCCACAGGTCTGCTTCCACGTGATTACCAAATTTGCTTTAAGAGCAAATTAAATTTCTCTTCAATTTGTTCACTTGGTTCTTTGTTCTAGTACCCAGAAGCTTTTATCTTTGGGACATTAGAAGACTACATCATATGGATAACTGGGCAAACTTCCTCATTTTCTTGGGCAAATTCATAATCTGAACCTGGGTCTGGTACTTGGATTGTAAGCTTCCCTGCATTCCTTCCCCCACATCCGTGAGCTAACGGATTGGCAACCTGTGAGCAGTGAAAAGTAGGCATGGGATTTATAATGGTGAAACAGACTGGAAACAAGGCAGAGGGCCCACGATGGAGGGTTGGTGAGTAAAGTTTACCTCGTCACAGGATGCCCCTCACACAGCCATCAAAAATGACATTTGTGAAGTGTTTCTAAGAACATAAAAAATTCTGTGACTTGTGTGGCAAAAGCAGTACACACACACACGGACACACACACATTTATATACACAGATGACTCTTGAACAATGTGGTAGTTAGGGGTGCCGACTCCCCACAAAGTCAAAAATCGGTGAATAACGTTTGACTCCCCCCAGACTTAATGATAACTCAGAGTACAGTATATAAATCAGTGTCCCTATGAGCTGACAACTCAGGCTGAAGCTGTCTCCGCTCGCCACGCAGGCAATTATCTGAGCCTGCCTGGTAACCCACAAGTCTTTGCATACCTCTATCATCCTACACACCAAACATTATTGTAACAACATCTATTTATGTATCTGTTTCAGATGTTAGACCAGAGGTTCCTGGAGGGCAGGACTGTGTCTTCTTTTTGTACCCCTGGCACATGGATTTGGTCAGAACGTGTGTGAATGATCTTATCTCAGGAATGGAGAGGCCAGTCCTACAGTGCAGGCCACAGAGGGGTCGTGAGCCCTTTGAGACACAATGTTCTTAAAGCTCCCTGTGAGTTAATCTGTCGGAGGACAAAAGATTCTTTCTTATGTCCCAGCAAACCCTTTTGGGCTTTAATGTAAATCCCCCCTTTTCACAGTACTGAAGACTTCAAAGAGTACTGATTGGCATTTGTTACATAAAAACACTGATATGCCTATGTATGTGCTTATACCTCTCTTGTAGTAAAAAGGATTTCAGTTGACTTAGAAATCTCCAACGAAATAACATGAAAGCAGCCACAATATGAAATAAAAGCCAGTGGAACGTGATGGGGACAGAAGCAGCTAAGCCTCAAGGAACTGGAACACAGAGCTCAAACTGCCAAGATTTTCATTCCACCTGCAGCTTTTTGCATTTTAGCTTACTTTGCTCAGGCTGGCTTTGTCCACGTGGTGACTAAGATGTTTCCAGGCTCCGTATACCTCTTATCTCTCAGCATCACATCAGTTAGTGATCACATCTTTTTCTCCGGTTGCACTTTAACAAATCCCAGGGAAGGACATGATGGGTCAGGATTAGGTCAGGTGCCCACCCAGAAGTAATCAATCATAGGCGGATGAATGTGGGAGGGACCCTAGGACTGACTGAATGCTAGTCAGGGTACTTCCCTAGTCAACAGTCTGACCCAAGAAATGAGGTTGCCTAAGAACACGGAAGCCGCATTTGAAACCTAAGGCTGGAGAGGTGGAAGCAGCTTTTCTTTGACGAAGAGGGGGAGAAAGCTGAACAAACATATACAGACGTCCATCACAGCTCCTAACCCCACAGGGATCACATGGATGGCAGTCACAGCAGAGTAGACAGGGTGGCCAGACGGTGTATTACAAAGCAACTTATTTACTGATCAGATACTATGGCCCCCAGAAGCTTCTCAAGATATGGGAAGGACAGAGGCAGGGGCCCTACAGCCCAAAGACCACACTGTCTTCATTCATATATAGAGTTCATATATAGCATTGGATCTTCTTTCTCAATTATTCTTAGGAAGCAAATACCAAATATAAGGTCAAAATAAGAAAATGTTTAGATCTGTTTTTATATGCTACAGAAACTGTATAAATTTATATGCAGCAAACAATAAAAATATGGTAGTGAAATCATTTTTAAAGATTGCTTGGCTGGACGTGGTGGCTCACGCCTGTAATCCCAGCACTTTGGGAGGCTGAGGCAGGTGGATCACAAGGTCAGGAGTTCCAGACCAGCCTGGCCAAGATGGTGAGACCCCATCTTTACTAAAAACACAAAAATTAGGCGGGCATGGTGGCAGGCACCTGTAATCCCAGCTACTCGGGAGGCTGAGGCAGAGAATTGCTTGAACCCAGGAGGCAGAGGTTGCAGTGAGCTGAAATCACGCCACTGCACTCCACACTGGGCAACAGAGTGAGACTCCGTCTCAAAAAAAAAAAAAAAAAAAAAAAAAGACTGCTCTACAATAAGTGCATTTTAAGTATTTAATAAAAATAATAATCCTAGGCCGGGTGCGGTGGCTCACGCCTGTAATCCCAGCACTTTGGGAGGCCGAGGCTGGTGGATCACGAGGTCAAGAGATCGAGACCATCCTGGCCAACAGGGTGAAAACCCGTCTCTACTAAAAATACAAAAATTAGCTGGGCATGGTGGCGCGCGCCTGTAGTCCCAGCTACTCGGGAAGCTGAGGCAGAAGAATTGCTTGAACCCAGGAGGCGGAGGTTGCAGTGAGCCGAGATCGCACCACTGCACTCCAGACTGGCGCCTGGCGACGGAACCAGACTCTGTCTCAAAAATAATAATAATAATAATAATAATCCTTAGTAACTCTCAGTCCTTCGTTTCATGCTTCTTTATGACCTCCTCATCTCTGCCAGGTTTCACAAGACCTTGATGCTACGAAGATGGCAGCTTCTGTCACCATTTAACAATAATAGAGAGCATACGCGATCTGGGTCAGGCACTGTGCTAAGCGCTGTGGGTACAGTGCTGAGCAAGACAAAAACTGCCCCTGCCCTCACAGAGCTTATGTATCAGTTTGTTCTCACACTGCTAGAAAGAAACACCTGAGACTGGGTAATTTATAAAGAAAAGAGGTGTAATTGACTCACGGTTCCACATGGCTGGGCAGGCCTCAGGAAACTTACAATCATGGCGGAAGGCGAAGGGGAGGCAAGGACCTTCTTCACGTGGTAACAGGAGAGGCAAGAGTGAAGAATGAAGTTGGAAGAGCCCCTTATAAAACCGTGAGATCTCGTAAGAACCCACTCACTCTCATGAGAACATCATGGGGGGGAAGCACCCCCATGCTCCTATTACCTCCCACCCGATCTCTCCCCCAGACCATATCAGCTTACAATCTAATGGGTGGTTCAACTGCAAACAAGCATTATAGATGTTGTCTTAAGGACAAAACATTCAGGGAACCATAAAAGTTTCAAATGAATGAACCTATGGCCACAGAGCAAAAGGATTCATACCATAGAAATGGACTCCAAGCCTGTCCAGGTCCAGGTTACCTAGAAATACACTTCCCCTCCTCAGAGGAGGGGGAGAGCTCCGGGCACACACAGACCAATTGGAATAGGGGTTAGAGAGTTGGAAGGGCAAGATGTGGATTTCCCTTCTCTGTAGCAATTTGTATCTCTCAGTTTGCAAAGTAAAAATAAAATTAAGCAGAGTGTGGTGGCATGCGCATGTAGTCCTAGCTTCTCAGGAGACTGAGGTGGGAGGATCACGTGAGCCCAGGAGGCTCCCTGAGCTATGATTCCTCCACCTAACTCCAGTCTGGGCAACACAGTGAGACCCTGTCTTTAAAATAAATGAATAAATAGTAAACCTTTTAAAAAACCGTAGATGGAATAGTTCTCATTTACTTGCAACAAAATGTCTTATACGTGGTAACTATGGTCAATTCATCTGCATACTGCAAGAGAAACAGAAGAAAACTCTTCTGTCTTGTATTTAGGGGAGTGAATTATTACCTTTTTAATTCAAGATTAAAAGAAAAAAATGCTGGGTGTGGTGACTCATGCCTGTAATCCCAGCACTTTGGGAGGCCGAGCCGGTGGATAACCTGAGGTCAGGAGTTCGAGACCAGCCAGGCCAACGTGGTGAAACTTCGTCTCTACTAAAAATACAAAAGTTAGCTGGGCATGGTGGCACATGCCTGTAATCCCAGCTACTCGGGAGGCTGGGGCAGGAGAATTGCTTGAACCCAGGAGGCAGAGGTTGCAGTGAGCTGAGATTGCACTGGGTGACACAGCGAGACTCTGTCTCAAAAGAAAAAAAAAAAGAAAAAACTCCCTAAGCTCATTATAAACAAACAAATAACAGCTGAACTTCCTAGAACACTAGTTAAGAAAACATAAAGCAGCATTAGGAGTGTGAGATGTCTTTATAAATACCATAAAGGCTTAAAGGAAATGGGTGTTTTTGAAAGATTGTTCATTTTTAAAGAATAATTGTATCAGTCAGGATAGGTCTAGGTTATGCTGCAGTTAACAACGATCCTGAAAATCTCAGTGGCTTAAATAACAGTAGGTTGTTTCTTACTCACGCTACATAGACATCACATGTTGGCAGGGGGTTCGACCCCTGGTAGTTCGTCAGCGTTGGAGGTTCCAAACTGCACCCGTTTCTGCAGTAAGGCGCTTGGTGACTCATGCATTCACTTAAAGCTTCTGCATGGAAATGACGCGTCACTTAACTTACCTTTGGCCTACTTTAAGTGAGGCAAGAGGGTGTAATACTACAGCAGTGACTGGCTTCACTAAAAATAAGAATCATTGGAGTGTTATTCTTAAACATAGGGAATCTATCTCAGCTACATTTAATTCCATATGTTTTAATTTTTAGAAGATATTTTCCAAGGTTTTAATCACCTTCACTTGAATTCATAGAGGAACGGAGTCTAATTACTCTCCTCTTGAATCGAGGCTGAAATTAGTAAACCCTGGAGCAACAGAAAGTGGCAGAAGTGATGTTCTGGGAATTCTGAGGTTAAGTCTTCAGAAACCTTGCAGCGTCTTGCCAGCTCTTAAGGACCTGTGATGGGCAGTGCTTTCTGCCCACCTGGGATGCACTGGCAGTGAGAGGCATTTCCTCCTGCAGCCCCAAGCTGCCGTATAACCAGACCAGCTACACTGAAGCGACCGAGCTGGGGAGGCCACGGGAAGAGACCACACAGAGTGACCCAGAAACTACATGAGGAGAGAAGTGCCTCCAGCTGGAGACTAGTTCACTTCTTTGGTTTGAGTCTTTTGACTCGAATAAATGTGTTTCTACTTCTAAATGTCGTATGAAAATATGAGTATCCCTAGGAGTCGTTGTGCATCTAATTGATTTCTTTGGGCTCTAATTCCACGTGTGAATTAGTGGATCAGAAGATATGTTTTCTTGGTTGGTGAGAGCCCTGGGGGAAAGGAGTCTTGGTTCTCAAAAGGAAAAGAGAGGAGAGAAATAATTCTGAGGCTCCCGTTGCTGTCTAGGAAGGCACACGCTTGTGGGACTGGGATACTCACAGGGTGGCCAGCAACCAGCACAGAAATGGGACACAGGCAGAAGCCCAAGAGCAGGGTCCCTGGAGGACCCCCCACCCGCACCCCCCACCCCATCTTGCCAGGACCACCCTGAGCTGGTAGCAGGGTGGGCTCTGAGCAGCTGTGAGATACGCCATGAATTCAATCTTGATTCCTGGAAACCTGCAGCCATCCCGTGGACTCTGCCTGGGTCGTTTGAGGAGGAATACATAGAAGCCACCCTCTTCCCTACCTAAGTTGTAAAAATATTGACCCAAAAAATCTCCCAAAATGCACCTGAACTGGAAACTGAAACAGCACATTGATTCTGTTAAAGCTGATGATGTCGAGAAGGCATCTTCAGGTCTTAAAGCCTCATGGGCTTTCCCTGTGAACCCAGAATTAGGCAGACTTCATCACCTGGTCACAGACAGCATTGGGTGACAGTGGGACACCTGATGTGAACAAAACTTAAGACGCAGAGGAGCGTAGGAAAACACATGCTTCCTGTGACCTTCTCTCCCCTGAAAGAAATTAGAGAGGGATTGAAATGAACAAGCCCAATGTATTTCTCCCAAATTTGCAACAAAGAAAGTCTTTCCACATTCCTGGGATGCAGTAAATAAAGTGGCAGAGGGAGACTGGCAATGTCACACTAACTGAGCTCTCCCCCCATAGAAGCAAATAGTAACAGTGGAGAGGAGCATCTCCCCCAGTGGTGGAGTTGACAGTGCCTTGCAGGACAAGCATGCACCTTCACCCCTAGCAACACAGCACTGGGCAATTGCATTGGCCTGGAGAGCCTGGCAGGTTCACCGGGTCTTACGCTTACTTGGCATGTCACACCAGTCCTCATTGATTAGGTGTCTGCTGTAAGTATCTCTCTTGATTGTGTGATCCTAACTCTAAGAACCTATATTGGTGAAGATACAGGGGAGCTGTTATAACGCAAAGGCTCTATGCCAGGCGTTCAACTAGGTTCTGGACTAAGAAGATGAATAAGACAAATATTCTGTTATGAAGGAGCTGTCTATTCAGTGAATGAGCCAGGCAAGTAGATCGACTATTCTAGAACAATGGTAGTGCTATCCCCGGGCCACATTCCCAACATCACAGAAGTAAAGAAGCCATCAACTCTGCCTGAGAGGCTGGAGGAGGTGCATCAAGGAGGTGAGAGCTGAGCGAAGAGTGGTAAACTTGTCGAGACTGGGGAGCAGCCTGTGGGAAGGCACAGCACTGGGAAAGAGAAAGCCCTGTGCCCAGAGTACAGCAGCTTCTCTCACCCCCACAGGTATTTATGCAACACTCCTGCCATCAGTTTTAGGGATTCAGTGTTGAACGGATCCCTGTCGTTGGGAAATTTACCATCTCACTCTATATAGAAAAGGTGGTCATAGGAGACAAGGCTGGAAAGGTGGGCAGGGCCAGATCATGGAAGATCTTATGTGTCATGCTGCGGAGGCTGGGGTTTCCTCAAAACCTTTTCCTACTCTGCTATTATCCACACCATACCGCAGAACTGGCTCACGATGAGGACATGCCACATCCCAGCTCAGAGGCCAAAGTGGCCATGGGTGATGGAAAGCAGAACGTCCAGCCTAGCAATGGCCTTTTATGTTCTAGCAATTCTAGAAGTACAAGGAGTCTCTTACTTTTTCCCCAAGCCAAGTCATAATAACGAAGAGTAAAAGCACCAGGAAGAGAAACCGAAGTTAAAATAAGGATTTGTATGATTATTACACTTAATGATGGGAAACTTTCAGCAAGTCTTTTGAAAGCACCATAGGATTAAGTCCAGTCTCGGAAAAGAATGGCTTTCTGGCCCACAGAGAAAGAGAAAAGGAGGGAGCTGATGATTCACTGCAAAGGTCTGTCCAGATTTCTTCTAGTTTTCAGGATTCTATTATACATTTTTTCTTTATTTAGGCTCAGAAGATGCTTAGACTGCCTTGAAAGATTGTTTCTTGGAGAAGGTTAGAAGGAAAACCAATTCAACAACAAGTACTTACTGGGCACCTGTACAGTCTACGCTTGGTACTGTAGCATGTGAGAGACGTACATTATGTCTTTAGCGAATATTTAGTGTTTAGAGTTGAATAAATAAAACTGCATTATGCTCAGCCTAAATATGTCCCTGAAAGTAAAGTTCCAGTCTATTTAGTTTTTTAAAAGAGGAAAATGGGCATGCCTTCTTTGGAAAGAAATTAATCTGAAACGATTGTAGGGACAGATTGCTTAAGTGTTTTATGAATAAATATAAGCCTTTGAGCACGTTTCAAGGTTTTCTGATGCCCCAGGGATACATCTTGGTTTTGAAGAGAGAATTAATCCCTTCTGATTGGGGAAGCAAAGATAATGATGGACATGTATATTGCTGACCTGAAAATGTACTTTTTATGGTGATTGTCTCTCTGTTCTGGTTTTCTTCAAGCTGCAGGGAAGGCAGAAGTGTGGGTTTTGAGGTTCTCATTTCAGTTATTAAGCAAACAAGACAGACATCACTGCATTTATTCACAAATATTACCCCAGGATATTGAGGTGACTGTTAGGATTTCTCACAAACGTCCCTATTGCCCTCTCTGTCCAGCTCAGGGAAAGTGTGAGCCTCCCCCTCGCTCTTTGAAGTTAGGTGTGACCGGGTGTCTTGATTCGGAGTCAGTCCTGTTTGGAGAGCTAGCGAATTCCTCACCATATGACCTTCTCCCTGCACAAACCCTCTGGGAATGTATGACAAGGTAGCACCTGTGTCCCTGATTCTTTTTTTTTTTTTTTTTTGAAGACAAGAGTCTTGCAGTGGCACAATCTCGGCTCACTGCAACCTCTACCTCCCTGGTTCAAGCGATTCTCCTGCCTCAGCCTCCCAAGTAGCTGGGATTACAGGCGCCCACCACCATGCCTGCCTATTTTTTGTATTTTTATTAGAGATGGGGTTTGAGCATGTTGGCCAGGCTGGTCTCAAACTCCTGACCTCAGATGATCCACTCACCTCAGCCTCCCAAAGTGCTGGGATTACGGTGTGAGCCACCACACCCGGTCACTGTCCCTTAAGTAATTCTATGAGGAGAGCCTCTCAGCAAAAATAAACTAATTGCCTTAGGTCACTAGATGTTTTATTCTAGTATAAGGGCCTATGCCGGTTCTCCCAGAAGTTCGCATGTACCCACCCTGGTGCCAGGTTCTGAGGGTACAAAGGTGTCAGATAGCACCGCACTCTCCTGGGGGAGCTTTTGTTCCAGGGAGAAGAGAGCCAGGAAAACAACTCTGAGAGAGCCCACAGTCACAGGGGGAGAGGAAATCCAGCCTCAGAGGAACTCAGAAAAGAAAGGTGGCGAGATAAGTCTCTTTTCCTTAAAACAGGGCGGGGGGAATGGACTAGGAAAAGCTCTTCCGTGTGTTCAGTTACAACCTGATCTGTACTCAGTTACAGTCTGTGTTATTTACAGTGAAGTGATGGGATTGTTTATACGCTAGCAGAAAGCTTGATATTCTACTTAGTATATTTAAGAGTTTCTATGGAAATTCAGTTTCAAGATGGTAAATGGGAGTCATATTTTGCATCGTCTCTGATTGATAAGTAGTGGCTGCCTAGCATTTTACTCAAGAAAGATTGTGATGCTGCATCCAAGCTTGGGAGAAGAGTGACGTGATCGATTAGCGATGTCTGTTTTATGTTTAGGAGACAGGACTAGAAACCTATATGTTACTATTTGTCAACCTACATCTATCTGAAACAAAATAGTTGACAATTTATCATTATTTCCCACCCTCCAAAAAGATCGAATTCATCTTGAAACTCACATGTATAAACCTGGTCAATAACAAGAAATCTACTATGCAATTTCAGCCCCTGCCCGTCAATAGCCAGATAGTTACATAAATAAGGGTAACATATGAAGGCAATGAAAACCTTCATTGCTCTTGCTTGTGTGTCTTAGCTCTATGTACCTGCGATAGTTAGACCATGGGCTAAGCTGCTGTAACAAAAAGACCTCAGATGAAACGGCATTATTTCTCTCTTCTCGGGCAGTCCATGAACATCTCTGCCATTCTCGTCAGGCGGCTTAAATGGAGAGGCAGCTGCTCCAGTTGGCTTGGTCTGCAGGGCTGATAATAGACCCTAGGGGAGGTCTAGGGAAAGGCTTTATCTCTAAAGAGCAGGCGTCAGCTCCACTCACATTCCATTGGACCCAGGTTGCTCTAGGATCACACCTAGATTTGGTGATATCGGGAAAATGTAATCCCTCGCTAAGCAGCCATGTGCTGAGCTCAGCCTTGGGGTGTTGTATTACTGAAAGAAAGGAAAGAAAATGTACCGTGGAAAAATTAGCAGTCGCCATCCCCTACAGGAGAAGGAGATCAATTTGTGCTGAAGTCATCAGTACAAGGAGCCTCTTCATGAAAGAAGGAAGACTAAAAGCAGTATGGAACCAAATTAGAGGAGGACGTGGGAATGAGACTCATAAGTACAACTTTCTAAAGGTTCCTTAAACACCATGAATAGACATATCGACATCATGTGACTTTGATATGACGGACTGAGAAAGGGACAGCATCACCTTGCAGTTTTGCCAAAAGTTCATGGCATCAATCTCATCGTCAGAAAATGTTACATAAACCCCAAATGAGGGGCACGTTACAAAACAGCTAGCCAATACTCTTCCCAGTTTCAAGGTCACGCAACATAAGGACAGGCTGAGGGGCTGGCCCAAATTGGAGGCAGTGAGGAGACTTGGCGATGAAATGCAGTGTGGGATCCTGGATTAATCCTGGACCAGAAAAAGGACATTAGTGGGAAAAACAAAATTTAACGAGGTATATAGATTGGTTACCGATGTTTTAGCAAAATGAATGTCCTGGTTTTGATAACGGTATTCTACATTTGGAAGATGTTTGCTTTAGGGAAAGCCGGGTGAATACTACATGGGAACACACTACTATTATGCATTTTTTCTGTAAGTCTAAAATTATTTCAAAATGAAAAGTTTTTTTAAAAATCCCATCATGCCTTAGCAACACTTTTCTCATGAAAGGCGTGGAGCCAGAGGCCTAGGCCCGGTGCAGGACGTCCATCTCCTTTCTGTCCTGGGCTGTTCCAGTCATTACATAACTCATCTCCAGGTCTTCATTCTCTTCCCAGCCCCACAGCCTGGTCCATTTCCCATACAGGCCCGATTATCCTGATGTCCCACACAGAACCCAGCAGGGACTCCCCATTGACTAGCAGAGAAAACCCACACTCTTTTTTTTCACATTTTTTTTAGGTTCAGGGGTAGATGTGCTCATTTGTTATACAGGTAAATTACATCTCACAGGGGTTTGCTGTACAAATTATTTCATCACCCAGGTATGCTTACGTATAGTACCCGACAGGTAGTTTTCCTATGCTCTCTCTCTTCCCATCATTCACCCACAAGTAGGAGGCCCTGGCGTCTGTTCTTCACTTCTTCATGTCCATGACTACATAATGTTTAGCTCCCGCTTATAAGTGAGAACATACAGTATTTGTTTTTCTGTTCCTGTGTTAGTTTGCTTAGGATTATGGCCTCCAGATCCAACCACCTTGCTGCAGAGAACATGACCTCATTCTTTTTTATGGCTGCCTAGTATTCCATGGTTTACATGCACCACATTTTCTTTATCGAGTCTACCACCGATGGACATTTAGATTGATTGCGTGGCTTCCCTATTGTGAATAGGGCTGCAATGAACATACATGTGCGTGTGTCTTTATGATAGAACAATTTATATTCATTTTTGTATATAACCAGTAAAGGAATTGCTGGATGAATGGTACTTCTGTTTTAAGTTCTTTGAGAAATTGTCAAACTGCTTTCCACAATGGCTGAACTACTTTACATTGCTACCAATAGTGTCTAAGTGTTCTCTTTTCTTCTCAACCTCACCAGCATCTGTTTTTGTTTCGTTTTTTTTTTTTTTTTTTTTTTGACTTTTTAATGATAGCCATTCTGACCAGTGTGAAATTGTATTTCATTGTGGTTTTGATTTGCATTTCTCTAATGATCAGTGATATTGAGCATTTTTTCATATGCTTGTAGGCTGTGAGTATGTCTTCTTTGGAAAAGTGTCTGTTCATTTCCTTGCCCACTTTTTAATGGGGTTATTTGTTTTTGCTTGTAAATTTCAATCCTTACAATGACCTACATGGCATTTAATGGTCCAGCCCAACTTAGCTCTCCATTCTTAACTTCCGCCCCTTCCAGACATTCCTTATCGTCTCAACCCAACAGAACTTTTAACCTATTTTTAAAGATTCAATTTCAGGCCTTACCTCCCAGAATTCATACGTGCTCGTCTGGGTGCCTGGAATGCCTCCCTCAGCCTCTCCTCTTTCTGAGATCTCTGGGTGAATTCCCATGTTTTCTTAGATATCCAGCCTAAACATTACTTCCCCTTCAACGCTGTGCACCATTTTTTTTAAATTCTTCTAGGTCTTATTATTAATATTGTGATTCATCTAGTCTGTCTTGGTCAGGAATTGTGCTTGATTTTTGGATAACAAAGACAAAGGATGGAATAGCCCTTACTTCTTAGGAGCTCCAGGTAGGGGGCAAGGCTGGTAAGGAGACAGCAGCTGTGGTACAGTGTGATGAATGGTGTGATGGGGTCAGCACAAAGTGATTCCTCCTAGTGGGAGGATGCAGGAAGGCTCGCTGGGGATGTCATTCAAGAGTTTAGTCTTGAAGGGTGAATGAGGATTCTCAATTCTCCTTCCACTTAAAGGTCTACTATTCCCCACATCTTACGTCTCTCCTTCTTCTACTCATACTCTATCTGGTCCATCACAGTTCAGTTACCAGTTCAATTTAGTTCGACAACTTCCCCCATACAGTCTTTTATGAAAAGCATGAACATTAATGACAAAAGGCAACCTGTTCATGCTTAAATATGGATGAGGCCCTCAAAACTACAGGAGACAGAGAACTACTTGTCTTAGGCCTAGGTACCAACAGAGTGAAAGATTTTTGGGAAAAAAAAAAAGTATTACAGCCAATCAGAACATTTAGACATCAAAGAAAAACACAATGAAGCACAGCTTTCAAAACAACCACTTAAGGATGATAAAGATTGTCACTGTTAATGATGAACCAAGGGTGTTTATTAATATCGCTTACACCTGTGGTTATCAAACTGTGTATCAAGGTACTCAGGGTACCGCAGTGAACATCCAAGAATATGACAGTCTTTTTTTTTTTTTTTTTTTTTTGAGACAGAGTCTCACTCTGTCATCCAGGCTGGGGTGCAGTGGCATTGACCTCAGGTCACTGCAACCTCCGTCTCCTGGACTCAAGTGATCCTCCCATCTCAGCTTACTGAGTAGCTGGGACTACAGGTACATGCCACCACACCCAGCTTTTTTTTTTTTTTTTTTTTTTTTTTGCTGTAGAAACAGGGTTTTGCCGTGTTACCCAGGCTGGTCTCAAACTCATGAGCTCAAGCCATCTGGCTGCCTCGACCGCCCAAAGGGCTGGGATTACAGGCGTAAGCCACTGTGCCCAACCAACAGAATATTTTAAATTTTTGAAGGAAACGCAAAGCTGCTTAACATCTGTCAGACACTCGGTGAACTAATAGCTGAGCAGAATTCACAGCTTCAATATGAAATTATCCTAGATTCCTTTTGATATCATATCTTTGCAAAAACTAGGTTTCCAGTGGTTTCTGTGACAAAAAGTCAGTACTGCATGAAAACCAGCGTGGAAGAGGAAATGACTGGGAGATGGTCAATCTCATTACAAGATTTGGGAAGTCAGGCATTGCCAAGAGGCTCACACATCCCGTAAATAATTGTAGTGATTAAAGAATGAAATAAAATGTTAGTTTTTTCTTTCAATCTACGTGTTTTATTTTTTCAAACAGCTACTGAGTTGTTAGAACATAAATATTATTAAGGTGTTTGGACTTACTTCATAAAACTATTGGCCATTTCTTTGAGCCTTGAGTGTCACGAGAAAACTTACTGAGAAATTAAGGGAGCCACGAACTAAGAAAGTTTGAGAACTTCTGACCTATACTGTTATTGAATTGACAGTGATGCTGTTCCTTTTATAACTGTTTCATCTGAAAGCCCCTGAATACCTTGGATTCCAAGGATTTCGTGAGTCTTCAAGCGTAAAGACAGAAACACAAAGGTCTCGTGCAAGAAACTCCTTATATAATTAAAGGAAACGTGAAGGACCTGGTTTATTTACTGGTAAGTTCTTGCAACCTAACATGTGCCCATTCTACAGATTCAGATTCCAGTCCTGAGCCTCATCAGGAAGATATGACAATGGATTTGTGCTATCTTGCCCTGTTTACTTCTGACAAAACAAATAGGCTTGCTTCAGCGTTCCAGCTGGAAAGCCAGGTTTGGGATTGCTTGCTGTGAATGATCGTGATACAGTGAAATCTTTTCTTATTTTTCGTTTTATGATACTACTTGCCCCGTTCAGGTTTAAAACCACTACCTTGACCTCATCGGCACTGGGACTGCTGTGATTTTAAGCAGGGAAACCAGCCAGCTCTTCTCTATAGCTGCCCTGGCTGTGCAATCTTACGTGAGCATCACCAGCCACCAGAGAGAATTGGGTTTGGGATTGACGTAGGAAGGGGAGATGTTAAGTGCATTTGTTTCACCAAGAGTGGGTTAAGAATATTACCTTCTTCCTGTGAAAATGGAAATAAGCAAATTTGCAATCAATGGAATAAAGAACCTGTGTTCTAACAGTTCCTTAATTTTTTAAAGCTAAAACAAATATTGAATACTAACATTTCTATATTAGCGGCCCCTGTGTTGCTGGCTAATAGGTATAACTGTTTTTGCACCCCGGAGGACTCACTGTATCAGGAAATTTACTTGTTCATTGGTCTCCATCCAAAACACTTACTGACAGTTTTTGAGAACCTGCCATATGCCAAGCACTGCACAAGGTCACACTGCATGCTGGCAGACCTGGGGTTGGGGAAAGGACATGAATCCAATTAGCCTCATCTTTCTTGCCCAATAATGAAAATGTAGGGAATTACACTGTGGTTACTAACACAGTGTCTTCTGTAGATCAAAGAAGGGCTTTTTCCCCATGGGGCTCAGTGACACATGGATCTGGGCAATGGCAGAAAGAGTATGTTCTTCCTCGGCTTAGAGGGATCTGTCCAAATGTCATAAGAGTGCTTGTCATGAGAGGCCACCACTGATGAATTGTAGAATTGTCCAGATGTTCCTTGTTTCTTGGAATCACATCCTGTTTCTGAAGATTCAGACAGCAAATTAAATGAAGAGTTCTTCATTTAAGTTTCTCCAGGCTCCAATTCATTTGTGTTCAAATTACGATTGATAGATAGTTATGAATAAATGATATTATCTAAGAATGACTGTTAGTCTTTTATAAAATGGATATGGATAAAGTACACGGTGTCATTCTAGGTTAGGAAAACCTGGAGTTGATTTCCTTCAACTATTTCCTTCAAATAGTCTCAGTTATACCAGAGAAGGTCCTTGGGAGGACAGTGATGGAAAACCCAGGCTAGAACGCTTTAAGTTAAGAAGGAAAGATGCTGGAGTGCACAACTGAAAGGTTGGTGGCAAGAGTGGGCTTCAGGCAGGACCTCAAAAGGGGGGACACTGCCACCAGGCCCCGGTGGCGTTCCTCCATCCCTGGCCGCGCCCTCGGAGCTGCTTTGCTTACCAGCGTTTGGGCTCTTGTGGTGATAAAATGGAAGCAGCAACTCCAGTCTTTGAAAAATCAGGATGTAAAACTGGAAGGAGGAAGGAGGACAGACACAAAAAAAAGACTATTATCTAAAATGGAGATTACCTGATGAAAAAAAATCAATGTAGGAGGAAAAAAACCAAAAAGTTAGACCCAGAAATGAAAATGACAGACGTCAACACGGAAGGCGGGAGGAATCTAGATCACTAGAAATAAGTATTAACTAGGAGTGGAATTTTTTTTCAGAAATGGACAGAAATTAGAATAAATTTCTTGCATTTAATTTCATCCATTAGCCTTTAAAATGCTTTCTCCAAATGAAATTTACAGCACTTGCTGATTTTTAATGGTGTTCCCTAAGCAGAGCACGATCAAAATTGGCTTTCTCCTGGTAGCTGGAAGTCAAAATCAGGTTGGGAGAATGACACAAAAAAACTAAAAGGCTCCAGGCAGGAGAGGTGGTCCCCCGCGCTCTCCCGGAGGGGGAGGTCAGACATCTGGTGGCCACACCTGGCCTGCAGCGAGGCAGCCCAGACCGCAGTGCCACGTGCAGATGGTTAGAGGCGCACCCCCGAGGAGGAGGGCACCGGGTCGGGCAGAGATGAGTATATGGACAGATTGCTTTAGGCTCGGAGAGAGCTCGAAGGAACAGCGGCTGCGCCGCAGGCACAAACATTTTTTAAAGGATGAGGGCACAGCCTTCGAATGGAAGGAGCTTCTTTATTCTTTTTTTTTAATCTTTTTTTTTTTATTGCATTTTAGGTTTTGGGGTACATGTGAAGAACATGCAAGATTGTTGCATAGGTACACACATGGCAGTGTGATTTGCTGCCTTCCTCCCCCATCACCTATATCTGGCATTTCTCTCCATGCTATCTCTCCCCCAACTCCCCAGAAATCTCACTTGAGGACCTAAAAGCTGACTAAACTGGTTGTCTTATTTTAAACAAAACACGTATTCAATTTACCTCCCTCCCTTCCCTTATGACTGTTAAAAAATAATAATAACAGTAAAAAGCATGTGAACTGATTTTTAAAGCATTCTATTAACTTTCTAAACCTTAAGTTTTGGGATTTGACTGTCACTATGGGGAACGTTTTCCATTTCCTCACTCTCCCCCCGGCCTCCCCCGATCCCACGCGCCCGTCCTGGGCATCCCTTCCAGTGCCAGCGCTCAGCTTCCGACATGAGCGGTAGCTGCAGGACTCCATCCTCCGGTTCTCCCTGAGACCCACAACCCGCCGACCCCTTCCCTCTGCCTCTTTCCTCTTCAGCGCTCGGAGTCTAGGACTGTCAAGGTACTCACTCCTCTGACTGTCCCTCCCCTCTTGCGCTCCTCATTTTGCCCCACCCCACCCCCCCCCCCCCCCGCCCAACCCCCATGTAGGTGTAGGGGCCCCGTGGTGGCCACCCTTCAAGATGGTGGTGCCCATTCTCCTAGCTGCCAGATCATTGCGGCTGAAGACTCACAGCTCACTTGTTCTTTTGGAAATGCCTTTGGCGAAAGGGAGTTGTCCTCTCCAAAGTAACACCCCATCTCCAGAGGCAGCCTGAATCCAATGACAGGGTTACAAAAGCAGGGCCGGTGGCCTCGATCCCGTGCAGCTCTGGAACAGCCCTCCAGGCTCCAGGATCCCAGCAGATCAGCCCCCGCTGTGGCTGCAGCTGCCTGGCAATTCAGCTTCTCCTTCTGTCTAACGCGGTTCTCCCAGTCCTTTAAGAGTTTTCTTCCCAAAAGCACTCACCGATAAACCTCTTGCTGGCAAATCTCCTCAGGGTCTCCTTCCAGGGAGCCCAGGTTATCCGGGGTCCCAGAACCAGAAGGCACAGGGGTCACCAAAGAGAGTTCACAGTTTAGAAGGACTCCAGCAAGGTTGAGCAGAACAATGAGGGTTGCTGAAATGTGCAGGGAACAGGAACAGGGCTGATACAGGAGAACTCTTATTCTGCATTCTTTAGTTCTTTAGTGATTCTAAATATGTCGATCTAATAAAAAACGAACATTCATTTCGGTTCTACAAAAAAAGTTCAATTAAATCTAAGCGATATTTACTGAGTAACTACCATGTATAAAATTGTCTGCTAGGCACAGCACGCCACAAAATAGCCAGGTAACAGCAAACCAACTCCAACCTTCAGCAAGTTGTTTTGGCTACATGACGCTGGTTGATTTGAAAATGATATATACTGATTCAACACCTTCTTCTGGAATCTAGTAAACAAAGCCATAACAAAGCACACATAATTGGCACACAATTTTTCATACAAGATTAAATTTAATCACGAAGATAAAACTGTCTTGCAGGCATTTCTTTTAATCCACCAATCCATGTAAATATATCGAACACCTGTAAAAGAGAACGCTCCTCTCTCCACCACTTCCCACCTCCCGTCAAATCTGCCTTTTGTTATACTTCATACTATTCAACATTTTAGTTCTTAATCCATAAAGAAATCTTCCAACTACATTTATGTTAAAACTTGGGGACTTGACTTGAGGATTGTATTTTTTAAAGAGGAAGTTGTATTCTCATGAAAGCTCTAGTATTTATTAACAGCCACTTGAGTGACTGGGCAACACCCAATATATCAATTTCATTAACGATATCATTGCAGTGTTCAAAGGCGAATGTCCATTTTCATACATTTGTTTTCTCAATGCCATTATTTCTGACTTCACTGCTGGAAGACGCTCAATATCTGTTCATCACTCAATTAAAGAGAATTTTCTAAGTGTGTTTTATGTCCAAGGCTGTGGAGCACTGGGAAGGTCAAAGAAGTGGGAACTACAGTGGGGAAACGACACAGACCCTTAAATACTGAGAGAAGGGGACAGACCCTAGCCTTCAGAGTCTGCCAAGACCCGTCCAAAGCCACTTGCCTCAGAGAGGTAATTCACTAGAACCATGGACAGAAGGAACCATATTTTTCTTGTCTTCACCACCTGATTTCCAGAGAGAATATTTTAAATCTGTGCCCTGGAGGGAACATTTTAGAAGAGGCCTGCCAATCTCTGTTAATTGCAAAGTAAACAGATCTTTCCCACAGAGCTAAAAAGCCTGCGTTGGGATGATTTGTTCCTAGTCTTAGTATGCACATGTGCATCCGTTTAAAATGGGAAGAGAAATTTGAAGTGAAATTTAAGTTAAAAAGTGATGAGACAGTTCCCTAAAAATACACATTTTATGCTAAGTCAGAAAACAAGTCTCAGCAAATTTCAGTGGCTTGAAATCTGACCACAATGAAATTGAATTAGAAATCAGTAACAATAAGATGTTTAAGAAAGGATACCCAGAAAATAGCTAAGTATTTGGAAAATAAGTACACATTTCCAAATAAGACATACCATTTTTTAAAAAAGGAAAAGTCTTTAAGGAACTAGAAAATATTTCAAACTGAATGATAATAAACACTCATTTGTTCAAGTTTGTAGCATGCACCTTACACAATCCTTAGAGAAAAATTTATTCTTTTAAATGTCTGTATTAAAAAAGAAAAAAGGCTTAAGATGACTGTTCTAAGTTTCCACCTTATGAAGCCAAAATAAGAAGAGCAAATTAAACCCACAGCAGGGGAAGGCAAATAATGTAAATATAGATAAAAACAGAAATTAAAGAAATAGAAAAGAAACACACAGAAAATCAACAAAGCCAGATGTTGGTTCTTTGAGAAGCTTACTTGAAAAAATAGTCAGCAGATGTGTACAGATATAACACATTCCACTCATATACTTTATTAGGAAAATAAATAAATATGTCACTTCAGGAAGATTAGAAGCCATTAATACTTCTTTCTTTTAAAAGCTGGAGAAGTTCATGTTTGTGCATACCACAGGTGCAGTTGGTTTCATATGTCTAGTCAAATATAATAGCCACAGAAAAAGCCCCCACCCATCATTTACATTGAAACACACACATATATGCGTGATATAAGGGAATTTTCTGAAAATATTCCTACTTTTTTTTAGAAAAGTAAGGTCCAAAGTTGCTTTGAAACAGAGAGGATTGTTATTTCGTCTCCAAGTGCCTCTGCAATCGGGCTGTTTGCATTCTCTTGCAGCCACAGACACTTTCCTCTCCCTGCTATTACAGACCTCACACTGCGTTACTTTTTAGCGCAAAAGCTCAGCTTAACTAAAAAAGTTTCCTAGCCTCTGTTAATGGCATACTTGTTATGAATAACGCAGTCAATATATGTATTTTTAAATCAAGAATGTTGCAGCCCCGTACACTTCAGCCTGATGGGACACTGTTTATATTCATTCCGAGGATCCTGGTACACACAGGGGCTTTCCAAAAATCCAGCTAATTGCAGGCCAGTGGCAATCGCTCCGCTTCATGGGAGGTCATTGTCGTCACAGTAACTGGCTGGGTGCCCTGGACAGGCAGATTCTCCTGGATTGTGGGAGAAAGACAGAGAGGGGGGAGGGACAAATGTTACGGGAAGCTTAGCTGTGGTGTTGACAGCTAGGAAAGAACAGGTCTCTCAGCAGACCCGGGCCTCCCTGCACTCCTTTCATCCCAGCCCAAAGGCAGGGTACAGATGATCCAGGGAAGAAGGAGCAGGGAGATGAGACTCCAGGACCTGGAGCAACTCAGGGACAAGCCTCAAGGCGAAGGTAAGCCGGAGGTGGCCTTCCAGTGGACTCCACACACAGGACCCAACAGTGCCCTGCCGGGCTGTTCTATCACATTGCCAGCGTGCATGAGTTAGGAGAAACAGCAAGTTTATTGACAACCATGCACAATAAATTCCCTTTCACATGTATTTACTATATCAACAAATATTTATGGAAGGTCTACATGTACCAGTTCCTGCCCTAAACATGGAGACAATTAGGACAAGCTTTCATGAAGTTCACGTTCTCGTGGTGGACAACGAAACCAGAAAGCAGGTTAAAGGGATCATTTCAGAACATGATATTGTTCTAAGGGACATAAAACAGGGAGGTGTGATGGGGTGTGACTTGGGCAGTCGGATGGAATGGGGCTATTTTGGATAAGAGGATCGAAGCAGGTCACTTAGACAGGGCTGGCTTCACAGGCATATGACTCGCCTGGTCATGCAAGGTCCCACACTCAAAAGAAGCCTTGCACTTGGAGACTAACAGTCTTCAGTAGCCATGTTGAAATTCTTCATAAATTTATCTCTGATTTTGTGTTTTGCAAGTGGCCTCTGATGGGACAATGGTATATGCTCCGGGAGTCCCCCAGGACAGGTTCTCAGCCACCTACTGCCTGCATCTGCCCAGCAACTGTTACTGTCCTCTGCACCCTGAAGGGGCCGGGGCACCAGTGACAGGTGGGACAGTTTCCGTGTATTTCCCAGGAGCCTGGGAAGGTCTATATTTGCCCAGAAGTGTCCTGTGCCCAAGGAAGCATGGCATTGAATAGCTAATTTAAAACACCATGATAGGCTGGGTACAGTGGCCCACACCTGTAATCTCAGCACTTTGGGAAACTGAGGTGGGAGAATAACTTGAGCTCAGGAGTTTGAGACCAGCCTCGACAACACAGCAAGTCGTCTCTACAGAAAAATGCAGAAGTTAGCTGGGCATGGCGGTGCACACCTGTGGTCCCAGCTACTCGGAAAGCTGAGAGTAGGAGCATCGCTCGAGCCTGAGAGGTCAAGACCTCAGTGGGCCATGATCATGCCACTGCACTCCAGCCTGGGCAACAGAGCAAGACCCTGTCTCAATCAATCAATCGATCGATCAATAAAACACTATGACAGTCAAGAGAGACTGCAGAAGAAAGAAACAAGCATCTTCCCTGCTTTTTACACAAGGAACTTCCATTTCCATTTTGCATGGGCCCTAAAAATTACGTTGCAGGTTCTACTCTGAGAAAGCGGCATTTGGACTAGAGGCAAGCGCATTCCAGGAAGAGACAGCTGCAAATGCAAAGGCCCGGGCTGGAGCAAGCTTGGTGCGTTCCATCATGGAACAGAAACAAGACAGTGACCAGAGCCCCATGGGCAGGGTCCAGCCTGGAACCAGGGGGCAGGAAGAAGAAGGCAGATCCAAGGGGCTGAGAAGGAGGAGCCCTGGGAAGCCCAGGCTGGGCTGTAAGCACGCTGGAGTCCAGGTGTTGGTGCTGAGGAAGAGAGCAGAGACGCAGGCCCTAGAGGGAAGGGGACGTGCGGGGAGGAGAGGGAGGAACTTCACAGCTGAAGACTCAGCCCATTTCACTTCCTGACTTTACCTGTTAAGTCCTGGAGGACTGCCACACATCTGAGATCCACCACCTTCTGGCTCGGCTCCGGAAGCTAGGAACTTTTTCTTCTATTCCCAACCCTGCCCTGAGCTGTGGGTGCCTCTGGTTTTCACCTTTGTCACTGCGTGATGGGCACTAAATGGTGCAGACCGTGTCTCTGCGCTGGGACCTGTGTTCCGCGTGCAGCTCCCCGGACCTTCATGCCACGCTCCCAGGCCGTCCTGCCCGTTTCAGACAGGCCACTATCCACCTCATCCTGGGCTGGCCATACCCCGCCAACTCTGCTCCCCTCTCTAGACTCTGCCTAAATGTCCCTTCCTCAGAGCCCCATGCCAAACCCTCAGCCGAGCTTAGGTCTCTCGGTCTTGGTCCACTTCTTTTATAGCAAAGGTGCATTTCTGTGTGTGTTCGTTTCATCAATGTCTGCCTCTCCAAATGTACCAGGAGGTCCTCGAGGGCACGGGGTAGGTCTGCTTTG
Organism: Ateles fusciceps; assembly: GCA_036589455.1. Classification (NCBI taxonomy): domain Eukaryota; kingdom Metazoa; phylum Chordata; class Mammalia; order Primates; family Atelidae; genus Ateles; species Ateles fusciceps. Next base: position 1,166,141 of record JAZHEH010002996.1, on the reverse strand, counting down.
CCTGCAATGGTGTCCTGAGCACCCGCCCAGAGCCTGGCACAGGGCAGGCTCTCAGGAAGGGCTGGAGGAGTGGAGGAGAGAGACGACCAAGCCCTGCCAGGGAAGCTGGTGACCTCCATGCTGGGCCTTTGGAAATGCAAGGAATAGTCTGAGGAAATAAGGGATCCTGCCTAAGTGTAGATGTTTAAATTTTTTTTTGAGACAGAATCTTGCTCTGTCACTCAGGCTGGAGTGACTCTTATGGCTCACCACAGCCCTGATCTCCTGGGCTCACGCAATCCTCTCGCCTCAGCCTCCCAAATAGCTGGAACCACAGGCACGTGCCACCACACGACATTAATTCTTTATTTTTTGTAGAGCTGAGGTTTCACCATGTTGGCCAGGTTGGTCTCAAACTCCTGGCCTCAAGTGATCTGCCCGCCTCAGCCTCCCAAAGTGCTGGGATTACCGGTGTGAGCCATGGTGCCTGACCTAAGTATACAATTGACCCAAGTGTGAAGGCAGAGAGGAGGAAAGAAATGAACAAGAGAAAGCTTTCCCTGCATCAGGAAGATAGTGAGTGTGAGAGGGGCCTGCCCGCCCGGGACAGCCGCCCGCCAATCTCCTTTGCCTGCGTCTCCACCCTCAGCCCTTGCAGACCCCTCACCAGGCTTTCTGGTATTGTCCCATTTGCCCCATAAAAGTAGTATACCAGGGCTGGGCGCAGTGGTTCAGGCTTGTCATCCCAGCACTTTGAGAGGCTAAGGTGGGCAGATAACTTGAGCTCAGGAGTTCAAAACCAGTCTGGGCAATATGGCAAAACCCCATCTCTACAAAAAACACAAAAATTATCTGGGTTTGGTGGCATGCACCCGTGGTCCCAACTGCTTGGGAGGCTGAAGTGAGAAGGATCAATTGACCCAGGAGGCTGAGGCTGCAGTTAGTCAAGTCACCACCACTGCACTCCAGCCTGAGTGACAGAGCCAGACACTGTCCCAAAAAAAAAGTATACCAAGGTTTCTCCTGTGAACACGGGGGTGAAATCCAATGCCCTGGGCCGGGTTGAGACACACTTTTAGGAAAGTAGCCATTAAGTATCTTATCACTCTGATAAGAGCAGAAATAAAGAAGAAAATAACCCATTGTGGCAGGCAGCCTCTAGAACGGACTCAGAACCCCCACCTGTGAGTAAGCCACACTTTTGTGGTTTCTCCCACTGAATGTGAGCTGAACTTATTGACTTGCTTCTAAAAAATAGAATACCACAAAAGTGATGAGGTTGAAGTGACCGGTCTAATATTAGGCTATAAAATATTGTGGTTTCTGCCCTAGGCCTCCTCTTCTGCTCAGCCTGAGGGAAGGCAGCTGCCCTGTCCCGAGGCAGTAACTCTATGGAGAAGACCACATGGCAAGGGGTTGAGGCCTGCCAGCAACCACAGGAGTGAGCTCAGAAGCAGGTCGAACCTTCAGATGAGACTGCTGCCCCAGCTGACTGCTTAACAGCAGAGGCAACCTGTTAAATGAAACCCAGGTTCTTCACACCCAGAAATGGTGAGACAAGTAACGTGTGTCATGTTAAACCACTGGAATAATTCGTTACCCAAAACTAGATAGCAGGCACTGTGGTGGCAGTTCTAACCCCACACCTGTGCTGAGACTTGGTCCTTGAGCGGCAGCAGCGTGCTGGACATGTGGGCGCATGGCACAGTGTTTGCTGGGACCCCTGTCTGGTGCAGCTCAGTGAATGACAAAGGCAAGCAGAAATAATTTCTGGCTGAGAAGATTTTACAGCACTGGTTTGTGAAGCAGCGTTTATGAATCTGTAACAATTACCAATATCCCCTTCCTTAAAAAAAAACTTAAGGAAGAGAAAAGAATTTGGGAGTTTTGACTCCTTTTAAAGAATCTGCTGAAGCATGTGTCTACAATATGTAATGTCAAGTTGACTTGATCAGTTCTTTCTCATCCCGTATTTACAGATTGTGAATACTCCATTATATACATGGCCTTTGAAGAGTCTTTCTTTCTCTCTCTCTCTTTCCCCTCTTTCTTCCATCCTTCCTTTCTTTCTTCCTCCCTCCCCTCCCTCTATCATTTCTTCCCTCTATCATTTCTTCCTTTCTTCCTTAATATTATAGGCAAAACATTAGTAGCCTTTCGTTCACGGAATAGAAAGTCACTTAATTTTGGCAATCCTCAACTTACCTTTCAAACAGCACTCCTAAAGCGTATGGATAAAGAATGTTTTATAAAAGTAAGAAAGCTTGTCCCAAATCACATTAACTTAGCGCTAATGGAGCTGGGCAGCTATTAATTCAGTTCCTTTGCACAGTGCTTCTCGGGCTTCATTTCTACAAATCACTTGGGAACCTAGTTAAAATGGAGTTTCTGATTCCATAGGACTGGGAGGGCTGCGACTTTGCATTTCTAACAAGCTTGCACCCTTTGAGGAGCAAGGCCTTAGATGTAGCCAGTTTTTATTTCTGGGCCTGAGTATCTGCAACCTTAAAGTGAAGGGGTTGGACTCAGTGATCTTTTAATTCTATATTCTTGTGATCTTCCCCTGTTTTCCCTACCCCCACCCCCCCCGCCGCATTCCTTGTTACAGTACATGGCGCCACCCCCATCCCGATTTCCTCTAAGAATATGCAAATTGTCCTCCCCCAGCCTCTCCTCGGTACCTGCTCCACATGCAGGTGCCGTCAGTTTTGCCTCTAATCTCACTTATCTCCATCCACCTCTCTTCACCTCAACTTCCAGCCTCCACTCTATGCCGAGCCCTGATAACCTGCTTGCTGTTCTCCCAGACTAACACCACCAACCTCCAGGGCCTTTCGACAAGGCAAATTGAACCAACTCGTTTCTCTACTTAAACCCTTTGGTACTTCCTTAAGGCGGCCTGTAATGCAGTTCTCTTTCCATTTCTTCAAAAACACAAGGTTTTTCCATCCTTAAAAGCCTTTGCATGGGCAACCTGCTTAGCCACAGAATGCTGTTCTTCAACCCTGTCACCCTTTGAATGTGGCTTGCTTTGGAGAAGCCTTGCCCAATCCTCAGAGTGGTTTAGGTATCTTTGGTGTGCAGTCTTTCAACAGGCTGTGTTTTTCCTTCATAGCACTGATTACGATTCATTACATTTTGTTTAAATGTCGGCTTTACGCGTGGCCTGACGTCCACATCGGTTCTTGATCCCCAATCTGTCCTCACTGTCCAGTGCAGGACTGGCAAATTTGGGCACACAATCAAGACTTTTCTAATGAATAAATGCTTTTCTATCCACATTCAGAATTTCTAGTAGATTTCTCTACATTGTAACTATAAGCTTTAATAGAAACTATGGTCTTATTTAAAAATTTAACCTGGGCCTCTCATAAGTGGCCAGCATTCCCTGGGCCTCTCATAAGTGGCCAACATGTTGTCTTATAATTCTTGCAGCAATTTTCTCGCTAGGAAGGCTGTGCATTCTCTGGCTAAGTGTGATAGTAATTAGTGGATGGGTGCAAGGGGCCTATGGCTCCTTATTGAAGTTCCAAGTAATTGACATTGGAATTTTAAATATTGACACAAACAACACATAGAGAACACGTGGCTTCCAGGCCCCCTCCTTCAGAAGTTTAATTTGCTTCTGCATGTTTTAAAACAAGGAATTTTAAAAGTAAATTATTGTCTATCAAAAACCCAGACCAGTCCCAAGAACAGAAAAAATGTATGGCCAAGGAGCATGTGTCCATCTAGGAGGTATGAATGGAGGACTGGGAGCCCTGCAACCACAAAGCCTTCCCAGTCACTTGAGCTCCACCAGAAGAAATGTGTTTCTTTTCTTTTTTTTTTTTCAGGCTGGAGTGCAGTGGTGCAATCACGGCTCACTGCAACCTCCGACTCCCAGGTTCAAGTGATTCTCCTGTCTCAACCTCCAGGGTAGCTGGGACTACAGGTGCACACCACCACCCCTGGCTAGTTTTTGTATTTTTAGTAGAGACGAGGTTTCATCATATTGGCCAGGATGGTCTCAATCTCCTGATCTCCTGATGTGTCCACCTCGGCCTCCCAAAGCGCTGGGATTATAGGCATGAGCCACCACACCCAGCCAGAAACGTGTTTCTTTAGACCCGGGAAAGTTCTGTAAAAACACTAAGGCCCTTTAGACAGCTGAGCCACCCAAGATTAGAGAAAGACACTGTGTTCTTAGATCACAGCACTCAGAGACAAAATAGGGAAGTTTTTCTAAGCCATTTGGTTTTTTCCTACAATAAGAATCTTTAACATGTTTTAAACCAAGGAGAGGAAATATTTACTTATTTAGAATAGTGTCAAAATTTGCATGAATCTGCAAATGAGAGACCCAAGTAAATGTTGTGATTGCGGAAGGTACTCCCTGGAGATACTAATTCAGTTGTATGGTATTAAGGATCCCCTCATGGAACATTTGAAAAGCACAGGCAAAGTGCGTTCTCTAACCAAGCAGTCAGCCTACGGAGCTGTTGGATAATAATACATGCTTGTAGGATGGCATGTGGCAGGGACTACTGTTCTGTACTTTCCATCTTTCTGAGAATAGAACCCTTCATTTAAATCTTGGTCCATCACTAGCCATGATAAAAAAAATCGATATTTATCAGCCTCCCATGCAGCAAAGTGTAGCCCTGTGACTAAATTCTGGTCCAGGTGATGTAAGCTAAAATGTGATGAGGCAATTTCTGGAAACTTCCTTAAAAGACAACTGATAATCATGTGGTCATATCAATAGATATAGAAAAAGCCTTTGGCAAAATCCAACACCCATCATGATTAAAAGAAAAAACTCTCAGAAAACTAGGAATAGAGGAAAACTTCCTTAACTTGATAAAGAATATCTACCAAAAGCTTATAATGAATATCATACCTAATAGTGATAAATTCGAAGCTTCCCCCGCTAAGATCAAGAACAAGGCAAGGATGGCCCTCTCACCACTGCTTTTCAGCATTGTACTGGGAGTCCTAGCTAATGCAATAAGACAAGAAAAAGAAATAAAATCCAACAGATTTTGAATCATACAGATCGGGAAGGAAGAAATAAAATTGTCTTTGTTTGCGTATGACAGGATTATCTTTGTTTAAAAAAAAAAACTAAAAGAATTGACAAGAAAAACACCTCCTGCAATTAATAAGCAATTATAGCAAAGTTTCAGGGTGCAAGGTTAATACACAGAAGTCATTACTTTTGTATACCATCAATGAACAAGTGAAATTTGAAATTAAAAGCACCATGCCATTTCTATTAGTACCCCAAAAATAAAATATTTAGGTATAACTCTAACACATATGTGCAAAATCTATGAGGAAAACTACAAAACTCTAATAAAAGAGATCAAAGTAGAACTAAATAAATACAGACAAATTCCATGTTCATGGATAGGAAGACTCAAGATTGTCAAGATGTCACTTCTTCTCAACTTGATTTTTGGATTCTATACAGTCCTAATCAAAACTCTCAGCAAGTTATTTTGTGGCTGTGAACAAACTGATTCTAAAGTTTACAAGCAGAGGAAAAACATCCAGAATAGCCAACATGTTATTGAAGGGGAAGAAAATTTGGAAGACTGACACTACCTGACTTCAAGACTTCCTATATATAAAGTTACAGTAATCGAAACTGTGTTACTGGTGATAGAATAGGCAAATAGATCAATGAAACAGAACAGAGAGCCCCAAAATAGACTTACATAAATATAGCCAACTGATATTTGCAAAAGGAGCAAGGTTAGTACAATAAAGAAAAGGTAGTTTTTTAACAAATGGTGCTGGAACAACTATACATCCGTAGGCAAAATTTTAAAAATGAGTCTAGACACAGACCTACACCCTCCACAAAAATGAACTCTAAGTGGATCACAAACCCAAATATAAAACAGAAAACTACAAAAATCCCTGAAGACAACATAGAAAATCTAAATAGCCATGGGCTGGGCAATGACTTTTTAGATACTAACAACAGAGGCACAATCCATGGAAGAAATAACTGATAAGCTGGAATTCATTAAAGTGGAAATGTTCTGCTCTGGATAAAAACATTGTGAAGTGAATGAAAAGACAAATCACACACTGGGAGAAAATATTAGCAAAGCACATATCAGATAAATGACTGTTATCCAAAATATACGAAGAACTCTTAAAACTCAACAATAAGAAAACACAGCCTAAGCAACATGCTAAAACCCTATGTCTACAAAAATTACAAAAAAAAAGTAGCCAGACATGGTGGTGTGCACCTGTGGTCCCAGCTACTTGGGAGGCTGAGGTGGGAGGATCACTTAAGCCCAGGTGGTCAACGCTGCAGTGAGCCAAGTTATGCCACCACACTCCAGCCTTGGTGACAGAACGAGACCCTGTCTCACAAAGAAAGAAAGAAAGAAAGAAAGAAAGAAAGAAGAAAAGAAAAGAAAGAAAGAAAGAAAAGAAAAGAGAACAACTTAGTTAAAAATGGGTCCAAAGACTTAACAGACACCAGAGAAAATACGGATTGCAAATAAGCCTATGAAAAGATTTATACATAACATGTCATAAGGGAAATGCAAATTAAAACAGCCATGAGAAACCATTACACACCTAATTAGAGTGGTCAAAATCCAAAACACTGACCACACTAAAGGTTGGCAAAAATGTGAAGCAACAGGAACTTTCATTCATTGCTTGTGGGAATGCAAAATGGTGCAGCTACTTTGGAGTTCAGCTTAGCAGTTTATTACAAAACTAGACAGACTCCTACCACACAATCAGCTTTCATACGCCTTGATATTTACCCAAAGGAGTTGAAAACATACATCTACACCAACACCTGCACACAGATGTGTCTAGTAGCTTTTTCATAATTACCAAAACTTGGAAGCAACCAAGTGTCCTTCAGTAGGGTAATGAAATTAAAAAAAAAAAAAACAAGGTGATACCTCCTAACAATGAAATGTTACTCAGAGCTAAAACAGAAATTAGCTATTAAATCATGAAAACTCTTGTAAATGTAAATGTAAGCTATGAAGTGAAAGAAACCAATCTGAAAAGCCAATACATGGTGCAAGTCCAACTCTGTGACATTCTGGAAAAGGCAAAGCAATGGAGACAGTAAAAAGATAAGTGGTTGCCCGGGGTTAGGAGAGAGGGAAGGATGAACAGGCAGAGCACAGAGGAGTCTTAGGGTAGCAAAACTACCCTGTGTGATCCTATAAGGGTGGATACATGTCATTACGCCCACATATAATGGGTTATCCATGGGTTGTCCAAACCCATGGAATGTACACCGCCAAGAGTGAACACTAATGTGAACTCTGGGTGGCAATGATACGGCAATGCGGGTTCATCAGATGTAACGAATGCACGACTCTAGTGTCGGATATTGCCAGTGGGGGGAGGCTAGGCATGTGTAGGAGCATGGGAATTATCTTTACCTTCCACTAAATTTTGCTGTGAATCTAAAACTGCTCCAAAAAATCAAGTCTGTTAAAAGCAGCAGGCAGCTGGCACCTGTCCTCACTGCCTGTCCTCTTCCTGCTTCCTTCCTATTCACTGAATTTTCCTGAGGTAGCTGAAAATGGAACCACCAGACATGGCAGTGGAAACTCCACACACTAGAAGAATAAGACAGGAGGGCCAGGACCTACATTCAGGCCTCCAACAACTAACCGCACAACTTCTACAGAAAAGAGAAAGAGGCACCACCTTGCTTACGCCACTACTGTCAGGGTTGTGACTTGTAAGCTTAAATCTACTCGTGCACGGGGTAAAGATTTTTGAAAAGCAATTCAACATCTTACTTCTGGAGGGAAACGAGGTGTCAAAACGACATAAGATCTTTTTTCTAAATTTCTATTTTATGTTGCTAGAAACAAAATTATCTAATTTTTAACTATTTTTTATTGACTGGCAAATTGGTTTTATTATATTGATAGACCTATAAAATAGTTCAATTCAAAGACTGTTTCTAAAAATAAACTTTCCAGAAAAATAAGTAGCATATACCTTTGTAAATAAAAAATGAAAATTTATTCATATTGATTATCTGAGTGCTAAAATATGAAATAAGCAGAATTATTCTTGGTGCCTATTCACATGCTTTGATCAGTTTCTTAGCTATATCTTGAATGCATGGCACTAATATTTCGTTTCTGAAAAGTGTACTTTCCTCAAATTGGTCTTATTATCCTTTAATCTTTTTTATAAAATTACCAGCAATCTTCTTCAAAGTCACTTTTTATGGTTAATAATTTTTTTTTTGAGACAGAGTCTCACTCTTTCGGGCTGGTTGGAGTACACTGGCGTAATCTCGGCTCACTGCAACCTCTGCCTCCAGGGTTCAAGCGATTCAAGTGCCTCAGCCTCCCAAGTAGCTGGGAGTACAGGGGCACGCCAACACACCCAGCTAATTTTTGTATTTTTAGTAGAGACAGAGTTTCACCATGTTGGTCAGGCTGGTCTCGAACTCCTGACCTCAGGTGATCCTCCCGCTTTGGCCTCCCAAAATGCTGGGATTACAAGCATGAGCCACCATGCCTGGCCAGTTAATGAATTTTAAATTATTGACAACTTCAAGTCACCTCAATAGACATTGTATTTTTAGTTGAACAAAGTCTTCTCTAGGGAGAGAGGTACACAAATGCTCCCAACTAGAGAATATTCTCATACTGATTTTCCTAATTGAAATGTGTAAATATTTTCACCCAAACTTATAGTTTTTGTCCTTTTAAACTCTGTTCAAAACACTTTATACAAGGTCAAACTTGTCAAACAGGCCAAATATAGTCACAGCAGAATAGGAGATTTAAAAATGTCATTTCACTCGGGTTCAGAATAAAAATCTATCATTAAAAACAGAAACTTCTTCAAAAATATTTTTCCCACACTCAAGATTTTTGAAATGAAACTAAAGAATCCCAAAATTAAACTTTATACCTTATCTGAGCCCTCGCCATCTAATTTATTCAGTGACTTCCTCTGGTACGTGTAAGTCACAGAGTCTCTGTTCTCAGCTGTTTTCAATACCTGTAATGTGTAATATTACTTGTAATTTCAATACATGTAATAGCTAAGGCTTTTTTGTGCTCCCTTCTTTAAATACTTTGATTACAGATTTCCAACAGATTTTGAACAAAATGCAACCTGAATTTAGAAGACTCATTTACAAAAATATCCACGGCCACGTGTAGAGACTTAGGTTTTACATGTAAAGGCGCTCTGCAAAACTCAACCATTTCTAAATGCAATCAGTGGCAGGCAGCCAAGGAAGCATGCTTAGCCTGCCGTGCTCATTTTTAAAATTTAAATATGGAGGTTTATTGTAGGACCCTCAGACAGTGTGAATAAATGCAGTGGAAATGCCTACATCATGTAGATGTAGACTCATCCGTGATTTGAATTTAAAAATCGTTACAAACAACCAAACACCACATGTTCTCACTCACAGGTGAGTGTTGAACAGTGAGAACACGTGGATTCAGGGGAGAGGAGCATCACACACTGGTGGGGGGGGGTAGGGGAGGGACAGTGCGGGGTGGGGAGGGTGAGGAGGGATAACATGGGGAGAAATGCTGGATATAGCATGCACCTATGCAACAACCCTGCACGACCCGCACATGTGCTCCAGAACCTAAAGTAAAATTAAAAAAATAAAAATTGTTACAAACAAGGACATTTTAGTCATAATGATGCTTTCTTTTGTTTCTTCTTTATGTTTTATCCTTTTTCTTTTTCAATTTCAGCAACGTATTTCCCAATTTCTTCAGGATTTAAATTCCTGAGGGATTGCTCTTGCCTGGTGACAGCAACTTCAATGTTTCTGCCGCCTGAGGCACCCACTTCCAGGAGCGTCTTCATCACCAGCCTAAAGGTCTGGTAGCACCCTTCCATGGTTTCATCCCTTACTTCTTCTCTTAGGCACTCACTCCCTGCCTTGGTGCCCGGCCTATGGCACTAGCCTTGCAGGCACGGTGCATGCCTGAGGGGTCACCCTGGTAGAGTTGAGGCGTCCGTCAAAGTCAAAACCCACCATGATGGCACAGGGGCCCAACAGCTCAGTCCATGGTTGGCCCGCAAGGCTGCTCCCGACAGTGATGCAGGGGTGAGCTGCCCAGGCTGGCTCCTCCACCAGGGCCCTGGGGATGACCCCAGGCTCGCAGCTCCCACCCTGCTCTGCATCCCGCAGGTGGCCTCGAACCTCTCCACACCACGAACAGCCACATCTGTCCTCTTCCTTGAGGGTCATCCGTGGCTAGGCCCTTGTGGATGACCTCCTGCATTCCCCACTTGGAAGAGGCGCCCACAGCTCACGTTGGCAACCAGGCTCATCTAAAATTCAAGATCAACCTTATAAGCATTGTTGTAATTTACTTTAATTATATGTGTATTTTTAATCTCAAATTTTGCAAACCTAATCTTTAGTTTTGATTATTAGAAGATGGCAAATGTTTGAACTCAATGATATGTGAACCGCGATCTATCTTAGGCCTTTTCCGTTCCATAGGTACCTTCATCAGGTAAGAGCGTCGCTGCTCTTACCCACCTGAATGCTGCTATGGGATTAACTTTTCTCTCATTTATGATATAGGATACAGAAAAAGTTCTATATCCTATATTATAGGATATACATGATAGTCTGAAGATTTCTCAAAGAACTTAAAGCAGAGCTACCATTCCACCCAGCAATCCCGCTATGGAGTATATACCCAGAGGGAAGTCATTCTCCCAAAAAGACACATGCCCCTGTATGTTCACTGCAGCACTGTTCACAATAGTGAAGACATGGAATCAACCCAGGTGCCCATCGGTGGTGGACTGGATAAAGAAAATGTGCTACAGAAACACCTTGGAATACTACGCAGCCATAAAACATTAAACGATGCCCGTTGCAGCAACGTGAATGAAGCTGGAGGCCATGATCCTAAGCAAGCTAACGCAGAAACAGAAAACCAAATGCTATGTGTTCTCACTTATAAGTGAAAGTTAAACACTGGATCCACATGGACGTAAAGATGGAACAGTGCACTGTAAAATATGAGAGGGGAGAGGCAGAGAGGAGGGCAAGGTAAAGAATTACATATTGGGTACCGCGCTCATTACCTGAGTGACAGCTTCATTCATACTCCAAACCTCAGCACCGTGCAATTGACTCGTAACAAACCTGCACGTGTACGCCTGATTCTAAAATAAAAGCTGAAGAAAAAAAAACTACCCCTTATTTTAATGTGACCATTAGTAATATTTCCTCATTAAGGAATGGAAGACCTGGGACCAATATTAAACCATATAGGACCCCAGAAAAAGGCTTAAACCAAGACTGCCCAGGACAAGCAGGAGTTTTGTGTTTTCTCCATAAAGGAAAGGGTAGAACAAAGGAAAACGTCTTCTCCCATTTTATCTAAAGCATACTCTGAAAGGAGTCATCAAAGCTGTTCCTGTCTATGGGTCTCTTAGCATATCACTCAAATTGTTATATCCAATGTTTGTGTTTAATCCCATGAAATACTGTGTTTTTTCAAGAATTTTAATGTTTTGTAAAATAGACTCCAACAGTTATTATGAATATTTTGAATTTTGAATCAATTTCATTCTGTATTTCTTTCTTCTCTGAATGTGAGCCAATAACATGATTATCAATTCATGCAATAATGGCTGTAACACCCAGAAGATAAATACATTGTAGACAGCCCCGGAAGATAACAGGAATGGATCCAATTTCAGATCTGGAGCAAACTGGAAGTTGAGGCTCTTCCTGGAAATTTATCAACACATATTGGACAAGCTGCAAATTTTACTGATTGACATTGTAGAAGACGGGACAGTGGCTACTGGAGAGCTGGTGGAGTGAGTTTCACTATTGCACAAGGGAACATCAGAGAAACCTTTTTACTAGAAACACGTCTTTACTTGTAAGCTTACTTTGAAAGAATTGACCAATTAAGGCTGTCAAGCTGCTTTGACAATAATTTTTTAGTGATGAGACCAGGTTGACTTAACTGACTTCTTATTTTTGCATCATACAGACTATCTGTGTTTTGTGCAGTGAAAACACAAACTAACCAAATCATGCATGTGCTTAAACTTTTTTATGTTTTTTTTTTTTTATTTTTACCATCAAATTTACATAAGCATGTTCAAATTTGTTTAGTAGCCCTACATTGAAAACAAATGTCCAAACTCCTCACTAGCTCTTCGTGAGGAAGCCCCTCCTTGCTTTCAGCCTCTTCTCGCTTCAGCCCCACCGCACCACAGGCCGGCTCCTCTCTCACACAGCCACGAGCTTCACGGACGCTTTCCCCATCTCTAAATACCCATCCTGATCTGTGCCCACATGGCTCACCTTCAAGATTCAGGCCATGCCTTATTTCCTCTTGAAAACAGCTTCTTATACCTCTTGTCCATTTCCGCCCGAATCCAGGCATAGCCCAACCCCAGCATGGGCTACCTCTGCCTCCACCTACCTGTGGTGCACTCCTATTTGTGGGCCTCATCATACAGTATTAGGCGATTGCCTTGCTATTATCCCTGGACTCGGAGCTTTATGAGGGCTGGCTGCCAGGACTGCGTCCCTGGAATCAAACGCGGTTCCTGGCTCAAGGTGGAGACACCAGGAAGTGTTGGGTGGATGAAAGAATTTGGATGCATTCAAGCTCCAAGAACTAAACTTATGTCATTCCAAGAATCACCTCCCATTTAACTTTCAGGGTCAGACTTCATCCAATGCTTGAAACCGTAGCTGATGACATGTTTTCAAGTTTAAATGGTAGTTTCATAAATGGTGCCCATGTCTCTAATCAATCAAATAGTATTGTCCAGCAGCTAGGGAACACCACAGACAGATACCTTCCATCCTGGCGGCTTTGAAAGTGTCTAAAATTCCTGCTTGGGGGAGCAGGATCAGAGGCACTTTCTTCCCTTTCAGCAGCGCTTTCTGAACATCTGTGTATTATTCTAAGGAGAGACACAGAGAGATGAGACCACAAACCGAAAGTTACACCCTTCTGGTCTGAAAGGTTTGGACAGACACTCGTGTTTCTGGAAGACAGAGAATCCGCAAACATAAGAATGCGGGTATGAATGTTTGCACACAAAGGAAGGCACGTTTTGAAAGTGTGTTTGCAGACCACGTTGTGAATAAAAACTGTGAGACTTACTGGTAAGAGCACACATCAACTGTGGGGCTCTGACTGCAAGAAGGGGACTCAGAGGACTCAGCAGAAAGCAAGACAACTCCTGTTCCCATGGACCCACAAAACAAAGCCCTAAACAGACTCCATAGTCATTTTCCCTACATGTCATTTCCTGGTAGAATTCATACCTCCTAAGAGGAAACCTCTGTGACCACATAAGAAAAAAATTTTTTAATTTCATTCCAATTTTTAAATGAGTCCAAACTTAAACAAAGATTTTATGACTCTCCCTCTCAGTCTGCCATGCGGATTTCCGCCTCTGACAAATGCCAGGAATCCTTGTGGCTACTTTAGATGTTCAAACCATTTATTAAGACGAATGAGAGGGTGCCATGTCGGAAATCGGGCTCCAGAAAGGTAGCTGTGGCCACCACTTTGGATGCGGGCCAGAAGAAGACTTCTTGGCAATGAAGCGGGCAGTTTTAGGAATTTCACAATTGTTTAAACTCTCCCGTGCAATTTAAGAGAAGTGTTTGCAAAGGCAAGGAGGTACCGCAGAGCTGCAAATACAGATGGAAGTATTCTTTCCAGATAATTGCCTCATGCTGAAAATGAGAACTAAAACCCAATAAAATGCTGCCATTATCCACCAGAGGCTCAGACAGAAGCCGATCTCATTCAAAGGATTATCAGGCCATCGGATAAGAGGAAGGAGAAGCATAAACTGAAAGTGCATTTTGAAGAATACAGACTTGTAAATTTCCCATCTAATTGGTATTGGACTTTTGGTGGGAGGAAAAGGTGTATACTCTGCATCAGATGCCGTTGCCTTTAAACTAAGTAGTGAATGGACATCTAGAAGGTAATCTCCTCTGGATACATGTGGATTAAGGATTGAATACCATTAGGGCACATGTGGATGGGAAATAGGGAAGGAGGAACAGAAGTGAGATCATTGATTAGCTAGCAGCCTGATGGAAGAACAACTTGCTAGTGATGGGGGCCACTCAGCTCTCTAGACAGAAATCTGCTCCTAGGGCCTAGCGCAGTGCCTGGGACACACATGCATATAAAAAGTGAAAGTCTTATTTAGTTGAAAGTAAGGCATATTTTTTTTTAATGTGTGTAGAATCAGGTGAAGCGCAAATAAGGCCCACACCTGAGTTAAGAGTATTGGATCAATGTTACCTCCCAGGTTTTGAAACATGTTCTGTGGTTATGTAAGATACTATCGTTTGGAGAAGTGTGGTAAATCTCTGCATTTTATTTCAAAATAAAAGTTGTAATAATAATTTAAAAACAGAAGGGTGAAAGATAAATTCCTGACATGCCACACATGGAAGATGGCTGAGTCTCCAAAAGCCTGAACCCAGAGTGACCAAGTGGAGGAGGGCTAGCCCACCAACCTACTGACCAGCCCAGTCCCGTCCTGAGCGTGACAAATCAATTTCCTTATTGTTGCCGTTACAAGTTTGGGTGTCTTTTTAGCACAGCCTCGCCTCCCCAAACTAACAGGTCCCATTCCTTCTTCTCCTGCTAGTGCATTAAAGAGTTGGGAAAGCACTCTAATAAAACTAACATTAACCTCTGGAAGAGAAGGAAGACGGGCGACGGGCTAACTTTCAAAGGAGCGAAGCTTGCAAAAAAAACCTGAGGGCAATGGAAATGACTGTCTTGAGTTATACTCAAATAGCAGGTGCTATAGAGACAGAACTTGGGCTACTGAAGCTGCATTTTTAAAAGTTGCCTTTTAGGTTGAGACAGGAAGACGTCTTAGAGCAGGGCAAGGTCACTCGGTCATGCAAATATAAGAATCCCACGCGCCCTTTACCCTGGAAGGGAGAGGGAGGAGGCTTTGTGGCCTGGCAGAGGCTGCCTTCACCCCTGTGGTTTGCGAGGGTGGGAGGGTTAGTAAACCTGTACGAGAGACCACGTACCCTGCTGTTGGGAGTGAAATGGGGGCTCCGCTCTTCGCTTTAGCGTTTCAGCATTGTGGGGCCCCTTTACCGGACCCAGCGTGCTCTGTCTGAAAAGCACCAAGGCCCGCAAAGGAGAACTGCCCGTAGGGAAGAAGGAGCATGGCTGGCAACACTGTCTTACACCAGATTCTGAAGGATCTTGACGGGAGGACTCTTCTGGCCCAAAGGGAGGCTGAGCTTAGATGGCCCAGGCTACTTCCGGACCGTGCGTGGCTTGAGAGCGTAAACCCGAGGGCTCTAACCTGGAAAGGCCAACAGTGGGGCACAATACATCAGGAACTAGAAAGGCACAGACTGGCAAAAGCCCCATTCCAGCAGTGCACAGGGCAATCCCCTGGGGGCCGGATAAGTGGCGCAAGTGGGTTAACCAGATTCTCTCATACTGTCTACATCAAACACGAAGAGCAAGCACTTGGACTGTTGTGTACGATCCTGGGAATTTCGAAAATCTGACGGTGGGGGAGAGGCAGGGAGAGCAGATGTTCCAGAGGAACTGGATACCCTGCTAATTTAAAATTTGTAATTAGAATTCATAATTAATATTTATAATTTAATATTATATTTTAATATTTGACTCTTTAAAATAGCCATGACCGTTTTTGCACCTTCAAGCTATATAATGGATCAAAGCAGCTTCCCCGGTATGATAGGAAGGAAGAGACCGGCAGTCAAACCTGCAAGTAAGGTTGACGGATGGCAGAAAGCAAGCAGGGCGCTTTCATCTTCTTTTTCAAATACAGTGATATTTAGGCCAGAAAAGTAACATAAATATCAGTATGAGGGAGTGGGACCCCAGTGTGGACAGCGTATAAGAAAGCAGTGTGTGTTCCTATTAACACTCGTCTCCTGACGTGGGCAAGTAACACCCAGGCCACAGGCAGAAACAACCTTTACCAGCAACTGCAGAGGTCAACGGAGGCCAGAGGAAGGGCCAGAGGCGGGCAAATGGCATTTCAGTTTCCCAAAAAAGGCAGATTGTGAAAACTGTGTGATTTCAATCTCAGGCAAGTCACAAGAATAGACTATTTAAAGACCCAGGTGAGTAGCAGAAGCTTTGACAGGCAGCCATTGCAGACAACCTGCGTTTCTTTTTTCAAAGTGTTAGACTGGTAGCTCAGGGAAATGCGATTGATGTAGAAAATGTTAATATCAAAGAAACGCTTGAGAAATCACAGTGAAATATTGGCAAGATGGGGCTATTTGGGGATGAAGCATGGGAATAGAGGCCATTGGGTTGATGAAAGGCTGAATCCAAATGAGTGGCTTCAGTTCCTTAGTGAAGTGTCATAGGCCTCAGAGCTGGACATTGTCTCATTCAACCTTTTTTTAATGATATAAATGAAAATATAAACTACAATTTACTACAATTGCTGAAGCTGAGCAGGATATCAGAATCCAAAATTACCCCAAGTTGAATCAAAGGACCAAGAAACACCATAAAAATGGAAAAAAGGTTCCTTAACAGTTAGGTTTTTATTGCTATTCTTAGTGCCAATTTTTTTTTTTTTTTTTTTTTTGTAATCATAGCCAGAGCCAAGGCTAGAAATTTAAAACTATTTTGGAAATTTAGTAAATCATTTCCAAATTATTCTGGTAGGGAATGCATTGCTCAGTGCACAACTGTACATAATAGGAAATTACATTCATTTTCAAAGGCAAACGTATTCCTAAATCTTTCAAATCTAGTGCCCTTCAACTTTCAGTAACTCGTGAAAACTAAAAGAACTTTGTATTATTTTTCTTAATCCTCTCAGCAGAGATCTTTTAAATAAAACTTTTGTGCTAAACCACCGTTTCTGAAATGGATAATTCACTGAATGCTATTCCATTAAAGGTTAATAGCACAGCTTGAAGAAAGTGTTCCACAGTCAAATAGATTGAGAAACCCCAGGTCAGACTTGGCTGTCAGATTTCATTTCTGCGGGAATTCTCAAAGCATTCGAGTTTAAATATGCTAATGTGAAAAGAGCTCAAAGAAGGGGGTAGAGCAGAGGTCCAGTCTACAATCTTCGGTCCTCAGGCCAAGTATGACTCAATGCGTGTTTCTGTTGGAACACAGCCACACCTATGCATTTACATATTAACTCTGACTCTAAGGACAGACTTGAATAGTTACCGCAGGGACTGTATGACCCTCAAAGCCTAAAATATTTACTTTTATCTGGCCCTTGACTGGGGGACATTTGTCAACCTCTGGGCTATAGAATGCAGCATTCTTGAAATCTGGCCACTGAATAATTTTGGGGAGCACCCCTATTATGAAAATTAATTTTGTGTGTCAATTTGACTGGGCCATAGGGTGCCCAGATATTTGGTTTCACATTATTCTGGGTGTGCTCGTGACGGTGTTTCTAAATGAGATTGACATCTGAATTGGTAGACTGAGAAAGCAGTCAGTTCTCCCAAATGTGGGTGGGTCTCATCCAACATGTTTAAGACTCGAATACAACAAAATGCTGTAAGGGAGAATTCCCTCTGTCTGAACATCTTTGAGAATAGGTCTTCTGCATTTGGACTCAGACTCAAGCTGGAATTTACACCATGGACTCTCCTGCTTCTCAGACCCTTGGACTTGGACTGGAAGCACACCACTGGCTCTCCTGGGTCTCCAGATTACCGGCTACAGATCTCAAGACTTCTCCGCCTCCACAGTCGTGCGAGATTGGTTCTGTTTCTCTGCGGAACCCTGAGTAACACAGATGTGGATACCAAGAGTAGTTCTGGAGAACAGAAAAGAATGTTAAGGACGAGTTTTCTGAATTGGTTCTGGGGTTTCTAGAATTGGCTCTCTAATCTGACTAGATTTCAAGTTTCCAGTAGTAAAGAGAGCATTGAGAGTCCACGGTGTGCTCTAGCAATAGAGGTGTGCAGAATAGCTCCACTGGATACTCTCATCAACCACTTTTTTTTTTTTTTTTTGAGACGGAGTTTCGCTCTTGTTACCCAGGATGGAGTGCAATGGCGTGATCTCGGCTCACTGTAACCTCCGCCTCCTGGGTTCAAGCAGTTCTCCTACCTCAGCCTCCCGAGTAGCTGGGACGACAGGCTGCGCCACCATGCCCAGCTAATTTTTATATTTTTAGTAGAGATGGGGTTTCACCATGTTGACCAGGATGATCTCGATCTCTTGACCTAGTGATCCACCCGCCTCGGCCTCCCAAAGTGCTGGGATTATAGGCGTGAGCCACCGCGCCCGGCCCCCTCATCATAAGAAGCAAGGAGCTGGGTGACTATGTGTATGATATTTTCAAACACTTTTTTAAAAAGGAATGAATATAATGAGATTGGCATCAGTCAATGGGATGCTGACTTCTGGTTATAAAAGGGAAGAAGTTCCTTGGTTGTCACAGTTGACCATATCACTGACCGATGTATTGGTAACTGGCACCACACTTTTCACTGAAGTGCATTGCATCCTCCGCTGACATGGAGAGATGCCCTTCAGAACTCAGCCCTGGCAGTTGCCACTGTATCGTGTTTATTGCCCATTGTGATAACTGGTCACCTGCATCCAGCCCTGCACCCTGCAATACATTCTCCATTGTGCAGCCAGGATGACATTTTTTAACATTCAAATTTGATTATACCCCTACCTCACTTATCACTCTCCAGTGGCCTCCTACAGCGTGAACAGCTAATCATGCACCAAACTCCACATCCCCTTTCCGGAGTTGAGCTATTGCCGTGCAGTGGCTGCCCAGCCAGGGACTGCATTTCCAACCCACCTTGCATTTAGATGGGTCATCGTGACCACTTGCCAGTGACTTATGTGGAAACAGTGGGTGATTTTGGAGGTCAAGGTGATGAAGACGTGCTTCTTCCCCCACTTTCTCTCTCCCTTCCACAGTCGTAGGTTGGCTGTAGAGGATGTAGGAGACTCATGACAGAATCACCCCTGCAAAAGCCACCCAGCCATCAGCAACATCCCATCAGGCTAATAGGGGACTCAGGAATAAGCTACAGTGTGCATTGAGCTACTGAAATCCCGAGGTTTATCACAGCAGCTGAGTGTTGTAACTATTAATAACACAATTTATGTTGGATATAGTCCAGAATCCCTACCGTGGCACCCCCACCCGTCTGACACAGCGCATGCTCTGTTCTCTCTTCACTCCACCTACACCAGACAATGACATGGTGTGGTTGTCCGTAAGTGTCTCTACTGGTCTTTTCTCTGCCTTGCCTGGCAACTTCCTCCTCTACTCTTTGCCTGATGAATTACTCTCATGCCATGGAGAAATGACTTTGGGTGTCACCTCTTCACAGAGAACTTCCCTGACCAGCCCATAGAGAAAGTCCCCCTGTTGCACATGTCTATGCCTCTGTTCTTCCTCATCTGTCACACTCCTTGCATCGTCAATATCCGCACCTCCTGCCAGGCCATAAATTCCACGAGGACAGAGTTATTTCTCTCTGGTTCATGACTATCTTTCTAGTCACCAGGACAGTGTCAAGTACATAGAAAGCAATCAATGAATATCTGTTGAGTGCATGAATGAATGAACTGATATTGTGAGAATAACCCGAATGTCCCTGTTTAAGAAGATTTATGTTTGAAAATGTCACTCAGGCTGTAGGAATTCCTAGCAATTTTTTTAAAAATTCTATTAACAATGTCATTCTTACACATTCATCTTTGTCTCTTTGCTTTTGCACCTAGGAAAGTCACAGACAGAATTACAGCCCATTTTTAAGAACCACACAAGGCCTGAGGGCATGCCATACTGGTTAATCTCTTCATGTAATCATTGGATCCTCCCTCTCGCATTCTGAGTTCCTTATTCTTTAACTTCAGATAGTGAAAATATTTGTGTGGACTTCTCAAATGCTTTTCTGTACAGAGCGGCATAAAAATTGTAGTTTCATTCTGAATGAGAGTGTTGGCCTATAGTTTCTCCATGCTCATACTAACTTGGGAATAGTTAAAATTTATTTCTTCCTTTATTTTGCCTATAAATATTGAATCTTCCCTGATACAACTTAGCACAAAACTGCTCAGAATAGGTTTAAGCTACATCACTTATAACAAAGGTAACTATAACAGAGACAGATGTTTAAAATACTGCTTCTCAAAAATAAAAAAAAATTTAAAGATGGCAGAGCTAAAAAGAGTCTCAGGGGTCATATAGTCCAATTCCCTCACATCGCAAATGAGAAAAGCTAAAAGCCAGAGAGGTCAAATGGCTCCCCAGTGACTGTACATCCGGTGACTGGAGCTGGGCCTCTGGCTCTGGTGAACTTGCTCCAAAATCAATGTTC
Organism: Ateles fusciceps; assembly: GCA_036589455.1. Classification (NCBI taxonomy): domain Eukaryota; kingdom Metazoa; phylum Chordata; class Mammalia; order Primates; family Atelidae; genus Ateles; species Ateles fusciceps. Next base: position 1,145,812 of record JAZHEH010002996.1, on the reverse strand, counting down.
TTTTCACAGCAACCCCCCCACCCCCCACCTTTTTGTTACTTTATGCTGGGGTGTAATAGGCTGAAAAATGCCCCCCGACCCTGGCTCCAAGATATCCCCCGTCCTAATCCTGGGAACCTGTAACGTTACCTTACAAGACAAAAGGGACTTTGCAGATGCGTTAAGTTAAACACCTTGAGATGGGGAGATTATCCTCGCTTATCCAGGTGGGCACTAAATGCAATCACAAGGGTCCTTCTGAAAGGGAGGTTTGATTATGCAAGAGGAGAAAGCAATGCCATGACAGAAGCAGAGGTCGGGATGATGCAGCCACAAGCCCAGGAATGCCGTCCGGCCTTGGAACCTGGAGCAAACAAGGAACAGACACTCTCCTGGCACTTCCAGAGGGAGCGTAGCCTGCCAGAAACTTGATTTTAGTCCAGTGATAGTCATTTCAGACTTCTGTCTTTCCATGAGAGAATACATTTGTGTTGTTACAGGCCACTAATTTCTGGTCATTTGTCACAGTGGCGACAGGAAACTAACATACAAGGGTTGGCAAACTGTAGAGCCTGTGACCAAATCTGGCCCATTGCCTGTTTTTGTAAATAAAGATTTATTGGAACACAGCCTTGCCCATTCCTCTATGCAATATTATGACTGTGTTAGTTGCAGAGTTGAGTGACTGCCACAGAGACCACATGGCCACAAAGCCAAAACTATTTACAATCTGGATCTTTACAGAAGAAGTTTGCTTTTAATGAATTCCATCTTTTCTCATATTTTCATTGTCCTTTTGGACTAAAAATAATACATACTCATTATACAAAGTTAAAACATTAACAAATCATATTCCCTAGAAAGTAAGTGTCCCCTACAATTGTTATTAAAAGTTGGGAGTATGTGCTCCAATATGCTGTTAATCGGTGCTCTTAAGTCTTCAGATATTCATAAATTACAAAAGACTAAACACTTCAGAAAGATAATATAGCTGAGACACTTTTCAGTGAGTGAGCCGAGGGCAAAGAGAAGAACATGAAACTGACAGGTTCCCACGGCGCTCAGGAGACACTCTCCCTGGACCGTCCCAGAGGGCGTGGGTGGGCTAAGTGGCTGTGGCTCCAGTCTTTGTTTCACCAGACGGGTCCAGATTCCCTCCTCTCCGGAGGAGCCATCCCTTAGCCTCTCTGGGCATCGGTTCCCTCATCTGTAAAATGGACATAAAAAGACACAATAAAAAAAAAAAAAAAGACACACAGAGCAAGGTCGCATGTAACAAGTACAGAGACAACACTGTGAAGCATTAGCAAAGTGCCCTGTACAGTCACACTGCATAGAAACGAAATAGTAAATGAAACAACATTAAAGGCAAAATATTCAAGGCAAATGATTTTCTAAAAATAACTGCAAAAAAACCTTAATTTCTTTTTATTTTTAGTTATAAAAGCAATGCATGGTTATTGTAGATAATTTGAATTTCACTAAAATCTTAAATTTTAAAAATTACAATTGCCCTTTAATCTCACCACCCTGAAATTGCTTTGTTTACTATTTTTTCACATTTCCTTCCAGTCCTTTTTCTAAGTGCACATATCTGTGCCTATTGATAACAAAAGCTGAATTCTATTATGTGTGAAGTGTGTGCTTGGCTTTTTAAAATTAAAACTCTATGTGCCATTAAATATTTTTTGAAAATATTTTAATACCGTCTCATGTGTTCCCCCAGAGATATATTTCAAGCATTTTAATTCCACAAATATGTCCCAGGCACTTATCACATGTCAGACACTCTGACTGATGTTGAAAGGGTGAAAGAGGAATGGATGCTTTTTCTGCTCTCAAGGAGCTTATAATTTTGTAAGAGACGACATGGCAAGCACATTTGCAGTCTATTATACAAGGTAGGCTCAAATAAATACAATTTTTTAAAAATACAAAGGGTTTAGGTGTGAGTACAAAGTGCATTTTTCTCCCCCTTCTTTGAATTTTCTGATGGCTATTTCCTCAATAGAATTTGCAAATAAGTTACTATCGTTTGAGGAGTAACAGAGCTAGCAAGACCATTCTTTGCCAAGAAAGGAGAATTTTCCTCCCAGTAAGCACTCTCTGGGAGGTATTTTGAAAAACGCAGCGAGTCCTTTTAAAGAGAGAGGGAATGAGGAGGTTGTCGTGTCTGTCTCACCTTAGATAATAAATGCTGGGTCGACATCAGAAATTGGAAACAAATTCTAGGAAAACCTCTCTGAAGTTTCCACAAGGTGATCCAATTAAGATATGACTGGCAGCCATGAAAAGCTTTGGTCCTGCCAAACCACAGAGAAATTTTAGATGTAGAAACACAAGAAATATCTTGCTGGATAACCAAATATTTTTTAAAAGAGCCGTATGGTATAGGCTTAAACTTCCAAGACATCACTGACTATTTTTCTTGCCCCCCAGCCAAAGATAACCTAAAACAAGGGAAAACACTGGCTATCCCATGAAAGCCAGACAAGTAAACAGAAATTTGCAATGAATCTTTCTCAGCCTCCGCAAAGGCCAAGTTGAAAATGCATCTTCTGCACATTGGAATGGAATCTCTTAGGTCAACTAACAAGACCCCCCTTGCAGGGGCGCTGACACCGAACCACTCCGGAATCTCCTGCGACATGTGCCTCCATCTGCCATTGTAAAGTACTGTGTCAACTGGGCCCCAGATACTCTGGGTGTCTTCTGAATGCTTCCAGCTTCCCCTGACTCCAAAGAAGAACCAGCTCCCACTCCAATGACAGCTGGTGCCGTATATGATGAAACTGTCATGGAAGCATTTTTGAGTCAGCTTATCCCACACGACAAGGAATGGAGGCCAAGAGAAGTCCCGTCAAATCCCCTCCTCTTAAGCAGGAACATCACTCTCAGATGAGAACCCTTAAAAAGTCAGACTCCTGACTCCTCATTCTTGAGTGGTCACACTGGGGACCAAGATAAGCGGAATATCCCGGGAACCGAGGAAGATCTCCTCAAGACGGACTACACAAGTTGATTGCTTAATAGAATCTCTTTGTTCTTCTTGAAAGACATAGTTTTATAGACATTTCAGTTGTATTCTTAAACCTGTCCTGTCAGGTAGAATGTTTTCAGATTATGGAACGTTTGTTGAGTTTGACTGAGCAGAATTAAATCTTTCTGGAATGAGACTGGGCATCCATCAGCCAACAAAGGGCATCTCCAGTCACTGGTGGTGTTGGTCTTTCTCATTTCAGGTGCTCGGGCAGGCATGTCATCATGTCTTATGATAAATTGTGCATTTCCCTGGTGGCTGATGATGTTGAGCACATTTTCATATGACCGTTGACCATTTACGTATGTTCCTTTTGTTTACCAGTCTTTTTTCCGACTTTTTAAAAAATTGGGCTGTTTGTCTTCTTACTATTGCATTATAGGAGTTCTTTCCTTTGTCAGATATATGTGTTGCAAATATTTTCTCCCAGTCTGTGGCTTGCCTGTTGAGTTTTCTTGATGGTGTTTTTCAGAATTTTGATGGCGTTTCATTTACGCACACTGTTATCTTTTATGATTTGTGCCTTCTGTAACCTCTCCAATAAATTTTTGCCTCCCTGAAGGTCATGAAGATACTCTTCTGGGTTTATTCCTAGCAGCTTTATTGTTTTAGATATTATATGTAGACATTACACCCATCTCAAGTTGACTTTTAGATATGGTATAAAGTAGTAGGAATTGAGTTTATACACACACAGAGGGGTATTTCTATCTGAGTATCTCATTGTTTTGGTACAATTTGGTAAAGAGATTTTTGTTTCTACGTTACATTGCTTTCACCCTCATCAAAAATTATTGCGACATTTATTTGTGGGTGCGTCTCTGGGAACTCTATTCTGTCGCACTGACTGACACGTCCAGGCTTCTGCCAATGCCACCCTGACCTGATGCGTAGTGCTAAAGTCAAGTGCTGTGAGTCCAGAAACTTTGTTCTTCTTTTCCAAGATAGTTTAGGCTATTGTTGGTCCTTTACTTTTCCAGACAAAACTTAAAATTGTCTTGTCAATTTCTGAATAAAAGTCTTTAAGCTATATAGCGAAGGTGCAGAAGCAAGGCTTTGCTGTGAAAAACGTGAAAGAAACTTTGAGGTGAATATCCTGGTGGCAAGCATGTTGAGGAGGAAACAGATGACAAAATAAGGAACATGAGCCAGGATGGAGGGTGCCATGGACTGATGCACCCCCAGAAGTCATAAGTTGAAGCCCTTATCCCCAGTGTGATGGTATTTGGAGATGGGCATTTGGAAGAAGACAATTCAGTTTGGATGAGGTCAGAAGGGTGGGGGACCTTGTGATGGGATTAGTGCCCTTATACAAAATGATACCAGAGAGCTTGCATCCTCTCCCCCCCTCCACCATATGAAGACACGGCAAGGAGGCAGCCACCTGGAAGCTAGGAAGAGAGCCCTCACCAGGAGCCAATTGTCCTGCCTCCTGAGCTGTGAGAAATAAATCACAGTAGTTTAAGCCACCCAGTATGACAATATTTTGTTATGACAGGCCAAGCTACCAGACTTGAGACATAAAGGGGAAATTATCATATGCCTTAAAGCTGACAATTTAATTTGATTCAAGGGGCCATTAGAACTTACAAATGGCAGATTGAGCACACGCATTATCTCCATTCCCTTCCAAAACCCCACTCAAATAACAGCGAAGGAAGACAGTAAACCCATAAATGCTAAGAGAATGGCAGAAGGGATCATTCAATCAAGTTTTTGAAGGTGAAAAGCGCATGAGGAGATAATAACTGACCTAAACAGAACAGAGGAAACTAAAACCAAGAGGCTGTAGAGGATGCTAAGGAGAAGGAGAAGAAAGGATTTGTTCTGCTGAGCCCTGGAAAAAATCAGAAACTCGAGGCAATGGCTCCCATAGACACATGAGGCTAAGACAGGAGCAGGGAGACCACTGGATCTCTTTCCCTGCAGCCACGGAAGAGCAGTCTTGTCAAGAGGAATATAATGTGAGCCATGGATGTGACTTTAGATTTTCTAGCAGCCACATTGAGAAAGGTAAAATTAATCTGAATAATATACTTTACCTAATATATCATTATTTCAATGTGTAATCAATATTTTTTAAATTACTGAGATATTTTACCATTTTTTGTAATGTCTTCAAAATCTGGTATGTATTTTATACTCACCGCACATCTCAGTTCTGACCAGTCACATTCCCAGGGCTCAGGGACCATCAGCGGTGAGAGGTTACGGTGATTAGACAGCATCAGTCTAGTGTAACACAACCAACGAGACCCTGAATGCAAAGACTCAGGCATGGGGAGAGTTAGGCATCCGGGCTGAACTGAAAACAGAAGATCTAAACAAAAACCTTCATTCTGAACAGAGATACCTTCAGCTTCCTCTCACCCACAAACAGTGAACATAAGCAGTGGATCGCTCCTCTCCCCCTGCCCCCCAGTTCAGGAGATTGGGTCTTTTTCAATACCTTGGAAGAAACAGAAGCAATTTAGAGGGGAAAATTAAAACTTCAGAAGTCAGTAACCTGATAGGACTAACAGAAGATATCACATCCCTAAAGCAGTAGCAGGGTACCCTAAAAATGAAGAAGATATTTTGAAAATTAAAAATATTATAGCCAAGTAAAAATGTCAAAAGAGGATTGGATTTAAAAAGACAGCATAATCCTGCAGACAGGAGAAAAGATTTAAAAAATGAACCGTAGGCCAGGCGTGGTGGTTCATGCCTATAATCCCAGAACTTTGGGAGGCGGGTGGATCACTAGGTCAGGAGTTCGAGACCAGCCTGACCAACATGGTGAAACCTCATCTCTTCTAAAAATACAAAAATTAGCTGGGCGTGGTGGCACATGCCTGTAATCCCAGCTACTCAGGAGGCTGAGGCAGGAGAATTGCCTGAATCTGGGAGGCGGAGGTTGCAGTGAGCCAAGATCGTGCCACTGCACTCTAGCCTGGGCAACAGAGTGAGACTTCATCTCAAAAAAAAAAAAAAAAAAAAAATGAACTGTAGAAGAGGAAAAGATAAACGATTAGAGGATTAATCCAGGAGATTCAACATGCAAGAGTTCAAAAGAGAGTAGAAAAGACATTGACAGGAAATTCACAAAGAAAAATATGAGAAAAATTTTCCAGAAGTGATATCTGACTTTCAAAAGCATGTGCACGTATTACTTCGATAACCTTAAAATTTATTTAAAAACAAAAACTGTTATAAAAAGGAAGCTATTAGATTTTGCTTTTGCGTCTGAGGATGGGGGTAATGGGGTCATCGACCCTTCTTGATGAACACAATTTCTGTTCTTAGTACCCGGCAAGTATTAACTGACCAGAGCAGCAAAGCCACGGGAGAGGCTGCCCTCCTCTTCCCACTCCCCCCCTTGTTTTATGGCACTGTTCTATTGCAACAACAACCAAAAATCCTCTGGGCTTCACATTGCAGAAAATCTCTTTTGTACTTCAAGGCATTTTTGTTCAAATTCAGAATCTGTGGTCTAGACATTTCTTTGGTACTTGTCATCATCATCCCAGGGAAATGGAACTCAAGTGAAAGGAAGGATGAGGAGTGCCTTAGAATAATCCCCTGGAAGAAGAGACTGCAGAGCACAGTCCCACCCTTGACAGGCAGGTCCCGCTCCAGTGCTGACTGTGCCGAGGGTGCAGGGTGGAAAGGGCAAGGTGGTGGCCCTGGTATCACTGGGACCGGGGGGAGTAGAAAGGGGATAAGTCCACGGATGCTCTCAATGGGTCCCTGTCTTCAAGGGCTCCCACATCAGAACATGCAGAGGGCTCTAAAGACAAGGTCCAGGAATTCACCTTTAACCGGAACCCCACCCCTCCACCTCTACCCCCATTGATTCCCCTGCACACCTGCCAAAATTAGAGGTCCACTAGACACATGGGGACACTGGAATTGGAACCACAATGGGACTTCTTCCAAATGCACATATCTGGGATCCACCCCCAAATGTATTGAATGAAAATAGGCCAGGCACAGTGGCTTACCGGGTGTGATGGTGTGCACCTGCGATTCCAGTTACTCAGGAGGTCAAGGCTGCAGTGAGGTGAGACTGCACCACTGCACTCCAGCTTAGGCAACAGAGCAAGACCCTGTCTCAAAAAAAAAAAAAAAAGAATATATATATATACACACACACATATATATTAACTATATGTAAAGAGAATAGAGTGCTGAGAGTGATTCTGATGTGTTCCTCTACTTAAAAATCTCTGGATCGATGGCTGTCAAACACATGTATTTTAGAGTCTCCCAGGAAGTATTGTAAAAATGATGCCTAGGTCCAATGTCTTCTGAGTTGTGCAGTTGTGAGTGAGGCCCAGGAATCTGCATTTTGACTGTCTCCCATGATATTAGACACAAGTAGTCCTGAGAACTCACTGTTGAAAAACACAGCTCTATGCTCTGGAGCTCGGAACACATCTCCAGGAGACCCCTTTGGTGTGCAACATCTTCTTCAATGGGCCGGAAGAATCTTACATAGGAATCCGGGTTCAAGTATCCAGATACTAACCCAGTAAACACTCATCTGATTGCACCTACACTCACAGTTTGAAACAAGACATGTTGGGAACTTTAGACTCAGGACTTTTTACCCCATTTGCTTCTTGCTGACCTTGAGGATGCCCTGCTGGGAGATGAAATACTTACGCTGTCCGTTTATTTAAACCATCTCTGTCGGAAAAAAAAACGGCTCATCATATGCTTGGGACCTTTATGTTGTGACCGTGGGTGATGTGGCCATATGTGTGAGTATATGTGTGTGCTACACAAATGCCTCACATAGTGCTCAGGAATTGGAGCTGCACTAAGGGCAGACATCAAGGAGACATCTGATTAGGACCCAACCCTACCCAGTCATTTGAAGTCTGTGTTGACAAAGAGTCAAGAAAAGGGGTCTGAGTGCCAGTGCTCCATGAACATGTGGAGGGCAGCCCTGGCTTGTGTGCGCGCTGGCCAGGAGGCAAATGACACTCCCTACCCGATTGCTGGAAACCAGATGAGAGAGTTGCCGTGCCACACCACGGCTGCAGGCAAGGGAATGGGCCTTTTGAAGAAAACATTTTGGATAAGTTCTAGAGGCCAGAGAAATGCTCTGGGGAAGTTCAAAGGCCTGCAGAGAGAACACAGCTCTCCCTAAAGGCAAACGTGCAATCATTGCCTCTCCGGGGGCATTCTCATCAGCTCCTCATAGAGAATCAAGACTGACAGGAATTAGAAAAATGACCAGAATGAGGCTGTCCACAGGGTTTCCAAACAAGACAAAGCTCCCTGGGCCCAGCGGGCCTGTCTGCCCTCCTGCTTCGAAGGAGGGTGCCCCACAGGCTCTCAAATCGGGGCCCTTAATTAATCCTCTTGTGCCTCTCACACCCTGCATGTGAGCAGCAGGAAGGATCTGCAAGGAAGCGCTGACACCGGGAACGCATTTATTAGTCCGTTCTCGCACTGCTTTAAGGGACTACCTGAGACCAGGTAATTTGTAAGAAAAAGAGGTTTAATTGGCTCACGGCTCTGCAGGCTGTACGGGAAGTGTGGCGGCATCAGCTTCTGGGGAGGCCTCAGCGAGCTTCCAATCATGGCGAAAGGCCAAGGGGTGCGAAGTGTCTCACGTGGTGGGAGCAAGAGGAAAGAGGGGAGGTGCCACACACACGTTTAAATGACCACATCTCACCAGAACTCACTCGCTATCACAAGACCAGCAGGGAAATCCGCTCCCATGATCCAATCACCTCCCATCAAGTGCTACCTCCAACACTGGGGATTACAATTTGACTTGAGTTTTGGGCTGGACCCAGATCCAAACAAGATCAACACGCAAGGAGTCTCATCACACCCCAAACGCCTTAGGCGCCCACCGGCGTCCCAGTCCATCTTTTGCAGGGGATGTGAGCTGGGGAGGGCTTCTGTTTGGGAAAGGTGGGTCATATGATGACAGGCAAAGCACAGAAGCTGAGGTTTCCTGGCATTATGGTGGGGTGTGTACAAGTTTTTAAAATAGAAAGGAGCACAGCAATATGACAAATTCAGTCAGTCAAACCAGAACTCTCCAGGGTTTATCAGTGCAATCTGATCACAGTTAGAATTTTGCAGTGCACCAAGTATACTATCAATATATCAAAATCGTGTTGATGACGACGGTGACGATGACATCCTCATCATTTTCTGAGCATGGACTACGGACCAAGCCTTAAGCATTTTACACGTATTTACTTAGTTTATTCTTACAAGAGTCCTGGTATCACCTCCACTTTATTAATGGGGAAACTGAGGCCCAGGGAAGAGAAGTTACTTGTCCAAGTCCACACAACTAAAACCAAGCACTCGAGGCAACCTTCCATCAGTATCCACGGCTATCACCACCATTCAGTCCACACGATAGACAGTCTATCATTTTTCAGTTTTGCTGTTTCTTGGAGAAAAGAGTGAAAATGAAAAGGGTTAGGGTGGATTTGAAATCTGGGAGGAGTTTAAAATCTGGGTGACAGAGCTCTTGGATAGGTCCAGGGGCCAGCAGTGATGGAGGGAAGCTTGGAAGTCCCGTCTTCCTGGTAAAAGAAACCACTGAGTCAGATTACTCCAGGGCCCAAACCTCACTCTTGGAAACCACGCTCAGATGAGCCCGGGGAACACCTTTCCCTGGAGGCTGGACTACCCTGAGACATCACACAGACCTCCAGGCAGAGTCCATGCAGAAACCTCTGAAGGATGGGCACACAGACTGAAGCCCTTCTCTCCCATGCAAATGGCCACAGGCAGGCCTGTCAGCCATCATTAAGGAGCATGCCAGCTCCTTTCCCAGTGGCATTTGTGATGCTGATGGACTCTTCTCTATGCAGATTCACACCCCCTTTTTTTCTAATAGATTTATTTTTACTTAACGTCTGTTTACATTTCACAGAAGCGTTCCATGGCCCATACTAGGAGAAGCACACACTCGTTTAGGTGCTGCAAGACTGCCTCTTCCTTCAGAGACCTTACACCCCCATTTCCAAGACAGGATCAACTCGCATCAAACTAGAAAACAGCATAAGGAGAGTCCCTTCTAGCCAAAAGATGCTTTGTGCTAACTAAGAAGAAAAGGGAGACATGTCCCTTACTCCAGGGGCATTTAGCCCCACACCAGGGAACACTGCTGTGAGCCAAGAGCATGACTATCCCAGCTCATCCCCTTGGCTAGATGCCTTGTGCAGTGAGCCATTTACACAACCTTACATGAAAATAAGACCCAATAAACTAAATTTAATCCCATCTCAGTAAGTTTATTACCAATAGTTGAAAAGAGGACAAGGCATGGTTATCAAAGAACATTCCACAGCTAAACGTCTGGGTGCCCCAGTGTCTCTGCAGCTGCCCACTAGACTTTGCCTTCGTTCTGTTTTGTATGCATTGCCTGTGTTTCTGTCTCAAAGCCAAATTCCCTTCCCTCTCGTGGACTCGAAGACATCTCGTCTTCAGCTGACTCCTCTTTCCAGCACCATCAGCCTCCTCTTTCCAATCAATAAACAAATGCTGAGATGGCTCTCAGCTTAAAAACGAACATTTCGACCTCATCCTTTCCAACTCATGACCCAATTCTCTCCACTCACCTTCTTGGTGAAGCTCCTCAAAGAAGATATCTGTATGGGCCATCTCCCCTTCCCCGCCCCTCATCTGGGGGAACTTGGTCCCCTCACCTGGCTTAGGGTACAGTGGTACCTGGCACTTACTGTACCAGCTTGGCCTTTGGGGCATCAGTCACAATGGAGACAGAAGGAGTCCCAGTTTATCCTCCTCACACGTGACCATTGTAACACACGAATGCTCTGAAGCAATAAGACGCCTGCGATTCTATTTCTCCTGCTCTTCCCTTGTATTCAAGTGTCTGTCATTGCCAGTCTTTCACTGTCTTCAGTGCTTTTCAGCAACTTGCAAAGCACAGAAGCTCCTAGGTCAGGGCTTACAGCCTCAGATGCCTCCGGAGTCCAGGCAACAGTGTGAGTAGGGAGACACACCGGGACTGAAGTCCTGGATAAGGAGGAGAGACACTGAGGCTTAGTTCTAGTGTGCCAAAGGGAGGTGTAGGGCCAGCATCAACTTGAAGGGGACAAGCCCTGCCCTGTCTGAAGGGGCAGCCCCTGCTCGGTTCAGGCTGACTGTTGCTTTGCTGGAATATGGGCTTAATGCTGTTCCAAACTCTGATTTTTCAAGAGAAGGCAGAAATCTGGCTTTTTATGTGAAATCTCCAGGTATTTAAAAGTTGGCTACTAATTCGTATTTTCTTCAAAATACTGTGTGGACCAACAAACCAGAAGCCAATCAAAATACATACAGGCACCAGGGCTGGCAGCAGGACTTCAGGGTGCTACCCTGGCCTTGGCCTGATGTTTTCATCCTGAGTTCAACCTCCTTTTGGTTATTTCTTCCAAGTTCCCCACAATTTTATTATTTCCTCTACATTCTCTCCAGCTCTCTTCCTGGGTCTTAGACATTGGAACCAGGGGCTAGATGAACAGAAAGCAATGCTTTTCCCCCCACACACTGAACTTAGAACTTCATTACTGATTCACATTGTCATTGTGAGTCAAGAAGACTTTTTTTTCCACCTTCTTTCTTTAGATTTCTGTTCTAAATCAACACGCAAAGAATCAAGTTTGAGGGTCACCCACCAGATGACAGAGCCACCCAATGGGAATCATCCATATCATCTGTGAGCTAAAAAGCCCCAAGCATATGTCTGACCAGAAAATTAAAAGGCAAATGAATAAGCACTGAGTCAGAGGAACCAAGGACTGAGTTCTCACCTCATTTAACACAGGTATCTACTGTGAGAATGCCTTTCACGCTTGCTACTCCTAAGAGTGATGGCTGCTAAGGCCAGGGTTGGGCCTGGGGACTGTGTGGTGTGAGCCATCAGCAAGGCCATTCTTACCTACATTCATCTGCATTTCAGGAGCCTGGAAGTTAGCAGAACTCCAGCCTCGCTCTGAAGAAGGTTATCCTTCTTGCCAATATGCAAGTCCAGGAAATACAAAGAGCACCACAAAGATATTCCTCAAGAAGAGCAACCCCAAGGCACATAATCATCAGGGTTGAAATGAAGGAAAAAATGCTAATGGCATCCAGAGAGAAAGGTTGGGTTACCCACAAAGGGAAGCCCATCAGACTCACAGTGGATCTCTCAGCAGAAACCCTACAAGCCAGAAGAGAGTGGGGCCCAATATTCAACATCCTTAAAGAAAAGAACTTTCAACCTAGAATTTCATATCCAGCCAAACTAAGCTTCATAAGAGAAGAAATAAAATCGTTTATGAACAAGCAATTGCTCAGAGATTTCATCACCACCAGGCCTGCCTTACAAGAGCTCCTGAAAGAAGCACTAAACATAGAAAAGAACAACTAGTACCAGCCACTCCAAAAATGTACCAAATGGTAAAGACCATTGACACAATGAAGAAGCTGTGTCAACTAATGGGCAAAACAACCAGCTAGCATCAAAATGGCAGGATCAAATTCAAACATAACAATGTTAACCTTAAATGTAAATGGACTAAATACTCCAATCAAAAGACACAGACTGGCAAATTGGATAAAAAGCCAAAACCCATCGGTGTGCTGTATCCAGGAAACCCATCTCACATGCAGAGGATACACAAAGGCTCAAAATAAAGGGATAGAGGAAGATCTACCAAGCAAATGGAGAGGAAAAAAAAAAAGCAGGAGTTGCAGTGCTAGCCTCTGATAAAATAGACTTTAAACCAACAAAGATCAAAAGAGACAAAAAGGGTATTATATAATGGTAAAAGGATGAATGCAACAAGAAGAGCTAACGATCCTAAATATATACCCACCCAATACAGGAACACCCAGATACATAAGGCAAGTTCTTAACGACCTACAAAGAGACTTAGACTCCCACACAATAATAGTGGGAGACTTTAACACTCCACTCTCAATATTAGACAGATCAACGAGACAGAAAATTATCAAGGATATCTAGGACTTGAACTCAGACCTGGACCAAGCAGACCTAATAGACATTTACAGAACTCTCCACCACAAATCCACAGTATATACATTCTTCTCAGCACCATATCACACCTACTCTAAAATTGACCACATAATTGGAAGTAAATCACTCCTCAGCAAATGCAAAAGAACAGAAATCATAACAAACAGTCTCTCAGACCACAGTGCAATCAAGTTAGAACTCAGAATTCAGAAACTAACTCAGAACTGCACAGCTTCATGGAAACTGAACAACTGGCTCTTGAATGTTGACTCGATGAACAATGAAATGAAGGCAAAAATAAAGATGTCCTTCTAAACCAACCAGAATGAAGACACATCGTACCAAAATCTCTGGGACACATTTAAAGCAGTCTCTAGAGGCAAACATATAGCAAAAAATGCCCACATGAGAAGTAAGGAAAGATCTAAAATCGACACCCTATCATCAAAATTGAAAGAGTTAGAGGAGGAAGATCAAAAAATCTCAAAACCTAGCAGAAGACAAGAAATAACTAAGATCAGAGCAGAAATGAAGGAGATAGAGACACAAAAAATCCTTCAAAAAATCAATAAATCCAGGAGCTGGTTTTTTGAAAAGATTAAAAAAATAGAAGAACACAAGCCAGATTAATAAAAAAGAAAAGAGAGAAGAATCAAATAGATGCAATAAAAAACAATAAAAGGGATTTCACCACAGATTCCACAGAAATACAAACCACCATCAGAGATTACTACAAACAACTCTGTGCACATAAACCAGTAAACCTGGAAGAAATGGATAAATTCCTGGACACTTACACCCTCCCAAGCCTAAACCAGGAAGAAATTAAAACCCTGAATAGACCAATAACAAGGGCTGAAGTTGAGGCAGCAATTAATAGCTTACCAACCAAAAAAAGCCCAGGTCCAGATGGGTTCACAGCCAAATTCTACCAGACATACAAAGAGGAGCTGGTACCATTTCTTCTGAAACTAGTCCAAACAATCCAAAAAGAGGGGAATCCTCCCTAAATCATTTTATGAGACCAGCATCATCCTGATACCAAAAGCTGGCAGAGACTCAACAAGAAAAGATAACTTCAGGCCAGTATCCATGATGAACATAGATGCAAAAATCTTCAATAAAATACTGGCAAACCGATTGCAACAGCACATCAAAAAGCTTATCCACCATGATCAAGTAGGATTCATTCCAGGGATGCAAGGCTGGTTCAACATACGCAAGTCTATAAACATAATTCACCACATAAACAGAACCAAAGACAAAAACCACATGATTATCTCAGCTGATGCAGAGAAGGCCTTTGACAAAATTCAACAGCCCTTTATGCTAAAAACCCTCAAAAAACTAGGTATTGACAGAACGTATCTCAAAACAATAAAAGCTACTTATGACAAACCAACAGCCAATATCATACTGAATGGGCAAAAACTGGAAGCCTTCCCTTTGAAATCTGGCACTAGACAAGGATGCCCTCTCTCACCACTGCTATTCAATACAGTATTGGAAGTTCTAGCCAGAGCAATCAGGCAAGAAAAAGAAATAAAGGGTATTCAATTAGGAAAGGAGGAAGTCAAATTGTCTCTATTTGCAGATGACATGATTGTATAGTTAGAAGATCCTATCGTCTCAGCCCAAATTCTCCTTAAACTGATAAGCAACTTCAGCAAGGTCTCAGGATACAAAATCAGGATACAAAAATCACAAGCATTCCTATAAATCAATAACAGACTTAAAGAGAGCCAAATCAAGAACAAACTGCCATTCACAATTGCTACAAAGAGAATGAAATACCTAGGAATACAACTAACACAGGATGTAAAGGACCTCTTCAAGGAGAACTACAAACCACTGCTCAACGAAATAAGAGAGGACACAAACAGATGGAGAAACATTCCATGCTCATGGTTAGGAAGAATCAATATTGTGAAAATGGCCATACTGCCCAAAGTAATTTACAGATTCAACGCTATCCCCATCAAGCTACCAATGACCTTCTTCACAGGACTGGAAAAAAACACCTTAAACTTCATATGGAACCAAAAGAGAGCCCACATAGCCAAGTCAATTCTAAGCAAAAAGAACAAAGCTGGAGGCATCACGCTACCTGACTTCAAACTATACTACAAGTCTACAGTAATCAAAGCAGCATGGTACTGGTACCAAAACAGAGATATAGACCAATGGAACAGAACAGAGGCCTCGGAGGCAACACCACACATCTACAACCATCTGATCTTTGACAAACCTGACAAAAACAAGCAATGGGGGAAAAGATTCCCTGTTTAATAAATGGTATTGGGAAAACTGGCTAGCCATATGCAGAAAGCAGAAACTGGACCCCTTCCTGACACTTACACTAAAATTAACTCCAGATGGATTAAAGACTTACACATAAGACCTAACACCATAAAAACCCTAGAAGAAAATCTAGGCAAAACCATTCAGGACATAGGTATAGGCAAGGACTTCATGACTAAAACACCAAAAGCATTGGCAACAAAAGCCAAAATAGACAAATGGGATCTATTTAAACTCCAGAGCTTCTGAACAGCAAAAGTAACAATCATTAGAGTGAACCAGCAACCAACAGAATGGGAAAAAATTTTTGCAATCTACCCATCCGACAAAGCACTAATATCCAGAATCTACAAAGAACTAAAATAGATTCAAAAGAAAAAACAAACAAACCCATTCAAAAGTGGGCAAAGGATATGAACAGACACTTTCAAAAGAAGACATATATGAGGCCAACAAACATATGAAAAAATGCTCATTATCACTGGTCATTAGAGAAATGCAAATCAAAACTACATTGAGATATCATCTCACACCAGTTAGAATGGCAATCATTAAAAAATCTGGAGACAACAGATGCTGGAGAGGATGCGGAGAAATAGGAACACTTTTACACTGTTGGTGGGAGTGTAAATTAGTTCAACCATTGTGGAAGACAGTGTGGTGATTCCTCAAGGACCTAGAAATAGAAATTCCATTTGACCCAGCAATCCCATTACTGGGTATACATCCAAAGGATTATAAATGGTTCTATTATAAGTACACATGCACACGTATATTCATTGCAATAAAATATATTTTTAAATAAGTAGTAGCTGAAAGAGCTGCCTTCTTAGGTTAAGACGTTTAGCCTGCCTAAAACAGTGTATTTCTGAGGAAGAATACATGTCACTCATTTATACTTCCTTTTTACCTTAGTACTGTGTACGTTTCAGACCTTTCCTAAGGGACCTGTGTAGAAGAGAAGTTTCTCCAGGAGTTGAGAGGGGGATTCTCTGAAGAGCTTGGACACAGGCGTTGCAGAGCATGCCGTGCTCACCAGTGCCTGTGGGCTCCTTCTGCAGCGAGGTTGGTTGCATGATGGTTGTGGCCAAGGGCATCGCACTTCTGATTCAGGTGGTTAAGAACCTGGTGCTTTTTTTACTCTTTCTCTTCTGTCTAGAGACAGAAGCACCTAAGCCAACTCAGATCACAAAGCCACACCATGTTCCCTGAGTCACTGGAGGAGAACTGTCGTGGGAGCGACCCAGTTCTCAACATGCTTTGCACAAATAAGAAACAAACTTGTATTAGTTATTAGAACTCGAGGAGTATGTGTTATAACAGCTAGCATTAATTACTATGACGAACACAAAAGAGAAATTGGAAAGGCTAGTCAAAATATACCCATAGTCCTTCCCACGGCCGCTGGGCTGAGCTTCAGGAAGTGGAAGCTATGGCTATTCCATCCCTGTAACTGCTATCCCAGGTCATGACACAATGTCCACTTGTTCATTGAGATGATGTCACCCAGATCTCCAGGTCTTGGGGGACCCATCTGGAATGTGGCCCCCTCTGCTGAAGAACCCACGTGGTTGCCCGCGATTTTTCCTCATCGCCAGCACATTAGCAGGTAAGCCCTGTGCGATTTTGCTGAGGAACATGCAGCTCACCTCGAGGTTGCCTGTGAGCTTAGGCAGTGAAAAGTTGTCTTAACAGAAAAAGTATCTTTCCAAAGACCAGGTAGGACAGAGGAAGATTTGTGCCTGATTGCAAGAAAACCACCCTGTCTGCCATGGGTGAAGAAGGGAGAGGGGCAATGACGTTGCCTCTTCCACTTGTTTTGTTAAATTGGTTTGACAGAGTTTCAGCAACAGCTTCAACCCCAGAGAAGCTACTCCAGAATGGCAAATTTGGTTTTCAGCCTTCAGTTATAGATGCATGACCCCCCGATCATCCAGATATACAGAGAGACCCTTAACTTGGTTAAATAGATACCATAGAGATACAGACTAGACTGGCTTCCATCAAAAAAGGTCCATCTTCTTTGCCCACTAAAAGAAAGAAACAAAATAAATAAACAAAATAAATAAATAAATAAATAAATAAACAAAATAAATAAACAAAAAAAAGACAAGGGCCGGGCATGGTGGCTCACGCCCCTAATTCTAACACTTTGAGAGGCTGAGGCAGGAGGACCACTTAAGCCCAGGAGTTTGACACCAGCCTGGGTAATGTATCAAGACCACATCACCACAGAAATGAAAATAAAAACAAAAATTAGCTGGGTGTGGGGGGTGCATGCTTGTAGTCGCAGCTACTCAGAGAGCTGAGGCAGGAGATCATGTGAGCCTAGGAGGTTAACACTTCAGCGAGCTATGATCGTGCCACTGTACTTCAGCCTGAGTGACAGAGTAAGACCCTATCTCTCAAAAAAAAAGTTGTTTTTTCTCAAAGACAAGGAACACAGAACTCCCAACTCCTTAAAAACGTAACTACTAAGAGCCTACTGTTGACTGGAAACCAAGAATATAAACAGTTGATAGACACATATTCTGTATGTATTATATATTGTATTCTTACAATAAAGTAAACTAGAGAAAAGAAAATGTTACTAAGAAAATCATAAGGTAGAGAAAATACATTTACTATTCTTTCAGTGAAAGCAGATCGTCCTAAAGACCTCATTGTCGTCATGTGGAGTAGGCTAAGGAGGAGGAGGAGGAGATAGAAGAGGAAGAGGTGTTGGTCTGGCTGTCCCCGGGGCAGAGGTGGAGAGAAAACCACGTGCAAGTGGACTCAAGCAGTTCAAACTCGGGTTGCTCAAGAGCCACTTGTGTGTTTTGCGATCCCGGGATCCAGTTTCCATTATCTGGACAGAGTTCTTCTGGCACTTCTGAGTCCCATTGTCCCTTGCTCAGGCAGCCTTTGTGGATTCATTTCTTATCCTCAGCACCACGATGTTAGGTGCCCTGTGGTTTGACCCCTCAGCTCACCCATTCAGGTTGGAAGAACTTTCCTTTCTGCTCATTTAGCATGAGTGGATAGGAAACTAACATCTGTCTTTTTCAGGTGGCCACTGCCCCAGGCCAGAATGAACAGGACCAGGGTCCCTCTGGGGGTCTCACGGGAACCTCGGCTGTGGCTGAGGACGCACCGTGGGATGCATCAAGTGCAGCGTGCGTCCTGACTCATGAGGCTGTCCCAGATCCAATGCATAAAAGGGAGAATCCAGTTGGCCCCACTGTGGTAACACGCCTACCGCTTGGTCAGGGAGAGCAGGGCGCCTTGATTGACGGTCTACCATGCGAGTGAGCTAATTCCCTGGAATGCACAGGATGGGGATGAAGTCATTTCCTGGAAAGGAAACGGGGTGCTATTAGCATGAACGGGGAGCACCAAAATCAACAAATGTCCATTCCACCTCTTTTCTAAGTTCATAGATTTGATTTTAGCCCAAGACTCCTGGAGACTGATACTTTCATTCAAAGGCTTGGCATCCATGGAAAGGTGGAAAAGCACACCCTGGTGGGGTGGTAAAGAGACAGCACCACTCCATGCGGCTCCCAACACTGGAAACTGATGACGGGCCTGGATGCTCATTTCCTCCCGTGAAATTATTCCTCTCCTATTTCAGAAATGAGGAAGGAGGGGCGAAGATGGGAAAACTGCCCAACATCATCAGCTAAGCAGAAACCTGCCATGCGTCTGAGATCTACGTCTTAGGGCTCAACCTCCCGACTCCAGGCATCTCTCAGTCACCTTCCCCCCGCTGGCAGGAGGATCCTGGGGGGCTGAGGGCCTCACTACCTCTGGAACCATTTCTGAAAGCACCCATCCTCCTGGGGTAGGGGTGTAGGGGCATGGCTGAAGGACAGCCCTTGAGGCTGACTGTTCCTGCCAGGGCTGGGGAGGGAGGGGACCAGGAAGGGGGTCAGGAATGGGAAGGAACTCAGCGTGACAGATTTCAAAGGTGACAATATTTTCCTGAAAATACAGTGTCTGTGTGCAGTGGATTTCGATACAACTGACCTTCTGTCTTGAGTTGGAGCTGGGAACTGATTTTTTTTACAGGAAAAGGAAATGCATGGGTGTGGAGCTGCCAGCAGCAAGGGAAGTTCCCAGGCGACTTGTCATGGCGCGATTTATAGACCCAAGTCTCAGCAGGGCCGTGGCAGGCTGATTTGCTGACAGTGGAGCCTGGCACCTGGCACCCGTCCACGCCGCTGAGCTCAGCATGCACGTGTGTCCCCGGGACGCGGCCACATCGGGGCCACTGAAGTGAAAAGGGCAGAAGGCAAAGGCACTCACCCAGAGGGGACAAAAAAACGGAACCCGGAAAGCAACAGAGAGGGATTGTGGGGTAGGGGAGCTGGCTCCAGGGTGAGGGGCCTCCCACGCCCTCTCTGAGACCCGACTTGCCGCAGCTAATTGAACCTGCCCCCTCCCCCTCCTGACACACACACAGATAGTATGAATGCTGTCAAGGTCTTCCTTCCCCACGAGAAGACCCGTCCCCATTCGCTGTCAGGTGGCTCTTCTGGGAAGTGGACAAAGGACATCAAGGGACAGAATCAAATAACTTGACTCCCAACCTGTCCCTGAGGCTTTCCCCAGAACCACAGAGACAAGAGGAAGCAGGCTAGAAGCCTCTGCGAGAGCCCATTAGACAGCAAGTCCTGACAGTCCACACCACGTCCCGGGGCGAGGGCTGCAGCGGTGTTTACAGAGCTCAGGGCCCTGCCAGAGCTAACATGCCACACGCTCGGCCCATCTGGGCAAGCTGGAAAAAGCCAACCATTTTCCTCTGGATCCCATGGCTGCGACTCAAAACATTCTATACAGTATACTTGCTTCCCTCCCCCTCCCATCCCTTCAGAAAACCCACACATCTGTATACACACTTGAAAATAAATACGCACACACGCGGAATCCACCCTGCAGTTTGGAAGACTGGGGAAGGACAGGCCTCGGGGGCTCCTCTCTGCACGGACCCTGCCTGAAGCTGCTCTCCTGCCCCAGGACAGGACAGCACACCCCCGCAGGCTCCAATTGCGCATTTTTGAGAAGTGTGAGAACTCTTCCAAATGTCCAACCTGGCTCTGTGGCTCCCCAGTCAACACAAACACAGTTTTGAGGTCTGCACTTCAAATTTGCTTCCCCCAGAGACATCTACAAACTTCTGAGCTGGGTTCAGGGGACAAAAAGGCCCAAGTTTCTTGTCAAGTCAGTGGGAAACCCTCCAAGCCAGGACCCATTCCCATACCTCAATTTTACCAAAGATTTTTCTTCTCACTAAGGCAACTAAAGATAAAGCCTCTGCTCTGCTCTTTTCGAGCTTATTCTCGTCCATGTTTCAAACTCAGCCTCGTTGTTTTGATCCTCTTGGGTCCCAGGGATGGAAAGTGCCGCCTGACTTCCAGAAGCCTGGGGGTGCACAGGCGGCCCTGACCTCTCAGCATGCTGTGGGCTCTAGGACTGCACGTGGGGCAAGGGAAGGCAGTGGAGTTTGAAGCCAGGCTAATTCAGGATGCCACTGAATAGCAGTCGCCACAGAGAAAGCAGAGAACCACGCATACGAACTCGCCAGGGGCCGGCAAAGGGCACTGCCATCTGCAGCTGCACTGTTGACTGTCACATAGCTTCTTCTCTCACTTGGGTGTCTGTAAAATGGCCATGATATCAGTTGCCACGCTGATGAGGATTGCTATGGTAATGGGCATCCTAGTGAGTGTGCCAGGAGCCAGTCTTTGCCCCCTAAAGCCTCAGCCTCCAGTGGGCAACTGGCTGAGCCCTCCTTCGACAGGCAGACGCCTTTCTCCTGCTGAGATGCGGCTCCTAGCACCTCCTCTGCAAAGTTCCCCCACCCCAGCACATCCAATCACCCCTTGGGATTTGAAGACCCATTTGCTCCCTCACATAGTTTTAAGATGACATTTTTAAAACTTTTTATTGGAAGTTTAAATAGTTGCAGAGAATGTCACTTCCTTACTATTGTAAATATTAACATTTTAAAATAAAACCATTACATCACTCTTTTAAATGCTGCCAACGGAACTAAGTAGCCGAGCAGTTCTGTAGCCACCATGACCAATTTTTAAAATACACGCAAAGTCTTATTTGCTTCTCATTCCATTTTTTCCTTGAACTCATATTTCCATTCTATATAGTCCTAGTACTTCTTAGCAATTGGCATTTGCTAAGCAATATCTTAGCAACTGCCATGTTTGAAAGTTATTTTCATAAATGATCATCATTATCTTCTATTCGGACACAAAAATGTAAAGGCACTAAAATTTTAATTCCGTTATTATAAGACTGTAAATTTTAAACAGCTTTTTCTAGACCAAGTTTAAAATTTCAATAATCATCAGAATACAATTGATCAAAACAACACAGCTCTATAACACGTTTTCATAAATAATCAAAAAGGTGCATTTGTCAACTAGCTAATGTACTCACAGATGAAAATTACTTATTGTTAAAATGAGACGGGGTTCAAAATTAATTTTATTTCTATTTCACATTTTTAGAAAGAAAATTGTGAGAAACTTTGCTCTCCTGAAAAACAAGAGGTGAATGAAAGGAGTCTTATGATGTCAAAAACTGTATTACAATCTATTATCAAAAATTAGTAATGACCTATCACCTGACAAATCAGCTTGGTCTTCCTTTAATTTTGTCAAAAGAAAAGAAGCATGAAAATGTGTTTGTTACCCCGTCATTAGTCATTCACTGTCTTGATTCTGGGAAATATACCAGAAAGACTGCACCCAAACTTCCCAGATGACTGTTAATTATACCTGCTAGTCACTTACTTAGAGGCTCCTTGTTAAAATGGAAAAGGTTAGGAAAACTAAAGAACTAGTCATTTGCATACAACTTTGCCAATATAATTTTTTTTACTTTTCAAATTGAGATGTAATTCACATACCAAAAAGATCACCCTCTAACATGTGCAATTTAGTGGGTTTTAGTCTCTACAGAAAGTCGTGCAGCCATCATCACTGTCTAATTCAGGACATTTGCATCACCCCAGCAAGAAGTTTCATACCCATTAGCAGTACTGCTCATTCCCTGCTCCACCTGCATGATTTTTAATAAAGTTATTTTCTCTCATCATATGCTTTAAGTACATTTTCATCCAAATCATGGCATTTTAGACGTGGCTCATTCTGTTCATGGAAATGTCTGCCGCGTAACCTATTTGGCAAAGCAGTCCACCTCGTCAAGCCACCAGCCAAACCAGATCTAGTTTCAGTTAGGAAAAAACGGACTTCAGTTTCAAAGCAGTGTGTGGGTATGCATCCCTTCCCAACTATCTTACTTCTGAATTCTAATTCTAGACGAGAGATTGCTGTACAGGCATATTGCATACCTTGGGTTTCATTCCAGACCACTGCAATAAACCAAATATCATAAACATCACAATAAAGTGAGTCACACAGAGTTTGGGTTTCCTAGTGCTTATAGAAGTTATGTTTACACTACACTGTGGTCCATTAAGTGTGCAATAGTGTTATGTTTTTTAAGATGTACATGCCTTAATTCAAAAATATTTTATTGCCTAAAAATGTTAACTATTCTCTGAGACTTCAGTGAGTCACAATCTTTTTTTTTTTTTTTTTGAGACAGAGTCTCATTCTATCACCCAGGCTGGAGTGCAGTGGCACGATCTCGGCTCACAGCAACCTCCGCCTCTCAGGTTCAAGTGATTCTCCTGCCTCAGCCTCCTGAGTAGCTGAGATTACAGGTGCACGCCACCACGCTCAGCTAATTTTTGTATTTTTAGTAGAGACGGGTTTCACCATGTCGGTCAGGCTGGTCTCAAACTCCTGACCTCATGATTCGCCCGCCTCGGCCTCCTAAAATGCTGGGATTACAGGCGTCAGCCACCATGCCTGGTCACAGTCTTTTTGCTGGTAGAGGGCTTTGCCTCGATGTTGATGGCAGCTGACTGATCGGGGTGGTGGCAGCTGAAGGCTGACGTGGCATGGCTGTGGGAATGTCTTACAATAAGACATCAGTGGAGTCTGCCACATTCATGGACTCTCTATTTCACAAAAGGTTTCTCTGTAGCAGGTAATGCTGTTTGACAGCATTTGACCCGCAATAGACCTTCTTTCAAAATTGGAGTCAATCCTCTCAAATCCTGCACTGCTTTATCAACTAAGATTGTGAAATATTCTAAATCTTTTGTTGTCATTCAACAATGTTCACAGCATCTTCACCAGGAGTAGAATCATCTCAAGAAACCACTTTCTTGGCTCATCCATAAGAATCAACTCCTCATACGTTAAAGTTTTATCATGAGATTGCAGCAATTCAGTCACATCTTTGGACTTCACTTCTAATTTTAGTGCTCTTGCTATTTTCACCACATCTGCAGTGACTTCCTCCTCTGAAGTGCTGACCCCTCAGAGTCATCTATGAGATTGGAATCCAGTTCTCTAAACTCCTGTTGATATTGATACTTTGACCCCCCCTCCATAAATCACAAATGTTCTTAATGGCATCTACTATGGTAAATGCTCTCTAGAACGTTTTCAACACACTTTGTGCATATCCATTAGAGGAATCACTAAGTATGGCGGCTAAAGCCTTATGAAACGTATTTCTTACATACTGAGTCTTGAAAGTCAAAACGACTGCTTGATCCATGGCTGCTGAACGGATGCTGTGTTCGCAGGCATGAAACCAACTTTGATCTTCTTGCACATCTCCGTGAGAGTTCTTGGGTTACCAGGTACATTACCAATGGGCAGTAATATTTGGAAAAGAGTCTTTGTTTCAGAGTAGTAGTTCCCAACAGTGGGCTTAAAATATTCAGTAAACCAGGTTGTGGACAGGGGTGCTGTCATCCTGGCTTTGTGGTTCCATTTATAGAGCACAGGCAGTAGATTTAACCTAATTCTTTTATTTTTGTATGTAGCCTGTATGTAGCCAGGCTGGGGTGCAGTGGCATAATCTTGGCTTACTGCAACCTCCGCCTCCCGGGTTCCAGCAATTCTCCTGCCTCAGCCTCCCAAGCAGCTGGGACTACAGGGACATACCACCACACCCAGCTAATTTTTGCATTCTTAGTAGAGACAGGGTTTCACTTTATTGGTGAGGCTGGTCTTAAACTCCTGAACTCATGATCTGCAAAAGCCTCCCAAAATGCTGGGATTACAGGCATGAGCCACGGCCCCCAGCCCCTAATTCTTAAGAGCCATAGGATCTTAAAAATGGTAAATGAGCATTGGCTTCAACCTAGAGTCACTAGCTGTGTTAGCCTCTAACGAGAGTCAGCCTGTCCTTTGAAGCTAGGCACTGACCTCTCTTCTCTAGCTATGAAAGTCCTAGGTAGCATCTTCCTCCCATTTAAGGCTGTTTTATCAGCATTAAAAATCTGTTGATTGGTGTGGCCACCTTCATCTTAGCTAGCTCTTCTGGATAACTTGCTGCAGCTTCTGCATATCCACGTGCTGTTTCACTGTGCATTTTTATGTTATGGAGATGGCTTCTTTCCTTAAACCCCATGAACCAGCCTCTGCCAGCTTCTCGACTTTTCTTCTGCAGCTTCCTCACCACTCTTAGACTTCACAGAACTGAAGAGATTCAGGGCTTTGCTCTGGCTTAGGCTTTGGCCCAAAGGCATATTATAGCTGGTTTGACTTTCTATCCAGACCACTCAATTTTTCTCCACATCAGCAATAAGGCTGTTTTGCTGTCTTATCATTCATGTGTTCACTGGAGTAGCGCTTTTAATTTCCTTTAAGAAATCTGCCTTTACATTCATAGCTTGGCTAACTGTCTGGTTCAAGAGGCCTAGCTTTTGGCCTATTTCAGATTTCAACATGCTCTCCTCATTCAGCTTAATCATGTCTAGCTTAATCACTGAATCATTAATGTCAGAGACATGCAACTCCTCTTTTCACTGGAACATACATTGGCCATTCGGTTATGAACGGCCCTACTTTTAATATTGCCCAAGACAAGGGGTGGAGACAAGGAATGGCCAGCCAGTGATGCAGTCAGAACACACACGGCATTTATTAAGTTCACCATCTTATGTTGGCACAGTTCATGTTGCCCCCAAGACAATTACAATAGGCCAGGTGCCAGGGGCATCACACCTGTAATCCTAGCACTTTTGGAGACCGAGGTGGATCACCTGAGGTTGGAGTTTGAGACCAGCCTGGCCAACCTGGTGAAACCGCGTCTCTACTAAAAACTAAAAAAAAAAAATTAGCCAGGTGTGGTGGCGGGTGCCTGTAATCCCAGCTACTCGGGAGGCTGAGGCAGGAGAATTGCTTGAACCCAGGAGGTGGAGGTTACAGTGAGCCAAGATCACACCACTGTACTCCAGCCTGGGCAACAGAGCGAGACTCCATCTCAAAAAAAACCAAAACAAAAACAACAACTATAGTAGTAACATCAGAGATGACTGATCACGGATCACCATAACCAATATAATATAAAAAGCTTGAAATATTGCTAAAATTGCCAAAATGTGACACAGAGCCATGAAGTGAGCACGTGCTGTTGGAAAAGTGGCTCGGACAGACTTGCTTGATGCAGAAGCCTTCCATCTGCAAAGAATGTGATATCTGCAAAGAGCAATGAAACAAGGCAAGGCCATGGTGGCAAATGACTGGTAGACTAGCTGTTCACGTCAGAGAGAGCCATTGAGAAAGCACAGCACCACACTGTGAATCAGCTGCCTCCACAAAAGAAAGTCTTTGCTGTCGCCGTGCATACCCTCCTCCCTTCATTTTTGTGAACTCTTTTTTTTAGGAACATACATTCTTTGACATTATTTAGGGGATGGAAGAAGTAAGCTTCTTGGACAGAAATTCTCATCAGTCCTGCTGCCTCACTCTACAAAACATCTGAGTTCAGAACACTCCAACTCAGGTCAAAATATCCCTCTTCTGAACACAACATTTTGCCCTCAGCAGAACCATGCCAGCATAGGGAGGTGTGCTGGACAGAGTGCACCAGGTGGACCCCCTCCAGGGAAGCCCTGGCTGCCCAGCTGCGGGAGCGAGGCCAGCGGATGACCTCCAGCTGTCAGTTCCTTTAGAGTCAGCCTCAGCTGCAGGGAGGCCAGCCTGGTCTGCCTTTCTGCCCAAAGAAGGCCCCTTTGGTGGGCAATGCTTGCTCCAGCATTCCCCTGGGGCTGACTAAGCCTTCATAGGGTCTATAGCAAAGTTTGACTTCTCTGCCTAATCTCGTATCCTCCCCTGTCCCTTGACACCTATTTTATCCCTAATAAATTTCCCTAAATTATCCCTAATAATTTATCCCTAATAAATATCTGGCACCCCAAACTCTGTCTCAGTTTCTGCTTCTGGAGACCCCCCTAAACAGAAAGACACTGGTAGTCTCTCTGCAGGTCAGCGGTGTCCAGTCACAGTATGTGGAATCATAACCTTATTGCCCCCAAAGACTCTTACGGTACAGAGCAAGACCCCATGGTGAGGTTCAGCATGGGTGAGGGGGTGCCCTGACTTTCTTTGGCCCAGTGGGAGAAGAGAACAGTGAACAGGCATTGGGGAAGGCCAGGGGCCAGCACCCCATCACAGCCGTGTGTGTGGGCAACGTACCTTAGGAGAGTCGATGGAGAGTGAGTGTCCACAGTTGACTCCCTTAAAACCAGCTCAGGCCACACTCCCCCAAGAAGTCTCCGAGGACATCTCAGGGGATGCAGGCTCAATTTAAAACTCCTGCCTGCAGCAAGGTGCCTGTCATAATAATAACACACTGCATTCTATTGATCTGGTGGACACCTGCTATCTCCACCCCACAGGAGCTTCTTAAGGGAAAGCGATGAGCTTCCTTCATTCATTCACTCCCTCAGTAGGTCAGGTGGTCAGTCACCAATAAGTTTGTTTTTTTTAACAAATATGCCTGAGTGCTCACTGTGTGCTGGGCAGATGCAGCTGAGCAACCCTCCAGGACCTCACAGGTTTGTAAGAGAAACAGGAAAAAGTGGAGGAAGCAGAAGTAAGCCAAAGCATCCCAAGGACAGTCAGTGTCCAGGCGGACCTCAACTCAGTCTCAGTCAAAAGACACCTGTTTCTACTGCTTTAACCCTTTCCAACCCGTGTCCTTCAGACAGAGTAACTGCTGCGAGCTAGTAATCAAACAGAATTTTATTTAAGTGAAACAAATGATGGAGAAATATGGGAGTATCCCAAATTTCCTCCCTTTAATCTGCATATTCTGGTGCAGAGATTAGTAAATAGTTTATTTACATGAACATACATGAACTTTAATCTTTAAGAGTTTGTAAAATACGGCTTAATTTAAATGCATTTATTTGTCTAAAATTCCTGGTAGTTAATTGTACTATTTTTGAGCAAGTTTTCACTTGAAATCTCAAAGTACTCTAAAGTAACGGCATTAACAACAGCAACAGCGATAAGCTGCCATGTCTTAAGGGCTCACCATGTTTAGACACTAAGTGCTGTTAACATACATTATTATTTACTCCTTGAAATCATCCTGTTTGTTATTATACACACACCATATACCGTATTATTTTTGTCTCCGCTTCACCGATAAGTAACCCTACCTTGGAGAGCACGAGAAACTGCCTGGAATTGCTGACAGATTAGGGAGGAGTGGAGAGTGGAACCCAGCCCTGGCTGAGCCAAGCCCCCCTGCCCGTGGCCCCCTCCCCTTCTGCAACACTGTCTGCCTCTCAGGCACCTAGAGTCCTTCTCCAGCCCTTCAAAGTACAGCAGGTCCTTGCTGTCCCAACAGAATTAAAAGGCGCAGGCCAGCATCACCTGCAAAGCCCCAAGTTGGAAGGGAACCTCGTCTACCCTTCTACGGGCAGGTAAGGTTAGAAGTAGATTTTCCAGTAGCCACGTAAGCTGCAGCTCTCTCTAGCACGACTGCGTCCAGAATAGCAGAAACATTCCCCCACATGCCGGTCTTCTCTGTGACCTTTTAATGCTGTGACCTGGGGCTTCTTTCTTGGTCAGCTCCTATCTCCACGCCATCCATGTGCTGAGGCCTCAAGCCTGGACCTCGCCCCCACCCAGTCTTGTGTGTGCACTTTCTACGCTCCCACAAGGATGTTCAAAGAACTTCTCAACTTTGGTGTGTCCCATAGAGAGTTCCTGAGCATCCTCCCCCCCGCAGAGCCCCACCTCTCCCCAGGCTTTCCCACCTTAGTGAAGTCACTCCAGGTCACTTCCCGTCGCCTGGAAAACGTGGCAGTTCCTCCCAGAGTCCTCCCTTCTCTCACGCCTCACACTCTGCACACAAGCCACCGAACGGATCAGAACCCAGCCCCTGTTCCACCTCGCACGGCACCCGTGTTCTGACCCCAGTCCGAGCCCCATCATCTGTCCTCTGGATCACCGCGATGGCTTCCTGGTCCCCTGTTTCTGTCCTGGCCTCCCTTCAGTCTATTCTTAACACCCAGCCAGAGTGGCCAACTTACACCGTGAGTCAAAGTGTGATTCCACTGCTCAGCTCCCCTGTGCCTGCCATCACTCAGTGAAAACACAGGCTCCTCACAGTTGGCCACTGGGCCCTGAGCCACAAGCACTGTGGCTCCACCATGACTCCTGGGACCTCAGCCCGGTCCCAGCCATGCGGACTGCTTTTTGTTCCTTAAATACTCCAGGGCACTTGCACCTGCTGTCTCTCAATGCCTGGACCGTCCTCCCCCTGGGGATCCAGCTGGCCCATCCCCCACCCTCTTCACATCTTTCCCCAAGGCACTCTGTCCAAAATGGCAACTCCTGTAAGTTGCTCTCCCTTGCTCTCCCTTGCTCTGTTTTTCTCACACCACTGACCTCCATCTAACAGTCCATGCTTCATGTAACTTTAAACCAAAAAGTGTCTGAGACAGGTCTCAGTCAACTTAGAAAGTTTACTTCAACAAGGTTAAGGATGCACCAGTGACATGGTCGCAGGAGGCCCTGAGGACACGTGCCCAGGGTGGTCAGGGCACAGCTCCGTATTATACGTTTTAGGGGGGATGCGAGACATAAGTCCATGTGTGTAAGACGTATATTGGTTGCATCCAAAAGGTGGGACAACTTGGAAGCGGGAGGGGATCTCCGGGTCATAGGTAGGTAAGAGACAAAAGGTTGCATCATTTTAAGTTGCTGATTAGCCTTTCACGGAATATACAATCTACAGGAATAGTCACTTATGCCTCGTCTTGGCTTAGCGAAACAATAGGGCAAAGAGGGAATCAGATGTGCATTGGATTTGCATGGGCAGAGGGAGTGACTGAGTTCTGTCTGTCCTTTGTCCACAAGGAATTACCTTGTGGGCAAATGACGAGGGATGTAGCTTTTTTAAAATCTTTGTAGCTCTCTTATTTAGGAGTAGAATGGGAGGCAGGTTTGCTCAGTCAGTGCAGTTTCCAGCTTGACTTTTTCCTTTGGTTTAGTGATTGTGAGGTCCCCGAGATTTATTTTCCTTTCACATAACCATCCCGAGTCCTGCACCACTGGGATGTAAACTCCAGGAGGATGCAGTGTTCCTGTGTGTTTGAGACCTGCTATCTCTCCAGTGCCTGGCACACGGTATATGCTCAGAATACCAAGGCTGAAATAAGTCATAAAGTGGTAGGAGAGGTGAGAGGGGGCTGCCTCATCCCAGGGAGAAAGTTATGTCCTATGGTCCAAAGTTTGGAGTGTATTCCCCTAAAGCCAGCATGCCTCGAGTGGAAGCTTTGTGTCTGTTGGTTTCCAGCTTCCCTGAGAGCTGCTCAAGTCAATTCCTTGCCTTTAGACGAGCCCATTAGAATCACAGATGGTACTCACGATGAGATGCTGTCCTTCCAGGACCCACGATTCCCCAGCGAAGCTGTTTCACGGGTCCTTAAGCTACAGGGGAGGTGAGAGCTGCACGTTGACAAAGGCTGGGGCAGATCTTGGGCTAGAGACGCAAACTCTCTGCACTTTGATCAAATGAGAAAACCAGACCGGGAACACGCCGGCCCTGTCTACCCAGGAGGCTTACGGGATCCAGTGGAGTCAGGCCACGAACGCGCTTAGCACAGAGCCCCCGCTGCTAGCGCAATCATTAATGTGCTCTGCTCCTCAGAGCCCACGGTGTCTGCTCTCTCCAGTCCAGAATCCAGCGCTTCCCGGCCACTCCCCACGGACCTCAGTGCGCTGCTGTGACTCCTCACCACCTGAGAGTGCAACCCCATGAGGAAGGCTGGGAGAAACCATCACAGCCCCATTCACTAGCTCAAGAGGAATCCAGGCATCACTCTCACTATCTCCCTCCTTCTCACACACACATAGAGAAATCCAGATAACGTTGGCACCTAAACACCCTTGATTTCTTTCTATTGTTTTCTTTTGATTAGAGACGAGTTGTCACTGCATCACCCAGGCTGAAGTGCAGTGGTATGATCATGTATCACTGCAGCCTAGAACTCTTGAGCTCAAAGGAACCGCCAACCTCAGCCTCTTGAGTAGCTGGTACTACAGGTGCATTCCCACCATGCCCAGCTAATATTTATTTATTTATTTATTTTTCCAGTAGAAATGAGGTCTCACTATGTTGCCCAGGCTGGTCTCCCAATTCCCGGCCTTAAGCAATCCTCCCGGCTCGGCCTCTCAAAGTGCTAGGATTACTGTGAGCCACTGCACCTGGCCACCCCCTCCTGATGCCCCTGTACTTCCAGCAATCCATGCAGAAACTCCCTAGTGAGCAGGAGGCACCTCCCAGGGAGCACCAACCCAACCCTTGGCTCCCAGGTGGCCCTCCGTGGAGCAGCCATCTGTAGGGATCCCCTTCCTTGGGAGCCCCTCACAGCCCCGCCCATTCACCCCATTCTCAAAATCTGCCAAAAGGAGAACTGCAGAGAAGCCAAGTGGGGGTGTTTATTTCAGACTCCCCCACTCCGCTAAACCAGACCCCTCCAAAATCACACACTTCCTCTTTCCTCCAGCAGTTTCCGTGGCCGGTTGTGGGCCCAGATTTCCTCTTCCTGCCGTCAACCCCTCCCCCTGGCACCTCACTGCGGCCGCAGCTTTCTGGGACCCCCACTCCACCGAGCACCCTGCTCTCATCATTCTCTCTTTTAAACATACCCAAATATCAGGGGGGTGTCCAGTCCTCATGTAGGTTGCTGGCTTTCGCAGGCAGAATGGTTTGGGTTTGTAGAGGAAAGGATCTTGGTTGGCACAGTCACAAATGGCATGACCACAATTTTGATTCTAAAACCAGTTCTCCCCTTCTGGGTAAGAACAAAGTCCCTGAATTCAGAGATACTCCCTTCTGGTACCAGGCAGCTTCTCCCCACTCCCTTCTCTTTAAAGCTAGGTGGGGAACAACGGACACCTCCTGTCTCCCTGCATAAGCACCCACAGGCCGAGCAGGGGCTGGGCATCTCTCAGAGCCCTAGGCCTGACTAACAAAGAAGAGACTCAAAGATCGATGTGGGGTGGGGACGGTCACGGAAGGATATTGGTCAAAGGACACACAGTTCGACAACTTGGAGACTATAGTTAATAGCAATGTATTCTTGAAAATTGCTGAGAGTAGATGCTCTCTACAAAAAAATGATAAGTATATGAAATAATCCAT
The DNA here is from genome assembly GCA_036589455.1 of Ateles fusciceps. Taxonomy (NCBI): domain Eukaryota; kingdom Metazoa; phylum Chordata; class Mammalia; order Primates; family Atelidae; genus Ateles; species Ateles fusciceps. The sequence goes on along the minus strand of JAZHEH010002996.1, from coordinate 1,113,971 downwards.
ATGCTAAGTATGTGAAGTAATACTCATGATAAATACGTATACAATGTGGAATTCCGCCATTCTACAATGTATACATATTTCAAAACATCATGCTGTACGTCATTAATAGGTATAATTTTGTCAATTAAAAATTAATTTTTTCTAAAAGGCAGAGGTCAGGACATGATCCACATGGGAAGGGAAGACTCCAGTGGCCCTGAATCACCCACTGACCTGGTGGGGACTTGTTTTTCCTCTTCTGAATTCTCTTGAGCATCCAAAGCAAGTGAATCAAAGGCAGGCCTCTGACGGAGGCCTGTGATAGCAGGAAGGTGTTCCTGTTCTGTGAGCGAGCTTGTTTCCAGTACGGGGTCTGTCTTCCAGAAATGGAGCGGTGGCAGCCAAGACAGCAAAAGAGCCGTAACTAAAGCTGTGAGCGAGTGCCATGCCATGCTGGAAATTCAAGCCCAGCAGCCCCGAACCTGGCCTCAATGACATGCTGCCCTCTGGGCCGCCGTTTACTCAGCTTATAACAGAGCAAGAGCCAAGCAAATTATTTTTAATTTTTTTTAATCTATAAAAGACTTCTCAGGGCACAAATTCATAGGCCATGATAAAAGTGTGTGGGGTGGAGGAAGCAATCCAAGTGACTGATGAGAATTTCAGCCTGCATAGTTCCCAAGGGAGCCATCACTCAGGCAGAGCCCTGCTGGACACTGCGCTCCCATCAGCTCAGAGAAGGGGAAAGTCTCGTCCTTATGCACTGTGTTAATGAATTATAACCCATTTATATGTAATGTTAAAATTGCAAGGGATGGTGAGGCTCCAAAAACTTGCAATACATTTGATCCAGCTCCAGATCCGCCCACAGAGTCTACCACACACAACTCAAGGAAGGCTGAAGGGAGAGAGGTACACGCATTGCAAGGCAGGTCACACCTCCGAACCGGAAACCCAAATCACAGCCAGCCCTCAGGAGAGGCTGCCTACTATTGCGAGAGGCGCTGTTTATTTTTGGGCTATGAAAGGAGAAATCTTTTATTGGTTTGAATCCTCCAAGACATCTTCCCAGGTTCATTCAGCCAGGAAGCGCTTCCACCAACATAACCTCCCTTTCAAAGTTCATCTCAAAGTTCTCCCTTCCATGAAAGGACTTTTGCACTCCCAAAACGATTATTATCCTTTTCTGAATTCCCCATAGCCCTTCGTTCATTTTCCGTCACATTCACATTCTACTGGAAGACCAGCTCCCAATATATCAACGTGGACTCAAGATCTCTCAAAGTGATCGAATGGTCCATGAAGAAGAAAAAAAGACAAAGAAACAGTTTTCTTTAAAGCTGGGCCCAGGGGGAGACACCACATAACGCTGCTTCGTGGATGTCTAACATTCCCCTGAAAATCTCAGTTTTTTATTAGGCTCTCTTCAATGAGATTACACAAAGTTTCAGTGATATTAAACAAAAAGAGACATAAGCAAAATCTGTTGACCAAAGATCATAATATGATACTGTAAAAGCAGAACCATGTAAAAATTACTTTCTGTGGGTTAGCATAGAAACCACACACCTTAGCAAGAATAGAGGTTAAACATAAACTTATAACTATCAGCAAGAAACGAACTGGGCTCCCAGCTGCAGGGAGAACAGGATCTGACACAGGACAACCAGCCTGACCACAGAGCGGCAAGAGGGGGGAGACCTCCATGCAGGCCTGAGGAGCAGTGGGAGAAGAAAGACTTTTACATCCTTATCTTCACAGAGGTTTCCCTCCAAACAGACGCCCCCTGGTGCACCCATTTATAGGCCCTCCATAGGGTCGCATTCCCTTTCCAGGGCCATAATCAATATGCCTTTCCTGGGAAAGGAATCTGGGTAATAAGCCTCTCCATTACACGGCCGTCTATAGGCCCTCTGCAACTAGAAGCCTACTACGCGCTCTTATCTCTAGGGCAGTCACGCTATGTGGTTTGTCTTTCAGACAGAGTTCCTGTTTTTTGACAACAGCTCAGCAGAGCCAAAGTTACAAGTTACAGCTCAGCAGAGCCAAAGTTAGAAGCTACATTTTAACTTTTACATTATTCTCATTTCTCAAATATAATCGATACAGCAAGTAAAAGCATAACAAAGCAAATAACTCATTTTAGGGAAACCAAATTCTAAGATAATTTACAGGTTAAAAATCAACAATTTCTTCTCGTTGTTTCAGATAGCTCGGGTTTTGCCAATTCTTCCAGAAGCTTGGGGTTGCTCAGTCACCACCGAGGGGTCCACAGTGTTCCCAGCAATATTCTGTCTTGTATTAATTATTTGTGCACTCATTGTGCCCTTTGGGTAAGGATTTGTTTTTCTCCTATGTGTTTTAAAGCTTTGCTGCTATGTCATTCAATGCTGAATTGGAGCAAATCAAACCCAGCGTTCTCTGATGGCAAGAGAACCTTCTAGTATTTTAGGAAGCTCCACTCTCAAAGATTCCCCAACTAATAAATAATTTGTAGCAAATATCCTGGTGAATTAGACCTAAAGCAGGCTGGAGGGTTGGGTGTGTCTACTAACTTCCCTCCACATTGGTAGTTAGAGCTAAAAACATGTCCTTGAAGTCCATTCCAGTTGCTTTTTTTTTTTTCCTAGACAGAGTCTCTGTCACCCAGGCTGGGGTGCGGAGGAGTGATCTTGGCTCTCCGCAACCTCTGCCTCCCAAGTTCAAGCAATTCTCCTGCCTCAGCCTCCTGAGAAGCTGGAACTACCAGCATGCGCCACCACGCCCGGCTAATTTTTGTGTTTTTAGTAGAGAAGGGTTTTCACCATGTTGGCCAGGCTGGTCTCAAACTCCTGACCTCAAGTGATCCACCTGCTTCAGCTTTCTAAAGTGCCGGGATTGCAGGCATGAGCCACCACACCCAGCCCATTCCAATTACTTTTAAAACTCGGCTTGATTACTCCCAAGGAAATTTAGGGCAATGGACAACTTTAAACGATATTCTTGCCTATACATTAAGAAGAACTTGTTAATTCAGCCTCTCATTTGCGTTTCTGAAAAGATATGAAATCAGAAAATCAGAGGCTTATTCCCCAGATTCCTTTCCCAGGAAAGGCATATTGATTATGGCCCTGGAAAGGAAATCAACAGCAACCCTCCATAGAACAATAATCCTCCATGGTGAGTCCATCTTGCAATTAGAGTCCACTAAACCCATCTCCTAATCAGTAGTGGGAGTCTGTCGTTTTTAACGCCTAGCTTCCGTGATTCCTTCTTGGGGGATCAGAGGACCCATACCCAGGGCACCCATAGCCAGTTTTCCTTAGGATTAACCCCCTAACTCTCCCCCCCTGGTTCATGTAGGGTTTACCCTGGCGCCTGGCTGCAAGATCTGACACATGACCAAGGCATGACCAACATATTCTGATCCTCAGGACGTGGTGATGGGCTTGAGGATGGACAGATGATCTAACACATGCAAGTATCATCCGGGAATTTGCTTAAGCTGTTAGAAGATGTGTCTTTTTTCTCTTAAGGTTGCTCAACTGGCAGAATCCAAATCTCCTGGGGCCCTTCTTGCCATCACCTGGATGAAGCCAGCTCAAAGGAAAGAGAAAGCTTGATTTCTCATGGTTCACTCTGAGCACCTAGATTAAGCCATGCCTGAAGCTCCTAGACTTTTAAGTGAGATAAGCCCATAAATTGCTTTTTAAAAAATATCTGACGGGGATTGGGTTTATGTCACTTGTAACTATGAGTCCTGACTAATGTAACATAAATGATACTATGATACGTGTTATTGTCACATATATTATTTTTAAGCTTCACATACATGGAAGGACAGTTATTGTAGCTGCTTTTCCTGGTGAGGAAATTGGGGCTCTGAGAGGTGATTGGTTTGTTCAAGGTCACACTGTTAGTGAGTGGCCGAACCGGGACTCGAACTCAGTTCTCCTGACACCAGAATCCAAATTCCTGTCTGCACCAGGCTGCCTCACGAAGCACAGCACATCAGCTACATATTGCGTCAGGGAATAGAGTCTTGGCAGGCATGACTGGCCGTTCATCCATTACATCCAAATAAAATGTAATTATTTTCTATTGAACCATCTCTTCGAGGTTCCAAAACATCCTTCAACTCACCAGTTACGTGTGTTTCTCACCGAACGAGTCCTTTGCTCTGCACTGTGTAACCTTGCTACCTGATAAGAAAGTCTTGGGCTTCCTTGCCTCTTCAGTGGGGGGGTCATGGAGGAAGACCCCCCCAAGGACTGGACTCTGATCCCTGCCAACATTGGGCTGTGTGGTTTGGTACCCACGGAATATGAGCTCTGAGGCTCTGCCACACAGGAAAAGAGGTGAGGATTTTACTCTGAGTCAGGTCAACTTGGCAACTTGCCAGCTCCCGGATCCCCCTCCAGAACTGGACGTGGCCCTGGGGGAGGCAGTTCATGCTGCCACAGGCACCCGGCTGCCCAAGCCACAGGTGTGTGAGTCAACCCCAAGGAGGACTTTGTCATCTTTAGTAGGGAGATTATTTGGGATTACTGGAGATTAAGGTAAAGGGGAAACACAGTATCTGTTTAATCCCGTGTCTAATGAATTGAGAAGGAATTCCCTGTGAGAAAGATCTGCCTGCTTTGCAGGACTGAATGTAACTTATAGATGCGTTGACTGGAGCCCTGTGGCCGAGGCCGGGCCAGTCTCAGTGTACGCGGTGGAGGCACCGGCATAACCCCAGCCAACACACATCCTGGCAGCCCAGACACGGGCTGCTCGCCCCTCCTTCCAGACCATCCTCTCTGGCTCTCTGGTAAGGTTCAGATGCGTGTGGCAAGCAAGACCCTTTAAGCCTTTCCCGAGCTCCCTTGCAGCATCAAAAACAATGGGTCAGAGAGACTTGAAAGACAGGGAGTGGAAGAAGTAAGAGGTCTGTGAGAAAGGGAGGGCCCGCCAGGCTGGGGCAGGACTTCCCAGCATCACCACAGCAGCCTGTGACCCAGACCAAGGGCCGTGGGAACTCACACAGCCTCCGCCCGCTTTGCTCCTGACTCCAAGACTGAAGTCTCAGGACTTCACAGAGACACCACCAGGCCTCAATTACTCAGGGAACAGACAAGGCAGAGTTTGAAAAGTGGCAGCCCTTGAGGGGCAATCAGAGAAATCGCAGCTTTTTATTTTCTAATTCCCATGTGAATGTAGGGTTCCATTACCAAAATAATGCACAGATCCCCTCCGCTCTTTAAAGTTAAAATATTTGGATAAAGCTGAAGTCCTTCCTGATCACTACTCCAATCCCACCCTCTGAGGTAGCCCTGGTGAGAAATAACCCCTTCTAGACACATACGTGTTGGCACTCATGCAAGTGTGGGCACATATACACCCACAGAAGCTTAACGGTGTTTTCGTGTGTCTAGGCATCTTCACATAAATGGTATGCGATTACCTGTGATTTGTCTTTTTCACTCAACAAAGTTGTCTTGTGAGGCCAGGCGCAGTGGCTCACATAATCCCAGCACTTCGGGAGGCTGAGGCGGGTGGATCACCTGAGGCCAAAAGTTCAGACCAGCCTGGCCAACATGGTGAAACCCCCTCTCTACTAAAAATACAAAAAGTTAGCCGGGCCTGGTGGCAAGGTGCTTGTAACCCCAGCTACTCGGGAGGCTGAGGCAGGGGAATTGCTTGAATCTGGGAGAGGGAGGTTGCAGTGAGCCAAGATCGCGCCAATGCACTCCAGCGTGGGTGACAAAGTGAAACTCCGTCCCCACCCCCCCAAAAAAAGTTATCTTGAGGATCCATCCATGTGGAAAGCCACTTGCACCTTCCACTCAGACTTTCTGAGGCAAAGCCAAGTGCAATGAAATTGAGCTGCAATGAACATGCCCTCCGCCCACCACCCTTGCTTCTGCCCTTCCTCCCTGGAGCTGAATCAACATTCCTTCATCAAACATTTCTTGGCCTTAAGGAGGTGTTAGATTGAGTCCTAGTCAGGCTGAGACTTGTAGCCCGTGAGACTTATGGCCCAGGGGCGTCCTCCAGCACCTGTGAAAATCCCCCAGCCTCTTGTGAACTCAGGGAGACCACAGCCGTTCCCCACGAGCGGCCCCTGGAGAGACCATTACTAAGGTGTGGGCCCTGTCTCTTTCCATGAGCAGCAGCACAGAATGGGGAAAGGGACACATGGTTAGAGCTGGCAGCTTAGGTTCGTGTACTTCGGCCCAACCATCTACTTACGTTCTGCGTTCTTGGACACATCGTGTAACCTCTTGACACCTCAGTGCCCGCATCTGGAAAATGTAGATAAGTCAGTGTCTCCTTAGATGAGAAGCTGGAAGGAACAGCGGCTCTGATGATGATGACCTGGGCTGATACGGCAACGGGGAGCTCAAGTTACTCAGTTTGGGGGATCACCAGGTTGGACACTGTTTTCAGAGCATCTGTGGCTCAGACACTGCCTTCTTCCTCTTTCTGCTTCTGGGTCCCCTTGCCTCTCTCCTTTTCTCTCCTTCTCCCAGTCTTGGAGTATGTCATGCCACTGGGCTTTGGAAGATAGGAAACCTGACGGAAGTTAAATAAGCATCTGGGCTTCCTGTTTAGCGGCTGAAGTTGAGATAAGAAAACAGGGAGAAGATTCCCTTCCCAAATTTATATTTTTTAAAATCAGTGGTAGATTTTTGTTTTTGATTGAGGGGGGGGTTATATCAGAATGGTTAGGAGAGCTGGCTTCAGAGGCTGAGCTGCACGAGGTCACATGCAAGCTTGCACAGGTGACCTTGGGAGCCTTGGTTCCCGAATCACGCCTCCCATAAAAGCTGTGATTGGCACGTAGTAGGTGCTTGATAAATAGACACTAGTAACATTCCCCCTCTGGTGATGCCTGTTCTTCCCTAACATGCTTACATGCAAATTGACTGAACAGTTTCTTAAACCCCCTTTCAAATCCCTTAATTTGCATCAAAAGAAGAAAGAAGAGAAATGACCTATAAACCACAAGCTTTCATGTTTCAAAATGAAAAGAACCAAGATTTAACTTGATCAAAAATGATGTTTCCCAAGCCTAGCAACATAGCAAGGCCTCGTCTCTATTAAAAAAAACAACAAAAAAAACTTAATAAATTAAGTGGCATGATGGCACACACCTGCAGTCCCAGCTACTCAGACTCAAGATTCCTAAGCCCAGGCAGTTGAAGCTACAGTGAGCCATGATCACACCAGCACACCCCAGCCTGGGTGACAGAGCAAGGCCCTGTCTCTTAAAAAAAAAAAAAAAAGTCCTGCCATTTCAGAGTTAAACAAAAATCATTGACATTTGTCTTGGCCTATGGGGCAGCCACAATCAGCTGGAACAGCAGCTTTGCCATCCTCGGCCCCTGAGCGTCCCCTTATTCACTAGGGAGACCAGCAACAGCTCACTCTCAGACAACCCTGGACATACATTCAACCCTCTGCACAGACTATGACAGAGGATTCTCCCAATGAACAAGTGGAGAACTGGGTGCTGACTTAATGCCCAGGACTCCAGCTCTCAGCCTCTATTTTAGGATTCCTTCCTTCACCTGGTTCCACCTCTGCCTCCCCCTAAAGAGCTTGTATTCTATCGCACTACACTGAGACTACTTCTCCATGATGGAAAACAGGGGGTAGGCAGCTGGGGTGGAGTGAACAGACTGTACGACGTAGCATCCAAAGGCGTAGCTCATGGTCAATAGACTGCCCTTTGGACATAGATAAATCATCATCTTAGTCTCCATGTGTTAATTTATAAAATGGGCAAAACCACACCCCGCTGAGCCAAATAACGTGATGTATGTATGTTATAAACCACTCCACAAATGTAACATAATGCATGGAAATTAAAAACACTCCCCCAAACGTAAGGTCGCCAAGTTTTTGGCAAGGAGTGAATGGGAAAACTAGGTATCATGAAGTTTCTCATCAGACATTTACTAAACCCACAGAAAATCCCAGGCTGGAAACTGTGACGCTTCTAGGTTTCATAGAAGGGCCCGGGTAGAGATACTCACAGCAGTGCTGCTCACAGCAGGTCTGGGGACCAGCAGCACCATCGGAGTGCCTGCTAGAAATAAAAATGCATGGGCCTCACTCCAGACCTGCTAGGTCAGATTCTCCAGGGGTGAGGCTCTGGAATCTGCATGCTAACAAGGCCTCCAGGTGACCCTCACCGTTCCCAGGCACTGCAGCCTAGCACACTTTAGTCACAATCACCGCTTTAAACCCAATGTTATCAAGTAGATTGATCTAATACAGACGCAAACTTGACCCTGGGTTCAGGTGGAACGTCTCTAGGCCTACGACCAGGGCAGCCGGGGCTCCCTCGTGGTGAGGAGCTGAGCTGGGTTTGGCTTGGAACAGCAATGGAGAGGAGTTAGTGAAGCACCTGGCAGGAGAGGCACTGATCAGTGAGGTTTCGACTGCACTGGCAGCTGCCTCTGGCCCCCCCAGCTGATGACACATGGCTAAGTGTTGTTGCAGGAATTCAGCGAGATCCTATATATGAAGCACATGGTAAGTATTCAGTTAGCTACTGTCATCATCATCATCATTCTCACTGTGGTCTCCACACCTCCAGCCTGGGTCAGGTCCATGCATATCTGTATGAATCAACTCTTTACCCTCCATGTGTGCCTGTGTTGAGGAAGAGGTCAGGAAAGGGCATTGGCATGTTTTAAAACAGGCCCTTTGAACATTCGTAGAAACGCCTATAGTCAATAGGGAACCTTGGAGGGAAATTGGGGTCCTGTTTTGTGCCCTCCAGGCCTCTGCTAACACTGACCCCTTCATCAAAGAGATCGTGGTAAACTAACTGCAAACCAAACCAAACTGGTTTCTGAGATGAGAAATGATTCAGAGTGTATAGCAGCTCATTAAAAAAAAAAAAAAAAGGCATTTGCTAATGAATGCAGAAAATGCCGGTAAATGAGAGAGACCTACTCCATTATGACGGTCTCAGAGTTGTGCAAACCTAATTTTGCAGCAGCAAGGAGAGAATGAAAACGTCTAGAGCTGGTCGTCCCCCACTCAGAGACAGGCTAATCTTGGGGAAACATTTTACGGTGTATCGCTTGAAGAAAAGTGCATTAGTCTTTCCTGAAAAAACATTTGGTTGACCTTGAAAATAAAAGCATTCATGAGAAGTATGAGCAGAAGTTTTCATTATTCCTTAAGCCCTTGATTCAGAGAGACAAAAAATTCCACCCTCCACTGCAGCCCCACAATGCCAAGTTGCCAAGCAACGGATCTTTTATGGTGAATCGCCACGGAGACTGATGTAAACAAAATCATAAATCCCATTACCCTGCTAAATACTAGGTCTGGGTTAGAAAGCGAGCAAAAGAGCTGCTTTTCAGGTTAAAAGAGATAATATGAAACGGTGAGTGGCAAGATCTTAGTCAGAGTAAATTGTCATGGGTGAGACTGTAATTAATGTCGCGCTTTTATTCTTTCAATGGCCAACAGCCCCCAATTTTCTTGTATCCAGGAAAGCAGTCTTCGTTGGAAGAGTCGTTTCCAGCTAGAAACTTACTTCCAGTGCCCCCCAGGCCCAGGCCAGCCGTGGAAGAGCTGTTTCATTGTGATTCCTCCTGCACTTCCCGACTGGACTTTGACCAGCGCCCACCCAGAGCCAGGCAATGGTCATTCAGGAAGCAGCTCCGAGAGGAAACCCTCGGGAACGTTTTGTATTTTATCCCCCCCTTTCAGACAAAAGGAAAGAAAAAGGACATCCGTGGAGCCCATCTCTACGGCAGACTGTGGCTGAGGCTCCATTTGTGGTACCTCATTTTATTCTCGCAATGGTTGCAGGAGGTTCTGGCTGCTGCCCCCATCGAACAGACAGAAAGCTGGAGGCCTGAAGACGGAGACACGTTACCCAAGATCACACAGTTAGCCGGCAGGAAAGGGAGATTCCACCTTCAGAGTTGAATTACAGACTCAGTGTGGCCTCCACCAAGTTGAACCTCAGGCCCTTTGAGGGTAGAAACCTCTGCCCCAAAGTGAGCAAAAAATCCCATGTCGGGACATTGACCCCTGCGGAGGGAACAGCTCACGTCATAGTGGGTCCCATGAGAATGCCACGGGGCTCTTCGGTGGTGCACCGGAAGTGTTTAACAATCAGCTCTCTGGAGCGAGGGGGATGAATTCTGGTTTCTGTGATGCAAATATTCCTCCCTGGCAAATTTCAAGCTATCACCAAGAGAGCATCGGCCCTCCTGAGCTGCACAAGCCATCTTCAACAGACGCTAACCATGGCTCTTAGTGCCACCCTGGCCAGCCCCGCACCGGCAGACTTGAATTCCTAGGGGCAGGGCCCAAGTCTCGGTATTTTTTAAAGAGGGGAATGAAGGGTTGAGAACTGCTGGGCTCGGCGGCCGGGCGCGGTGGCTCAAGCCTGTAATCCCAGCACTTTGGGAGGCCGAGGCTGGGCAGATCATGAGGTCAAGAGATCGAGACAATCCTGGCCACCATGGTGAAACCCCGTCTCTACTAAAATTACAAAAATTAGCTGGGCATGGTGGCATGTGCCTGTGGTCCCAGCTATTCAGGAGGCTGAGGCAGGAGAATTGCTTGAACCTGGGAGGCAGAGGTTGCAGTGAGCCAAGATTGCGCCAGTGCACTCCAGCCTGGTGCCTGGCGACAGAATGAGACTCTGTCTCAAAAAAAAAAAAACTGCTGGGCTCAAAGCTTCATGTTCAGGGTCCTATTGGCCTTTAGGGCTTAGGGCTTTGTCCTGGTAAGAAAGTACTAAGCTCCGGAATTAAGTGCTGACCATCATATCTGCATTGGAAAGATGCTTTTGTTCTTCCTGAGTGTGGCCAGCCACCTCAAGCCCCAGCTGCCACTGCCACATGCCAGCCATTTATTCCAGGTATTTTTCACACTGTCAGTCACCTCTGCCCCAGACCTAAGGCCCCAGCAATTCTAGCACAGGGTCACAAACCCAAACATCCACAGGGAAGATAATAAAGGGACGTTTCCAAGCCAGTTTCCACAGGACAACTGTAGTGTGATGGGAACTCTGGAGGCCGCGCAGAACACCGCTCAGAGTCACGCCAGCCACAAGGCAAGACACGAGGTATACATCCAACACCTCATCTGTCATTGGTGAGAGATGCTTCTGGGACATCAACTTTATGGCATTTTTGGCTGGCCCCAAGCTCAGGCCAAGCACCTTCCAAGATGAGAAAGTTTCCACGTATCTTAAAGAACTAAAAATAGAACTACTATTCAACCCAGCAATCCCCTATGGACATTGGAAACCAAAGGAAAAGAGGTCATTATATTAAAAAGACACCTGCACTAACATGTTCATTGCAGCACTATTCCCAATAGCAAATTCATGGAGCCAACCTAAGTGCCCACCGACGGTGGATCAGATAAAGAAAATGTGGTACATATACACCATGGAATGCTATGCAGCCATAAAAACGAATGAAATCATGTCCTTTTCAGAAACATGGATGGAACTGGAAGCCATCATCCTAAGTGAAATAACTCGGAAGCAGAAAATCAGCTACTTTGTGTTCGCATTTAGAAGTGGGGGCTAACCAATGGGTGAACCTGGACAGAAAGATGAAAATAATAGACTCTGGGGATCCCCAAAGAAGGGAGGGTGGAAAGGGGAAAACGGTTGGAAAACTGTTGGGTACCATCTTCACTATTTGAGTGATGGGTACACTGGAAGCCCAATCCTCACCATGACAAAATACACCCATGAAACAAGCACGTGTACACCCTGAAACTGAAATTTAACGTTTTTTAAAAAGCAAAACCTCTCAGGGGTGTTTGAAATAAGCAGCCTCTGGGAGGTGTGGGCGGGGCACAGGAGCATCTGCTACAAGCAGGAACCGAAACACCAGTGCCAAAGCCAGATGCTAGGTAAGCAGCTCACTGTGGGGCACGCGGAGCGGGAAGACCGCACAGCGAGTCATAGGCAGCGCTTGCTGGAGAACTGGGAGCCAGCACATGGCAGAAGAGAGAAGAGCAGGGAGCGGGAGCATGACACAATGCCTCCCGTGGTGACGGATGCCAGGAGCTCCGCCACTGATTTCTGCCCCTGCCCTTCTCTGGCCTCCTAGGTGGACTTCTAAGGGGGCCCAGGACTCAGCATGTGAGGGAGGGGGTCCTACAAAATGCCAGGCCAGGGCAACATAGTCAGGCAGCCAAAGGTGTCTTCAGGGCCTCTCCTGATGCTTGCTTTCTCCCCTTTGGAAACTCCAGCCCATGTGCCCAGTCAGCTCCAGGTGAGGCAGGGGCCAAAATGACGCGAGGGAACCACAAATTGTGTAGGAAGCAACAGGTAACCTAGGAGAACATAAGTGCTTGTGTTAGTCCAGATCTGAGGATCACACGCCGAGACGGGATGAAACATGCAAGGGTAACATCAGGGGAAATGCCTGGGTGGAAACTAGGTGGGGGAACCGGAGGAAGCTGGGGGATTAGGCAATGCAGGGGTGACCCAGAGGGAAGGAGAGAAGGAAGGAGGGTGGGGCAGAATCGTTCTAGACTGCCATGCAGTGGATGGCGGCGCTACAAGGACCTGGGGACTCCTGGAGCCAAAGGTAGCTCTCAGAGCAGCCCGTATCCGTCAGGTGGCGGCTGGGAGCAGCCTGCAGGAAGCATGACCTTGGTGCACATGCTGCCATCCATTTCAGAGCCCATCCAAGGACATCGTTGGTCAGTTACACTCACCCCTCTCCCTACTAGAGAATGCTCAGAAATCGTGGACGGACACTGCATTTCCCACAAGTTGTGGAGGGTAAGGACTCAAGTTATTTTAACTCTGAGTTAAAGAAGAAAAGAATTCCGTGTATAGAGGATTATTATCTCTAGGCTGTAAGGTAAGTCATGATCTTTCCTTAACCTTTCTTATATTTACGAATCCCTTCACAGTAAGCACTCATTGCCTCTGTGACTGGTGGTAGGAGGTATGGTAACTACTATAGATGCCCACTTGATCCCATCTACCAGTACATGCCTTCCAGCTCCCAGTCCCCCTCCCCCCCGCTGCCGAGAGCTCAGAGCCTGCTCTCTGTGCCCTGAGTGGGACCCCCTTTGCCCTGGCATTTCCCCCCAGCCCCTACCTCCCCAAGGCTGACTGACCCAGGAGGAGGAAAGGGGCCCCTGCCTCAAGGTGGGACCAGCGCTGTGTGCAATCCAACCTAAGTGGCCACACCCTCGCTTACTCCTTCCCCTGCCTGATCCTGCAATAAATCCCTAGCACAGAAATCCTGGGCTCGGGCTCCGCTTCTAGGAAACCCAACCTAGGCCGGGGGACTTTTTTCAAATTCATGCACAGACGCCATTGGGGGATTATTCTCGGTGTGTAGCCCTTGGTCTGCTGTACAATTTATTTGTGCTATGAAGCAACTGCTTTAATTTTCAACTTCCCATCTTCTTAAAATAAAAGATGACTTTATTTCAGGAGTGGCAAATTCCAATTCTCCTGAGGCAAGGCAGTTAATACCAGTATATAAGGCCAGCCTGGCGGGGACCGAGGTGAGCCGGAAGCAGTGGCCGCACCTGAAAGGGGCATCATTGGTCACTGCCACACAGGAGTGTGGACTGCAATCACTAGGTCTTCTGGACATCTAAGACATTCCAAAGTTTCAGATATTTCTGTGAAATGTATGATTTTAAAACGTTGGCTCAGATTTTTCAAGAAAAAACCCTGCGCGGGCCAAACCAAACACGTCTGTGGCTGAATTTGGTTCATGGGTTGTCATTTCAAGTCATTTGTTTTCTGGAACAAGTTGGAAAAAGAGAAAAATCCCCTTCACCATGGACTCCCACATGCACGCTGATGAAAGGGACATTTCTTTGTCCCTTTTCTTATCCCAAACCTGATTCTAAACCCCTGACGAGGAACCAGTGTGACCCTATCCACACAAGGGGGGTTCAGAACACAAACTCCATCTACACTTTTGAGGCGGGCTCTGGGGGATCTGTTGGCCTCCAAGAGATGTTCTGTTTTTTTAAACACACTGCATGTCTCCCCCACCTACAATGAAATGGTTCTAGGTTGTTTTGTGGCCTTGGAGGACTGGCTGGCTGTGCCCTGAGTAGGAGCTACTACCCAGCTGGTGGTGGTAGCCTCTGCCTCCCGTGGTGCTTGGAGAGGGATGGTTCAGAGGAAGGGCTGAGCCCAGGGCCCGGCATGCGGTGAGTGCCGAGAGGACGCCAGCCTTGGTGCTGCTGGTGGCTGTGGGTGGGGCTGGACTCATGCCCCAGCCAGGCTGCCGTGCTCCAGATGAATTAAATAGGTTCACAGCAGCCGGCGGCGTGAACCAGGATACTCCTGCACTGAGCAATCCCGCTGGTTTGTTCATTTCGCATGTGTTCCTGGAGCACCTTCTTCACTGAGAACATGATTTTTGACTGAAGACCTGAAAGAAGAAGAGAGTGGACCTCCCTGACCCTTTGGGGTCCAGTAAGCAGAAGCACTTCAGACAGCAGGAGCAGCAAGTGGGGGAGACCCAGGCAAGAGCAAGCTTGGCAGCCTCTGAGGGCTCCCCCGACACTGAGGAGGAGACCAGGGAGTGAGGGGGAGGTCACACGGGGTAAGAAGTATCCTGGTTCACGCCCCTACCCCCCTGCTGCTGTGAACCGATCCGTTCAGCTGGAGAATGGCAGCCTGGCTGGGGCTTGAGTCCAGCCTTGCCCAGCCTGGGCAATGGAGTGAGACTCTGTCTCAAAAAAAAAAAAAAAAAGAATAGAAGTCAATATGACTCTATGGGTTTTGGACTGAACAAATGAAAGGATGGAGTTTCCATTCATTTAGATGGAAAGGGGAGAAAATGATTAGGAAGGGTGAATATCAGTTCAATTTCAGACGTTTAGCAGGTGGTAATTATTATACATCTCAAGATAATGTACATCCTCAGTTGTGTTATACATCTCAATGTATAGTAATATATAATTACGTATCTTATATACATAACTATAAAAATATTGTATATATACAACATATATTATACATGGGTAACATCTCAATTATACTCTACCACTGAAATGCTCCAGTTGACCATTGGATATAAGAGATTGGAATTTAGGGGAAGCCTTGACTGGAAACAGATACCTTAATATTTTTCAACTCATCAGGATCAAGATGGGGTCTGCGGCCATGGGACTGAATGGAATCCCCTGGAGAGTAAATGCAGAAAGAAAACTTAAGGTCCAGGAGCAGAGGCCACGCCCACGGCCACAGTGTGGCTTCAAGAGGTCATTCAAATACAAGTGTACAAAAGAAGTGATCCTTCCTAACAAATCCACAGCCAGAGAGTCAGAAGGACCAATCAAGGAAGAAGCTTACACACACACACACACCCCCATTCACTCACCTCCCGGAAAGCAGAATCTTGAGAAATTTCATCCTGAAGAATACACGTACAATGTTCCTTTTTTCTCTCAATATTTATTTCATGATTTTACCTCAGCCATGAACTTCACAGTCCTGTTCCTGACTGCTACATTTCACTCCCTCCCCTCTGGGCCAAGCAGACGTTCCTAGGTGGCCACTGTTCAGCCTTAGAAGGTACTCATCAATTCTATATGACCAGATGCCAGCATTTGAGGTTCTGCAAGAGGAGCTCCGTTGTTGATGCCATTGGGTCAACTGGAGACTCCACAGCATTGCCGCAGAGCGGCAGTATGGAGCACGTGTTGCTTTCTTGAGTTGTGCTAACAAAATTAAAGATACACATTTAACTGGTCTCTAATGGGCTGTATCAGTTAGCATTTGCAGCAATACTGCTGCGTAACAAAACACCTGACAATTGGTGCCTGCAACAATTAACATGTATTTCCAGCTCTCACGTGTGCAGTTGGCTGGGGTTTGGCTCATCTTGGTGGAGTTTTGTGCTGGGCTTGACTCTATGCTGCAGGTTTGGTTCAGGTCTGCTTCTCATATTTCCTTTTCTTCTGGGATAAACAGGCTGCCGGGGGACGTGTTTTCATGGTGGTGATAGGAGCCAAGAGGCAGACCAATCACAAAGAACGTTTCCAATTTCTGTTTGCATCACGTTCACTAACATCCCATTGGCCAAAGCAAGTCACATGGCCAAACCCAACGTCATGGAGGCAGGAAAATATTCTCCACCTCTGGTCAGAAGGGAAAGGATATAAAGTTTCAGGGAGGGGGTGAAAAAAAAATTAGGAACAATCCTGCAATCCACCATATAGACTTTTCTTTGCCTGTACTGTGTGTACCTATGCCACATAGCAGCAGGCATTCCCCAGTCAAACCTATGCATACCTCCTTATATTTTGTAAGTCAGTCATAACAAGAGTTCAGCCTGGGAACTCTGTTCTTTGGAGGCAGAGCTTTTGCCTTGAACCTGACTTGCTACAGCAATGAGAATGTTTGTTGGATTGAATAGAGAATAATTCCAGATGGGCAAGCTAGGTCAGAGAGGGAGATGAATTTCAAAGGGAAGAGTAGGATTTCTGCAGTGTGCTATAGAGTGGGCGGGGACATGTGAAATAGGAAAATCACTCAAGGGATTCTTTTCTTGTCATTAATACAATTTTTCTCACCCCAGGTTTTACAAATAGAAGCCGTAATGAAATTGGCTCCGGACAATTCACACTCAAGTGTTTTGCTGATTTGACCCTCTAACCACAGGATTAGCAAGATCCATTTACTCTGGCTAGTTCTGCAAATTCTTCCGGTTTCATAATTCAATCAAAGATACTAGCAAATGGAATGAGAGGCTGCTCACAGGAGAGCCAAATGCAGGAGAAACAAAAGTAAAGGGAACCAAAGACTTAAATTTTATGTATGTCTTGCATCGGTTTGGCAGGGAACCAACTAGAAAAGAAATCTTGTTTCCTCGTAGCTGCCTATTTCCAAATCACAAAAGCCTGGTGGGGTCTGGTCTAGCTCTGCAGCTTCTTCTCATAAAAGGCCCAGACTAAAGGAAAGCCCACTGCAAACTGCAAGTTTCCAACAGAGCCCTACAGGGAAGCTATGTGGTGGCTTCCTGCACCCTTCCGATAAGTCTCCCAGGAACCCAGCAGCCAAGAATTCAGAGGAAAACATCCTTCACGTCAACTTCTCCTGTTCAATGTAACAAGAGCATGTGCTGTGGAGAAATCTGGTTCAAATGCTGTAATTGTTACTAACTAACTGTGGGACCAGGGCACATTACTTAACTTCTCTGAGCTCCAGTTTTCTCGTCTGTACAACGTAGAAAACAATGACACTTGCCTGGCACTTCCTAAGGGCTCAGGAAGTGGCAGTTAGTATTACTAGGAGGCTCTAAGGAAGCTTTGTGTAGCTACAGTTTCTACCATCCAACAATTCTTCTAATTCCAATCCCCCACCACTTCCCCCGCACTTAGTGGAACTATAAATAACTAAATTATCTATTATTTCATAAGTACCAAAGACATGCTGGTGATCCATCCAACCTCCCTGGAAACCTAACAAAATTCATCCAAAGAAAACAGTCCCAGCTGGGCACGGTGGCTCGCGCCTATAATCGCAGCACTTTGGGAGGCCAAAGCAGGAGGATTGCTTGAGCCCAGGGGTTAGAGACCAGCCTGGGCAACATAGGAAGACCCCGTCTTTTAAAAGAAAGAAAGAAAAACAAAAGCATCCCTGAGACTGGCAGAAGCAGCCCACCTACAGCCAGGCGGGCCAGAGCCCGGCATCAAACAGGCATCCGTGGATCTGACCAAGAGGCCCTGCCCTGGGGCTCCCACACACTTCAAAGAACCCCTGAGGCCCTTCTCTGGCCACCGTGATCCCCCCCACCACGAAGTAAGAAACATGCCAGCTTAGGATAGGACCACCAGGAGCCCAGATCCTCTTTTGGAGGCCATGCTCTCAGAACCTGGGGCCCCAGGTTTCCCTGCCCATAGGGCCCCAAGCCTGCTTCCAGGATTTGTGGGGCCTCTTTCCCGGGTCCTCCCTCCCATGATGGCCTGCGCTTCTGGGGCATACACTTTCATGTCCAAGAAGTGGCCAACAGGTAGCTGTTTGCAGGGTACGCGGAAGGATCTGAGAGGCGCAGGCTGTGGTGTGCACATGCGTACACTTGAAGCCTTTTACAGTGTGGAACAGAGCTGGGGGGTGAAGCCAGGCAGGGTTGGCTTTGAGGACTGAGGGGTGGTTCTCCCCCACTTAGGAAACTTCCAGGAATCTAAAAAATCCAAATTCGAATCTAGGTTTTCAAGTCATTAAGGATATCTGCCAAGATGAAAGAGTAAGATAGTCATTTAACTACTAGTTTGCTTTATTTATAAACTAAACATTTAGACATATGGCAGGTGGAGCTCCATGTGTACTCTTCCTTTGTGCCTGCAAAAGTTAGGGGCGGGTCTGTCACCTAGTAAACCCCAGAAACTCAGCGCATATTAATAGGACTCTGACATTGATCCCCTCTATTCAATTCTGGCTTACAGAGGCTGTAACTGGCTCATCCAAACCCCAAACGCCTCTGTCGATCCCCAGGGATCCTCGGAGCAGCTGCCAGTAGTGTCCTCCTTTGGCTCACGGTGACTGCTGATGTCAAAGGACCCCAGACGACCCCAGAGTTCCAGAATCCCCAGGCCTGTGCTCCGCCCTAAAGACCTAAGCCCTATCAGGAGATGGTGGCAGATTCATTTTCCAGGACTGTCCTTGCACAATTACCCCTGCCATACACTCCTCCAGAACCTTGCCACTCCGAGATCAAGAGGTGGAGTCCACGTCCCCTCCCCTTGAATCTGAGCAGGATTGTGTGACTTCCTCGGCTTGTGGCCCATGTGGAAGCGATGCCACGTGACTTCCACTAGGTCATACATGGCAACAGCATTGGCTCACTTCTCCCGGGACATGCCTCTTGGGGAGCCTTGAGCCACTGAATGGGAAGTGCCACTGCTCTGAAATCAACACGGCTAGAGGGACCATGTCGATATAGGCATGTTGGAGGAAAAACCTGCCCCTACAGAACTGCTGCACTACCCAAGACAGCGCAGCTAAGGTAGAGGCCAGCACTAAAACTAAACAACCCAAAGTCAATATCTACGTTTACAGAGACTAACTTAAAAGATTGGCTCCGAAATGATTGTTCCAAAGCTCCTCGATGGAGGCCGGTTCTCCGTGTGTGAGGGTGAGGCAGGATCTGTTCTTGCTGCTGCCTGTGGCTACTGATTATCGTGATACCTGATTGCCTAGTAACAATCAGTGCTCTCCATGAATCAGGCCCAAGGACCCTGGTTGGCCCTCGAGCTGGTCTGAGTGGGTTCCCAGGTCACGCAGCCTCAATGGAGCTCTCCAGCAAGCAAACACTGCCACACCTTGGCGCCAGGCCAGGCCCAGGCCAGGGACCTCGCACAAGGGCTGGCCTGCTGAGTCCTTGAGCATCTCCGGCTTGGTCATGCGAGTGCGAGGGCCAGTCATGCACGGAGGGGCCCTGGATCAAAGCCCCGGCCCACCCTAGACTTAAGGGAGGCTTAGCAGGAGCTACGTATATGAAAATACTGACCAGAGCTTTCAACACTCACAAGTGAAGCATGTGTGGATCATAGCTCTTTGGGGAAAAAATTTTTTTAAAATTTATGTCTTTTTTTTTTAACGCCTCTTTCACAGGGCGCGTCAGTTCAGCCGTCACCCATGCAATTCAGGCTAGGAGTTTTGTGGTCTCAGGCACAAATCACAAATGCAAGTGCCCACTGGGGCATTGTGAGAGCTGTGGACGTCTGCAGCAGGCTGGAAGGAGTGGTAATGAATCAGAGCCCGGGCCCCCTGTTCAAAAGGGCATGGCCAGCTGTTTGCAGCCTAGTGGGAATGTCAGCCAGTTTTGCCAGGTCTTCACTTTTTTCCCCTGAGAAACCAGAAATTTATATTTTATCCTATTTTTAAAATATTGGCAACCAAAGAGAAACAATGGGTACCATACCCACAACCCCAGGGCCTTACAGCTGCAGTGTGTACAGGCAGACTTCCAGCTGCCAGCCACTGCGTCTCTGGACCTGGGCGTTTCTTGAAAGCATTGGAAGGCCTCTGGGCCTGAACACAGAGGCTGGAATTGTCAGAGCATTAATTCCTCCCAGGAACACCCCTCAGGGACTGATAGGACTTGGTGGATACATGCTTCACCTCCCTTGCCCCAGGCTGGGGGAACCCTGGGAGCCTTGTGTCCTGCAGTGTCCCCAGCCTTTCCACCAGGATGAAGCACCATTGCTAACAAGTTTCACCATCAGTCCTTAACTGCTGGCTGTCCCTTCCCTCTCTCACATCCCCGCTCCCCCACCGGCATTCCCTGAGAACAGCCCCATAGAAGCTGTGTGCCCTGGACTCCCAATCTCACACACCAATTCTAAAATGTTTACATGCACAGAACCACGGTATAGAGTCATAGATACTGTACACTTTTTAGTGCACTTGGGAGGGGTTACATGGAGGCTAAAATCCAGCTGAGTTTCTGTTCTCCCCCCACAAATCCTGCCCCTGAGCGGCAGGCTCAGTTGGTGGGGGAATGGGCCAGAAGATGGGCACCCTCCTGGAATTCACATGGAGATACCGAGTGGGCTGCCAGAGCCTTAAAAACACACCTGATGGGGGGAGGTGGCCCCAGTCACCAGCCTGCACCTTCCAACTTAGAGGACAACAGAGTCCCCCTCATTTCCACCAGACCCAGCTCGCATCACCACAGCCCGACCTGCATCCTGCCTCACCGAGGCCAGGCACCTTCCAGAGTTCTCTTATTTGTCCACTATCCCCTATCAAAACTTCATTTGAGGAAAGTAGCACATTAATTTTTTTATCCTTAGGTTTATAGGCTGAACCATAGCTAAAAGTAACGTCCAACTGAAGGGTATTTGTTTTTGTGAAATCAAAAACTCAACAACAACAAAAAATTCCTGTATTCATTCATATAGCAAATATTTGTTCAGTCCCAGGCACTGCTCTTCCTGCTTGGAAACACACAAGTAAGCAAAGCAGATAAGGACCCCTGGTCCCTGCACTCACACTCCAGGCAGGAGAGACAGCCAGTGAGCAACAGACATAATTTATTTTAAGCAGCTTTATTGAGATATACTTCATGTACCAGGAAATTCATCCATTCAAAGTGTACATTTGTCCGGCTTCTATGATACGCAGAGTTGTGCAATCATCATTTTCATCACCCCAAAAGAAACCACACACACATCAGCAGTCACTCCCCATTCCAGCCCTTCTCACCTCACCTCTGCCAGCCGCTGATCTACTTTCTGTCTCTGTGGATTTACCTACGCTGGACATTTCCTGTAAGTGGAGTCACACAATAAATACATGATCTTTTATATCTGGCTTCTCTCTCCTAGCATGAAGCTGTCAAAGTTCGTCCACATGTGGCACTTATCCTTCACTCATTTTTATTGCCAAATAATACCCCACTGTATGGATATACCACATTTTATCTATTTATTTCTCAACTGATGGGCATTTAGGTCGTTCACACCTTTTGCTGTTGTGAAGAGTGCTGCCGTGAACATTCATAAACAAGTATTCGCTTTCAATCTTTTCTGAGTGTATACCTAGGTGTGGAATTACTGGGTTATATTATGATCCTATGCTTAACGTTTTAAGGAACCACCAAACAGATTTCCACGGTGACTGTACCATTTTACATTCTCACCAGCAATGTATGAGGGTTCCCACTTCTCCGCATTTTCTACAACACTTATTTTTCTTTTTTAAAATTTATTAGAGCTATCCAGGCACAGTAGCTCACTCCTGTAATCTCAGGGCTTTAGGAGGCCAACGTGGAAGAATAGCTTGAGCCCAAGAGTTGGAGACCAGCCTCAGCAACACGGCAAGACTTCGTCTCTAGAAAAACACAAAAATTAGCTGGGTGTGACGGCATGTGCCTATAGCCCCAGCTACTCTGGGAGGCTGAGACGGGAAGATCACTTGAGCCTTAGAGGCAGGGGTTGCAGTGAGCCAAGATCTCATCACCACTGCATTGCAGCCTGGGTGACAGTGTGAGACCCTGTCTCAAAGAAAAACAAACAAACAAAAATTTCTTAGAGCCATGTTGGTGGGTATGAAATGATCTCTCTTTGGGCTTTTTAATTTGCGTTTCTAATGACTAAAATGATATTAAGTATTTTTTCATGTGCTTGTGTATCTTGGTCGGGAAAATGGCTATTCAAGTCCTTTGCCCATTTTTAAACTGTTTGCCTTTTGTTCTTGCATTGTAACAGTTCTTTACATATTTTGGATACTAAATCCTTATCAAACATGATTTGAAAATATTTCCTCTCATCCTGTGGGTGTTTTTTTCTCTCTCTCCAATGGTAACATTGGTAGCACAGAAGTGTTTCAGTTTTGATGAATTTGTCTATATTTTCTTTTGCCATTTGTGCGTTGGTGTTATAGGTAAGAAAGCTTTGCCTAAATCTAGTTTGTGAAGAGTTACCGCTAGTTTCTTCCTAAGAGCTTTAGAGTTTTCACTCTGATATTAAAACCCATGGTGCATTTTAAGATCATTTTCACATACGATGCAAGGTAGGGATGTAATTTCGTTCTTTTGTATGTGGGTATCCAGTTTTCCCAACACCAAAGCTTAATTTTCATCATTGAGTTGTTTCGGTACATTGGTGGAAAATCAATTGAACATAAAGGTAAGCGTTTATTTCTGGACTTTCAGTTCTGTCTTATTGATCAATATGTCTCGCCTAATATCAGCAACACACTCTCTTGATTATTGGAGTTTTGTAAGCTTTGAAATGTGAAAGTGTGAGTCCTCCAGCTCTGTTCTTTTTCAAACTTGTTTTGGCTAATCTGGGTCTTTTGAATTTTCATATGAATTTTATAATCAGCTTGTCAATTTCTGCAAAAAAGAAAAAGGCAGCTGGGATTCTGATAAGAGTTGTATTGAACCTGGAGATCAATTTGGGAATATTGCCATCTTAAGAATGTTAAGTCTTCCAACACATGAACATGGATCATCCTTCCATTTCATTTCTTTCAATAATACTTTCTGGTTTTCAATGCACAGGTCTTGCACTTCTTTTGCTAAATTTATTCTTAAGTACTTTATCTTTTCATGCAATTGTAAATTAAATTGTTTTCTTAATTTCATCTTTGACTTGTTCAATACAATAATTTTTGTATATTGATCTTGTATCCTGAACTTTGCTGAACTCGTTTGCCAGTTTCAATAGTTGTTCGGGAGGTTTCTTAGGATTTCCTATATGTCATGTCATCTACAAATGGAGTTAATTTTTCATCTTTCTTTCCAATCTGGATGCCTTTTATTTCTTTGTGTTCACTTAATTGCCCTGCAAACATAATTTTTAAAAAGTAAATTATATAGTGTGTTTGCAGGAGATAAGTTTGGTGAAGGAAGAAAAAGATGCATCCAGATAAGGGGGGTTTGGAATACTAAGGGTTAGAGTTGCAGTTTTAATTTCTCCTCAATGAGGAGGTGACATTTGAAGAAAGACCTAAAGGAGATGAAGGAGTCGAATGTGTTGAATATCCAGGTGGTAAGAGTAGCTGGGGCAAAGAGCCATGGTAAAACTGTGGCAGGCAGTTGTCCAGGAACAGCCCAGGGCCACTGGGCTGGAGCAGAGTTAACAAGGATATCCCACAGACGCTCTTGGGATTGCAGGGTCTGGAGCAAAGGACTTGTGTGACCCGACTTAGCTTTGGAAAGCATCACTGTGGCTGCTGCGCAGAGAACAGACTGAAGGAGTAAAGGGAGCAGCCGGGGAGACCAGCTGGGGGCTACTGTGGCCATCACAGGGCCACGTGATCATGGTTTGGAGCAGGATGGTATCCATGGAGGTGGTGAGAGGAGATTGAATTCTAGCTGTATTTTGAAGACAGAGTTGACAGAATTTGATGACAGGTGAGATAGAGAGTGTGAAAAGGAGGAGTTAGGACGAGTTCAAGATTTTGGCCTGAGCAATTGAGAGGCTAATATTGCATCACCTCAAGCTGCAGGTTTTGAGAGGAAGACTGAGAATTCACTTGGGACATGTTTTATTTGAAATGTCTGTTAGAAGCCCAGCTGGGGATCTCAGTTCGGGAATTTGATGTGTGAACCTAGACTCAAGAGAGGAGTCTGGACCGGAAATGGAAATGGAGACTGCCATTCAGGTGGCACTGGAGGCTGAGCAATGGAGTGTGGTCCCCAGGGGGGTGGTGTCACAGAGGAGAGACAGGACCAAGGCCTGAGGTGTGGGACCTTCCCATGTTGACAGGTGGAAGAAGAGAACGAACCAGGAAACAAGGCTGAAGCGCGGCCGCCAAGGAGGTCAGAGGAAACCCCAGCAGAGTGCCATGACCTGAGACAAGCCAAGAATTGTGTCAGGGAGGCAGGGGTGGCAAAGATTTCTGAATGGTCAGGAAGATGAGGACTGACGATTCTCCACTGGCGGACAAATCAAGGCGTGAGTTTGTCATTTCAGATACCACAATGTAGAGAAGGCTTTTTTTTCCCGACGGTTCTTTTGGCTGGGGAGGGGCTCAGGTGGGCAGGGCTGGGGGTGGAAAATGAGGGCCATCCAAAAGGGAGCTGCTAGAGATGGTGCCGGACTCTGTAGCACGTGTTTAGAATCTACTGCTACATAACTAGTACCCCAAAACTCAGGGGCTGGAAGGAATAGTTACCATCTCACGGTTCCTACAGATCACAGGCTTGGGTGGGGCTCAGTTGGGTCCACTTTTCGGGTCTCTCCAGGCTCGCGACCAAGGTGTCTGGGACAGCACTCTTTCCTCCAGGCTCACCGCAGGAAGGATCTGTGCCGGGCTCATGCATGTGGTTGCTGGCAGGACTCCGCTCCCCCACTGGCTGCTGGCCAGAGGCCCCCTCAGTCTCTTGCCACATAGCCATCTCGATCATTCAGCTCAAAGCATGGCTGGCTTCTTCAGAATGAGCTAACAGGAGTGCCAGACCTAATCTGGCAAAGAACGGACAACCAACGTCACAAGTATTCTGTTACTTAGTCATGGAAGTGATATGCCAGCTTTTTTGCCATATTCTGTTAGCATTAGGTCACCAGGTCCAGCCCACACCCAAGGGGAGGAATCACACAGGGGCCTGAGCACCGAGAGACAGGGTCACTGGGAGCCAGGACAGAAGCCACCTCCCTGCCCAGCAGGTCCACTGCAATAAACAGGTGGAAAGGCGGTGGCATTCGCCAGTCTACATTAATCATCAATCATGAAAAACAAGTTAGAAAACCTACTCAGGAAATGAACTCATTGATGAGATTTTTGATAAAACTTTTAAAATGTAAGTCCTGGAGCCGGGTGCGGTGGCTCATGCCTGTAATCCCAGCACCTCAGGAGGCCGAGGCTGCAGTGAGCTGTGATCACACCACTGCACTCCAGCCTGGGCGGCAGAGCGAGACTCTTTCTCTAAAAAAAATTAAATAACAATAAAAAAGAAAATGTAAATCTTGGCCTTAGTATGCAGAAAACCCACCTTACCACAAAAGCATCTCTTATTTTGCAATTGTTTTATTTAACTTAGAGCCTTGATGTTAGTTTTAAGCACCACAACTAAATTGAAAACTTGGAGTGCAAAGATTAAATCTTTTTACAATATCCAATGCCAGCATATTGCCTTGCTGGGAAATATGTGAATGACACATTTTCAATGTAATCATTATTTTTAAAAAGTAGGGGGGCAAATTATAGAAGAGTTAGTTTGTGTCATCCCTTGATTTGGGTTTTATAAGGTCAAATGTGGGCTCTGCCACTTATCAGCTGTGTGGCTTGGGGCAGGTCACTCAACCTCTCTGTGTGTCCGTTGCCACACATATAAAATGCAAGTACTCATGCCCACCCCTCAGAGGGTCTGAAGCAAAGGAATTGTGTGCCCCAACTTAGCTTTGGAAAGCATCACTGTGGCTGCTGCGCAGAGAACAGACTGAAGGAGTAAAGGGAGCAGCCGGGAGACCAGCTGGGGGCTACTGTGGCCATCACAGGGCCACGTGATCATGGTTTGGAGCAGGATGGTATCCATGGAGGTGGTGTTGGTTAGATGGGATGCTGAGCACTGTCTTCAGGCATCTGGCCCATCTTCCATGCTCAATGGGGGTAATCATTATTACTGCTATTTTTATAAAAATAAACATAGTAACTGAAGGAATTTGTGTGGAATGTGATGATTAAAAGAACTAATCCATGAAAGTAACTGTACAAAGTGTCATACTGTACAAAGGCTCATACTACATGTTCAGTAAATGGGAGTTACCGTTCCTACTATGAATTGTGGCCCATCTTCTAGACCATTCCCCCGCTCACTGAGCCTGCCACTGAGGGGGGCAGGATTTGTGGGGGAGAACAGACCCACTTGCCCCAAAACAACTATCACCACTTCTATGCCCCAGATGTCTGTCTGGTCTCCAAGGCTTGGGCAATGACACCCCAAATTAGGGCCTAAGTTGCCTTATCCTAAGACAAACTCAATTTGATCGAGACAAAATAAGTGTGCTTGGGGTCAAGTTTAGGAAACAGCCACTTTGGAGCCTGCTCACAGGAGGAAAGAGAAAGGGTGTCGGTGATATCAGTGCGCCTGCTCTCCTCCAGGATGGGACGGACACACTGGAGAGGCCTACGTCACAGTGCCGTTGTGAGTGCCAGACAAGGCCAGGCCCCCACAGGCACTCTGTTCAGAAGACACAGCCCAGGGCAGGAGCCAGAGGCCACTCTGCAGAGGACCTCCACTCCTAGAGGGGTGGAAACACCTTTTTCCAGGCGAGGGTGGGTGCCATGGGTCTTTTGAGGGGGGCTTAAAGCCACAGGCCATTTGAGGAGATGGGCCTTTCAGGGGAAGGCAGTGGAAGCTTCACACCCCATGACAGGAGCCTCCCATGGACCGCTTTGGTGTGAGGTGGTCTCTGGGTGTGATGGTCTCAGTCTCAGCAGGGATCGGTGTAGCCCTCAGGAGCACATCCAGAGAGCCCAGGGTGGGTTTTAATATTTGGAAACTGAGAGAAGCATCAGCTGCCAGCAGCCCCATGCTGTTCTCTTCCTCTGGCATCAGTTCTATTTTCAGAGCCCTCCTGGGACCAGTGAGTGACCTCCAATCCAAACATCTCCCAGAGAGGCCATGACCAGAAGGCCAAGTGTCTGGCAAAGGCCACCGACCATCTCCAGAAGGCCTGGGCTGTCTCTTGTCACCTTCACACAGCACACAGGTTAACCTCCTATTTCCCGGGGGAGGCTTCTCTGAAGATAATGAGCACAGTATGAAATATACCCTCACCCCCATCACCGCCCCCACCACCGTGACGCCTGGAGGGGAAGAGCAACAGCCAGGACCGGCTGGCTTCCAGGCTTCTTGCAGGAAGGCAGGCGTCTCACAGGTTTTATTTCACTTGCTCAGTTTGGAGACAGTTTCCCCAAAATCATTCTGTCAGCCCATGTTCAGCCACCAGCTGGCAGAACTTACAAAACTGGTTCTCTTGACTTAGAAATACAGCTTCCTAATTTTTTCCAATCCCAAATATAAAACAAACCAAATAAGTATTAAAATAATTTGGGCTTCAAAGACTTTCTCATTCTTAGTGACCATAATGAAATTAATAAGAATCAGACTCTCTTTTAGTCTCTCTCTCTCTCTCTCTCTCTCTCTCCCTCCTCTTCCTCTTTCCTCTCTCTCTCCCCTCCTTCCACCACCTCTCATTTTTCTCCCTCCTTTGAGGCAAAGAAAATAAAGCAAGGAGAACACAGGGCCCATGGAACCCCAGGAACTGCTTGCACGGCGCTTATTTACCTTCTAACTAACATTTGTAACCCAGGATTAACGGAGCAGCCTCTTGTAATTACCCGTGTTGCCCCATTTGCGGCCGGCTATCTCCGCGAGGCCAGTAAATCTTGAAATTACAGGCTGACCACCCGGGAGAACTGAGACAGAGTCAGCCACATCTCTCAAAGGCGCTGCCCCAGGGGTGCTCCCGCCCCCTGAGATGACTCGCTGGCCAGGGAGAGGTCCCCGCCTGGGAGTGGCTCCCAGACCTCACTGTGGCTGGGAGGTAAATAAAGCCAGGGTGGCCCAGGACACCCTGCACCCCCTGTGAGTGGGAAGGAGGCAGCTGGCTGAGACAGAGCCTGCACTTCCGCCCCCCTCCCTCCCAGTGTGGACTCCTTCTGGTTAGGGCCCCAGAGATGGACAGGAAGAAGGAGACAGGACTGAGATGGGATAGGAATGCCTTGAAAAGGAGATTCTGCCTCTTGAAGTGCTGTTCTCTTCTGTTGACGAACAGAACACCCACAGAGGACTTCTAGGGTAGTGTGGCTGTTATTTTACAGAAATGAAGATCATGGGCTGGGCACAATGCTCACGCCTGGAACCCCGGCACTGTGGGAGGCCGAGGCAGGCAGACTGCTTGAGCCCAGGAGTTCCAGATCAGCCAGGGCAATATGGTGAAATTCAGTCTCTACTAAAAATATAAAAAATTTACCCAGGTGTAGTGGTGCAGGCCTGTAGTCCCAGCTACTCAGAAGGCTGAGTTAGGAGAATTGCTCGAGCCTGGTAGGGAGGGGGTTCCAGTGAGCCCAGATTGGGCCCTGCGCTCTAGCCTGAGTGACAGAGACCCTATCTCAAAAAAAAAAGAAAAGAAACGGAGATCACAATTTGACGTGAGATTTCACAACAATCTTGATCATAGCTTTAGAATGAGTGTCCGATGCACCTGTATAACATACACCTATTCTGGAGCTCTGGGAAACGTCAAGGTATTCAGAATCAAACAGCAAATGTTGCTCAGGGCCAGGCTGTTTTTGAAATGAGAGATGCCTGGCTCCACCCTCACTGACACCTTCACAAGGACAAAGCCACCACTAAGGACATTTTCCATTTTCTATCTGCAAGTCCCCTACCCGGAGGCTCTTTTGTTATTTCTCCCTGTGCTCTGAGACCTTAAACACCACATTTCACTTCATTAAGACACAACCAGGATTAGGAGATGTTGAAGCCTCTCCAATGCCAAGAGCCTAGGATAATCAAGTGCTCGGCGCTCTGTGCATTGTGGGTGGATCTCATCGGCGCTCTGTGCATCGCGGGTGCATTCCATCGGCGCTCTGTGCATCGCGGGTGGATTCCATCGGCGCTCTGTGCATCGCGGGTGGATTCCATCGGGGCTCTGTGCATCGCGGGGTGGATTCCATCGGCGCTCTGTGCATTGCGGGTGCATTCCGTGATTTTGCCTTTGCAGAATGCGCTTCATTCCGCTCTTCAGTGTAGCTGTGGACACCTATAAAATCTGCCTATGTGCTACTTTCTTTATCAGTTCTGCTATTTACAAAAGCTCAGCGGGATTTGATGCTTAGTAAAAAAAAAAAAAACACACACACAGTTAAACAATTAAAATAATTTAAATGTGTATAAATTTAGTATATTTAATACTAAATATTAGTATAAATCTGGATCATACCTTAAAATAATAGTCCTCAACCCATTTAGCATCTATCAGTGGCCTGTGGTCTGGATGTTCCATCTTATCTGCTCCACCAGCCCCTCCAGCCTCATCCTAATTCTCCACATGTGTTCCGTTCAGCATCTCCACAAAAGGTACCACTGGCTCTGGGTGGCCCTGTCCCCCTCCCCCCACACCCCCTTCACCCTCTTGCCTTTCTCTCTCTCTCTCTCTCTCTATCTCTCATTCAAAATCCTTAGCAATCCCAATCTTCATATTATAACTTGAATTGAGGGGACAGGTCTTTGCCTTCTGCTGAGAATGGCCCAGAGGATTAGATTCCTTGCCCAAAACCACAAAACAAAGCAATGAAATGAGTCCTTCCCTCTGTTCTTTCTGCTGTTTTTCCAACCTCGTAAGATTTCTTCTTGCCCCAGAACATGCAGGTCTGAGAAGCACTGTTCAGATATGGATACTGTAGTGTTTCCATTTCCGAGAAAGCAGGCGAGAGCCATCAAGCAATTTGCTTGCCATACTCCTAAACTACACACAGACACCAGGAAGTTCCGCAGTATGATTCCCATAACAAGTCTACTAACGCACAAAGAAAGAAAAGAAAGAAGAAGCACGGGAAAAGGAGAGAGAGAGGAAGGGGGAGGGAGGGAGGCAGGGGAGAGCCTGCAGAAGTTGTGGAAAGTCCCTTTTGCAGAGGGGATTAGGTTTTAGTTGCTCCAGGAGCTGTAGGGAGGGGAAGGGTGAAGGCAGAGGAATTCCTGCTACCCAGTTGGTCAGCTGGGAATTGTTTACAGCCCTGAAGGAGCTTGGCTTTTGTGCTGCTGACTTCAAAGTCTGGTCAGACATTAACATACTGACCCATTCACGGTTTCTACCCCCAAACACTGGGCGGGATGGACATGGACCATCTCCAATGGGGAAACTGAGGAATGGAAAGGGGAGCTGGGAAAAGGGAAGTGAAGAAACTAGGAATGCCCCAAGGCTCCGCTGCTAACCCCGTGCTAACACTGGCCACCAAGGCAGTAGCCCTTCCTCATGAGCCCACCAGCCGGCACGCTGCGGTGTTGAAAGAAGACAGGGTTCTCTTTGAGTCCAGAGACACAGAACGTCCCAGGTGAAGAATGAAATCCAGCAGTTCCCAGGTGCCTTCCCTTCAAGGTGGGCAGTCTCGGTGACCTGCTTTGCTGCTGGCCCTTACCAAAATCCCAAGGCCCGGCAGCACCAGGCCACGCCTCCCTGCAGCCTTCAAGATATGTGCATCCATGCAGTGCTTGATTCCCCCTCTCCCCTCTCCTAGGGAGAAAGGCTGCTGGAAACCCAGACGCCCTGTGGTGCCAAGTCGTCTGGGGCCCTTTCCCCCGGGGGAAGCAGGAGGCACAGCCAGCCTTGTCACCATGCCCTAAAGTAGGATGGATGGCCCCGGTAAACCGATCCTCGCTAATGTAACCTAGGTGCTATTTCATATAAATACATCCACCCAGACACTTCCCATCAGCATGGGAGACCTCTGCCCCCACCCACAGCCTCCAGCCACCCCGTTAATGACATACTGGGGTGGAGCCGGGAGCATGTTCAGTGTCTTTGCAATGGCAAATAAGGAGGCCCCAAAGCCTGCCCTTTCTTCATTCATCATCTTCTATAATGTACCTATCACATCCCCCGGCTTCTCTCATCTTTGCCAAACTAAACAGCCTTAGTCTTGCTAATCTCTCCTCAGATGGAGGCCTGGGCCATAAATCTAATCACTGTAGAAAGAAGGCCTTCCCCGACCGTGCCTTGGGCGCTGGGTACAGCACACATTATAAAACACACAGCAGATAATGGCAGAGCTGCTGTCACAGGCGTTATAAAGTGCAGATGTTGTTACCGCAATACGCCTGTTGTGAAGTTTATACTGTAAATGGGTAAAGGGACCGCTTGCTACAGGGTAAAGGCAATTCAGTGTGCTCAGCCACCCACCCACACTCCTGCTCCACCCGCTCCCCTCCTCTTTCTCCTTGTTCCCTCTTTGGTACCTTATGTTTGAATGAAATTGTGGGTGGAAACTGGAAAAAGGAGAACTCCTCACTGGCTTTGCCAGAATAACATGAAATTAAATCCCATTCGCTTTTTGAATCAGTTTCAAAAGGTAAAAGGACTTCACGGTTTTAGTTCCACGTGTGGTCTATATGCATTTTTTTTCAGTAATGGGACACCTTCTCAGGACCCCAGATCCGATTTCACACTCCCCCCATGCAACTTCTCATTCACCTCTTTCTCCCAATTGTGAATTTATTAATGCCTTTTTCAACAAATACTAAATTTTCAAGGTGATTGGCGTTTCAGAAAGTGAAAGGAGCTGGGAGTTCTATATTTCCTTAGAGAATATCTTAGGCCTCGTGATGTGGTTCATATAATCCCAGCACTTCTGAGGCTGAGGCGGGAGTTCAAGACCAGCCTGCACAACACAGGGAGACCCCGTCTCTTAAAAAAAAATTGTTTAAGGGTATCTCTAAAGAATAGCACCAAATGGGTTAAAACTCTCATAGCATATTTCAGGGATGCTAATAAGGTCTTTAAGGGAGGCAGATAAGCTGAGAGTATCCCATGGGTCATCAAGGAAATCCTCAAATTCTTCTTTTATTCCTCTTTGCTCCCAACAGTCTTCAAAAGGA
The DNA here is from genome assembly GCA_036589455.1 of Ateles fusciceps. Taxonomy (NCBI): domain Eukaryota; kingdom Metazoa; phylum Chordata; class Mammalia; order Primates; family Atelidae; genus Ateles; species Ateles fusciceps. Next base: position 1,081,980 of record JAZHEH010002996.1, on the reverse strand, counting down.
GAGAATAGTTCCAACAGATAGGATGTAGTATTAAGAGCATGTTGCTTCTGTTTAACACGTGTCCTGGAGCAAAGAACCGAGTTTGAGATTTGGGGAGCACTCAGTTGTGCTCCACGCCCGTGACCATGGAGCAAGTCCTCTGGCTCAGCTCTCCCCAGGCAGGGCCACATCACAACTGAGAACCCTCATTTCTGGAACTTGAGAAATCCCAAGATTGGGTCTTTTCTGGCCCTCACCTTGGGCAGTAAATAGACTGAGAAAGACCTACTCCCAAGTTACCTGGTGTATTATTCAAAGTTCTCCAGAAAAACAGAACCAATACGACAGAGAGAAAGAGAGATAGAAAGAAGATTTATTATAGAAAGTGGCCATAACATCCCAGCATCTGCCGTCGGCAAGCTGGAGACCTGGGGAAGCCTGGTGTTGTAATTTAGTCCAAGGCTGAAGGCCTGAGAAGCATGGAGCCCACTGGTGTGAGTCTGGGAGTTCAGAAGTCCCAAAGCCAGGAGCTCCAACATCCAAGGATAGAAGATGGAGAGAGAGAATCCACCCTTCCTCCACCTCTTGTTTTATCTTCGGCCTCTATGGAGTGGACAACGCCCACCTCATTGGTGAGGGCAGAGCTCCTTCACTCAGCCCACTCATCGCGGTGCTCACGGCTGCTGGAGTCCCACACAGACACACCCAGAAATCAAGTTTCATCAGCTGTCTGGGCATCCTTCATCCAGTCACACTGACACGTAACCATCACATCTGGTGACCCATGCTTCTCCAACAGGTCATGGTAAGAAACCCAAGGAACTACCAGGAAATCCTCAGTTCCAACAATAAGCACAGACCATCTTGCTGAGCCATCAATGCTACCCAATGGTATGTCACTGAAAACATTAATGTGTACATTAAGACAAGCACTTTTTTTTTAGGAGCACATTTATCTTTGCATTAAATGCAAAATTCACATACACTTCTAGGTGGGGAACGATGCAATGGATTTTGAGCTTGTGACCGGCTGCTGCAGAAATCCCGTAGCCATCTGCTCATATAGCTCCCTCCCCTGCAAGTCAGGTTTGAGAAGCATCTTAGTGGGCCATGCCCAACACCTAAGAACTCAGAATGCAATGGGGGCGGGCTGGGGGAGTAGAAAGGTGCAAAGAACTGAATTAATGACAACATTGCAGAAATGCGGGTGGGGAGCAGCTTAGCAGCACAGGAGGCTGTCCTGAGGACCACAGGCCCCAATCTTGGAGTCCAAGTGTCCCAAGAGTCATCCTCATAAGGTTTAGAAGCTCGGACAAGACAAACACTGGAAGTCAGATCCTCTCGCAGACCAAAGAGTTTCCCTTCCTCGCTTAGTTTGGGTTCCCCTAATGCAGATCTTGAGGGAAGAATTCAAGTGCAGGGAATTTATTTCGGAGGGGGATCCCAGCCTGGGGAACAACAGCAGCGGGGTAGGGAAGGGAGACGGAGAAGGACAGGCAGCCAAATAAGGGTCCATTATCCAGCAGGTCCCCCACCGTGGACAACTGGAGCTTGACCCCCTTGGTCTGCGGAATTCTGGAAGATACCACGGAACACAACCTCAGACGCATCCCCACAAGAAGCAAAGGTGCTGGGGTATCTGGACACCATACTCCATGCCATTGGTGGAGGGCAGCAGATGGGAGAAGAGTGGTCTTTAATTCCCTGGCACTTTGTCCTGGCTTGAGTAGAGCTACCCCAGTAGACAAAGAAAGCCCTCAGGCAAACAGTAGCAGGGGCTGGTGGCTGGAAAGCAGCACACACTGGAGGATGAGGGTGAGGGTGCTGGTGAGGCATGCACAGCTACTGCTCTGCCCTCTGCATGGCGGAATCTGGTCCTCTTCACTGAGGGCTAAGTAGCAGACATGGTGGCAGGCTGGGGTTGTAGATAAAAAATGACGGACTACCACCTCTCAACACACAGAGGTCGGGCAGTGCATTAGGGGCATCTTCTTTGGTCCTCCCAACAAACCTCTGTGTAGGTGCTGGGATTACAGATAAGGAAATTGACCATCAGAGCCTGAGGACCTTTGGCAGATTCCTACGGCAGGTGAGGCTGGGACTTCAGCCTACAGTCCATGATTTTAACCTCTGCCTCTGCAGCAAGAAGGGACTGCCTGTCCTTCTGGTCACTGCCACCCACGACCCTGCCAGGAGGCATAATGAGATTTTGGTGACATGTGACTGAGCGCTTCCACCTAGCCACAGCTTTCTGGACCTAGGGGTGGGAAGCTGACCATTTGACTACCCAGGGCTCTGCGTGCCCTGACTTGGAGACATGAGCTGGATAAATCAGATTCCTATGGTGAGATTTGGATGGGTACCTGGAGACCGAGGCAGTTAGCCAAGTGAACTAGGGGTGGGGGTGGAGTCACATACGAAGGGAACATTTCTTGGTTTAGTTTTGCCAGTACCATCCCCTTCCTCCCTCCCTCCCCACTTTCCTTCCTTTCTTCCTTTTTTTTTTTTTTCTTGAGACGGGGTCTCACTCCATTGCCCAGGCTGGAGTGTAGTGGTGTGGTCACCGCTCACTATAACTTCAAACTCTTGGACTCAAACAGTCCACTGTCTCAACCTCCCAAACAGCTAGGACTACAGGTCCATACCACCTGCCTGTGTAATTCAGTCCCCTGTCTCCTGGTCTCCTCACTTCTCCCTTATTTTAAAGAACTACCTTCCCCATTGCCTGCAATCTTGGATTCATCATCCATCAAGGTCCCCTGTCATCTCTGACCCAAGATTCCACTGACTCATGATAGGACAATTGGACTCCCTCCCCCTCCAGGGAATTTAACTCTTAAACAAAATGACTCAGAGAAGCAGACACTAAGATCAGTGCTCTAAAGCGACTGTCCACTCTGTCCCGCTACCGAGATCCGTGGCACGGTCGCCTGTGAGGCCCAGGCATGGGCTTTCCTCTTCCACTGCACGCGCTGCCTGCAGCAATGGGGATGGCATCCTGCCCACACCCCTGGCGCTCACTGCTCCCTCATGTGGTTTCCGTTATCCGGGGCTGCATAACAAGCCACCCAGGAACTTAGCAGAGTACGGCAATGATTTATTGTTACCTCTTCTGGTTCTGGAGGTTAACAGGACTGGCTGGTTGTTCTCGTACAATTGCAGTCGGTCTACGACTGAGGTTAAGTTCATCTAAAGTCCTCTTCCCCTCACCTGTTAGTGCCTGGGCTGGGACAGCTACAACAGCTTGGGGCTAATCAAGCATCTCTTTCTCCTCTCTCTCCCTCTTCCTTTCTTTTTTCTTTCTTTTTTTTTTTTTTTTTTTGTTTTTGTTTTTTGTTTTTTGTTTTGCTTTTTGGTTTTTGGCTTTTTTACTTGATTTTTTTTGTTTTTGTTTTTGTTTTGAGACAGAGTCTCGCTCTGTCACCAGGCACCAGGCTGGAGTGCAGTGGCACAGTCTCGGCTCACTGTAACCTCCGCCTCCCGGGTTCAAGCAATTCTCCTGTCTCAGCCTCCCGAGTAGCTGGGACTACAGGTGTGCGCCACCACGCCCAGCTAATTTTTGTATTTTTAGTAGAGACGGGGTTTCACCATGTTGGCCAGGATGGTCTCGATCTCTTGACCTCGTGATCCTCCCGCCTCGGCCTCCCAAAGTGCTGGGATTACAGGCTTGAGCCACTGCGCCCAGCCTGTTTGGTTTTTTTTTGAGACAGAGTTTCACTCTGTCACCCAGGCTGGAGTGCAGTGGCCCCATCTTGGCTCACTGCAAACTCTGCCTCCTGGGTTGAGGCAATTCTCCCACCTCAGTCTCCCAGATAGCTGGGATTACTGGCACCCGCCATCATGCCCGGCTAATTTTTGTATTTTTCTAAAGATGGGGTTTCACCATGTTGGCCAGGCTGGTCTTAAACTCCTGACCTCAGGTGATCTGCCCTCCTCTGCCTCCCAAAGTGCTGGGATTACAGGGGTGAGCCACCGTACTAGGCCCCCTGCCTTTCTCTCTCTCCCGCCCCCGCTTAATGCAGCCTCTTCATATAGCTAGCTTGGGCTTCCTCACAGCATGGCAGTCTTGGCATAGTTGAACTTCTTCCAAAGCTGCTGATTCCTCCCAAAGTGAGTGTTTCAGGAGACTCAGGCATAAGCTGTGAGACATTACTTTCACTCTATTTGATTTCAGATTCAAGGTGCAGGAACAGTCAAGGAATAGACTCTATCTCTCAGCGGGGGAATAGCAACCATCTTGGAGATAAACCACCACATGGCCATCAGCAATTTTCTTCAAGAACCTGGACTCTGCCTGAGAACACTCTCTGACTGGAACTGTATTTTGCCTGCCTGTGGCAGACCAGAATTCAGGAGAGTTAACAACCCCAGATTATCTTTAAAGGTAGATGGGAGTTTGAAGATAAACGCCCCGGCTTCCCCCAGCTGGGTGGGGGTTAATTCAGAGGCAAGTCTGTATAGTTTCCCAGGGGCTCCTAAAGAAACCTGCTGTCCTCGTGCCCTGAGATCCGGCCTTCCTTCCCCCGGCTCATCTCCCCCACTCCTCCACCTGCGCTTCCTGAGATCAACTCTCAGAAACAAAATTGCTTGCACTCAAACCTTGTTCTCATCACCTGCTTTGGAGGCATCCTACTGAACACAGCCCTGCATTCTTCCCACGCGCTGGCCTCTTGGGTAGGTTAACCGGAGTTGGTTTCTTTTGCTTACAACCAAAGGCTAGTAAGTGCTAGAAGGAAGAAGCGGCTACAGAGAGGATGGGGAGCCATGGCGTCTGGGTGCCCGCTAGCGTTGGAGGGACGTGACAGTGGGGCCGCAGAGGAAGCCACTCTAGGAAAGAGTCTGCAAACGGAGTGTCCACACGGAAAAGGCACAGAGGCCGGGCTGCGAGCCCTGCTCCCATTCCCACGCGTGGCACGCAGTCTCTATGGAGTTCCACGTCCTCACAGTTCCACAAGATCCCTTCTCCTAAGAAGGTGGCTGAACCCCTTCCATGCAAGCAAGCAAGTCATAGATGTGAAGGGCCCAGCACCGACCTTCTTCCTCCCTCTTCTCTCCTCTCCGCCACCCTCGCTGCCCCTCAGGGACTGGCCTCCCTGTGAGTTCCATGACTCCATAGCACACTGGATATTCCCCAAAACGTCTCCATTAACAGGGCCTAGGAGGATTCGTGGAAATGAGAGCATTAGGGCCTTCCCTAAGGCTCATGTGAGAGCAATAAAAGCGGGGAAAACAATCTCGATTAGGTGAAAGTGGGAGATTTAGTGAGAGCTGATGCAGGAGACTGTGGGCCCAGAGGACAACCTGGAAGCCCTGCCATCGTCTGTGGGGCGCAGAGGACAGCCTGGGGGCGGTGCCGTCGTCTGTGGGGCGCGGAGGACAGCCTGGGGGAGGTGCCGTCATCTGTGGGGCGCAGAGGACAGCCTGGGGGTGGTGCCGTCGTCTGTGGGGTGCGGAGGACAGCCTGGGGCGATGCTATCTCTGTAGGGCTCGGAGGACAGCCTGAAGGAGGTGCCATCTCTGTGGGGTGCACAGGGCCGCCTGGGGGCGATGCCATCCTCTGTGGGGGATGAGAAGAGATGGAACCTGAGGGCAGGAGATGGACAGAGAAAGAGAAGCGGAAAGGCATCAAAACCCAGCTTCCCTACATGGGAATCCGGTTACAGCAGGTCTCTCCACTCCTTCCTTCCTTGAGAGAGATGAAGAAATCATGGTTAACTTTGGAGTGAGGCACAATGTCAGAACTAGGCGGTAAAGAATTATGTGGGCACTCAACCAGGGCTTTGAGCCTGCATTAGGTATTTCTATGAGGAAATCTTCAAAGTCTCTGAAAACAGAGGCATTACTCCTCAAAACAGGAAAACACCCATTTGGAAATGTTTGTGGGAAGCAGCTGGGATGGAAAAGTTCAATGACTTATCCAAATAAAACCAGAAAAATCTGACCCTTTTAGACTGGGTTCAGAGTAGAGTACGCAGATGATTTCTCATCTCAACCTGGACACTTGAGAGTGAGATGGGTGCTGGGGTGCTTCAGCTTTGGCCAGGATGTCCCTGGCAGCAATGTAGGAGTTCAGGAGCCCGGGGTTGCTCTGCTTTCCCTGCGGGAAGGTGTGTCTGCTGGCCAATGGGGGTCTGAGAGCTGAGCCTACACAACACTGGGAATGGTCACATTCCTCCTTGGTAGATGTGGAATAACGGGAAATGCCCTAGGCTCAGAACTTCAAGATCTGGATGGAGTCCAGCCCTACCCCTTCCTGACTGAGAGAACTCGAGCAGATCTCACCTCAATCCGCCAATTTCCTCTTCTGTAAAATGTGGGTGATTCACCCCATTCACGAGTTGTCTGTGTGAAAGCACCTTGTAGACTCTTGTTCGACAAATGCACAGTATCGTTATTATGTGTTCATTCAGTGGGAAATTCGGACAATCTCGATGCATATAAAGCTTAGACTCAATACATGAGTTCTTAAAAAACTCTGAAAAAAATTGCACCTGTTTGCATTCTGGCCTCAGCATGCATAGATTCTGTGTCTTTCTTCTGGAAGCAGGTCCTAGGACAGCCCGCCGGGCCCTTGAGCTTTCAGTTCCTTTCTCATTGGAGAGGAAGAGCAGCTCAACCTCTAAGGGAAGAGGCGTGTATACCCCCGACTGCCTGACATCAGGCAGTGTCACGAAAACAGACCAGACGGCAGGAGCAGCTTGCGTCCAGCACTGGGATGCCTCCGTGGCCAGCTTGTGGGTAACATGGAAAAGCTTACGGGACATGAGAAGAAGAAGACAGGGGTTTTCTTCTGTAAGGGAAGACCACACACATGGTCCCATGAGGACTGTACCCTGGACCGTCTTCAAAAACATGGAAGCTGCGTTCTCTCCAGCCATGCGTAGGCCTGGTTTAATTAAATGTAGGCCACAAACGGGCTGGCAAAGGGGAGGCTGAGACGCTGTCCGTGTCTGTGAGAGAAATGTCCCACAGCCCCGGGTCCCTGATAAGACGGTCCATGTGGAGAACAACCTGAACGCCCAGCAGATGGTTCCATCTGTTTTTCCATCATTCTGAATTTAGCAGGAAACCCCCAAGATGTGTTTTGACACAAGGGTGCTGTTTTCCTTCCCCACGTTTGGAAATGGCTGTGTTTGGAGGCTAATTAAATCCAGATGCTTCTGATTCATTTACACTTAACTCATCACAATGTTTTGTAATCGCCATTTGAAGTCCAAGGCGCCTCTCTTGAGCCCTTTTTCTGAAAACCAGGAAGTTTTGCTTTGGCAGCCAACAGCAGTGTTCACATAGCAAAAGGTTCAAATGTGGTTCAAAACAAGATCCCAGACCCAAGAGATTGTAATGGCTGGCAGTGTCCTAAAGCATCGCTGTCAAATGTGGGGTGTGACCAGGGGCGGTGGTTCACGCCTGTAATCCCAGCACTTTGGGAGGCTGAGGCGGGCTGATCACTTGAGGTCAGGAGTTCAAGACCAACCTGGCCAACATGGTGAAACCCCGTCTCTACTAAAAATACAGAAATTAGCCGGGCGTGGTGGCACATGCCTGTAATCCCAGCTACTCAGGAGGCTGAGGCAGGAGAATCGCTTGCACCTGGGAGGCAGAGGTTGCAGTGAGCAAGATGGCACCATTGCACTCCAGCCTGGGCACAGAGCGAGACTCCATCCCCCACAAAAAAAAGTGGGGTGTGACTGAATCTTCTGTTACTAGCCAAAGACATTCACTGTTCAGAATGGCAGAAAATATATATAAGAGAAAAAAGTAAGCTGAGATCTCTGGGTCTAACAGGAAAATTTGATTTAGAAAGCACGTGATTGGGTAAATCTTCCATTTTTAGAGAAGAGTTCTCATGAGGCATAACCAGGATTTCTAACTGAAGACTTCACACCAACCCACCCAGAACACAGCGGTCTCAATGCCACCTATTTTTGCTATCAGTTCTAATTTATGCTTTAAAAAAAGTATCCCTCCTTCTCTCCCTTCCTTTTTAAAAAAAAAAAGAAAATAGTCTTACTTTAATATAATGCTGTTATCTTAAGAAATGAAAGTTATCCATAACTTGGCCTTAAAAGAAATTCTTTCAGTGTCTTGCCAGAGCATGGCCTGAGAAATCAACCTGAGAGTCACCTGACTTGCTGGAGTTATAATCTTTGTTTGACCTACTATTTACTACTTCTTATGGCCTAAACTTCATAAAATATTAAATGGTAGAAGCTGAAATTATTTTTATCCACTAGAAAAATGAATTATTTCTATCCCGGAGAAAAGATAACTCTGAAGGTTTAGTTTGTTGTGCTGTTCGACATTCACCAGTTTCGTGTCTAACTTAGCAGTATTATTTCAGCCTTTTTTCTTTGACTGACTGTGTATACCCATCTCTCCTGTCCTCCTTAAATCAGCTTTACTGTCTCTTTAGTTCTGTTGTCAGCACATTAAATGAACACCAATAAACTAATACGCTCAATAAATACGTGTTTGAGAATCTTTTTAAAAACTTTTTGACAATTACACTTTGAAATTACACAAGCCTCAAGCCTGGATTACCTAATGTATCTCTCCTCCCACTGCTGCCCATGTCTGTTTCCTTGTTTGTTTGCTTTTTCAGACAAGGCCTCTGTCCCCAGGCTGGAGTGCAGTGGTGCCATCATAGCTCACTGCAGCCTTAACCTCCCGGACTCAAGCAATCCTCCCACCTCAGCCTCCAGAGTAGCTGGGACTACAGACACACACCACCATGCCTGGCTAATTTTTTATTTTTGGTAGAGACGGGGATCTCACCATGTTGCCCAGGCTGGTCTCGAACTCCTGGACTCAAGAGATCCTCCCACCTCCCAAAGTGCTGGGATTGCAGGCATGAGCCACCATGCCCTGTCTTTGTGGGCCACCATTTGGGATTTTAACTATGTAAAGTAAAAATTAAAAGACCTAAAAATAAAGTAGATATAGTAATAGAAAATACCTAAAAAAGTCAGCCAAGAAAGAGAAAAGGGAAGGTTTTGAGAGCCGAATGAGTTTACTTACTCGACCGCCTTCGTCCACGTCAGCTCTGGGAAAGAGGCACCGCCCCACTCCCTGGGTGAGAAAAGTGAGCTGGGAGTGGTTCCCCTAACTGCCCAGAGTCACAGCTTGGAAGTGCTCGATTTGGACAGGGAGCTGTCAACTCACACGTTCTTCTCACCTTACCACCCCACCACTGTACAGTTAAAAGCTTCCAGGGATGAGGTGGAGAAAACCATAGATACGAAGAGAAGATGACCCAGCAGGGTCAGGGTGGTGAGTGAGACAGGCAGGGCTGGCGTCCCAGAGAAGAAAGCCAACTCCTGCTCACACCGACGTGTACTGTGCAGAAACTTCCCTGTGATGGAGTAGTGGCTCAGCACAAATGCTTTAAAAGGGTCTTATATCCCAGCACTTTGGGAGGCCGAGGCAGGTGCATCACAAATGAGGTCAGAGATCGGGACCATCCTGGCCAACATGGTGAAACCCCATCTCTACTAAAAATACAAAAATTAGTTGGGTGTGGTGGTGCATGCCTGTAGTCTCAGCTACTTGGGAGGCTGAGGCAGGAGTATCACCTGAACCTGGGAGGCGGAGGTTGCCACCGCACTCCGGCCTGGCAACAGAGTAAGACTCCATCTCAAAAATAAATAAATAAATAGGTCTTATAAACTTCAATGCCAACCTAAATTACTTTCATTATATTACGTAAATAAATATAGTCACGTGTTGCTTAACGACAGTGAAAGGTTCTGAAAAATGCGTCATTAGGCAATTTGGTTATTGCGGGACGTCACGGAATGTACTCACACTAGCCTGGATGGTGTAGCCTGTGTGACACACCCGTGCAGCATGGGACCATACTCCACACTACAGGCAACTGGAACAAACTGCTAATAGAAAATGTACAATAAAAAATATGGTGTAAAAGATGTTTTACTTTGGGAGGCCAAGGCAGGCGGATCACAAGGTCAGGAGTTCGAGACCAGCCTGGCCAACATGGTGAAACCCCGTCTCTACTGAAAATACAAAAATTAGCTGGGTGTGGTGGCTGGCACCTGTAATCCCAGAAGCTTGGGAGGCTGAGGCAAGAGAATCATTTGAACCCATGAGACGGAGGTTGCAGTGAGCCGAGATCACACCATGGAACTCCAGTCTGGGCGACAGTGTGAGATTCCGTCTCAAAAAAAAAAAAAAAAAAAAGAAAGAAAGAAAAAAAAAGATTTGTTAATGATACACCTATCTAGGACACTTACCATGAATGGAGCTTGCAGAACCGGAAGTTTCTCTGGTGAGCCAGAAAGAGTGGTAAGTGAATGTGAAGGCCTGGGACATTGCTGTCTACTTCTGTAGACTGTCTGAACACTAGACACTCAAATTACACTAAATTTATAAAAAGTATTATTTTTTCCATAATAAATTAACCTTAGCTTAGTGTAACGTTTTTACTTTATAACCTTTTAAATTTTTTTTAACTTTTGGACTCTTGAAATAACACAACCTAAAACACAAACACATGTACAACTGTAAAAACTGGTTTTTCTTCATATTCTTATTCTATAAGCTTTTTTCGATTCAATTTTTGTTTTTTACTTTTTAAACTTTTTCATTAAAAACTGAGACACAGACACACACATTAGTCTAAGCCCACACAGGGTCAGATCGCCAGTGTCGCGGTCTAACGCCTCATTAGATGTGGATCTGATCCCCGCTGGAAGGTCTTCAGGGTGATAACGCACATGGAGCTGTCATCTCCTGTGATAACCACGCCCTCTTCTAAACGACCTGTGTGGGGCTGTTTACAGTTCACTTTTTTTTTTGTAAGTAGGAGTACGCTCTAGAGACCAATAAAAAACACCGTATTTGCAAATACATACGCCACTAACAGTAGTTTCTTCTCATCAAGTGTCACGTACTGTATGTAATTGTACATGCTGTGCTTATGTAGGGCTGGCAGCGCAGCAGGTGTGTTTACACCCACATCCCCACACACATGTGAGTCATGCATTGTGCTACCATGTCACTCTGCGGTAGGAATTTTTCAGCTCCGTTATAATCGTATGGGGCCACTGGTACAGCGGTCGGCTGCTCAGGAAATCCATCACGCAGTGCACTACCGCACAAGCGGAAAACCAGGAGTTGGGAGTGGAACGCATTGGTTCTCCTCTCCCCATGATTCCACATGGGGAGAGTAGGGCGGGTGGCGGGAGAAGCACTTATCTGATTGGAGGGCTGGGAGGGCGGAACTGGGCTGCGCCGTTCAGCCACTCTGTGGACCCAGGTGGTCCCCGGAGGCCTGCGTGGTGCTCTGCTCTCTACCATGGAGATCTGGAGCTGTCCAGCTCCATCTGAAGCCAGGGGGCCAAGTTTGATTCTGGGGTGACCCGTAACACAGCCAAGCCTTGACCTCCAATCTACCTTTTCTCAGTTACAGAGCTGACATTTCTGTCTTCACCTGTCTGATTCCTGCATCTCTGCCAATGGTTCCAAACCCAGCCACAGAAGAGAGGTGTGATGTATTAGCACCACTCTAATAGATATAAAGAAGTATAAAGAAACTCTAACAAGCATAAAGAAGCTTTAGGCTATAGAGAGGCCAACGCAAATTAACAGATTATGTGTCAACAGAGCTGCAAAAGTAATGGAATGCGAGGAAACAACCCTCGTGAACGTGTTGTGACAGACGGGTTCTGCTGTTTCCTGAAACTGACTCATTGGTGCTGCTGTGATGGGCCCCAGCGGGCCCCGCATGCCCATTCCCACTGCCCCGTCCGGCTCTTGCACACTGGCTGGGCATCTTCACAAGGCACACCTGGCTGCCGTGTCACCATCACTCAGTACGAGTTCAGCATCACTCACTTCTTCTTCTATTAATTCAAGACAATTAAAATGTTTCCACTTGGCGCTAATATGATTCTAAACACAAATGCAGACCCAGGCTTATACAGATGTATAGTCGTTGGGTTCTATGATGTACGTCTAGATCAATGTGTCTCGATTTTTTCATTATTATCCACTTAATGAGCTATTTTTAGACTTTTTTTCCCTAATCCCTGCTCGCAGGAAATTTTAATACCATAGATATACTGTGTATCTGTTTATATACTCTACGTATATTTGTTCTTTATATATAAAAGATTACAATTTTTTGCCCCTTAAGGAGCAATATAGTACCTTTTGAGAATGTGTGATTATATCAGTGCTGTCCAGTAAAACATAATGTGAGCCATACACACAATTTTAAATTATGCAGCATGTCACATTGGACATCTTAGATATAGATCATTTTTATTTGTCAATTGCACCTCAGTAAAGCTAGGGGGGGAGATTTCTCAGCAGCCACATTAACAAGGTAAAAAGAGACAAGTGAAATTAATTTTAATAATAGATTTTATTTAACCTAATATATCTGAAATATTTCAGCAGGTAATGTGTATAAAAATTACAAAAGAGTTTATATTCTTTTTTTTTTCTTATTACGTCATTAAAACCCAGTGTGTAATTTACCCTTGAAGCATACGTCAGTTTCTGCTGGTCACATTTTGCTACGGTATTGGACAGTGTAACTGTAAATGATCCGGAAAGTGACGTTCTGCATCATTTTAGCTCACCTGAAAGCCAAGCGTGTTCTAAGAAAATTCACCAACTGCAGAAAAAAATGTCTGTGGGCCTCCAGAGATCCGTAGACTCCAGTTAGAGAAGCACTGACGGGTATTTCACACGTAATCAGATCTCTTCCTCTGCTGGGCATTGGCTGTGAGGGTAAGCGGGGAAGGAAGAAAGAACAGGAACCGGCTCACCAAACCTCACTGAGACACAGAGGCCCACTCCTCACCAGTCAGCGTTCACAGCAGCTTCGGAGTCAAGGGGCCGCTCCTAGCTGCTCCAGCCAGGAGTCTTAAGCTCCCGGGTCCTGGCTTTCTCGGCCACTCTCCACGCCCTATATCCACACGTCAGGGCTTCTGCTGTCTCTCCATTTCCACCTCGAAATAAGAGAACTTCCAACAGGGTGGCTCCCCCGTGGCTTCATATGCTGTGTGTGGCACCCTCCCTCCACGTGTGGACCCACCAAGCTCTGTGTTTAGGATAACATAAGCAGCAGCTGCAATCCTTTAGGCCAGTGGTTTTCAACCTGCAGTGCTTTGCACTGCCTGCTCAGGGACATCTGCAACCTCTGGAGACTGCTGGTTCTCAAAGCATGCCGCCAGGTACCCAATGACGCAGGGCCAGTCTCCTCACATGCAACGGAGATTATCCAGCCCCAAATGTCAATGGCACAGAGGTCAAGAAGACCTGAGCTTCAGGGAAAGGCTTTTCATGGTGGCAGGAGGTGGAGGCCTGAAGGCAGGAGGGAGAGTGTGTGAAGGTGGGCCGTCTCGGGGCATGTTGGCAGTGGGAGAAAGCAGCCTGCCCCTGAAAACGTCATCTGCACATGCAGGCTGCAGAGGGCTTCCTTCTATGGTATTGCCATGGAGTGAGTCACAGATCGCCTTGATGGCATTAAGAGGGAGTAAAATTGAAGCCTCTGAATGTCTGTGTGGCAAACCCAGACCAGCATCCATGACGTGTTAAAAGGTGAAAACTTGACTGGGCGTGGTGGCTCCTGCCTATAATCCCAGCACTTTGGGAAGCTGAGGCAGGCAGATCACCTGAGGTCAGCAGTTCAAGATCAGCCTGGCCAACATGGTGAAACCACATCTCTACTAAAAATACAAAAAATTAGTTGGGCCTGGTCACAGGCACCTGTAATCCCAGCTACTCGGGAGGCTGAAGCGGGAGAATTGCTTGAACCCAGGAGGCGGAGGTTGCAGTGAGCCGAGATTGCGCCACTGCACTCTAGCCTGGGCAACAAGAGTGAAACTCCAGCTCAAAAAAAATGATGAAACCTTGTCCAAAATGCTCTGATGTGCTACAGAAGAAAAGTAAAAATATTGGGGCTACTAGCAGCAGGGCTTAAAATAATAAAATAGCCTTTGTCAAATTTCTGAAGCTGTCACCCGTGAAAACAATGGCATACCCCTTCTCCACCTCCTCCCCCTTCCCTCTCCTCCTCCTCCCCCCTCTCCTTCTCTTCTTCCCCCTCCTCCTCCCCCTCTCCTCCTCCTCCCTCTCCTCCTCCTCTTCCCTGCTCTCTCTCTTCTTCCCTCTCCTTCTTCTCCCCACTCTCCTCCTCCTCCCTCTCTTCCTCCCTCTCCGCCTCCTCCCTCTCTGCCTCCTCGCCCCTCCTCCTCTTCCTCCCTCTTCCCCTCATCCCTCTCCCCCATCCTTCTCCTCCTCCCTCTCCTCCCTCTCCTCCTTCTCCTCCCTCTCCCCCTCCCTTTCCTCCCTCTCCTCCCTCTCCTCCTCTCCTCCTCCCTCTCCTCCTCCCTCTCCTCCCTCTCCTCCTCTCCTCCTCCCTCTCCTCCTCCCTCTCCTCCCTCTCCTCCTCCCTCTCCTCCTCCCTCTCCTCCTCTCTCTCCTCCCTCTCCTCCTCCCTCTCCTCCCTCTCCTCCTCCCTCTCCTCCCTCTCCTCCTCCCTCTCCTCCCTCTCCTCCTCCCTCTCCTCCTCCCTCTCCTCCCTCTCCTCCTCCCTCTCCTCCCTCTCCTCCTCCCTCTCCTCCTCCCTCTCCTCCTCCCTCTCCTCCCTCTCCTCCCTCTCCTCCCTCTCCTCCTCCCTCTCCTCCTCCCTCTTCTCCCTCTCCTCCTCCCTCTCCTCCCTCCCTCTCCTCCTCCCTCTCCTCCTCCCTCTCCTCCTCCCTCTCCTCCCTCTCCTCCTCCCTCTCCTCCTCCCTCTCCTCCCTCTCCTCCTCCCTCTCCTCCTCCCTCTCCTCCCTCTCCCTCCTCCCTCTCCTCCTCCCCTCTCCTCCTCCCTCTCCTCCCTCTCCTCCTCCCTCTCCTCCTCCCTCTCCTCTCCTCTCCTCCTCCCTCTCCTCCTCCCTCTCCTCCTCCCTCTCCTCCCTCTCCTCCTCCCTCTCCCTCCTCCCTCTCCTCCCTCTCCTCCTCCCTCTCCTCCTCCCTCTCCTCCTCCCTCTCCTCCCTCTCCTCCCTCCCTCTCCTCCCTCTCCTCCTCCCTCTCCTCCCTCTCCTCCTCCCTCTCCTCCCTCTCCTCCTCCCTCTCCTCCTCCCTCTCCTCCTCCCTCTCCTCCTCCCTCTCCTCCCTCTCCTCTCTCTCCTCTTCCCTCTCCCCCCTCCTCCTGGGATGGATATTTGCACAGTGTGTGCCTGCAGAGCTTGCGGAGCGCCTAATTCTGGGTGGTTCCCCCATTTGTTCTTCTGTGAACCAGGCCCTGTTCTAAGCCCTTTGCAGTACATGATTCCGAAGGCCTAACTGTCTTCTCATTTGCAGGCGGGAAATCTAAGGCACAGAGCGGTTAAGTAGCCTGAGGCTTCCCAGCCTGGGAGGTTGAAGAGGCCACGTGGAAACCAGGCCGTTGGTCTGACTGGAACTGGAGAAGCTCCCCGCTCGATCATCAGGCCGCGATGCCACTGGGCATGGACACCTGGGTGGGCAGAGGCGGGCACCACAGCTTGTGGAAGCCAAGACACGCAGATGTTCCACCCACTAAGCCTCTCCCCGCAGCCGCAGCGTTGACCCTTCCTTGGCTGGGAAAGCCCGAGAGGAGACCAAGGCCCCGTAGGCTGGCTCCTTCTCTCCTTCCTCTCCCCCTCTTGGCCATGTGAGTGGTTTGGAAAACCCTGCGCCACACTTTACTGGAGGGTGGCAACGAGGGCGCCGCGAGGCAGCTCGTTCCCAGGACCCCAAGGAGCAGCTGAGAACACGCAGGCGATCCCAGCATCTTAGAAACGCTCTTCCAGGAGGGAGGTGAGCTGAGTTCCTGAGGAAGTGGCTGCAGGGGTGTCTGCAGGGCCCGCCAGGCCTGGCTTGAAAGCATCTGAAACAACCCGCGGGGTAATGGGCCATGAGTGCGGGTCAGACACGCGACGCGCATTGTCCACGTGGTTGTCAGTTACTCACGCGCCAGTCCTTAGCCCGGGAACTGCCGTGGGGCTTTCAGCTCTTGGATGCCGTGAAAACCAGTTGCTTTGAAATATCTGGTGGCCGAAGAGAAATCCAAGTCATTAAGGAAAATTATAACCAAAATGACAGCAAAATTCTCTCATCTGGAAGAGCTTTGAGTCCTGGTCGTCAGTCACACATTGTCCCCATTCCTTGGGCTTTTATGGGACAGTGGAAGAGCGAATGTGGGCGATTCCAGAGCATTCTAGCAATTATCGCTTTAACAAACAGGGCTCTTTTCTAATATTCACATTCCTTTCGCATGGCCTCACGAAAACACAAACATTCACTCCATGCGCAAAAAATGCAGGCGCTCTGGGAGGAAAGAGTCCCCAGCTCAGCCCGTCGCGGGGCTGCAGCCACGGGAGACTCAACCCGCTCCGGGTTTCCCGTGCGGACTGTGTCTGACTCTGCTGAGAAAAGATACCGCACCCCTGGTGGGCCCTACCACGGCCAGGCCGAGAGGTCCGGAGCGCTGGGGATCCGGGCGCAGGAGACCGGGCTGCGGTGGTCACGGTCGCCCCTAGATGGCGCCTCTCCCCCCAACATCTTCATTTTGGAGAGGAAGGAGAGGGCTCCCTGCGCCCTGTTTTGAGGACTAAACTACACAGTTCTTTCATTTCATCCGATTTCTTGGGTCTGATCTCACTATTACCAACCTCAAAGGGAAACAGAGTAAGATTTTGGGCCCAACCACTGAAATTAGCCTCAGAACATACCCAGAACATACCCAGACGTCGGGAACCCCCGACGTCTTATGAATGTATATGTTAAACATGGATTCACCTCTACAGGGCCATTTTAGCAGGGAGAGTGTCAGGTAAAATCAGTTGGTAACGTATATTGATGAGCTATTTTCAAACATTATTATCTGAGAAAAATGAAAGTCAGATCCAAGAACGTCTCTGAAAGCAACAGCAGGGATTTTCACTGTCTATAGTAGGGATTTCTACAATCTTCCTAAAACAATCAGGTGAATTATTTGTGTGATTTTAACATGTTTTTAAAGAAGAGGAAAAAGCAATACCTAAAAATGTGAGAGACGCTCCCCCACAGGGAGAGTGCTGTGCAGGTTGGCCGGGTGCTCCCTGTCCTTGCGCATGGCTCCGCACCACAGGGAAACCAGGTTCATGCAGCTCGCTGCGCACGCTCAACTCACAACCACTGCTCCAGCAGTGGGGAGACTCAGTGAGTCCAGGAGAAATGTCTCTCACCGTCACACTCCGGGGGTGACCTCCCCATTCCCAAGAGAGGGCCAGTGCCAGGAGCAGCGATGTCCACACACACCCCACACCATACCACACACACCCAACACAACAGACACCACACAGCACCACATGCCCCCCCACACTTATAGGCCACACATTCTACACACCACACACCCTGCACTCACTACATATACACACACCACACAACAGACACACACCACATGACACCACATGCCCCCACCACACCTCATAGACCACACATCCTACACACATCACACACACACCACACACCCTGCACTCACTACACATACACACACCACACAACAGACACACAACACACACCACCACATGCCCCCACCACACCTCATAGACCACACATAGTACACACATTAGACACACACCACCCAACACCCCACACACACCTCATATATCACACTTATACACATACCACCACACACCAAACCACACATATACACCACACACTATCCCATACCATATGCATACCACACATACACATACACCACACATACACAACACACACACCACACACACACCACCCACCACCCTATACACAGCACATATACCACACGTACACGACATAACATGCATACACATTGCACATACTACACATACACACATTACACACACACACCACCCAACACCCCACACACACCACACAAACACACTACACACACATCACACACCCATACCATACACACACACTACATACCCCATACATATACACTACACACCCACACCCTGTACACACCATAGATGCTACACACACACCACACAAATGCACAAACACACCTGTGAGCACCGACTTCCCAGGTAGCGAGCCCACTGTGCTGATCTGTGGTCAGTATCTGAAGCGGAAACAAGGGCTTAGCTAGCACCGGGCCTGATTTCGGAGGCCATGATGCAACTGGGTAGCCAAGTGTAACAGCATCCTGTGCTACTACCAATAGCACAATGGACGGGCCCCTCTGAGGCGGGGGGAACCAGGAGGTGGGCAGGCACTGTGAGGCACTAATTTTACCAAAACAAAGTGGAGGCATTCCATATTCTAGAAAGTGTGATCGGTGCCAATTGTGTGACTGTGAAAAGAAGCGTAAGTCTCAGCACTAAATTAACGCTCTTACCGTTTGGGCATTTTTTAAAGCAAGTAATAATTTTTTAAATTAAACTGTGATTTATAATTTTTCTGAGAACGATCCACATTTCCATGACTAAGGGAAATATTAAAGGGCGGTGTATACTAGAAAGCTCTTAAGTAGGATGAGGCTGATCTGTGATTTGGCCCTGGAAATGACCGCTACAATGTTGGGTCCAGTGGGGAGAAAGACTGTGTCCCAAGGCAATGCACAGAGCAAATCATTTACGTGAAAGAGAATGTTATTCCAAGGCTATAAACACGTGTGTGGACGCAGAGAAGAAAGACTCAAGGATCCACTGCAAACCTGAGGATATTGTCTACCTCCTGGGAGGAAAGAACGTCCTTCAGAGAGAAGCCAGCAGCAAAGAGGCTTTCCCATTCCACTCTGTATGCTTCCAATTTGTTTCAGTCTCTGAGAATGGAAAATACATTTGGGTATTAATTGTGTAACTTTAAAAAGCAACAGAAAAAAACAGACAGGGACGTGCTGGCTTTGGCAGCGTATATACTAAAAAACAAAACAAAAACCAAACAAAAACCGGAAAGGTGGGGAATAAGTTGGATTCATACCCATGAATAAGAAAGATAATTTGTTTAAAGGCCGGGCACGGCGACTCACACCTCTAATTTCAGAACTTTGGGAGGCCGAGGCGGGCAGATTACTTGAGGTCAGCAGTTTGAGACCATCCTGGCCAACGTCGTGAAACTCCATCTCTACTAAAAATACAAAAATTAGCAGGGCATGGTGGCGGGCACCTGTAATCCCAGCTACTTAAGAGGCTGAGACAGGAGAATCGCTGGAACCCAGGAGGCAGAGGTTGCAGTGAGCCAAGATTGTGCCATTGCACTTCAGCAAGAACCTGTCTCAAAAAAAAAAGAAGTATAATTTGTTTAAATGCATGCCTCAATTGGCAAGACATCCTGGGTTTGGTGGCTGTTTTTAAGCTGAAGACACTTGCAAGATTATTAGTAGAACACAAAGAGACTTATAAAACACCAAAGAGGCTTATAAAACATCTTCAGTGTGCTGTGGACCCTTAACCCACTGCAGAGCTGAGGAGCCCCAGGGACTTACAGGCAGCAGGTGTCACCGCAGGCAGAGAGGTCACCAGTGTGAGTTTGGGACCAAAGAGTCCAGTTTCCAACTCTACATCGGCCACGGCCACGCGGTATGGACTGGACCATTCACTTCACCTCCTTAATGGAATTAAAAATAGTACCTACCTCACTCATTGAAGACTGACTGAAGCTGGGCGCAGAGGTTCACCCCTGTAATCCCAGCACTGTGGGAGGGAGGCAGATCACTGGAGCCTAGGAGTTTGAGACCAGCCTGGGCAGCACAGTGAGACCTCATATCTACAAAATAAGAATAATAATACAAAAATTAGCCTGGTGTGGTGGCATGCGCCTTTAGTCGCAACTACTCAGGAGACTGAGATGGGAGGATCACTTGAGCGCAGGGGATTGAGCGTGCAGTGAGCTGAGATCACTCCACTGCACTCTGGCCTGGGTGACAGAGCCAGACCCTGTCTCAAAAAAAAAAAAAAGAAAACTGAAATAAAAACATGGGATGTGCTTAAGCGCTTAATGGGGCAGTTTCTAATTGTTCTAATAATATTGGCTATTATTACTTAAGTAACCCCAGGGATTCCCACCAGAATGCTTAGCATCACCCCAAATCCAGAATGCAGGAGAAGCTTCCACTAGCCAGAGTCAGGTTTCAAGGCCCTACACTCTGCACCGGGCGAGTATTTGTTAAGAACTGTCACTGTGTCCGCCTTGGAGGGCGCTGCGGAGGAGTGGAGCTGGAGCCTCTCCAGGACCCTCACTCAGGGACATTAGCAGTCAGAAACAAAAAGAGCTAAGGACACAACGCCCGGGCCCAGCATTGGCTGCCCTGGGAGCACATGGATATGGGGTGCAGGGCATATGGATGTGGGGTACAGGGGTTGGAGTAGGTCCATATGGATGTGGGGTGCAGGGCGTATGGATGTGGAGTGCAGGGCATATGGATGTGGGATACAGGGCGTATGGATGTGGGGTGTAGGGCATATGGATGTGGGGTGCAGGGCGTATGGATGTGGGGTACAGGGCATATGGATGTGGGGTACAGGGCGTCCAGTCCCGTCCCGGGGAGAGGGCAATCAGGTCAAGCTTCGCAGTGGAAGCAACATCTAAGAGTGAAGAAGGCAAGAGGAATGAGAATGTGTCCCAGATGGAACTCAGGAGCAAAAGCTTGGCGGTGAGAGGGACAGTGGTGCACACCCGGCCACGCAGGTGCTGCAGGTGGACGTGGTGATAGGAGTGTGGGCAGACAGGCCCGCAAGGTGACAAATAAAAGACGGTTCACACCTAATAAATTCTCTGTCACATCACACACCCTGTAATAGCAGAGCTCCCTGCTGGGCTGAACGTGGGGCCTGGATAGCTGCACCCCTCAATGGAAAAAGTATGCACAGATTCTGGGGGCCTTTCCCAGCAGCAGCAAAAGGGTGCTCCCGGGCTGGGAGACACCGAGGAAAGTCCATGTCCACAAATCCCTGGGAAAATCCCCTCAACGGCTAATCAGCCTTGTTGCACAAACGTCAGACAAGCGGGAGATAACTAAAACCTCAGTGATGTAGAGCTCCCATCAGTCTCTCCCTCTGCAGGCACTGGCAGCTCAAGGTTTCCCCAAGCCTGGACTTCAGGGTCCTTCTCATGTAGTGTCCTTAGCTGTCTGCTGCAATGGGAAAGCTGGCGACGTAGAGCAGGGGACAGGCCCCAGCTCCTTTCAACAGTGAATTTGCATGGCACAGCCCAGGAAGCTCATCGAGGGGGAGGAAATAGACCTGAACATCGAGCGTGGCTGGGTGAGCTCAGGGAGGGTGAATTACTGTCCTGGAATAAAACCTAGTGAAGTTGAGAGGCTGGTTCCCAGACAGAACTCATCCCCAACTCTCTTGGGAGAAAGAATAAGACAATCAAGACTTATACCTGACCACTTGTTTCCTTTCGACGATCTGGGCAAATCATTGCTCACTGTCCCAGTTTTCCTTTCTGTCCGTGGTTTGTTGTGGATTCACCTCAAAAGAAACGCTAGCCTGAGGAATCCCAGAGCCCGGCTCCCCACCGGCCCCGCTGTCTTCGAAGACCCAGGAGCCACATGTCATCACAGGACCCCAACCCACCTCTGCCCAGGGAACTGGATCCAGTGTGGCCAAAAGGAGCTGGGCCAGTGGAGTTCCAAGCTGGGAATTTTACTCAAGAAAGAGAGACTCGCACTGTGGGAACCCAAGCTGACGGGATATAGGAAGAGTCAAGCTGAGAAGCCGCGTCCTGCAGAAGGAGCCAATGGTGCAGGAGGGAAAGGAGCCCCCTAATAATAAAAGAGAAGACACGGACACAGAGGCAGAGGCTGGGAGAGCAGCCACATTGGGCCCAGAGTGGAAAGCTCCAGGGAAGGTGCCAGTGCTCCAGGGAACTGTGCTGTCAGAGAGGGAGCCCCAGGGAGGCCCAGGTCCTGCTCTCCACGGATGCGGTGGCCTCACAATACTCCTCCCCCACAGCCCGCCTGCGAGCGCTTCTGTTCCTTGGGATCCAAGTCTCCTGGAGGATTCAGATGAAAGACCGTGAGATGCCTGGTGAAAAAATGTACCCCCTGGGGGCTGGAAGAACATGGCTATTGTTTTTCACCAAATCTCCACTACTGATTTTTTGAGGAACTGTGATTCACAGGAGTGGTACAAAATATATGTACATGGTGGGAACATTTTGTCCAGATTGTGTAAAGATCAGCAGGTGGTCGATACCACCACCCGTGAACTCTCACTCTCAGATTGTGCAGGGTCCAGGAAGGAAAAATCAGCACCAAGGAGGCGACCCGGAGAGCCAGGAGCGTTTTGGGAAGAATCATTTATGGCGGATGAAGCTCATTGATTTTTAAAAAGTGGCATGGAAAGTCAGAGTTTCTAGTAAATGTTTTTATGAGAGTTGACTTTCTCTACCTTTGCCCGAGTGTGAAAGCCATTCTTTAAAATACAGACTTCAAAATCAAACATATCATAAAACGTGGCCAATTGGGCACTGTGAAATCAACCTTCTCCTCAGCCCTTGAGCCTTCCCCTCCTTGGAGCTTAACTTTCAGGACCAAAGGAGGCCTCTCTTTCTGTCTTAGGAGCTTGAGTCTTCACCAGCTTCCTTTCTGCAAGACCACACCCTTCTCAATTAGACCCAGGACGTCCCCCGCCAGCCACAGGTCCAGTCCTAGAGCCATGAGATGAGCCAATACAAACTAAAGCATATTCCTGGTCCGCAAAGACTTGAAGTGATTAATTAGACATCCTTCCGTCTTCCCACCTACCTCAGCGAAATGCAATTTCTGGTGCGGTGTTGTGGTACGTGGGGGAGACGTCAGGCTAGACATCAGACGCGTTCCTGAGGAAGCCATGGGGGTACTCGCTTTGCTTGGCTGTTTGCTGTGTGCCCTGTTCACAGCGATGTTTAGTTTCACTGGTCTTGAAAGAGGACGTGCTCAAGGTAAGTACTTGGTAAATGCAAGCAAAATCCAGGTAAATGTTTCTCCTGAATGGAATCGGTGCTGGAAGCAGAACGGTGATTTGGGAAGATCACGTCTTTTGGTGGTTTCGTTCTCTGTCTGTGGCAGATTATGCAAATTACTTCTAACATCGCCTCCAGCATTCACACACACAGTCTATTTCCCTGCTGTGCGGACATAGGAAGGGAAAAGCCACGCCTCCCAGACTCCCTTACAGCCGGCACGTGTTGAACCTGGGCTGGAACTGAGCGTCCTCTATGCTGTGGGAGTAGGCAGGAGTTCTGGGTTATACCAAACAGATGCAGCCACGAGGATGGAAGGTGGCACGAGAGGGGGGAAATGGGCTCTTCTGGCAAGCACGGAGAAGGTGTTTGTTCTGTGGCAGCCATGGCCAAATCCCTTCCCTCTGGTCCCAGCGGCATACAATCTGAGTGCCCGTCGGCAGTGGGGGACAGCGAGGTTTTTGCTAGAAATATCTCGCTGTGCGGTTGCTGTTTCTTCTGGTTGCTTATTCCCAACTATGTAGTATCCAAGATTCATTCTCTGGTCTTCCTGAAATTCTGTACGAACTGCTTAAACTAGCAGGGTGGATTCTGTGGTCTGCAACTAAGAAAGCCTGCTTCTTTATGATTTCCAGGAGATGGAGTGGCATCTGGACGGCTACACCACCACCTCACAGCTTTCTTCTCCAGCGCTCCCAGATGATCAGGGGAGACTCCAGGGCAATGAAAAATGACTCTGGTGGATCAGCTAGGAGACCTAAAATTAATGAGAGATCTGAAAGGCTAGGAATTTCCTCACAAACTTTGTGCTGAAAATACTTCTGCTATCTTCATGTTCGAAGGAATATATTTTGAAGAAATTGATCGCATCTTATGTTTTTATACAGTAAGTCCACTCCAAATGGCATCAGAGCAGTTTAAATTTGCTGGGCACAGTGGCTCGCGCCTGTAACCCCAGCAATTTAGGAGGCTGAGGCAGGAGGATCACTTGAGGCCAGGAGTTGAAGACTAGCCAGGGCAACATACACCTTGTCTCTACAAAAAATAAAAACTTAGCTGGTCATGGTGGTGTATGCCTGTAGCCCCAGGGATTCAAGAGACTGAGGTGGGAGGATCTCCCAAGCCCAGGAAGTCAAGGTTGCAGTGAGCCAGGCTGTGTTCACACCACTGCACTCCAGCTTGGGCAAAAAAGTGAGACACTATCTCACAAAAAAAAAATAAGAATAGTTAAAATTCTTTTAAGAAAAAATTGGAAAGGAAAATATTGTATAATCCAGTTCATTAGTGAAAATAAATAACTGAAGTAGGTTTTTATTTCCTGTCACTTGTTTGACATTTCTGAATTCAGAATTCTTAGCAGGTTTTGACTTAACATTTCAGTGTTTCAAACTGTTCTCCTCGAAAGATCATTTCAAAGCAATTGCATTCGATCTGACAGCCACATCTCCATCTGCTAGCTGGGTCTGTAGGTTTATACAGTAACAAGAACTCTTTCACTAATTTACACATAAAAACTATGACCCAGGTGCTCTTATTAAAACTATAAGCCTACAGATGGTCACTCAGTGAATAAGTAATCACGGTGAAAGAGGGCACAGGAAAGTTTGTTAACAAAAACCAGGAAGTGACTTTTATTTTGAGGTTGACTGTAGAGAGATACTGGGACCACCAGAGAATGAGGTAGAGTAGACTTTAAGTGCTGTGAGAGGGATTTGGCGTCCAGAGAAGAGGTTTCCCGTCTTTGTCAATGACAACTCCCTTCACCCAGTTACTCAAGCCAGAAGCCTGGGAGCTCTCTTCACACCTGTCCCTCCCTCACGCCTCATATCTGATCCACAGCCAGATTTGTCTGTTCCAGCTCCAACAAGTTCGTGCCCCGAATTCATCTCTGTCCTTCCAAGTCTGCGGGCAGCATCCAATCCCACTGAGGACTGCAGAGGCTTCTCACCGGCCCCTGTTTCCTCACTTGGCCTCGTACAACTCCTTCTGCTCACAGCAGCCAGAGCTATCCTTCAGCCCTGTGCAGCTAACCACATCCACCACACTGTGGCCTCCCCACGGCCAACCAGACCCCACACCAGGTCCCGCCTGCCTTGCCAGCCTCACCTCCCCCATGCTCCTCCCAGTTCATCCATGTACCCAGCTCCTCTGTACCTTGGAGGCCGAACAAGAGAATATCTTGCTGCCAGGAACATCCTTTGCCGAGCTCCTCACAGGAGGCACTCAGGTCTGAGCTTAGCTGTCACTTTTCAAACTAGGCTTTCTCCCACTCCCACCACATCTTTGGATCTAAACGGTGCCCTCTCTCTCCACTGCCCCTCACCCTCTTTTCCTACACAGAACGTCTCACCATTTATAATCACATATTTGGTCTTGTTTAAGTGCCTGTCTCCCACCAGACTGAGAGCGTCACACAGGCCAAGCTCTTTCCCATCTCGTTGGCTGTTGTTTTCCCAGCACCTCGCACTGGGCCTGGCACGTAGTGGCTTCCTATGCATATCCATTTTATTTTCTGGACAGATCAAGAGAAAGTGTTGCCCAGTTAGTCTGGGCAACATAGGGAGACCCTGTCTTGACAAAAAAATTAAAAATTAGCCAAGCATGGTGACACGTGCCCGTAGTCTCTCTACACAGGAGACTGAGGCAGGAGGATGGCTTGAGCCTGAGAGTTTGAGGCTGCAGTGAGCTATGATCGCTCCACTGCACTCCAGTCTGGGTGACAGAGCAAGACCCTGTCTCAGAAAAAAAAAAAAAAGTCACTGAGGATATTAATCCAGGAGGATTTAGCAATAACCAATAAAGGGGGGATTACACTGATCAACGGAACTCCAGGTGAAAACAGATCTGGCCGGTACCTTCCAAATTGGGGAGGATGGGAGATGGCACGAATTACACATACAGCTGGTAGGTTGCTTGCATCTACCAGTCTGCCGAGATATAGACAAAGATCCTTAAAATTGTGCTTCCAGTAACCAGTCTGTAAAGCAGTTTGCATTCTCTACAAACGTTGAAGAGAAGCTCACCCAGCAGTCTCACTCTTAGGTGTGACCAAGAAAAATGTGATCTGAAGGAATGTCGAGGGCAGCATCATTCAAGACAGCCCCAGCTGGAAAGAAGAACCCAGTGTCCATCGACAAAATAGACCAATCAACTGTGGCTTACTCATACAATGTGATACAACTGCAACTACAGGAAGAAATATGACCGAATTTCACAAACCTAATGGTAAGGAAGCAAAAAAAGCCCAATGCCAAGTTTCATGCTGCGTAACTCAATTTATATAGAACTCAGAAAAACAGACAAAACCCTACTGTGATGTCGAAGGATACATGTTTAAATGAATCACTAAATTTTAACACATCCCCTCTCAGGAAAGGCATTGAAGCAACCATGCAAACTCACGGTAATAGTTACCCTTGGGAATGCTGGGCACGAAGGGATCTCTGCCATTGATAAAGTTCTGTTGCTTGACAAGGGTCATAGCTACATGCATGTTCATTTTCTGGTAAATAGCTGTTTTTAATAAACTAAATATGTATAAGAGTCACATGTTGAAAATACCAGTTCTTGGGCCCATGCCCAGGAGAGTCTGATCCAATGGGCCTGGGAGGCTACCCTTTAGCAATGAACTTGAGAGCTTCAGATGGAGTGGGTCAGGCTTGCAGAAATAATGACTGACAACCTCATGGCTGGAAGGAGTTTTAAGGGACAGCCAAAAAGTTTGGCCTCATCGGAATTTATTGCCCTGGACTGATCAGCTCAGGCCCGTTTGATCCAGGCAAGGCCCCCGTTGGTAGAAGCACATACAAAGATACAGAGAACGGCAGGATGTTAGGACCATCTCACAACCCAGCAGTGGTTTAAATCAACTCTGAGACAAAGCGAGGGTGAAGCTGGGAATTGTATCACAGTGTCTCTAAGGTCAGAGCTGTGTGTCTCATGGGAAAACTGACCCTGGCGTATTTTCACAACTCCATTCGATCACTTTCCTTAGCTTTGGAAAGAGCAGCTGTATGTCCATCATGGGGTTCGTTGTCGGTGATATGTCGTGTGCCAAAGGCCATTATTTTGCAATATAGAAAACCAAGCCTCGTGCTGATGTGGGCATTCAATCCGTGAGCACTCATGTCCAGCACAACTGAGCTGCTGCTGAACAGGCTCTGGTTTTCTGGGGTAATATATCCGCAAAATGCAAGAGAACGGGACCCGTAGACCCAACAATTCCTTGCATTTCCGACAGTCTATTTTGCTGAGCTTTTTCTCTGGACAGCTCCTGAGCTCCAAACTTCAAGGAGCCCTTCCCCCGCGGGGCTCTGGGCTTGGCTGACCGGGACTAATGCAGCTGCGAGGCCAGGAACTACAGCTCAGCTCCGCAGCACTCCAGGCTGAAGTTGCCATTGAAAACCACTCAGCCAGAACTAGCCAAATACACCCATTCATCAGAAGGACTTTCCTCCTAAAGACAGGCCCTAATCCCTAACTACTAGCCAGGGAAGCCTGGGTTGTGTTACACTGTGTGGTGTGTGGTTGTGTGGTGTTGTGCTGTGTGATGTTGTGTTGTGTGGTTGTGTTGTGTTGCATTGTGTTGTGTTTAACACCCCCTGGAGACTTCTGAGATTTGCATACAGCAGAGTCTTCTCTTTGGTTCCAGTCTGCGCTCCTCCTCAGAGGTTCTGGGTTTTTGAGAACCTATGCTAAGGATTTCTACAATACTGACTAAAACCAGACATGTTTCAGGAACATCTGGAATCCCTGTGTTTTTCTTTTCCTGGACCCAGCAGGCAGCTTTCCCTGAAAACCCCCTAGTCTGATGATCCCACCTGCCACCTGGTATTCCCCACGCGCCAATCCCCGGCCTCACACTTCCCAAGTCCTATTGTTTCCAACAAGCGCCTTCTGTGTTTTGACATCCACCTCCCGCCAGCAGCCCTCCAGCGCAGGCAGGCCGAGCAGGGAGCAGGCTGGCACAGGCGTGCTCCTAATCCCTAGCATTAAATCCAGGGTGAGCTCGGAGGAAAGCGATGAGGGGGGCTTTGCTTCCATCAGCTTATTGAATGTGGAAAGTCTGTGGGGGGGGGGGGGAAATTACACATATGCAGACATAACCTCTTAACGCACTTCCCAAGGATCTCAAATGAAAAAGTTCAATACACAAAATGGGAGGAACTGCAGCGTTGTGGGTGGTATCATGGAAAAAGCTGGGAGGAGAGAGAAAAGGTTTTCATCCCATTGTCTCTGCCAATAAGTAGTTCTGGGCCTTAGGCAATGTGCGTGGTCTTCAGTTTTCCTTATTTCTGTAAGGAAGTATTTGGATGTGCCAACAATTTCTTTCAGCTTAAAAATTCTGTAAGCCTATGGATACATGTTCCTATCCATACTACCTTTTACGTAAGACTACGTGAGCAAAAACTTGACCTCAGTACTTGACTGAACTAAGTGTACTCAACCATCTTTTTAAAATCTATCCTAGGCAATATTAAATATCCAACTGTGCCTGCTGGGCCAAAAGTCCTAGGAGCTTGTCCCAGAAATATAGGCAATCAAGGACTGTCACCTTCTCCATGTGTGTGTATTCATCTGAGCCCTCAACAAGCCCCTTACTTTGTTCCCGCCTCTTCCTTGGGTTGCAAACTCCACAGCATAACATAACACAACAGGCACAAGCAATGAGGGTGGGGGAATGTAAGTCTGAAAAATTACAGCCAAAGAGAAAGGCATTAAAGTCCTACAGAGTTGTTAGAGTTCACCCTCAAAGTTGGCCCCAACTTTCTGGAAGTCAGAGGGGGGAGAAGGAAGTCTGGGGCAGAGCTGACCGGGTACTCAGTGACATCTCCACAGTGCAGTCAGTGGAGAAAGCAGCTGACTTGTTTTTATATCATTTCTCTCAAAAGCTGTGGTACAGTTGGTCTGTCTGCCTGTGGCTGGAAAGTCAGGTAACACTCAGTGCTGGAGAAGTGAAGGGAGCAGGGGCGAGCATGTGGTGGGTGGGGCAGGCGCCACTTGCATATGGTGGCTGGGGAAGCTCAGATCAGAGGCATGTGAGCAGAGGTCTGCAGGAAGGGAGGAGCCTGGATACTGGGGGAAGAGCACTCCAGGTAAAGCAAACAGTGAATGCACAGCTGCTGGGGCCACTGAGCTTGGTATGTCTGAGGGACAGGAGGGAGGCCAGTGACTGGAGTAGGGTGGGTGGAGGGAATAGTGACCTGGGATGTGACTGGGGGAGGAAGAGTCTCTGGGGTGGCATGAAGGAGCAGATCCTGTGTGGCCAGCAAGGACCTTGGCTTTCACTGTAGGGGACATAGGGAGGTATTGCAGGCTTTCCAGCAGAGTTCCTGGTGTATGTAGCTGGAAATAACCATTACAGCTTCTTCTTCCTTCTGAAATACCCAGAAGCCTCAAAGAGAGAGAGCCATGACCCCTCATCCACCCAGGTTTGGGTCTTCACCATCCAATCTGAAGAGCTCCTAAGCTCTGCAAATGAGCACCTCCTTACGTTTTCATACACATGGCTCGCCCTCATCCCGGCTGCCTTAATCCATTTGGGCTGCTATAAAAAATGCCACAGACTCCGCGATTTATAAAGAACACAAATGTATTGCTCACAGTCTGGAGGCTGGAAGTCCAAGATGAAGGCACCAGCAGAGCAGGTGTCTGTGACGGCACTTCCTGCCTCCAAGATGGTGCCTTGTTGCAGGGTCCTCATGCAACAGGAGACAGAAGCACAAAAGACCTAGCTAGCTCCCCTGCAGCCCTGTCACAAGGCACTAACCCCATCCCTGAGGGCAGTCCTCACAGCCTGACCACCTCCTAAAGACTCCACCTCTTAATACTGTTGCTTTGGGGATTGTTTCAACATGAATTTTGGAGACGACATGAACATTCAAACCATAGCATTGACCTTGGTTGCCAAGGCCAGAGCCCCAGGAGGGCTAAGATAGTGGTTTTCAATTTGTCTTTGTTCCTTTTATTTTGTGGGTTTCTTGGAGAGATTGTAGGAGGAATCGTCAGTGGGTTCCAAGCATTCCACCCATGGCTGCTTCAACAAGCCCAGTTCTGTTTCCACCTGTGTCAAAGCTTACATTTCCTGTATGTATGAGTCCATCGTCACTTGGAAATCATCCTCCTAGAGAAAGGATTAGAAGGATGTTCACCAGAGTGTCTTGGTCATCAGTAGTTACCATGAGCATAGGAAGTAGGATGAAAGAAGCCGGGGTTGAAGGCAGAGCTTATTCTTCTAGATTGTTTCAATTACCTACAAGTCATTGTGCAAGGCATACATTTTGCTCGTTTTTAAAAAACGATATGAAAAAATTAAAACCTGCAAAATTATTTTTCAACTCTAGGATATGAGCCTTCTGAGGTGTTTTTGTTGGGTGCTGTTGAGTCTGGATAGAGAAGAAAAGGCTGGAAGGGAGGGGGAAAGAGGGAGGCTTTGCTCTAGGGGACGGCTCCAAATGCTGTAGATATAAGAAGAAAAGGCTAGCTTTGGTGACTTCCTTAAGTGAATCCAAAGGAATCGTGTTGCACTGGGTAGCTTTCAGCCCTAGATACAACCAAGCAGAAAACAGCAGATTGACAGGGTGTCTCTACCAGTTTCCCCCGGCACCACAACCAATGACCACAGACCACCAACGACCACAGACCACCAAGGACCACAAACCACCAATGGCCACAGACCACCAAGGACCACAGACCACCAGTGGCCACAGACCACCAAGGACCACAGACCACCAGTGGCCACAGACCACCAAGGACCACAAGACTGGCCACAGACACAATGACCACAAATCACCAAGGACCACAGACCACATGGACTAAACAACAGAAATGGACCCTCTCACAGCTCGGGAGGCTGGAAGTCCAAGATCAAGGTGTCAGCAGGGCCACACTCCCCCAGAAGGCTCTAGAAGAGAACCCCTCCTGCCCACTCCCCCCCCGCCCAGCTGTGGGTAGCTCTGGGCATTGCTTGGAATCTCTGCCTGCCTCTCTGCACATGGCCTTCTCCTCTCCATGCTCCCGGCACCCCGCCCCTCGTGTCTCTTACAGAGATACTTGTCATTGAATCTAGGGCTCAGCCTTAGATCTCCTCTCAAAAACCTTTAACCTAATTTAATCCTCAAAAACCCTCTTACAAATCAAGTTCCGGGGCATGGACGTGTCCTTCGGAGAGCCGCCACTACAGCCCCCCAGATGACACCTCCAGAGACCGTCACCGCCCGCGATAGGCGGTGGGGGTGGGGGGCCGGAGCCCGGAGATCACCTGGGAACTTTAAACAACCTACGTTCGCACTCAGCCCCTCCTCAGATGCTGGTTTCACGGCGCTGGGTTGGTGCCAGGGCATTCGCAGTTTTTCAAAGGCCCCAGGGGTTCTAATGTGCAGCGGAGGCAGAGAAACCCTGGCAGCTGAAAGGGGGGTGCGGGCAGGACTCAGAGGCCGGGGTCCCCCTCCGGCTCCGCCGCTCGCGCGGGACAAGGACATTCCCATCCGCGGGGAGGGCAGGCGTGAGGTCAGACGGGAGAGCCGAGGCTTGCTGCGGCGCGTGGACGCCGCCCCTCGTGGCTCCGCGCTGCCGGGGCCGTGGGGAGCCGTCCGCGGAGGTGCCCCGCTCCTGCCCTGCTGGCCATCGGGTTCCACCCGGCCCCAGCGCGCTGTGCCCGCAGCTCCGCCGTGCCTAGTCGTTCACATTCTTACAAGGTCTCACATTGCTAAGCGCCCTCCGCAGAGCCCCGGATCCATTTGATGTTCATCTGGGAGAAGATTTTCATTCTTTCAGGGCAGTCCCCCAAATGTCGGTCACAGTTAGGCTAAGAACCCCCCCACTCTGTCAACAGCTGGGTGCGAGGGTTCTCTATTTGAACCCTCTGCTCCAAACGCTCTTCTCTGGGGCCTGAACTCTGTAGCAGTGAGCGAAACTCATTCTCTTCTAGTTTTCTGAAAGAAAGACACACACTCAACAAGGCTTACTGTGTTGCAATAGTTACCCAGCCCTGGGCCTCAGGTTTCATTACATACCTAAACGTGTTATGTATGGGTGGCTGTGTAATACATTGAGATACTAAGTTGAGCGCATTTTTAATCCTGTTTTACCCTTTTCTTCCCCCCACCCCATTCAAGCAGAAAACCTCTTCAGTGCCCATTGGCAGGAGCTTGCCCGGGTGTGCTCGTGGGCAGGGAATGGGCAGAGTGTGGGAGCTGTGGAACCAGAGCCCTTGACCAAGAGCAGCCTTGTGTGGGGCTCCGGGGAGGGCAGCTCAGGCAGGGTACAGCCTCCAGGGTGCCCAGTGCCCTGCAGAAAGCAAGCACAGCCTCCCCTGCTGCTGGGGACCCTCCAGCTTAGCGGAGGAGGTCTGCTGTTGAGAAGTGGCCCTGCCCCCTTGAGTAAACATTCTAATCACCAAACCTTCAGTAGAACTACTGAGTTACTTTGAAAATTAGGTAAATTAGGTAAATAATCTGTTGGGGATGGAGAAATGACTGAAGACAAAAAACAAAGAATAAATGAACTATTTTTGCGATACAGAAGTGGTAAAGGCAGGGATTTCCTGAGACTAAATTGGCCTAAGTTTGGGGGAGGCATTTTAAAAAAATATTCTGACCACCTACAGTGAACGCTCCAGGTTTTAAAATGATGCTTAACGCTTTGAGGGAATGGAAACTACAGAGACATAAGACAAACTAATTTCATAAGTTATCATGATGAGCAGGTAAGCACTGAACTAAGAACTGGGTTGCCCGGCTTTCAGGGCTGACTTCACCATTACCTAGTTATACAACCTCGGAGAAGACATTAACATTCCCAGAGCCCAAGTTTTCTCACCTTCAAGCGAGGAAGCCAGTTTACAAGGTTACTAGGATGCTTTTCTACAAAAACCATCATTTATATCCATGGGAGTGAGCTGGAAATTAGAAGGGAACTATAGTATGTATTCCTGGCATTGAGCTGGGTGTTAAATGAGATATGTTACGGCAATAAAATTTTACAACATATAGTGACACATAGGAAGTTCCTCCACTCCCTCTACTCTGTCTACAGTTGAGAAAACTGTCTTCTCAATAATTTTGCCCAGTCACACAGCTAATAAAAGGTGCACTCACCTATGTTTATTTGACTCCACAATTTATTAAAACATGATTCCTCTGTTTGAAATTGTACTGATGAATTTTCGTCAGCAGTTGGAACCTAGCACAATTCATGAAAATAACTGGATGCTCGAAACATGCTTTTTTTGGATGAGTCAGTGTTGAATCTAAACTGTGCTAAGGTAACTCTATGAGATGATATGATGGTAATTTGCTTAACTGTAGTAATCGCTTCACTATGTATATGTGTAATAAGTATAGCAAAATATCATATACACCTTAAATACATACCATTTTTAAAAATACAATTTATTAAAACAAAATTTATTATCAAACCAGATCACAAATCCACAGCACGTAGAATACACTCTGGCACACAGTAGGTGCACAACAAGTGTTTGTCATAGCAGACTGCTCCCTGAACCTATTAGTCCAGCATGCTGTTACAGCTAAGAGTACCAGAGACAGAGGTTTTATTAGCAAGGATATTGGGAACCAAAACATAGATAGCAAATTCCTGTCCTA
Source organism: Ateles fusciceps (assembly GCA_036589455.1). Classification (NCBI taxonomy): domain Eukaryota; kingdom Metazoa; phylum Chordata; class Mammalia; order Primates; family Atelidae; genus Ateles; species Ateles fusciceps. The sequence continues at coordinate 1,048,500 of JAZHEH010002996.1, read as the reverse complement.
GCAAGACTCTGTGTGCTGCTCACCACGAGGTGTGGCTGCGTCTTCAAAGCTCTTCTTGCCTCTGCTCTCTGTACCTACACCAAGAGGTGAAGGAGCTGGAGACAATTCCAAGGGGGAAGGATATTTGCGTGTGAACAGTCTCCAGTGCTCTTCCATCACCAGCACTCTGCTCTCAGTCCCCATCTTCTCAGGCGTTCAGCAGAGTGCATGGCTCCCCTCAATCCACGGCCTCCTGCTCAGAAAGCTACCAGACGATCTCCAAGGCAATGTTTGTCTTCAAACACGCCAAAAATCTAATATGAATAAGACAATTGTACTTGACAGGACACAAACTCATTCAAAGATACACTGAATTACTTCAACACAATCTAATTTTAGAGCATTTTCAATGTCCCCAAAAGCAACCCTCTGCATGCCTGGGCAACATAGTGAGACCTTGTCTCTAAAAAAATGTTTTTAATTAGCTGGATGTGGTGGCATGCACCTGGGAGGCTGAGATGGGAGGATCTCCGGAGTTAGAGGCTGCAGTGAGCCATGATCATGCCACTACACTCCAGCCTGGGCAACAGAGCAAGACCCTATCACTATTGAAAAAGGTGGTAGGAAGTGGGGGAAGAAACCCCGTGCTATAGCAGTCTTCCTGATTCCTGCTTACCTTTCTCTTACTCCGTCTTCAGACAATCTCTATGGATTGGCCTATTCTGACATTTCACATCAGTCATCTGTTGCTTAATGACAGAGTCGCATTCTGAGAAATGTGTCATTAGGCAATTTTCTTCATGTGTACACATCGAAGAGTGTCCTTACACAAACCCAAATGGGACAACCTACTGCTCACCTGGGCTGTGTGGTAGAACCTATTGGTTCGAGGCCACACACCTGTACAGCACGTGACTGTTCTCAACACTGCAAGAGACTGGAAGACAATGGTAAGTATTTATGCATCTAAACTTACCTAAATATAGAAAAGGTATGATAAGAAAATGGCATAAAAGATAAAAAATATTATATCTGTATAGGACACTTACCATTAATAGAGCTTACAGGACTGGAAGTTGCCCTGGGCGAGCAGTGAGTGAGTGGAGAGTGAATGGGAAGGCCTAAGGCGTGACTGGGCACCACCGTAGATTTTTATGAACACTGTACACTTAGGCTACACTCTTTATAGAATTTTCTTTCTGAAATGATAAATTAAGCTAGACTTACTGTAAGCTTTTTACTTTATAACCTTCTGAATTTTTGTTGCCTTTTGGATTCCTTTGTAATAATGGTTAGCTTAAAACACAAACACATTGTACAACTGTACAAAAATATTCATTCCTTATATCCTTATTGTACAATTTTCTATTTTCAATTTTTTTTTTTTTTACTTTGTAAACATTTTTGCTAAAAAAAATAAGACACAGGGCCGGGAATGGTGGTTCATGCCTGTAACCCCAGCATTTTGGGAGGCCGAGGCAGGTGGATCACCTGAGGTCAGGAGTTCGAGGCCAGCCTGGCCAACATGGAAAAACCCCATCTCTACTAAAACTACAAAATTAGCCGGGCGTGGTGGTGCATGCCTGTAATCCCAGCTACTTGGGAGGCTGAGGCAGGAGAATCGCTTGAATTCGGGAGGCAGAGGTTGTGGCTGAGATTGCGCCATTGCACTCCAGCCTGGGCAACAAGAGTGAGACTACATCTCAAAAAGAAAAAAAAGACACAAATACAGACGTTAGCCTGTGTCTGCACAGGGCCAGGATCCTCAATGTCGCCATCTTCTACCTCCACATCTTGCCCCACTGGAAGGTCTCCAGGGGCTATAACACACATGGAGCTGTCATCTCCTGTGATAGCAATGCCTTCTTCTGAAGGACCTGCTGGAGACTGTCTTACAGTTACATTTTTATAGTAAGTAGAAGTATACTCTAAAATAACAATAAAAAGTATAGTATAGTACATACATAAACCATGACACAGTTATTTCTTATCATTAGCAAGCATTATATACTATACATAATTGTATGTGCTCGACTTTTATATGACTGCCAGTACACTAGGCTTGTTTATCCCAGCATCACCACAAACTCGTGAGTAACGTGTTGTGTTATGACATTACCAGGGCTCCCTTGTCAGAAATATGATTTGCAAATATCTTCTCCCGTTTTGTGGGTTGTCTTTCTTCCTTTACTGACAGTATCCTCTGATGAACAAATGTTTCAATTTTAATGAAATCCATTTTAACTCTTTTTTTCTTTTCTTGCCTATGCTTTTCTTTTCTTTCTTTCTTTCTTTTTTTTTTTTTTTTTTTTGGAAGAAACCAAGTCTGGCTCTGTCACCCAGGCTGGAGCACAGTGGCACGAACCCCGCTCACTTCAGATGCAAGCGATTCTCCTGCCTCAGCCTCCCCTCAGCTGGGACTACAGGTGTGCACCACCATGTCCGGCTAATTTTTGTGTTTTTATTAGAGACGGGGTTTCACCAAGTTGGCCATGCTGGTCTTGAACTCCTGACCGCAAGTGATCCACCCACCTCAGCCTCCCAAAGTGCCGGGGTTACAGGTGTGAAATCCTTTTCCCGTAGGTTGTCGGTTTACTACCAAGTTGTGTTTTCTAGATATTCTGGATTTAAATCCCTTGTCAGAAATGATTTGCAAATATCTTCTCCTGTTTTGTGGGTCGTCTTTCTCCCTTTACTGGCTGTATCCTCTGATGAACAAATGTGTTCATTTTAATGAAATCCAATTTAACTTTTTTTTCCTTCCTTGCTTATGCTTCTGGTGTTATTTTTAAGAAAATATCTTCTCACCCAAAGTCACAAACTCCTATTTTCTATGTTGAGTTTTATACTCCTAGCCCTTATGTTGAGGACTACAATTCATTTGTCTTTTATTTTATGGATGGTATAACAGCAGTTCCAAATTATTCAGATATCCTTGGGTTCCAGTACCATCTATTGAAAAGACCGGTTGTAATGGTTAATATTACGGGTCGATTTGACCAGTCCAGCAGGTGCTCAGGTATTTGGTTAAACATTAATCTGGGTGTATCTGTGAGGCTGTTTCTGAATGAAACAACATTTGTATTGATAAACTGGGTAAAGCAAACTGCCCTCCCTATGTGAACTAGCCTCATCCAGTCTGTTGGAGATCTTGTTGAAACAAAAGGTAGAGTAAGGGGAAATGCTGTCTCTGCCTGACTGTTTTTAAACCCGAACACTGATTTGTCTCCTGCCCTTGGTTGGATCGGCTTGGATTAGGAATCGGACTGGAGTTTACCCCCATTGGCTGTCCTGGTTTTTGGGCCGTAGACTCCGCCTGGAACTACACAGCGACTCCCCCAGGGCCTCCAGCTGGCCACTGAAGACTGTGGTACTTCTCAGCCTCCACCATCGTGGGAGCCAGTCCTTATTTCATAAATAGCCATCCTATCAGTCCTGTTGGTTCTGTTTCTCTGAAGAGTCCTGACTCACACAGCAGTCTTTCCCTGGACTTATTCATTATTGAATTCCTATGTCTCAGGCTGGATTGCCCGGAGAGCCGCTGGGTGTTTGAGCACGTGGGTGAGGGTGTCTGGGGAGTGCTCACCGCAGCAGAACCCAAGGGAACAAGGCAGAGGAAGAAGGGAGTTGCGGGGAGTCCCGGAGCGGGGATGGCCCTTCAGAGTAGCCCCCAACTTCCCACTCACAGTGGGCCCTACGAGGGCATGCCTGTGTCAGGTGGTTTCCACAGCTGAGGGCAGTTCTCCAGGAGGGCCTCAGCTAAGCTTCCACCAGCCAACACTCCTGGCAGCCCAGAGCTGCAGTGCCCGGCGTCACATTGGGACCCGGGCCCCACACTGCAGCATCCACTACACCTCCAATGTTTACCCAAATCAACGGGAAATTTGGGGGATTTTAACTAAATCAATCAAGAGATAAAAATCATCCTTTCTGGTGTGTGGGAGGTCTTCCTTAACTGTTTAAGAGCTTTAGCAGGAAAAGCTACAAAAGAAACAAAAAAGAAAAATCGCCCTCACTAAGTGATGAAAGAATTTTACAGCCGTTGGCAAGAACACTGAGACGCGAGTGTTTAGATACGAAAACAAAACCTCTAAGGCGCTTCCACAAAACACCGGCATTCACAACGGAGCCCCTCACACACGTGGGCAAGCAGGTTGATAGACGGCCGGGAAGACCAGCGGCTCTCAGGGCTCACAGCTTTGGTTACAGCCGCCAGGACTTATTTATCTTCTCCATTAGGTGCTGCATTCAAAGGACCTGCATGGGGCTCACTGAAGATCAAAGCACATTTTTTCAAAGTAGGAAAAAAAAAGAAAGAACGAACTATTCCAAATATACATATGTTCTGAGTTGTGAGTATTTTCCATCCTTTGTTGTGGGAAAATAAGTGGAAAAAACTAGGAGACAGAATACATTGTGTACATGTCATCGTCAAGACGGAGATGCCCAATTCAACACAATGTTCGTCCGTCCGTGAGACCAAGCTTTTAGAATTTAAAATCATCAGCGACCACCTTGCTTAGGATATTTTTTTTGCTGTGCTTACATTTGAGATATTTGTAAAAGATGATTTCCTTTAAAGAGTTTTCCAGCATATTGAATTGACTTATAGATACCAAAGCGTTTTTATAGTGAGTCTCACATCTCACATATCATACTTTTTTTCCTCAGATAATAGCCTCTCTCCACAGAAAGCCATATTTAAAGGAAAAGAAAAATTACACACTACGTTCTTAAAATGTCCCCAACAGAAAAATGTTTCTAAATAGCACACATTCAGCACATATCCTAAACACGTATTAATGCCTGCCTTCTTTGTGCCAGATATTGGCACTAAGGATACACACAACTAAGTCACAGATCCTACATTCTTTTTTTTTTTCTTTCAAGAGAGAAGGTCTGGCTCTGTTGCCCAGGCTGGAGTGCAGTGGCTTGATCGCAGCACACTGCAGCTTTGACCTCCCAGGAGGTCCTCCTACCTCAGCCGAGTAGCTGGGACCGCGGGCACGTGCCACCATGCCCAGCTTTTTTTTTTTCTTTTTTTTTTTTTTTGTGAAGTTAGGTTTTTCACCCTGTTGCCGTGGCTGGTCTCAAACTCCTGGGTTCAAGCAACCCTCCCACCTTGGCCTCCCAGAGTGCTGGGATTATAAGCGTAAGCCACTGCGACCAGCCTAGTTCCTCCTTTCAGAGTATAAGGAAGACAGGCAATTCCAACGTTAAGGAGGAAATTCAAAGGCAGCATGTTAAAAGGACGATGCATTGGAAACCACCTGTTTACTCCTGCGGGAAGAGGTGGAGGATGAGGAAAGGTTTCGTGGAAGAAACGGCACATGAGTCTTACAGGATAAGCGGGAGTTGGATGGGGGAAGAGTCCCAGGAAGGACCGTCCAGGCTTGAGGAAGGGTAACTACAGGCCACTCTCTTGCTGTGTATGAAAGGAAGCGCAGTGGGGAGGAGAAGAACTGGACAGGTAGGTAGAAAACAGTCTTGGGAGCTCTGAATGACATGCTAAGGAGCTTGGGGGTCACTGAAGAGTCACATGGCCGGATATGCATTTTAGAACGGCTGTTTAGCAACCCCGTAGAGGAGGGATTTAAAGGAGACAGTATAGACCTGGGCTTCAATAAAGGTAGTTTTTAGAGCAGTCCAGGTGGGAAACAGTGAGGGCCAACCTCATTCGGAAGGGCATGTGGGACCTAGATGAGGGGACAAATGTGAGAACTGTTTCAGAAGCAGTAAGAAACTGGGTATTGCTCAGATTTAGGAGTGGGAGAAACTACGTATAGTTCCAGGGTCTCTAGATTGGACAGCTGGCTGGACACATGACTGGGCAGACAGAGACTCCAGTGGAGCAGGTCTAGAACGAAAAGGTAAGGAGTTTGAGTTTAGATATCTGGAGTTGGAGGAAGCCGAGGAAGAAGTGAATGTGGGTGTGTGAATCTCTCGAAGAGAGGCCTGAGCTGAGCGTGGACTTGGGAGTCGTTTTCATGCTCAAGCATGAGAAATGCATGGATTTGCATTTGTATGTGTTTTATGCACTACTCTAGATCCAGCACTTAGAACTCTCCCCTGCCCTCTCTGTGCCCAGCAGCCCTTTGGATCCTCAGGCGTGTTGTATACACCTGCTATTCCCTCCACCTGGAACCGTTTTCTCTTCGGGCTCCCCAGTCCAGCACAACCCATTTGCCTTCGGTAACTCCACTCATCCTTCACCTCTCAGCTCAAACACCCCCTTCCTCAGCCTCAGTTCGATTCCCCTGGTGGGAGATTTCATGAAATTCCACTGCTGTCTCTCAGAGTACATGATCTCACTTTATAGTTACACCCGTTCTTCACTGTATAATCTTACATTCTTTAGCGTAATCAAACAACATCTGTTTGCTTTCCAGGAACCCTAGCCCCCTGATTTTTTGAACACTGTGATATCCCAGCACCCAGCTCTGTGCCAGGCACATGTATAATAGGTGTTCAGTAACTAATTGTTGGAGTGATAGGTAAATACGTGTGGGCATGTCTCGCTATCATGTCCATTTCCAAAGGCTTTGGAATTATTAACCAAAAGAATCTCCCCAAACAGAAGTACTGCATGTTTGTTTTTGCTCATATCTCTCAGTTATTACACAAGATTAAATAGCACGTGCAGGTACATGCTCCGTGACAAAGGGTCTGGCTATTGCAGATTCAGCTGACTTAACTTTTCAAGTTGAACTAAGAAAACTAGAGCCCCACTGGGCACAGTGGCTCACGCCTGTAATCCCAGCACTTTGGGAGGCCAAGGCAGGCGGATCACTTGAGGCCAGGAGTTCGAGACCAGCCTGGCCAACATGGTAAAACCCTGTCTCTACTAAAATACAAAAATTAGCCGGGAGTGGTGGCGGGCACCTGTAATCCCAGCTACTTGGGAGGCTGAGGCAGGAGAATTGCTGGAACCCAGGAGGTGGAGGCTGCAGTGAGCTGAGATCGCACCATTGCACTCTAGCCTGTGTAACAGAGTGAGACTCCCTTTCAAAAAAAAAAAAAAAAAACTTGAGCAATACAATTTCACAGAGTCTCTTTCCCTAGATGTACCTCCATTATGAAGAAGAAATCAACTAGAAATGGCAAATCAAATGCTATTTTATTCTACCCTTTACCATAACATATAATATGAACTCTTTTTTGTTTTTTTAAATTATTTTTATTTTTATGTTTTTCAAGATGGAGTTTCGCTCTTGTTGCCCAGGCTGGATCTCCACTCACCACACCCTCCACCTCCAGGATTCAAGCGATTCTCCTGCCTCAGCCTCCTGAGTAGCTGGAATGACAGGCTTGCGCCACCACGCCCGGCTAATTTTGTATTTTCAGTAGAGACAGCGTTTTTCCACGTTGGTGACGCTGGTCTCAAACTCCCGATCTCAGGTGATCTGCCCCCCTCAGCCTCCCAAAGTGCTGGGATTACGGGCATGAGCCACTGCACCTGGCCTGTTCGTTTGTTTATTTATTTATTGAGATGTCACCCAGGCTGGAGTGCAGTGGTGCGATCTCGGCTTACTGCAACCTCTGTCTCCCAGGTTCAAGCAATTCTCCTGCCTGAGCCTCCAAGTAGCTGGGATTACAGGCGCATACCACCATGCCCAGCTAATTTATATATAGATATATATAGATAAATAGATATTTATAGATATTTTATATTTATATATATATATATATATTGAAACGGTCTTGCTCTGTCACCAGGCCGGAGTGCAGTGGCGTAATCTCAGCTCACTGCAACCTCTGCTCACTGCAACCTCCACCTCCCAGGTTCACGCTATTCTCCTGCCTCAGCCTCCCGAGTGCTGGAACTACAGGTGCACGCCATTACACCCAGCTAATTTTTGTAATTTTTAATAGAGACAGGGTTTCACCATGTTAGCCAGGATGGTCTCTATCTCTTGACCACGTGATCTGCCTGCCTCAGCCTCCCAAAGTGCTGGGATTACAGGTGTGAGCCACCATACCCAGCCTAATTTTTATATTTTTAGTAGAGACAGGGTTTCACCATGTTGGCCAGGCTGGTCTGGAGCTCCTGATCTCAAATGATCCACCTGCCTCAGCCTCCCAAAGTGCTGGGAGCCACCATGTCCAGCCTTAACTCTTTTTAAATAAAAAGAAAATAGAAGTGTTTTAAAACAATACTGTAAGCAATCCATATATTATGGAAATTTAATCAGGATATTGCAGATTAAATATTATAGAATTTCAGAAAGGCAAAACAAGTTTTGTAAATATATTTTAAATAATTCACAACTGTGTTTAGTTAGTGTTTCCCATGGCTGTTTCCTCAATCATATATAGAGAGGAGGTCTTACTGATCTTTTTATTGCCAAGGGCTAGGCTCACATGCTTCTACTCAGTAGCAACAAGTGTTCCTCTGAATAAATAATTGCCAGCCTCAAAACTTTTACCAAATTTTCCTTTTTTCAAAAATAAATAGGAGATCAGATCTGATAGTTTGCACCTGTAATCCCAGCACTTTGGGAGGCTGAGGCAGGAGGATCACTCGAGGCCAGGAGTGTGAGACCAGCTTGGGCAACATAGTGAGTCCCTGTCTATAAACAGAAATTCAAACATTAGCTGGGATGGTGGTAGGTACCTGTGGTCCCAGCTACTCAAGAGGCTGAGGCAGGAGGATCGCGTCAACCCAGGAGTTTGAGGCTGCAGCGAGCTATGATTGCACCACTGCATTCCAGCCTCAGCAACAGAAAACAGTAAGTAGGAGGCATTCAGTTTAAGACAATATCCACAGCGAAGTGGGGTGGCCCACAACTGTAATCCCAGCACTTGGGAGGCCAAGGTGGGCAGATCGCTTGAGCCCAGGAGTTTGAGACCAGCCTGGGAAACACGGTGAAACCCTGTCTCTACAAAAAATACAAAAATTAGCTGGGTGTGGGGGTGCAACTGTGGTCCCAGCTACTTGGGAGGCTGAGAGGTGGGAGGACCACCTGGGCCTGGAGGTTAAGGCTGCAGTGAGTCACGATCATGGCACTGCACTCCAGCATGGGCAACAACGTAAGACCATGCCTAAAAAACCTAAAACCCAGAGATTGAATCTCCAATGTTTATAGATATTCTTGTTCCTTTTTTTTTGCCTCAAAAAAGATTTATGTTTAAAGAAAGAGTTTCGTTGTTTTTGCACAACCTTCTAAGACAGGGCAACAGAATCCTCTGTCGAAAGCCTAGAAAAATATGGCAAATAGAACATCAGGAATCACCACGGCAAAGAAACCAACCTATGCAAAAGATGTTTAATGTGTTTATTGTAGCAGCTCCTGGACAGTTGGTGTTGGGTCCACTGTAATCATTAAATAAAAACTTTTATGACTCAGTTGATGACAAGTCCTCATATCTTGCTTGCAAGAAGCTTCCTTGTAGAAGTTTTGGGAACAGGATTCATGTAAATGGGAATGACTGAGTCCATCATTCATAATGGAAATTCTTCCTCATGTTCCAGGTGATTGTCTTAAGGCGGGTTTCCCTAGAAGTGGCCCTGAGGAAGGACATGAGTGCTGGTTTCTTTGGGAGTGGTGAGTGGAAAAACGCAGCAGGGAAGTGAGGAAGGGAGAAGCAGAAGGGAAGACAGTCGCTAACGCTGCATTATCACAAAAACCACCTCTGTGGATAGCTGGGGAACTCATAGAACCAGGGTAAAGCCCGAGAGTCAGTTATTCCAGTCAAGTGGCAGGGGGAGCTGGCGTATTTATACCCCAGTGGATTCTTGTTTGAAGGTGGCCTCCAGAGTTGTTAATTCCCTAGCTCTTCCAACCTAGTTGTGTGAGAGCCACAGAAAGCCCTTGGGCAAAGAAGGGCAGCTGCCAGCAGCTGGAAGTCGAGCCTGTGATTTCTGAAGTGGTAGGAGGGGGACATGGGCACCCATAGCATCTGCCACAGTGACAAATCGTTCAATTAATTCCCACTTATTTCATGCTTGCTCTGTGCATAGGCCCTTACATGTCTTATTTCATTTCCAACTCATAACAACCCTCTGAGGTAGGCATAGTTATTAGGATTTTACAACTAAAAAGCAAAGGTAGCTGGCTTTTCCAAGGCTGCACGCCAGAGTACACCAGAATATATTCGGCTGCAGTCTCGGTTCTGAACCACTACCCTGTACTGGCAGGACCATCCCTGCCCTTCCGCAAATACATACATACAGACCCCGCTTCCATACGCAGCGGCATTGACGTAAGATCTACATGTCCCTGGTATCGGGCACTGTACTCTGCCTTTCCTGATTCTTTCACATTGGCATGAGAGCAGTGCCAATTATTCAACAGTCAGTTGACCAAATACAGGACAACTTTGTGCGGGGTAGCAAGCTCTATGGGCCTTTGACTGAAACTTTCAAATGAACATTCCCATGAGGCCAAGGGCTCAGTGAGAAAGAAGGTTTAATGAATCTCCATGGTGTATGAGTAAAGGCAGTGCCTGAACCACCCGAGCTTGAAGACAATTATAAGGGGTTCGTCCCAGTGCTTTGGGGCACAAAGTAACTGTTATCTGAAGTCGGGAAGGAATTTCCTGAAATAGCTGGTAATTGTACAATGAATCACATCATAAAAGCTTGCTGCCCCACAGTCCCTGGTCTCGAAGACAAAACTGGACCAGTTAGAGTGTGGATTTGGACCATGAAATTATTTTCAGAGGCTTTTCCTCCAATGGAGAAAAAAGAAAAATCCACCTCCTTAAAATAGCCTCCCTTTAAATAGAGCGTTGCAGTTAATAAAAGGCTTTATTTTATGGAACCTGCTGTATATTCAGAATGAATTTGGACCAACCAAATTCCCATCCTTCTGTGTAAGTACAGTAATGGTCTGTTATATATTCATGCATGTAAGTCACAGCATTTTTAATTTTGTCTTGAGAAAACCTGAACTCTTTAAAAGTTAAGTTCTAACGAGTCAGCATCCTCATTTTTTTCTTTTATGATTATTCAAAGAATCTCTGTAGGCTCTTTGTTTCCATGGAAAGCCCACGGCCAAGAAAAAAAAATCATTTGCCCCGTAATCCTTTTTTAAGACTAGACGACTATAAAAGGATGTTCAGGAGACAATCACACCAAATGTGGGATCAAATATTTAGGAGAAGAAGCCAGGAGCTCCGCCAACACTAACCCTCCAGTGTCGGCCTGAAGCTGGTTAATTACCTCTATGGCGCAAGTTGTCGGCCATGGTTCACGTTCTCTTGAGACCAAAAAAAAAAAAACCAGTGTGAGCATACTCCACTCTCTGCAACAATTAATTCAAAGGAATATTGCTGCAGACAGGCATCTGGAACAATTTGGAATTCAAATTAAAGTGTGAAATGTTAGGGTCTTCTGTATTCCAGCAGATAGAGTCTCCTGACATCAGCTTCTCTTTTTTTTTCTGTCAAAAGTGTCCAATTTAATCACTAAAATGATCTCTACAGTATTATGGAAAAATGTATAAGCATATAAAATACACAAACCAATTTTTTTTTAAAAGTGAAATACTTTAAAAAGTTTCTTTAGCATACCAACAAAAACTGAAGGTAGTACTGCATGTTACCATAGACGTGCAAATATTCAAAGTCCACCGTTGTCCTATATAGGGCTGAACAGTAATGTTTAAGAATGTACTGGGTGGGCGTGGTGGCTCATGCCTGTAATCCCAGCACTTTGGGACGCCAAGGTGGGCAGGTCACCTGAGGTCAGAAGTTTGAGACCAGCCTGGCCAGCATGGTAAAAAACCCCATCTCTACAAACATGAGCCTGTAATCCCAGCTTCTTGGGAGGCTGAGGCAGGAGAATCACTTGAACCTGGAAGGCGGAGGTCGCAATGAGTGGAGATTGTGCCACTGCACGCCAGCCTGGGCGCCAGCAAGACTCAAAACAAAACAAAATGTGTAAAAATACAAAATTAGCTGGGTGTGGTGGTGCGTGCCTGTAATCCCAGCTAGTCAAGAACCTGAGGCAGAGGAATGATCCCAAGAGGCAGAGGGTGCAGTGAGCTGAGATCGCACCACTGTACTTCAGCCTGGGAAACAAGAGTGGAGCCTAAAAAAAAAAAAAAAAAGACTAAGATCTCATAAACTACAAAAAAAAAAGACTATACTGTAAAATAACAATCGTGACCATCTTTAGAGTTAAGTCATATCTTTGTCGAGTATATGAACCGTGATTAAGGTATTGCTCTTTGGTATTAGCACTGTCAAGTTACAGACCACAGCTGGTTCATAGAAAAACTACTTTAAATAATGAAATTGAATTCCACAAAAATTTTCTACAGGATCAACTCAACTGTAAGGCAGAGACACAAAATTGTCAGGTAATATTCTTATAGATGGTTGGGGCCATCTCAAAATTCACCCTTGCTACCACTACGAAAAGAACAACCAAAAAAAAGCAACTCTATTCTGTAGACACTAAAGGTAACATATCCAAATATATCTCATCTACTTGAAAAGCTTCACTGAGACTTTCAAGCACCAGACCTTAAGTTCATCAGCGTTTTGAAACTCCACCACTCCCAGTCACGCGCCGCAGCGAAAGCGACATCAGCTTTTCTACAGGGAATTTGGTTTCTTGTGCCCTTAACATAGGCATTGTAAAAGTGTCAATTGATTGTAGGATGAAAGCACATTTAAAGTACCACTGAGAGGAAACCACCAAAAAGAGGGGCCCTGGGACTGATGGGTTTGTAAACCCGGCAATGGGGACTTCTGAGGTTCTGCATTGCTCCTGTTCATTTAAAACAACCAACCACCTCCTTTTCTTCCACTGAAAGTGAAGAAATGCTTAGAGATGAGCTTTTCTGAAGACCGACTCAAATATTTGTGGTTGGTGCTCATTTTTAAAGGATGCCCTTTCTCTAGCAAAACATTTGCATTGATAAAGCAAAGAGCAGCTAACACTGTGAGATGCCTAGCTGGAGTTTCTATGACATAATAATGCCTGACCTGTGAAGCCTCAGGCAGAGTAAATGAGTGTGTGTGAAGGGTTTGTGCCCTGAGGAAACACTGAAAACTGCCCCCACCATTATCAGGACATTCTTGGGTAGGCATCGTGCCTCCCAAAGAGCATCACTTGCTCCTACTGGTACAGATTGGGGGGACCACAACACTGGGCTGTGCTAAAAAATACTAAGAAATTAAGAAGTTTATTTTTTTTAAAGCAGGGGATGGAGAATAAAGAATGGCTTGTCTTAGACCTCGAAAAAAGTTATTTCTGGCCAGGCTCACACCTGTAATCCCAGCACTTTGAGAGTCCGAGGTGGGTGGATCACTTGAGGTCAGGAGTTTCAAGACCGGCCTGGCCAACATGGTAAAACCCCATCTCTACTAAAAATACGAAAATTAGCTAAGCTTAGCTAATTTTCCTAGCTACTCAGGAGGCTGAGGCAGAGGAACCACTTGACCCAAGGAGACAGAGGTTGCAGTGAGCCAGGATTGCACCACTGCACTCCTGCCTGGGTGACAGAGTAAGACTCCATGTCAAAAACAAAAAATTTAAAATGGTATTTCTATCTTCAGTCTCAGCAGTTAAGGATCAGGCAAAAAAAAGGAAAAAAATCTATAGTGATACAGAAAGGCATATTTAAATTTTTTTTAAAACTGAAGATAGGCCAGGTGCGGTGGCTCACGCCTGCAATCCCAGCACTTTGGGAGGCCGAGTCGGGCGGATCACCTGAGGTCAGGAGCTCGAGACCAGCTTGGGCAAGGTGGTGAAACCCTCTCTCTACTAAAAATGCAAAAATTAGCTGGGTGTGGTGGCGGGCACCTGTAATCCCAGCGACTTGAAAGGCTGAGGTAGGAGAATTGCTGGAACCCAGGAGACGGAGGTTGCAGTGAGCCGGGATTGTGTCACTGCACTCCAACCTGGACGGCAGAGTGAGACTCCATCTCAAAAAAAAAAAGAAAAACAGAAGATAGATTACTAGTTTGCTATGCCATCTTTGTATAAGAAAGAGACATATACAAGTATACACCTAATTATATACAAAATAATCTTAAGAGATAAACAAAATCTCAAAGTGATGGCTGCCTCTGGAGAAGGTAATGAAGGATTCTTTTTTGTTTTTAACATTTATTTTAGGTTCAGGGGGTACATGGGCAGGTTTGTTATACAGGTAAACTTGTGTCATGGGGGTTTATTGTACAGATGCTTTTTTCACCCTGGTACTAAGTCTAGAACCTAATATTTTTTTGTTTGTTTGTTTTTTAAGATGGAATCACAATCTGTGGCCCAGGCTGGAGTGCAGTGGTGCAATCTCGGCTCACTGCAACCTCCACCCCCCGGGTTCAGGTGATTCTCATGCTTCAGCCTCCCGAGTAGCTGAGATTACAGGCACACACCACCTCGCCCGGCTAGTGTTTTTCTATTTTTAGTAGAGATGGTGTTTCATGATGTTGACCGGGCTGGTCTCAAACTCCCGACCTCAGGTGATCCACCTGCTTCAACCTCCCAAAGTGCTGGGATAACGGCGTGAGACACGGCGCCCAGCCCCATTAGTTGTTTTTTCTAATCTTCTCCCTTCTCCTACCCTTCATCCTCAAATAGGTCCCAGTGATTGTTGTCCCCCTCTTTGTGTTCATGTGTTCTCATCATTGAGCTCCCACTTATAAGTGAGAGAGAACACACGGTATTTGGTTTTCTCTTCCTGCATAGCTCCATCCATGTTCCTGCAAAGGACATGATCTCATTCTATTTTATAACGTCGTAGTATTCCATGGCACATATGTACCATATCTTCCTTTTCCAGTCTACCATTGATGGGCATTTCGGTTGATTGGATGACTTTGCTATTGTTAATAGTGTTGCATAAACATGTACCTGTGTGAGTCTTTATAGCAGAGCTATTTCGATTCCTTTGGGTATATAGCCAGTAAAGGGATTGCTGGGTCGAATGGTAGTTCTATTTTTAGCTCTTTGAGGAATTACCAAACTTATTTCCACAATGGTTGAACTAATTTACACTCCCATGAGCAGTGTTTTAGTGTTCCCTTTTCTCCATAACCTCACCAGCATCTGTTAGTTTTTTACTTTTTAGTAATAACCATTCTGACTGGTGTGAGATAATATCTCACCATGGTTTTGATTTACCTTTCTCTAATAATCAGTGATATTGAGCTTCTTTTCATAGGCTTGTTTTTTTCCATGTATGTCTTCTTTTGAAAAGTGTTCATTTCCTTCACCCACTTTTTAATGGGGTGGTTTGTTTTTTTCTTACAAAATTGTTTAATTTCCTTATAGATACTGGATATTAGGCCTTTGTCAGATGCACAGTTTGAAAGTATTCTCTCCCATTCTGTAGGTTGTCTGTTTACTCTGTTGATATTTTTTTGCTGTACAAAAACTCTATAATTTAATTAGATCGAATTTGTCAGTTTTTGCTTTCGTTGCAATTGCTTTCAGCATCTTCTTTACGTTATCTTTGCCAGTTCCTGTGTCCAGGGTGGTATTGCCTAGGTTGTCTTCCAGGGTTATAGTTTTGGGTTTTACATTTAAGTCTGTCGTCCATCTTGAGTTGATTTTTGTAAATGGTGTAAGGAAGGGGTCCAATTTCAATCTTCTGCATATGGCTAGCCAGCTATACTGGCACCATTTATTGAATAGAGAATCCTTCCCATTGTTTGTTTTTGTCAGCTCTTTTGAAGATTAGAGGTTGTAGGTGTGTGGTCTTATTTCTGGGCTCTGTATTCTGTTCCACCGGTATATGTGCCTATTTTTGTACCAGTATCACGCTGTTTTGGTTACGATAGCTCTGTAGTATAGTTTGAAATTGGGTAACATGTTGCCTCCAGCTTTGTTCTTGTTTAGGATTGCCTTGGCTATTTGGGGTCTTTTTTAGTGTCATATGAATTTTAAAACAGTTTCTAGTTCTGTGAAGAATGTCATTGGTAATTTGACAGGAATAACATTGAACCTGTAAATTGCTTTGGGCAGTATGGCCATTTTAATTCTTCCTATCCAGGAGCATGGATTGTTTTTCCATTTGTTTGCATCATCTCTGATTTCTTTGAATGATGTTTTTTAGTTCTCATTGTAGAGATCTTTCACCTAGTGGAGGATTTGAAGCCAAGGATAGAACAAGGACACTCACTCTTCTTTCTGTACCTTTTGCACTCTTTGACTTTTTGCCATGGATGCGTATTTCTTCCTTCTAAGTACTAAATCTTTGGAAATGTACAGCCTTTAGAAAGCAGGAGCAGAGGAACACAGAATTCGGAATGTGTTGTGCATGAGTAGCACCTCTAGACATTGACGGGAGGCTGAGGCTTAAACCCACAGGGAGACTCTAGGCAACGGCACAGGACATAAGCCTTGGAGTTATGCCAACCAAGACTTGGGGGGTCTAGTGGGTGTATTTATGCACCAACTTCTGAAGGTCCACCACCTGCTACAATTAGATTCCACTGAGAGCTGCTGGGCAGGAAGAGGTTATTGATTCCGCTGGGAGGGGCACAGAGTCCTCAGGCCCAGAGAGAAAGACCTGGGCAGCTGGAAACTTGCACAGCACCCATGGCATCTCTGCAGGCCTCATCCTTTAGGCACCAGGAGAGAGTGGCCTACTCACCACCACTCGGTGCTCCTGCAGATACCCTTGGAATACTCACAGGTCTTGAGTCAGACCAGGTAGAGCTTTGCTTGTGCTTTTAGGAGATGTTACAGGGGTTGTGTGGAAAATAACAAAGCAATGGAAAGGATTGAGTGATCATGAACAGAGACTTGAACAGAAGCAGCAGCTCTGACTGCTGTCATCATACCCGGGGTGGACACCACTGCTCAAGTCATGACGCTCTCCGCTTTGACCTAACCTGGCTCAGAATCCTCTTCAATACCAGCCTCTTTCAGCTCATCAAAATCAGCCATTGAAATGTCAACTACTTGTCATGTCTTTCCTAGAGGATGCAAACAGTTCAGCCAGACTAGGGACTATTAATAATATTTTTTCTTTTTTTAATTGATAAATAATAAGTATACATATTTATGGGGTACAGGTGGTATTTTGATACATGCATATCATGTGTAATGATCAAGTCAGGGTAATCAGGATATCTGTCACCTCAAACAATGATCATTTCTTTTTATTGGGAACATTTCAAAATTTTTCTTCTGGCTGTTTTGAAATACACAATACTGTGTCAGTAACTGCAGTCACCCTACTGAGCTATTGAAACACTACGTCTTAGTCCTTCTATCTAATTGTATGTTTGTATCCATTAACCAACATCCTCCGCTGCTCCTGATTCCCAGTCTTTGGTAGCTATCACTCTACCTCTATGAAAACCACTTTTTTAGCTTCCATATATGAGTGATAACATACAATATTTGTCTTTCTGTTCCTGGCTTATTCACTTAACGTGATGACCTCCAGTTCCATCCATGTTGCGGCAAATGATGGGATCTCATTCTCTTTTATGACTGAATAGTACTGCGTTGTGTATATGAACCACATTTTCTTTATCCATTCATCTCTTGATGGACACTTACGCTGATTCCATATTTTGACTCTTGTGAATAGTGCTGCAATAAACATGGGGGTGCAGGTATCCCTTTAATATATTGATTTCGTTTCCTTTGGATAAGTACCTAGGAGTAGGGTTGCTGGATCCTATGGAAGTTCTATTTTTAGTTTTTTGAGAAACCTCCATACTGTTTTCCAGAAGGGCTTTAGTAATTTAAATTTCCACTACTGGTGTTTAAGAGTTCCCATTTCTCCACACTCTACCAGCGTTTGTTATTTTTTGTCATTTCGATAACAGCCATTGTAACTGAGATAAGATGATATCTCCTTGTGGTTTGGATTTGTATTTCCCTGATGAGTGGTGACACTGAGCATTTTGTATATACCTGTGGGTCCTTTGTATGTCTTTTTTTTTGAGAAATGTCTATTCAGATCTATCGCCCACTTTGTAATGGGATTATTTGTTCTTTGCCATTGAGTCCTTTGAGTTCCTTGTAAATTCTGGATACTAATCCTTCGTCAGATGAGCAGTTTGCAAATATTTTCTCCCATTCTAGTTGTCTCTTTACTCTGTTGATCGTTTCCTTTGCTGTGCAGAAGTGTTTTACTTTAACACAGTCCCATTTGTCTGTTTTTGCTTTTGTTGACTGTACTTTTGAGGTTTTAGCCATAATATTTTTGTCGAATGTCCTGAAGTCTTTCCCCTATGTTTTCTTCTAGTAGTTTTACAGTGGCAGATCTTATGTTTAAACATATTTAAAATAAGTTTCCTTTCTAAGCTTTGGTGTGTGGCCTCAGGCAACAGAGGGCAGGTGGGTAAGGAAGGGAGAGAGAGTATCTGCGTGAGTCTCCTATGCTGCTGTCACAATGACCACACACTCCTGGCTTACAGCAGCATGAATGGATTCTCTTAGCGTTCTGAGGTTCAGAGTCCAACACAGAGCTCAGTGAACTGAAATCAAGGTGTCAGCAGGCTGCATTTCTCTCTGTAGACTCCAGGGAGAATCCATTTCCTTGCTTCCTTCAGTGTCTAGAGGCTGCCTGCACTCCTTGGCTAGTGGCCTCCTCCTTCATCTTCAAAGCCAGCAACAATAGGTCAAGTCCCTTTCACATCACATCACTCTGAGCTGCTTTTATGCCTCCCTCCACTGTTAAGGACCCTCCAGAGTTCACTAGCCCCATTCAGATAACCCAGGATCTCAGGGTTCCTAGCTGTTCACTGCCTTGGCAAAGTCCCTCACCAAGTAAGAACATGGACATCTTTGGGGAACCCTGATTTCTACCTACCATGGCTCCTTAACAATTTTTCATAAAATAGGGCCTAATGTTATGACATCTCACTTATTCTTTTTAATCTGTGTAATTTTTGGAACTCTAACAAAGCTATCTATGACCCTTAGCTCATTTGTTCACATAGGGTTTTACCAGATGTATTCCTCTAACTCCAACTTTGATAATTTTTTAAAAGTATGATTGTGGCAATCTATAGAGATTGACACAGCCAAAATCCTACCCCCAAGTTGTTGGTAACTGAGATAAAGTTTTAGAGCTAATCCACTACTTCCATTTAATAAATGAGGAAACAAAAGCTGAGAGATGCTACCTCTGGTCACACTGTTGGTCAGTGGCAGGCCAAAGATTGGATTCTGAGTTTTCAGAGCTCTTTCTATGGCATTGTCTCTAGACAGCTATTCATCCCAGGAAGCAACAATGCTTCAGTGCTTGCGTTACTATTACTATTACTATTATTTATATATATATATATATTTTTTTTTTATTGCATTTTAGGTTTTGGGGTACATGTGAAGAACATGCAAGATTGTTGCATAGGTACACACATGGCAGTGTGATTTGCTGCCTTCCTCCCCATCACCTATATCTGGCATTTCTCCCCATGCTCTCTCTCCCCCAACTCCCCACCCTGCGCTGTCCCTCCTCTTTTTCCCCCGCAACAGACCCCAGTGTGTGATGCTCCCCCTCCCCTGTGTCCATGTGTTCTCATTGTTCAACACCCGCCTATGAGTGAGAACATGCGGTGTTTGACTTTCTGTTCTTGTGTCAGTTTGCTGAGAATGATGGTTTCCAGGTTCATCCATGTTCCTACAAAGGACACGAACTCATCGTTTTTGATGGCTGCATAATATTCCATGGTGTATATGTGCCACATTTTCCCTGTCCAGTCTATCATCGATGGGCATTTGGGTTGGTTCCAGGTCTTTGCTAATGTAACTATGACTATTACTATTATTTTACCTGACTCAATAAACATCCATACCCCATATCCTGACTGTACCTCTTCTTTCATGCTTCAGAGCCAAGAATTTACTAGAAATAGATGTATCCAACTAAATACTCAATTTTCCAGGCTCCCTTGGAGATAAGTGTGGCTTCGTGAACAATTCTAGCCAATGAGGTGTAAGCAGAAGGCCACTATGAGTGGCTTCTGGGAAGAAGATTGTTTTCTTATAAAAAGAATCAAACTGAAAGTCAGCAGCTGTGTTTTGCATTTCCTCCTGCCCACAGCATGTGCGTGATGCCTGGGGCGCTGCCATCTTTGAAGTGTGAGAAAGTCACGTGCTAAGGGTGGCAGAGTGAAAAGCTACAGAGGGGACTGTGCCTGTGACATCAGAGCCCCTGCAGTTGCCCAGGACCACCTATCTCCAGGCTTCTTGGGACATGAGAAAAAGAAACCCTTACTTGTTTTAGCCACTCCGGTCAGAGTTGTGTCAATGCTGCCAAAAGCAATCCTAACGGATGCAGATGGCATCAACAGACACTGACGTTCAGGGAAGAGTCTCATTATATGTTTTCAATCTAATGAGGAAAGGGTAGAATCACAGCTCCAATTCTCTCTGTCATTCTCATTCATTATCTTTACTGAGTAGTAACTCAGCTTTCTAATTCCCAGATTACATGTAAATTTTCTTTAAGATTTTGAGTTTGTATACTCTTGTTTTAAATTTTTCAACTTGATTTTCTATTTTGTTCCAAATTATGTAGCTCTTAACTAATTTGTTGTTGTTGTTGAAATAGGGTTTTGCCCTGTCGCCCAGGCTGGAGTGCAGTGGTGTGATCTCAGCCTCACTGCAGCTTCCACTTCCTGGGCTCAGGTGATTCTCCCACCTCAGCCCCCCAAGTAGCTGGGACTACAGGGGCACACCACCACACCCAACTATTTTTTTTTTTTGATAGAGATGGGGTCTCCCTATGTTGCCCAGGGGGTCTCAAACTCCTGCGCTCTAGTGACCCACCTGCCTTGGCCTCCCAAAATTCTGAGATGACAGACATGAGCCACCACGCTCGGCCTAACCGCTTTTATAGTACACACATCATTGTAGATTCTAGACCAAAAAGCAACATTTTCCCAGCAAGATTTCAATTTAATCATGTTTGATAAAAATTGACTTGGTACATGAACATTTCTTTAGCTCCACATTCACCCATGTGCAAGTTCCATATTCACAGAAATATTGTGGAAATACTATAAGAATTTCAATAAATATTTGGATGCTGCTGATACATTATTTCATATTTTGTTTTTTTTTAATTTTTGTTTTGTTAAAAGATAAAATGTCTAAAGGTATTTATGACTCTCATAAAGACATCAAATAAACACCTGTCAAATGTTTTATTGAACTTGTGATTAATGAGGGAACTAGTAAGATGTTACAAGAGAGTCAGGGGTGAACTGAAGTAACGTACTGATGGTCTGATGAGGAAGTGTTGGAATGAATTTACAAATGGATGCAAAAACTGGCAAAACTGGTCACTGCACAGCATATGATCACTTTTGTTTCACTAGAATATTTTCTGCATTTCTATAGACAAGAATCTTTTGTGTTACTCTCCGTTTTCTACAACTTGCAGTTATAAAGTAGCTCAAAGAAATGAAAGTCTGGCTCTTCCCTTTTGCGGCCATCACCTAAGCGGGAGCTCCCAAAATGAAGTTCAATCCCTTTGTGACTTCCGACCGAAGCAAGAATCGCAAAAGGCATTTCAATGCACCTTCCCACATTCGCAGGAAGATTATGTCCTCCCCCTCTTTCTAAAGAGCTGAGACAGAAGTACGACGTGCGATCCATGCCCATCCGAAAGGCTGATGAAGTTCAGGTTGTACGAGGACACTATAAAGGTCAGCAGATTGGCAAAGTAGTCCAGGTGTACAGGAGGAAATATGTAATCTACACTGAACGGGTGCAGCGGGAAAAGGCTGATGGCGTAACTGTCCATGTAGGCATTCACCCCAGCAAGGTGCTTATCACTAGGCTAAAACTGGACAAAGACCACAAAAAGATCCTTGAATGGAAAGCCAAATCTCGCCAAGTAGGAAAGGAAAAGGGCGAATACAAGGAGGAAACAATTGAGAAGATGCAGGAATAAAGTAATCTTATATACAAGCTTTCATTAAAACTTGAAACGAGAAAAAAAAAATGAAAGTCTGAATGAATTTAATTCCCATTGAATTAAATTATCTCCTTTGTCAGATATTATGTTCCTGTATTTACTAGGATCTGTTTCTGTATTCTCTATTCTATTGACTCAACTATTTGACTTTCCTTATGGCTAAGAATAGCCAGACAAAGCTCTAAAAGTAAGCTAGAGGATGAGCATGAATCCAGGCTGTCTAGAGAATCTGTCTCGAGGTCCTCAGAGGAAGATAAACAGAATGAAGGAGGATTGAATACGTGTGAATAGTTTGGGGTGAAGAAACACAGCCAGTTTCGGTGGCATGGAATTTTGAATTTTGGGGAGGTAGCTACATGTTGCTGGCTAATCGGCTGTTGAATGAGAAGTCAGGCTAGGCAGTGGATCAAAAGATCACCGATTTGAAAGGAGAAAAGACCTGACAGTGAGATGAGAAAAACAGACGGAAGGTCCAGCCATCAACACCAACTTCCTGATACTGAGACCAATTTCTATCCCATTCAGAGAGCATCTGATGGTCTTCCTGATGGGAACGGACCTGTCTCAGGCTATGTGTGAGTCAGGTGAGTGGAAGAGACAAGGGCTTGGCCAAGGGAAGCCCCCCTCCGCTAACTACAGTGGCTGTATTCACAGTGAGGTTGCATCTCCCCTTTCTGCTTATGCCGGGTCTAGACTAGTGGTTCTCAAATTGGAGGAGGCACCAGAATCACCTGGAGAGCTCACACAGATTGCTGAGGAGACATTCGGACTCAATAGGTCTTGGCGAGGGGGAGGTGCGAACCACTTCTCTAGATTTACCGCCAAAATGACTACTAATACTCGAGAGACTTAAATATGATAAGAGAAAGCCTCATTTGTGAAGTTCCCTCTGACCCTCTCATGTAGAGCTGATGTCACCCCCCAGCCCCCACATGCACGGATGAAGTGGCATTTGAGCTGTGTCTTAAAGGATCTGTGGGCCGGGTGCGGTGGCTCACGCCTGTAATCCCAGCACTTTGGGAGGTGGAGGCGGGCAGATAACAAGGTCAGGAGATTGAGACCATCCTGGCTAACACGGTAAAACCCCATCTCTACAAACAATTATCTGGGCGTGGTGGCAGGCGCCTGTAGTCCCAGCTACTCAGGAGGCTGACGCAGGAGAATCACTTGAACCCGGAAGGCGAAGGGTACAGTGAGTCGAGATCGTGCCACTGCACTCCAGCCTGGGTGACAGAGCAAGACCCCACCTCAAAAAAACAAAAAAAGAATGTGTGTAAGGTAGAAGATGCGGGAGGTAGGTGAAAGGAAGGACAATGAACAGGTGTGGGAGAAAGTCAGAAAACTGCACATAATTCTGTTTCTTCACTAAGGAAGAGTGGCAGGATGTGGAGATACTCTGGAAAGGAACGCAACCAACAAACTCACCAGGGCCTCTGCAAGCTGCCCCTGAGACTGTGGACGTGGTGCCTGACAAACTCCTTCGGGTAACAGAGTGGGAGCCGTCAACGGTGCTGCAGAATTGCTGGCTGCATATCTTGTAATGGGAAGAGCCATTAATTGAGTCAGAAGAGCAGGTATGGGGTGTGAGGACTTGATCCTGAATTCAGCTGGAGACAGGGCAGGGACGTGTCAGATCTCCCAATAGATCTGAAGCTCAGGGTAGACAGCTGGGAGGAGACATGGGTACCAGTGGGCTTACTATGCAGCCTGAAAAGCAAAGAATATATCAGCAGAAGGAAATGACGCAGCCCTGGGACCCCAGGAACACCCAACTTACAGAAGTAGGTGGAAGAACAGGACCCAGTGGAGAGATTGGAAGGAAGGTCAGAGAAGTAGAACAGAGGCCAAAAGAAGTTTGCCACCAGGAGCTGCAGGATGTGAGCACTCCGTGGATGAACGTTGGGGCAGTCCTGCTGGTGAGGTAGCTGGAGTCTTCCAGGCAGCATCTCCAGCCACCCCAAAAGAGCAGCTTTCCCCAGAACTCCCTGAGTGCAGGAGGTCAGACCATTGAGGTTCACAGGCATGGGGCTGGAGAGTTCCTTGGGTTCCCGCACTTGCTGGTCCAGGGCATGCCCTGGCTCCTGAGGCAGCTGGGAAGGTCACGTTCCAGGAGCTCCGAGTGGCTTGTTGCTGTTGTGGGCTGGGAGGCAGAGAATAGCCTACAGCAATCCCAAATTTCTGTCTTCACAAGCACTGAATGTGTCTCTCCTTTTGCAACTGGTGCACTATTTTAATGGTGTCCCAGTTGGCTCAGGGTGGCTGTAATTATTCATGCATATTCTGCAAATTAGAACCTCCCTTATTTTGTTATTTTGAAATTCTTGTTTTGAAAAAGTTCCATGGTGTTATGG
The DNA here is from genome assembly GCA_036589455.1 of Ateles fusciceps. NCBI lineage: Eukaryota > Metazoa > Chordata > Mammalia > Primates > Atelidae > Ateles > Ateles fusciceps. The sequence continues at coordinate 1,024,322 of JAZHEH010002996.1, read as the reverse complement.
GTCTACTTGCATCCACCAAAAAAGATATGTTGAAGTCCTAAGCCTCTGTATCTCAGGATGTGACCTTACTTTAAGATAGGGTTGTGGCAGATGTAATCAGTTACGGTGAGGTCACACTAGAGTAGGCGTGTTCCTAATCCAGTCAGATTGATGCCCTAAGGTGAAGAGGCAGAAGAGCTCCGTGTGCAGACGGAGCTGGAGACTGGAGAACATCGGCAAGCTGGGGAACACCAAGCGTCGCCAGCAGTCTCACCACAAGTTAGGAGAACAGCCTGGAATAGATTCCCCCCTCGGAACCCTCAGAAGAAACCAACTCTGGCAACACCTTGATTTCAGATTCTTGCCTCCAGAACTGTGAGAGAATACATTTGTTTTAAGCCACTAGTGTATGGTTCTTGATTATGGAAGTCCTGGGAAACATGGAAAACTGGAAATCCATTTGTTATTAAAGTCATACTCAGAGGCTGCATGCAGCCATTTTAGGCATTAAAAAATTGATATTTGGCCGGGCGCAGTGGCTCACGCCTATAATCCCAGCACTTTGGGAGGCCGAGGCGGGAGGATCACGAGGTCAAGAGATCGAGACTATCCTGGTCAACATGGTGAAACGCTGTTTCTTCTGAAAATACAAAAATTAGCTGGGCATGGTGGCGCATGCCTGTAGTCCCAGCTACTCGGGAGGCTGAGGCAGGAGAACTGCTTGAACCCAGGAGGCGGAGGTTGCGGTGAGCCGAGATCGCGCCATTGCACTCCAGCCTGGGTAAGAAGAGCGAAACTCCGTCTCAAAAAAAAAAAAAAAAGATATTCATGGAAGGAAGTTTAGGGTTCTCAATCAAAGACTTGAAAAGCTTTGATTCGGAAGTTTTATATGAATTTCATATTTAATATTTTTGCTAATGCTTTGCATCTGTAAAAACTTTATAATATAAAAAGACATTAATTGTCTACCAAATTCTCCCCATGGATAAGTGCTTTAAACCTCTTCCAGTTTATTCCAGTGTGCGTGGCAGTATTATTATTGCTTCTGTGTGTACCATGACATAGAAAGCACTAGAAACTCTAGAAGAGAGGATGTTGAGAAGAAGAGGTTAGTGGAGCCAGATATGTCAGATTGTATGTCTGCAGAAGTGGGGCTGGGAAGGCGTGTGTGTCTGCATGGTCAGAAGGGGTCATAGCAATGAGTGGGCCGATCCATGAGGGTGGGTGGGTGGCTGTTTCAAATCACACTTCTGCTTAAACAGAAGTGTTCACCTGTATAAGCAAATAATGAGCTGCAGTGTGTGAGCCACAGCCAATGCCATCTGTAACTGAATATTTCTGAAGGAGTCTGTCTGTCAATTTACGTGACGTCATCATAAAACTTCCTATCAATGTGCAAATGGACAAGTGAATTAAGGTCTCTATTTTATGGATTTTCACTACCATACACACTTATAACTCCCTCTAAAAGCATTTGTAGTAAATAAATAACATCGCCTTACACACAAGACACCACTGCAATGTCATTATAAAATGACCCCATTAAAGAGCTGACTTATATATGCGGATTTTTTAAAACCCACTTTGGGGCTCACAAAGTAACATTGCATTTGCACATTTCCTAACATTAAGCTTTGTATGGCTTACATTTCTATGGCAATGGGCTTTGCTCGTTCTCTTGGAGGAGACTTCCTGGGTGTCTAGGCTATACCAAGGGTGATGAGTTAATATGGAGTAAGCAGAAGTCAGTTACTCCTGAGGCCAGGGCCTGGGGCCTGAGGCAGGCTGTGCTCTGGATGCTCCCCGCTCTCACCCTGTGTCCTGGAGGAAAGCCCTTGTCTCTCCTTTCGACTTGGTCGGCAGCCCTCCCCTCTTCCCCAGCAAGCCCCTCCCTCTGCAGGCCTTCTCCGGAGTCAGGACCCAGGCACACTTCACCTGAGCTTCCACGTGTTCTCCAGGTGCAGCGGCCTCGCCTTCCTCCAACTACAGTTTCATGTTCTCCTTCACTCCCCACTGGACTCTGCATTGATCCAGGACGAGGATGGCATCTTTAAAATAAAAGCATATGAAATAGAGCATACAATAAAAAGTGTTATCACCTGTATGTACATTTTAAAGAACAATAATAAAATGAATACTTTATGGAGTTTCTCATCCCTTCACCTTCTGCACCCCCAGAGATAACTGCTTCCCTGAATGGGTTTTTCATTCCCTTTAAAAACAAGTATTACCTCTATACAAATGGAATTTATGAATGCATTCTTTTTTTTTTTTTTTTTTTTTTTTTTTTTTGAGACAGAGTCTCGCTCCGTTGCCAGGCTCCAGGCTGGAGTGCAGTGGCACGATCTCAGCTCACTGCAACCTCCGCCTCCTGGGTTCAAGCAATTCTTCTGCCTCAGCCTCCCGAGTAGCTGGGACTACAGGCGCACTCCACCACACCAAGCTAATTTTTGTATTTTTAGTAGAGACAGGGTTTCACCGTGTTGGCCAGGATGGTCCCGATCTCTTGACCTCGTGATCCATCCGCCTCGGCCTCCCAAAGTGCTGGGATTATAGGCGTGAGCCACCGCACCAGGCCTATGAATGCATTCTTATGAGACTTGCTTCTGACCTAGGTATTTCACCCAAGATTCTGTTCATGCGGTTCATCTGTGTTGCTGTAAGGTGGCGTCGCTTGTTGCATTTCACATCTTTGTAGAATTACATTGCGGAAATTCTCTACTGTTGATCTGTTCCGCGTTAATGTGCACATTGTGGTCATATCCAGTTTTATGCTTCTACAAGCAGTGGTGCTGTGGACGTTCTGGTGTGCATCTCCTGAACCCCAGGGAGAACAGTTTGTCTTGGAGAGACCCCTAGGAGGGGGATTCAACCTTTCTAGAGAATCCCAGATTGCTTTCCGGAAGTGAGTAAACCCATCTACGCTCAAGCAAACCATGCCCAAAACTTTCCATTGTTTCTCAATCTTTGCTCCTCTTTGCTGCAGTCAGACTTCTCGATTTTGACAATCTGATGGGGATAAAATGGTATTTCACAGTATTTTAGAGGAAGATAGTTTTTTTGTTTCCAAATTCCCACCACCTAGCAGAGGACTATGCACCTAAAAGCTCACAAACCTTGTATTTGCTGAATGAACAGCAGTAATGTAATGTGACAAATGCTGTAACAGAGGGCAGCATCAAGAAAATACTCACCAAATATCAAGTGTCCCTTAGGTCCTCAAATCTAGTTGCACAGCAGAATAATTTGGGCATCCTTTTATTTTCCTTTCGACATTTCACTATGAAAAATTGCAAACATACAGCAGAGTTGGAAGAATTTTACACAGTGAACACCATATACCCACACCGGGATCCTACCATTAGCATTTTACTGTACTTGCTGGTATTAGTCATAAAGGAAAGAGGATTAATTGACTCACAGTTCCACATGGCTGGGGGAGTCCTCACAATCATGGCAGAAGGCGAATGGGAAGCAAAGTCATGTCTTACGTGGTAGCAGGCAAGAGAGTGTGTGCAGGGGGAACTCCCCTTTATAAACCCATCAGATCCGGTGAGATTTATTGACTATCATGAGAACAGCATGGGAAAGACTCGCCCTCATGATTGAATTATCTCCCACGGGGTTGTGGGAATTATGGGAGCTACAATTCAAGATGAGATTTGGGTGGGGATATAGCCAAACCATGTCACTTGCTTTAGGGGGATTATTTTTTAAAATACTGATTCCCCAGGGCTGAGATGCTGATTCTATAGTTCTAGGATAGGGTCAAAGAATCTACTTTTGTTTGTTTGTTTTTGTTTTTAAACTCCCCAGGTGATTCTGATGAACAGCAGCGTTGGAAACGACTGCCTTAGGGAATTTGCTGCAATAAATAAAGAAGACAGATTTGTAATTAGCCTAGCAGTGCTCATTCTTTGTGTGGTGGGGTGGGGAAGTTCTGCTGGGTGCCTAAAGCCATTTTCTTAGACCACCAACATTCTTAGAAAATGTGTCAGCCAGTGTCTGACACATTGTGGAGGTGTAGACAGGTCCCTGAGAGATGGGTCAGGTCCTCTCAGCACTGGATGCCAGGAAGAACCCAGCTCCAGTCTGCCCTGACTCCCCGTCCAAACACAGAGCTGAGAAATGAACTTGCCTTTCAGATCCAAGCCAGATCTTTTCAACCTTTGGTTACTGTTGTGGGCTGAACTGTGTCCCCCCCCCCACAACAATCCCTTGAAGTCTTAACCGCTAGTGCCTGAGAACGTGACTGTCTTTGGAGACTGGTTTTTAAAGAAGTAATTGAGCTAACATGAGATCATTAGGATGGGTCCTAATCCAATATGACCAGCGTCCTTGTAAGAAGAAGACTTGTGAGGGCTGCGTGTGGGGGCTCATGCCGGTAATTCAGAACTTTGGGAGGCCAAGGTAAGAAGATCGCTTAAGGCTAGGAGTTTGAGATCACCCTGAGCACCATGGCCAGACCTCGTTGATATGAAAAGTTTTAACAATTAGCCAAGTATGGTGTCACGTGCCTGTAGTCCCAGCTACTCACAAGGCTGAGGCAGAAGGATCACTTGAGCCCAGGAGTTCAAGGCTTCAGTGAGCTATGATCGTGCCATTGCACTCCAGCCTGGGAGACCAAGTGAGACCCTGACTCAAAAAAAAAAGGAAATTTCAACACAGACACCCATAGAAGATCATGCGAGGACAGAAGAGTCGTCTCAGGAGAACTCAACCCTGCCGACACCTTGCTCTTGGACTTCCAGCCTCCAGAACTGTGAGGAAAATTCAGTATCTGTGTGTAAGCATCCCAGTGTGTGGGACTTTGCTATGGCAGTCCCAGCAAACTCACACAGGTGGAGAAGATGACACTGAGCCTGGGATAGGGATGACAGGGCAGGGCCAGCCCAGACCCAAACTCACACCTCCCACACTACACGAAACCAGCCACAGTCAACAGCTGGTAACACATCCTTTCCACCTCACAAAAACAAGGAATGGCACTGTCTGGATCTATGTGGGAAGGGTCTTCAGAGCCACCAACAGATGCCACCGATGGCTGGCCGGGTGCCCCCCCAGGGCACAGCCTAATGAAGGGACTCTCAGAGGCTTGGCTCCTCCCACATGGCTCAAACTTGCTTCCTTTTTAGGAGTCTGCTTTACACAACCTCCTTCACAAATAGAGTGGATATAAATTTTGACTCACCCCTCCAAATTTTCAGTCATGTAGCATAAGTAAATTAGCTTCAGTTCTGCACCTTCTCCCACCAATCTCAGTGGAAACAAGCGACGAATGCCAAGTTGCAACTATGCCGAGTGTGTAAGCAGCGCCTTAAATCAGATGGAGGCTGTCATTCCCATTCCCAATATTTAATCTCTTTATTCAGGCCTCTTAGGTCCAGGCAGAACCTCGTGATAATTTGGGGAACCTGCTTGATTGCAGTGGGCTATGTCTCTGGCACTGACCCATCACCCTCACCACTGGCCACCCTGGCCACACCTGCCTCTCACGGTTGACCAGGCCCCTTGACGTTTGTTTTCTCAGCACATTCTTCGTTTACAAGGCTGCCCCTCCAGGTCTTGCATATATGGGAAGGTCATCGCTGGACGGATGGGAGTCAGTTCATAGGTGTACCTCTGTTGCAGGAAGAGCAACTTGAGTGAGTATCATTTTTGGAGATGAGAGTTCCACAGGTTTCTCTCTGTCTGTTTCTTCTTGTCCTGAAATTATCAACTGATTTTTTTTTTTTTTTTGTAGTTTTAAAACCAGAACATTTATTGCGTGACTAATCGTTGAAATTCTTAAGATGAACTGGATGCTGCAACAGCTGCCCTTTTGGGTGTGGGTGTTGTTCCTTCACGGAATCCCTGCCTCAGTCTGCGGCACACAGTCTTCGGGAGCCTCATTCGACCAGTCCCGGTGGTATTTCATCTTTTAGCCTTGGCACTCCAGTTACACTTTCTCTTGCACTTGGTGGGGCAGCCGCATTTGCCACAGGTGAACTTCTGAAGGTGGTAGGTCTCAGAGCCAGAGCGGCGGCACAACATGTGCGTCTTATTACGGGGCTTTCCAAACAATGACGTTCCCTTCGTCATCTTGCTTCTGCGGCCGAGACCAGAGAGCTCATCTGATTTTTTTAACACTACAAACATCTCTATCTGCCTTCCTATTCCTCAGTAATGGGGTCCCTGTGTTCCACGATACTCCAGGTTTCACTCCACCCCCTCTGTTTCTAAGCTGTATGTTCTGGTATTTCTATTCATACCACATCGGCGCCTTTTCTGTTTTGCAATCCTGTTTTCCTTCTTTTTGTTGTTTGTGTTTAAACAACTCCTTTATTTCAATTCAAGGTGTCTTGCCACTGTAATTCAATTGTTCATTGGGTCTAATTCTATGTTGTAACAAACAAACACCTTTAAATATTTCTTACCTCTCCAGTCCTCAAAGCCCTAATTCTGAGAGTTGATTTGGCTTGTGAATATCCTCCCACAGGAAAGAGGCCAGGGTAGAGAGTGAGGGGGTAGTCATTTTGGAATTGAAATCCACACATTGAGCAAGAGCCCTTTTATAAAAGCTTGTGAGGATCTGTCTGATCCAGAATCAAAGACTGACCACGCCTAAGGTGTGGCCAGTGTGGTATGGCCACTGACCATGTAAAGAGCGGCATTCATCTTGAGGTGGAGAGCTCCTTAAATGTGGGCAAGGGCTTCTTCTGAACCCTCAATTACTCATTTGAAAGTCTTCCAATTGCTGGAGGTTACCATGAGGGAGGAGATGAATGGCAATGCTTAGGCACCCATTTTTATTGGGAGCCAGAGAAGAGGGGAGCTTAAAATGAAGAATGTGTGAACACATGTATGCATGTGAAGTGTGTGTAACAGTGTGTGTGTGTGGAAGGTACAAGAGTAACACTGTATTTCCAAAAGCAACAATATTCAGAAAGACAACAGAGCCAGGGATGACCTCACCTACAAACAGATTTGTGCTACTCATTGTGGTCTGTTTCAGGTCTGTTTCAAAAGTCCTATTGTCCTGTCTTCCAATGCCCCCTAAATCTCCATCTGGTCCTGCCCTGGAATCTTCAACTTTGGAATTATTCGTCTATGTGCGGCTCTAAAAGTCCAAGTTAACCAGTGAAAGTATTGTCTAGTAGCCTCTTCAGCCATTAACACCCTGATGCCAACTGGCTTATCAGACTGGGAAGATTTGGAGCTGAGCTGCCTTGTGTGCCGTTAACACCGCCATGCCAGTTGGCTTAAACTGAGCAGCACTGGAGCTGGTTCTCAGGAAGCGGGGGAGACATAAGCAACTTCAGAAGTGTGGAAGCAGCTGTTTGATGAGACAGCCCACCCTGGTGGGAGTCTCAGAGAACCACCAGAAGGTAACACATAAGGGTACTGGGTCCCTGAACCCCTATATGTCACTGGCTTGATTTAATGCTTCTAGCTCTGAGAGTGGAGAGAAGAGAGGACAGCACTGACGTTACCTGCGAAGATTGATTTCAAAGGAAGGAAAAGAAGGACAAGTTGCTTTCGGGAGAGAACATTTCCAGGGGGGTCCCTCCTTCCTGAGCTTTTATATTTTAACACAAAGATTTTTTTCTCCCTGCCTCATTATGCCACTCTTGCCCAACTCTAAGTACTTACACTCTTGTGCGTGGCAAACTCATCGTTGCTCCCAATTGTAAAGCCTCGGACTAAGATATGACTCATATGAACACATTCAGTCCTTGCTAAGGGATAGGGTAGACCAGCAGAACCGCAAAGACTGGGTAGTTCCGCCGTCCTCCTGTCTGCACACTCAAGAGAGGCGATTTGCTGGAAGCCCAGGTAGCTTTAGGGCTCTTCCCTGCCCAGGCCACTTCCAAGGTCCTGTACCTAAGTTTGTGTTTGCAATTTTGAGTTGCTAAAGAAGCTCCCCCTCCCCCTGCGATCTGAAAGCTGCCTAAGTCCCAGGCCACACAAAACTAATGTTCACTCTTGAGTATCCGTCTTGGCCACAACTGAACAGGAGCACGTAGCTAAATGTGCTTCCATGAGGGTCTTCATTTTAACTAGGAAAAGCAAACTTCGCAAGTTCTGCTGCAGTTTTCCTAGCAACTGTATATTGTGGGCCATTTAAATGCCCTCTGTCAGTGGTTTCTCTTTTTTCTTATCCTCTTTCTCCTTCATATTCTAGACCCTTCTATTTGGAGATATTTATACCTTCCTCTTTATAACCCACCCACATTTATAGATGAACAGGGCCCTTTGATATGACACCGAAAGACGGGGGGAAGTGTTTCAAAGGGAAATATTCGTGTTGGGTTTTGTTTTGTTGTTTTTGTTGTTACCAAGATTGTGATTCTTAGGATCGATGCTCAGCCGATATGCATTTGAGTCCATTTTTGACTGAAGTCACTGGTATGAAATGACCTTCTGGACCAGCCAAATTCACAGGACTGCCCGGTTCTAATGCTTAATTACTTAATTTGTCTAAAATACATACAGTCTGGAAACTCAAATGACTCTGCTAAAGAATGATTATATCATCTTTGTGGAAGGGAGATCCTAAAACTCCTAAGATGATGATCATTATTTGATAATACATGGGGTACCCCCACCCACACACACACCTAATCACACTGTCAGCCCAGAATGAAGTGAGAAGAGTCTGGCTTTATTTCAAGACCAGTTAGTTAGCTCTTCAGAGTTTCAGTAAGTGTTCTCACTCCCTCCACCCTGACCTTGTATCTGTAATTCATCTTTATTCATAATGTGGCCCATTTAAAGCCGCGGCCTATGAAACACCGTCTAGCAGCTGGGGGTTTGAGCAGATAAAATGTTAGACATTGTAGCGGGGGCTCTCCAGAATAGGACGCTTCGGTCTTGGGGGAGAACAGCGTTCTCTCTCTCTGGAGGGACCCCCAGCACCTAGGTGTAGCCAGTCACCCAAGGCCGCCTGGCACAGGAAGGCAGCGTGGGTGGGAGCCCTTGGGTGGCATGCCCCAGAAACCACAGGAATAGGAAAGGAAAGGGCGCAAATGTCAATTCGTGATTACTCGGACCAGCTACCAATCTTGGTTTCCAAGGGACGCCACTTCAATCTCTTCAGAATGAGCGGCTTCCCAGGGACCGACACGAATCCGCACACATCTTGTGCTGAAATTTCCCCGGGAAGGCGCTGCCATCAGCCGGGCGCTCCGGCTCTCCGCCTCCCTGGCAGCCTGTGGGCCTGTCATCTAGAGGGCTCCCCAGCTTTTCTGCGCTTCCGTGGGAATGGGAGCAGGAAGGGCTTTGAGAACGCAGGCCATGAAAGGTGGTGTTCTTCTGCAGCTCTCTGGGCGCCCCCCACTTCCCGGAGCGCTGGTGATGCTAAAAGGAGCTTCCTTGCTTCCCCCACACCTCCCCCAACCGGCGTTCTGGCAAGATGGCCAAATGTTAGCAAATAATGTGTGGGGGGTGGGGGGGAGCCCAGCACAAGGTGGAGAAGCCGCGGGAGCGCGCGGAGACCCCCCGCCCGGCGGCCCCCCCGCAGACAGGGCCGCGGGGGGGGCGGGAGGGGGCGGCGGGGCTCGCGGGAGCTCGCCGGGCCGGGCGCCTCCCAGGAAGGCGGGGAGGGGAGCGCCTGTTTACCCAGGAGGGCTGTGCTGATAGCACGTTCCTCGAGTTTACTTTGCTTTCCTTGAGTTTATTGTAAAGGGGTAAAGTTTTCGGATCCGTCACGTGACCCTGACAGGTCCTGCCTATGGCGCAGCAGACCACCCACGCCGAGGGCCATGGAACTGCTTAATAGAAACAGGCTTGTAATTGTGAGTCCGCGCTGCACTCCGCCGAAAGCCTCCGGCGGCCCAGCGCGCCGGGGTTTTACACTTTCCGTTCCTTTTGTAAAGACCGAGGAGGAGGAGGAGGAGAAGACGACGAAGACGGAGGAGAAGAAAAACGACCATAGGGGGAGACAAAGAGACCCGCAGCGACAAGGCAAGGGGGGAGACGAGGGAAGACGGGGAGAAGACAGAGGAGCGGAGGACGAGGAAAGGGGGGCCAGGAAAAAAAAAGGAATTGATGTGAAATCCAAGCCCAGCGTCCGCGCCATCGGCACCCGCGCTCCGGGCAGGGGTTGACGGCCGGCTATGGTGAGTGCAGCCGGCGCGGCGGCCGCCGACGCCACCTCGCTCTCGCCCTTCTTGCGCCCCGGGCGGCGCGGGGACACGGGGACGCGGGATGCTTCGTGCCGCGGACGGAGGAGCGAGCCCCGAGCGCGGGGCGGGAGGGGCGGGCCGCTCGCCCGGGCCTTGGGGCCGGGTGGGCTGCGCCGCCCGGGCGCGGGAGCGCGGGTCCCGCGCCTCCACGCTTGCTCGCACGCCGGGGCCCCGCCCCCGAGGCCAGCCCCGAGGGGCGGGGAGGGGGCTGGCCGCGGCGGGCCCCGGCCGAGGAACGGCTCCGGGGGGAATTCTCACGGAGGGGGGTCGCCAGGGCTCCCATTTTCACGCCTGAAAGGGTCGCCACCTTGCCTTCCGCTCATCAGCCTGGTGGTGGCTACTGACTCGCCTGCGGAGGCAGAGCTGGTGATGGAAGGGCTGGTGCGGAGAGTGACAGCGCCGAGGGGAGGGGGCTCGGAGCGCGCGCGCGGAAGCCGCTGCCGCCCGCTCGGGGGGAGCAGCAGCAGGATCGGGCGCACGCTCGCGCCCCGCAGCCCTGCTCTGCCGACCGCACGCAAGCCTGGGCGAGCGGGACACCGGGACTGAGAGTCACCTTACCCACCTCCCCCTGCCTCGCTGCGGGAAAAGGGTCAGAGGGGCTTTTGGAGTTCAGGAAGTGGCGGTGGGTAGGAGAGGCGGTAGATGCGACTCTTGTGCCCTCCAATTCAGGCGCTCGGGTGCCTGCCACCCTTACAGAGGTGGGCGACCAGTCCTGTGCTGAGCGCAGAGTGAGGCCTCAGGGGAGCCCGCGGGCGACCCGGGCCCAGCGCTGAATCCCAAGACCCCCCAGAGACTGTGCCTCTGGGTGACTTGCGCTGTGTCTCCACGTATTTATGTTCATGTTTAAAATGATGCTAGCGTATGGATGAGCACACTCTCACGGAAACTGATCTGTTTCCGTCACCTAAGAAGAACCATATGGGTGGCTGTGTGTGGAAGACACCCATAGACCTGTTTTCCTGCACGTGGGAGAGAAGGCTGTCTTCCTCCCTTTTTTCCTTTCTTCCTCCCTGGGGAGGAGAAATACAAAAGAACTAGACATAAATAATAGCCACATGGGTGGCTCTAAATATTGATAATTGGATCACTGAGGTATTGAACTACCACAATAGGCCTTTTTCAGCATTCTGTGTGTGTTCATTTCTTTTAGGTTTTTATTTATTTCTGTATTTATTGGCAGAGCAGTTCAGCATGCAATTAATTGCCTCCACAAAGAAAGACAGTGCTTTATGGTGTCATCCTTTGTTATTGCAACTTACAATTTCTGGGTGGTACTCAGGATAAATTGTTGCCTCAGGTGCATGGAGTGCCCAAGTTGTAAAACAAGGGGCTTTCAATTTTGAGTTTGTGTGTGTTCCAGTTGTCACCCAGCTTCCTTCCACAAGGCTGTAAAATGCCTTTGAGTCCATGATCTGTTTCAATTAAAACGCTGAATCAAGGTGGATATCAATAGGCCCCACCATTCTCAATTTAGGGTATTAGCTTCATTTCAAACTCGCTGTGAGAGGTGTATCTAATTTCTGGTTATAATCTAGTCATAATCTGACAAGCTATTTGAACAAAAGTTAGAACCATTTGGAATTATTTTGTGAAAAGAAAAAGGCTGTTTTACAAATTATCTTCAACTTTCTACAGATAAACTGATGGGGTAAATCGAGGTGGATTAAAATATGTCTCCCGTTTTATCCTCTCTCTCTCTCTCTCTCTCTCCCATCTCACACACACACACACACACACACACACACACCTTTTATTTTCTCCAGCCTCTGCCACAGTGTATAATGCCCTATTGAGATGTGTAGGCGTGATGTGTAAACCGGATTAGCAGTATGAAAGAAAGACACACAATAAGCTGGAATTGTTTTACTTCCCTTTCATTTCTCATGCCTATATTTCTAATAAATTTGTTGCTCCAGCAGTGGGTCAAAGGGATCATGTTGCTCAGCTCCTTTTTCAGGCAAGACCCAATGGCAGAGATCACTGAAATGAATGGTGTGCCTCCTAGCAAACGCAAAGCTTGATAGAGATATATTAGACAGGGAGATAGAGGCGAGGCGAGGGAAGGATGCAAAGCATGTTCAAAGTCTGGGTGTTTCAGGAATACATCTCTATCCATTAGAGGAAAGCAATGTGGGTAAGAATATATTTAGAGAAAGGGAGATCAATACAGGGGTCAATGCTCTGTTTTCTTTCAAGTTCATAGTAGGCTCTGAACATTCAGCAGTTGGTGGCATGCTTAGCAAGAGAATACCAATAGCTTTTGGCAATGCATAAAGTCTAATTCCCCCTTTCAAGCTAGTATTTAAACCTGGAGTAATCAATGTGGAGATTTCTGGGACCTTCCCAGGACACTCCCCCTCTGTGGCTTTCCCCCACCCCCAGCTCACTGTAAGCTCAAAAAATGCCAGTGCTCCCGGGTTTGTGCTGTAGACCCCTCATTTACTCCTTTGTGGAGTTAGGAGCAGCTTCCCATTAAAGGAGATCAGGGGTAATTAGCAGCATTATTTTGACAAGTTGGCTAGAGCTGTTCCCCTTTCCTCCAGCCTGGGGAGGGGGTAAATAAGGGGAGGAAACAGAAGGTGGAAGGGAGTAGGGGAGGGGAGTCAAGCCCAGTAGTGTTACATTTGGTGGCTGCTGAATCTCCCCCACGTCACCCCACCACTTCCCTGAAACCTTTTAGACACATTTTCTCCCATCACCTTTTAAGAATATACAAAAGCTGCCAATGAGAAAATAAAAAGGCATTCTTAGGGAGCCAAGAAAATGTGGTGGATGGTGGCAGACTGGCTTGAGTTAAGACTCAACTCTTATTCAAGGTACCCGCTTGGATGCTCAAGCCCTGCCTTGACCATCACTCACATCCTGTATCCCGAGCTCCCCATGCACTAAAAGAAAATTGCATCAAATCCCCAATTCCTCTCTCTGTCCCACCCTCTCAACAACAATACTGTAGGACTTAAAATCATGTTTGCAATTCCTTGCATTTCTGGAAGAGAGTATTAAACTTAGTATACAAAATTATAAATAGCCCCAGGGTCAGATTACTGGAATACATTAACCCCTTTATTCATTGATACTCTGCAAAAGTTAGCCAAATTACATTGGATTTTAAAGACCCATTTGGTTTGATCTGAGAAACCAGTGAAAAGTTAAATTTCACTGTGGTTTTTCCTAACTCCACCAGGTCTGGCTCCCACAATTGCTTACCATTGGAACATCCCAACACAAAGGGCAGATGTTTTATTTCACTGTCATCATTTAGATAATCTGATGTCATTTTTGAAATGTGTGTGGCGTGGCCATGGATATTTGCAGTATTGGAACAGAGAGGGAGGAGATGTGAGGGAATCCAGGGAGCTTAAGGCATCTGCTTTGAAAACTACAGACTCCGATGAGAAGTCTTGGATCATGACTGGGAGATCAAAATGACAATTTATGATTGAGATGAACTTTACTTGGAAAATGGAAATGGAACACTCAGCTCTTGCTTCATAGAGGCTGGCAACTCCTGCTGGCTGATAAGGTCCCAAGTTCTCACTTATTTGGTAACTCTCACAAGGGGTGCCAAGAGGGAGAAGGGCCATTTAAAGGAACTGTCTTCCGGAGGGCAACTTAGCAGGTCTGGCTGCCCCCCCCCTCCCCAGTCAGCCTCATCCCAGGTCTGTGGAATCCTTGTGGTTAGTTGAAGCTTACAAACCCGGTGTGGCACAGCGGTGTGGCATGCATATTAAAGCCGACAATGCTTACAAATGTAAATAAGGGCAGATTGATTAGGAACAACATTATCGCTGGGAATGTCGCACTCGCATGCATCAGCAATGAGGCAAATTGGGGGCAGCCTCAGCCCTGACCACCCAAGTCGAGCAGGCTTTTACACTGGCTCCTCTTCCCTTCCTTAAAACGTTACAGAAACAAGGCCAATTAGATCCTCAAAGTAATTCATCTCTGAGTATGAAAAGGCAGACCACAGGGGAAGCGGCGGGTGGGGGGGTGGGGAGATTAAGATAGCGCTCGTTAGAGCCCAGGCTCCGGAGTGCGTCCTGGAACCCACGGGTAGAATTTACAGGCCGGGACCATTGTGTAAGATGCTGAAAAGTTAACCTATCAAACAGCGGGCGAGGGGGGCTCAGGGCACTGAAAACCCCGGGGATCAATGTTCAAAACGCTTAGGAATTAAGTCAAACTAAGGGATATGAGGCCGAGTGGAAGAGGCTTTGCCACTGAAATGAAGTGCATGCGGGCAGCGGCCGGAACCGGAGGACATGCCGCTGCGTGCGGAGAGTGAGGCGGATGCATTACGGGTACACAGCTTACTGTTTCCTTCCAGAATTCCATCATCCAGGCAGCTATACCGAAATCCCTCTAGTAAAACATTGGGACGAAAAACTAATAGTTTTGGTCCAAAACGTGGCGAAGAACTTTGGAAAGACAAACAGCAACGTGTCTACGGCTACTCGGTTCCTTGCCCTCGGGCAAGCTTGAAATACAAAAACGCTGACATGTAAAACTAGGGGGTGCAACCCCCCTCCCCCGTTTTTTTAAATGCAATTTCCCAAAGCAAGCACACATGGTTCGACCTGAAGTGTCTGCACAACCATTCAGTAAGAAAAGCGAGAACAGTAAACCTCTCTTCCTGTTTTGTGCTATTTGTCAGCCCTAATAAACATCAGGATTATACTCAAAGATGAAACTGGCAATGTGTGGAGCCGTCCGTCTGCGCTCTTTATCAACGAACGCAGCGTTATTTTCCTCGCGCGATGCCCGCCGCCTTCCGAGTTTCCGCAGCCCTCCCCTGAGCCACTCACAAAATCACGTGCTCCTTAAGCGGTCTGAGTTTTGAATTTCCGCGCTGGCCCGGTACTCAGGTCCCCCCTCCGGATCCTGCGAACGCCCCCCAAACACCTCCACCCCATCTCCCTCTCTGTCTCGGGACACCCCGCTCTGCCCCCGGCACCGCACACGGTTTGCGGGTTCGGGGGTCGGGGGCAGGGCCTCCCCCTGAAGCCGGGGAGGTGGAGAGACTAGAGGGAAGGTGGCCAGGCTGGCGGGGGATGGGAGGTGGAGGAGGCTGCGGGGCGAGGGAGGAAGAAGGCGCAGGCCGAAAGAAGGAAGCGGGGAGGGGGAAACCGCCGGGGAGGAAGGAAGGGGGTGGGGGAGAGCCGGTGGCCGGGCCCCCTACGGGAGCCGCGTGGACCGCCCCGGTGGCCGGCGCGCCCCGCCGCAGTCCCTAGCGCGCCCGGGCCGCCAGCGCGGGGCCACTGAATGGGCAGGGACTCGTGAGCGCGACCATTGGCCGGCTGCAGGGAGGCGGCGCGGGCATTGGGCAGCGTAAGGGGGCCGGTCCGCCTTCAGGAATGTACTACGGCGCGTCCGGCACGTCCGTCCGCGCCGGCTGGGCGCGCGCCTTGCCTGGGCTCCCGGGAGGCCGTGCTGGAGGCCAGGAGCTCGTCCGACGCCCCCGCCTCCCTACCTGCTCTGCCCCGACCGCGCGGGCGCGGGGAGTCCAGGAGCCGGACGCGCGCGCGCACGCGCACCCGGGCCCACGCGCGCGCGCAGGCCTCCCGGCGCGGGGGGTCACGTGGCCGCCGGAGCTCCGCCTTCTCCCTACTCCTCCCCCTTCCCCTCCATCTGGGTTTCTTTCTTTCCTTTCCTTTCTTCTTTTTTTTTCAATGAACACACACCGTGTGCATCTTTAAAGCCACACCGCCCCATTTCAAGACTTCACTGGGCTTCTCGCTACTGCGGTCCCTCTGCAGTTCAACCCTGTTTAAAAAAACAGAAATAAATACTGAAGTGAAGCAAATGAAGGGTTTGCGAGTCGGGCTCCTCCCGCAGGGAGGAACGTTGTAACTTGCAAACGTAAGAAAAACACATTCCACTTTCCAAAAACAATTTTTAAAAATAAAAAGTAAAAGCCTAGTTGTGTAGACGTGTCTCGCTTCAGGATCCACCTCAAAGGGTCGGGTATTTTCCACCTCCGCGGGAAGCGAATCCCTAGGATGTCTTGGTGACACTGGACGCGGTGTCAGGACAAATCCCCGCGATCCGCGCACTATTTGTTTCGAATATATCCAACATCGGAGCGCTTGTAATCTCCTACGTCATACTATTATTAACTATAACATGCATACCGGGTTTTGTAAAAAAAAAAATAATAAAGCTGACTATATAAACATCTGGTTAATAAAAAAGGGGATTACAAATGAACCCAAAATAATCAGGAAAACTTTACTCTCTCAAGGAAACAATTCCGTTTCTCTGAGTTGTAAAAAGGATTCTGTTGTTTCTCTTTTACTTTTGTCACATTGAAGATTCAAATAAAAAAGCCTCTGCCTCCCCCAAGACTGCTTCGGTGTCTGGATTCCACGTTTATAGAACACTGACCCCTTCAAAGCAGGACTGTGCTGTCGTGGGTTTTTTTCATTTTTAAGGTGGGGGGAGGAAAGCAGGGGGCAGCGGGGGGCAGACAGATTTTAAGAAAGGGTGGCTTTTCCCAACGCTTGCTTTCCTCTTTAACTTTCCATTCTGTTTATCTTAATGCGAGGCGTTGTTCCCTGCAAGAGCCTAAGTCTTCCCTTTAGTTAGAAGAGAGAGGAGGAAAAAAAATCTGGCACACACTGGCGCACTGTCCAGCAGTCTGTCATTATTGGTGCAGGCCTGGGAATGCGAGCCGGACCTCCCAGTATTTGCTGCAGCTTGAGGCCAAGGTGCCTCTGAAAGGCTTTTCTTTGAGGAATTTCAGAAATTGTTTAAGCTCTTAAAAAAATATTACATTTCCCCCCCGTGTCTACCGCGAGGCAAATGTTCGTGTGTGTGCGTGTGCGCGCCTGTGTGCGCGCAAAGGGCATCCCACAAAAAGAAGACACTGTTGAAAAGAAAAGGAGTAAGAGAAAGGAGGGGGGAGCATTCCTTAATGGAAGTATTGCATGCGAGAAGGTTGGCGCTCTCAGAGGCTGCCCCGAAGCCGGGGATGCACACACTGGGTTGCCTACCTGGGTGGTCTCTCTACTTTGGTGAGCTGTTGCTAAGCAGCTAATAATAGTCATGTTTGCTGAGTAATTTCTGCCCTCCGCGAGCCAATCGCGTCGCAGAAACCCAAGCCATCTGACAGCCCCGGGGGCGGGAGCTCCAGCCTTTTTCTCTTTCGCTCGCTCTCTCCCCCCTCCACCCCCTCCCCTCCTCCTCTTCTTTCTCCAAATGGAGAGAGTTCTTTTTTATTTCTTCCATCTCATCTATTGAATCAAGGAGCTGCTGCGGCCGCTGCCCGCTGCACACACACAGAGCGGAGTCCCCAGGTCCCGGGAGCGAGAGGCGCGCTGCACAGGGACAGAATGGTCCAGCGAGTTGGCGAGGAGCACAAGAAAGCAGAGTCCGGGACCGAGCAGCCACCGCGAACCCAGCAGCCAGAGCCCGAGCAGCAGCTCCTGGAGCCGCCACCGCCAGCAGCAGCCACCGCGGGAGCAGCGGCAGCGGCGGCTGCCCCGGCCCGGCAGCGCTGAGACCCGCCGGGCACCCTCGGACCCCGCGGCGGCGGCGGCCGCTCTGCGCTTATCCTCCGCGGCCGCTCGGGCGACCCGGGAGTCGCCGAAGGAGCCAGCGCGGCCGGCGGGAGCGGCGGGGATTCGCTGGCTCTTTCTGCAGTGAAGGGGTCGCGGCGCGGGGCCAGGGGGCGGGTAGGGGGAGCTGGGGACTGCAAGGAGCGCCGCGGAAGCGCCCGAAGGACAGGCTCGCTCGGCGCGCCGGCTCTCTCCTTCCCGCGAACTGGATGTGGGCAGCGGCGGCCGCAGAGACCTCGGGACCCCCGCGCAATGAGGCAATGGAAGGCGCAGGGTCTGACTCCCCCGGCAGCGGCCGCGGCCGCAGCGGCAGCAGCGCCCGCCGTGTGAGCAGCAGCAGCCGCTGGTCTGTCAACCAGAGTCCGAGCCCGAGCAGCCTGCGGCCAGCAGCGTCCTCGCGAGCCGAGCGCCCAGGCGCGCCAGGAGCCCGCAGCGGCGGCAGCAGCGCGCCGGGCCGCCTGGGAAGCCTCCGTCCCCGCGGCGGCGGCGGCGGCGGCGGCAACATGGCCTCGGCTGGTAACGCCGCCGAGCCCCAGGACCGCGGCGGCGGCGGCGGCGGCTGTATCGGTGTCCCGGGCCGGCAGGCTGGAGGCGGGAGGCGCAGACGGACCGGGGGCTGCACCGCGCCGCCGCGCCGGACCGGGACTATCTGCACCGGCCCAGCTACTGCGACGCCGACTTCGCTCTGGAGCAGATTTCCAAGGTGCATTTCAGACTCTCTCTTCTCCTCCCACTTTCTCTTCCCCTCCTCTAACTCTTTGGGATCGCCCCCGCTACACACACAACACACACAGTCTCTCTCTCTCTCTCTCTCTCACACACACACACACACACACACACACACTTCTCCAGGAAAAGCAACAGACAAGTGGGGGATTGAAAAATTCAAACCCTCCCTCTGGTCCTGGGAGGAAAGGGCTGTCTGAGGTCCGCAGGGGGTGGAGGTGTGCGTGCGTGCGTGTGTGTGTGTGTACACACATGCCCTCCCCGGCGTGCCTTTTCCGGAGGACTGGAAAGCCGTCCACTGCGGGCCACCTCCAGGGCGGCCGCGGCACTGCCCCCTGCCCCGTGCCCCCTGCCCTGGAACTCCCTCCTCCTGTGCCCCTGCCCCTATTTGCAGCCTAAACCCGGTAATGCTGCCACATTTCTTAACATCTTGCAGGGGGAGGCGGAGTGGAGAGGCGGAGAGAGGAAGGGGGAGGGAGCCCAAATAAAGGTGGTTTCCTTTTTTGGCAGCCGGTTTTGCTTTTGTTAAGCATGAAATCTCTGCTCCCTTAAAAAATTATTCGGAAAAAGACATCTCCCCCGTTTCCCAGGTTTAGAGCTGCCTCTCCTCAGGGCCCTGGTCGGGGGAGGGGAAGTTGTAAACAAATTGCCACCTTAAATTCGCGGTGCGGGTCTGCGGAGTGGCCGGGTTCATTGTGTTTACGAGGCTCGCTGAAATGTGTGGAATCCGGGGAAGGCGAGCACCCAGACGGGGGGCCCGCCGGGGCCGCAGATCAGCGCTGGGGAAACGCCGCGGCGGGGAGCAGCCTGCGCCGGCCTGGGCCCTTCCCCTGTGTACTCGGCTGTTTTTTACGTTTAACCAGAAAGGAAGGGAGAGGAGGGAAAGATCCTTGTGGCTGCCCTCTTCCGATCACAAATATTGTCGTAAGTTACAAATGGCTGCTCCATTTCCTAATTCAGCTCACACAGCTTCTCCCAACGCTATGGAAATTCGCCGGGAGTGAACTCCCGCGGCCGCGCTCACCACGTGGATCCCCACTCACTAGCACTCTAGGCGGGGGTCCAGTTGGGGGACCGGCAATGTGTTGTTCCCAAAGCGCGCTCGCCCCTAGCGCCCCCCCCGTCCCCCGAGGGTGATGGACGGAGCAGGACTTCAGGGACAGGGGGACCTGGTTTGCGGGCTCCTGAACTTTGGGCTCCGTCGCTGGGATTACGCAGCCCCCTCCCTTCTCAGGTCTGGGGTGAATATTGCCTGTGTCCAGTGGTCTCTCTCCTCTATACCCGGGCTTCCTCTTCTCCTGCATTGCAGCCGCAGCAAATCGTACTGGGGGGATCCGGCGGGTGGGGGCGCCCTGATGTCCCCGAGGTGCAGCTCCCCACGCTGCGGCCCGGCTTTGATTTCTGACCGAGCCCCCCCACGACGTTCGGGTCCGCTGGGGCTGCAGCCTCGAGGGTGAGTCCCTGTGCCGCGGCAGCGCGCACCCCCAGGCTGTTGGGGGCTCACCCGGCGGGTGCGCGAGAGCGGGCGTGGGTTCGCGGGCCGCGACTTCCCGGCGCTCACTCCTCCCTTCTGCTTCGTCCCCAGGGGAAGGCTACTGGCCGGAAAGCGCCGCTGTGGCTGAGAGCGAAGTTTCAGAGACTCTTATTTAAACTGGGTTGTTACATTCAAAAAACTGCGGCAAGTTCTTGGTTGTGGGCCTCCTGATATTTGGGGCCTTCGCGGTGGGATTAAAGGCAGCGAACCTCGAGACCAACGTGGAGGAGCTGTGGGTGGAAGGTAAGAGCGCCCGCCGCGGCGCCCGCGCCCCCGGCCCGGTCCCTGCTCGCGGCTGATAGAGATATTCGCCAGCGCACACCTAGAGCCCGGCCGCGGCCGGCGAAACCCCCTGCCCGCACCCGCGGGATTGTTTATTGTTTGGGCGCCTGGCCGGGAGCCAGGCCCTCCCGACAAAGGCCGCGCTGTAATCTACTCTCGGGCGCTGCGCGGCGGAGGTGTGGTGGGAGAGAGCGGCGGGGGCGGGCCGGGGCGCGGGGCCCCCTCCGGGACGGACCACTCCGCGCGCCGGGGACCCCGGGGCTCGCCGTCACCGCCGCCGCCCGCCTCGGCCGCACCCCGAGACGCGCCCTGGGGCTGGCCTCTCCCTGCCTGGCTCCCCGGCTCGACTTCCTCTCTCCCCCCACCCCCACCCACCGCGTCCAAAGAGAAAGGAGTCGGGAGGAGCCAGAGGCCACCCCTCCGGCTGGCGGGAGTGTGCGCGCCCCCGGCGGCCGCGGCCGGTGCGCTGGGGAGGGCCAGGGGCGGGCGCAGCGCAGGCCTGCGGAGGCGGCGGCGTGTGTGGTCCTGTTTTTGGACAGCTTTCAACTCTTGTGGAAAAAAACATTTGTCTCAAGGTACAAAAAAGCGGGATGGGGGTGGAAGGAGTGGAAAAAAAATAGTAAGGCTCAGACTGGAACGCATGTTTGCAAAGTAGATTAATGTTTCCTCGCGGGTGGGGGCTTTTTACATGGAATTATTCTGGGGAAAGGCTGCATTTTGCAGGCAAAGAAAAGAAATGTTTTAAGAACGCGGGGTTCTCAAAACCCCTCTCAGAGGGGTTCTGCCAGTCTTTTACCTACGTTCCTCAGTTTTGGGGTTCTTGAGACCTTCACAAGTCAGTTGCAGATTTAAAATAGATACATATTTTTTCGAAGACAAATATTTTTGCATTATTTTGATGACACCGATTTAAATCTTTTCCCCCGCCTGGTTGTTTCTTAATTATCTTCTTGGCAAGTTCCAAATCCAGCTATTTAGAAACATTTTAACCCTAAACACCACGTTGGGCATCTCTTATCTTACAAGAGGGAGGTAGGAGAGGGTTGAGGTCACTATGTAGATAGTTCAAACTAAAATACCTGGAGCGTTTCTCAGGACGCTGAAGAGTTGTGTGAATCATCGCTTCAGTGATTCCTTTCAGAATGCTGTTGAAGATGAACCCTGGAGAATATTTCCTTAATCTCTCCTTGTTTGTGAAGATTCAGCTTGCAGAGTTTTGCAAGCCTGTGGTGGAGTTAGAGTATTTAGCTGAGAAGTGACAATTAAAAAATAGCCCACATAATTAAGACAAACATTCCTGCCTTAAGTAGTTTGGTAATACAAAAGTGTTCTTTGAATTGAATCCATGGAGTAATTTACCTCAGTTCAACGATTCAGTATCTTTGGTAGATAAAAGAAGGGTTTTATCGAGCA
This sequence comes from Ateles fusciceps, assembly GCA_036589455.1. Taxonomy (NCBI): domain Eukaryota; kingdom Metazoa; phylum Chordata; class Mammalia; order Primates; family Atelidae; genus Ateles; species Ateles fusciceps. Next base: position 1,002,666 of record JAZHEH010002996.1, on the reverse strand, counting down.
GCTATTATGCTCGTAGCAACAAGTTTGCTGGAGCGCCTACATCTTAGGCAGAGGGCACAATACCAGCAGGGGCAGCAGCTGAGGAGTTTGGGAGTGGTGTGATTGGCTAGACCGTCGGGGCACTGTCATAGATTCTAGGACAGAACAGGGCATGAGCAGAGAGGAAGGCCTACTCGTCCATATGTTCACTTTCCGCCGCTTGGCCCAACCTGTATTTGTTACCATCCTATGAGGATGACAGAACATGACTTTGTGTTGTTCTGAGCTAGAGTTTTTAGTAGACCTTTAGCACGTTGAAGGAGAGAGAGAATGTGATTTATTTTCTTAGCATTGCATATTTCTGGAAATAAGTTGGTTTCTGCATAACACGACCCATTTCCAGTCCTGGAAGGAGAAGCAATCCTAGCAGTTTTATGGGCGCTGCCAGTTGCCTAGTGAGAGAGAGTAGAGTTTTTCTTTTTCAATGGACTGGATGAGGACACCTGTGAGGGGAACGCTCACTTGGCTTACTTTTGGCAGTTTCAACATGGCTCACTGGTTCTTGGGCCAAACGTTATTTACTCAGTGCAAATACTATCACTTGTTGAGCAACTGCCATGCACCAGGCACTTATATATTATCATACGCCTTACAACTCAATAAAGTAACTATCAATTATTATCTTTATTTTATTTGTATAGCATGACAGTGTACGTACTGTCTTTATGTATGATGAGGATTGTCCCATTTTACAGACAGGAAATGCCGGTTCTCTGTGTGTCTCCCTATTTACTTTGCCTGCTAATGGCATAAGTCATTTCTTCTCCAGTTGCCTTGTCTTTGATCTTTTATTCATTCATTTATTCAGTGCTAAATTCTTCCCCCTAGAGAAGAACCAACAGTTTCGTAAGTGCAGATAAATCCAGCTAGGGAGGTGACCATACTGTTGTATAAATTTAATTTCATTTCAAAGCAGAAGTAGCTGTGTAGAGATCTTGTTTGTGATGTGGTGAGCTGAGTGTTCGTATCAGTAGTAAGTAGTGTGAGCATTTGCGTTCAGGAGTAAGAATTCCCCTGCTGTTCTAGACGTCAGTAGACATCCATGAACTGAAGTGAGTAATAGCTCCAAATTTAAGTTTATTTTATATGTCAGTCTCATAGATAAATTCCTCATCTCTATCAGCAACGAAGTCTGTCAGATGGTCCTTTCTTGGTGGGTTGTTCTGAAGGTTCTGGGCATGAGTTTTGGTATGAACTGGGCATGAACTGAGTGCTTGCTAAACAAATAAATGAAATAGATAGAGGTAGCATATTTTCCTAGTTAGAAAACAACAGAAGAAAGCAAAGTGTGAGATTTTAAGGGAAGAGGGATGCTGAGGGATAGTTTGTAAGAAGCTGTTTCTCCTGCAATTTAAAATCACAGGAGCGTGTGTGTGTATGTGTGGGGGGGGATGTGTGTCTGTGTGTGTAGCACATTTTCTTACTCTGCATATCCTCCTGTCTGCCAAAGTCATGTTAATGTTATCTTTTTACTACAGCTAGCAAATTAAAGGGATCCACTCAATAGGCTGTATCTTCGAACTGACTTTCATGCTTTGTTTAACATGCTGGGGAAATGTGGCTTTATAAAGAGTTGGAATATACATCAGCCACAATGTACAGACCAATATATGCTAGATAAGGAAGAGAGAGAGAGAGAGAGTGTGTGTGTGTGTGTGTGTGTGTGTGTGTGTGTTAGTAGGCATTGTTGATAAGAATTATTGTATTCTGTTGTTAAACTGTTCATGTAATGATTGCCTTTTAAGAAACTGTTAATTACATGTTAAGATACCAGCTTGGGTTTTAGGGTTATACTGTTTGCAAATCAAAATTGTCAAATCAATTTCACATGTGTGTGGTATAGTGAGGTTTAATACCGAATATGTCTACTGATACAGTGGACATCTGCTGTTGCAGAAACACATGACCATGGCAGCAAGGTGGGGGGAGAAACTAATTGTCATTGAAAAACACAAGGGTGGCCGGGCGTGGTGGCTCACGCCTGTAATCCCAGCACTTTGGGAGGCCAAGGTGGGCAGATCACAAGGTCAGGAGTTTGAGACCAGCCTGACCAGCATGGTGAAACCCCATCTCTACTAAAAATACAAAAAATTAGCCAGGTGTGGTGGCACGAGCCTGTAATCCCAGCTACTCAGGAGAATGAGGCAGGAGAATCACTTGAACCCGGGAGAAGCACTTGAACCTGGGAGGCAGAGGTTGCAGTGAGCTGAGTTTGCACCACTGCACTCCAGCCTAGGCAATAGAGCGAGACTCCGTCTCAAAAAAAAAAAAAAAAGAAAAAGAAAAATAGAAGCATTCATTCTGCACATGTTCTCAGTGCCTATTCTGCACCACCATTGCAGAAGGCTCTCCAGAGAGATGGTAAAAAGCCACAGTCTCTGCCCTCAGGGGAGCTTTATACAAACATCCAGCAGGCATACGGACCAGTATGTGGGTGGTTAACATGAAAGACAGCAGTGCCAAGATGGCAGGAAAACTGGGGACATCTTCTAGGCTGGCCTCAAGGGGGGAGGCCTGAGCCAGGCACAGGGGCTGGAAGGGAAAGGGTAGGGGGCATTCCAGGCAGAAGGAACAGCATGGGCAAAGGCTCCGAGAACAGGAACGTGGCCCCCTGGAGGGCAACCAGTGCCTTCCTTTGTGGGGTCTTTGAGATTGGGTGGGAGCCTGGAAGCTGGGCCACTCCCTCAGGGCCATTTCTCAGAAGTCTCCCTGCTTGGCTGGGGGCTGCCAGTGCTTCCTGCTAGCCACCCCTGTCTCATGAGTGCGCTCACACGTTGGCCTCTCATGTCTTCCCTGGAGCCGTGAATGCTTGACCCAGATCTTGCCCTTCTGGGGACAGACTGGTGTTATTTTTAATCTTACCTATTTCTTTGTTGGTATTTCCTTATTGAGCAGTTTTAGCCCATCTCCCTCAGTATCTATTTCCCTTCGTATCAACCCCCTCCTCCAGCCCTCCCTCAGACACAAGTTTCTTGTCAAGCTTTTTCAGTGATAGAACATTCATTTATCTCTTTGAGCTTTTTGTTTTTTTTCTAAAAGCTTGCTCAGCTCCTGGCCTCCCTTTCTGCAGAGGGCAACTGACTTGAAATGAATCCATAGTGCCTTGGTGTTTGGATGTTAATATTGCTGCAGGCCAGTGTCGAGGGAGGAGAAGGCAAGCTGTGAGCTTGACTTTTTTTAAGAAAAATAGAAGAGATTGTTTTTTAAAATACGTTAAAATATGTGCTTGATATGTCTAAGTGCTTTCAAGTTTGTACCTTGCCAGTGTTACACTTTCAGTGTTCTTGAACTCAGACAATTAGTTGTAGGAGAAAACCACTCCTTCAGTTTGGAGCAAGGTCCCTCAACCTCAGTACTGTTGACACGGGGGCTGGATCATCCGCTGCCTGTGGCTGTTCTGCACACTATAGGATGTTTAACAGCATTCTGGCCTCTACCCACTAGATGCCAGTACCACCCTCCCAGTTGTGACAACCAGAATGCTTCCAGTCATTGCCAGATGTCTCTAAGGGAAGGGTGAAAATCATCCCAGTTGAGACCCACTGGTTTAGATGATAAAAAGATTTTGATTGGAGGACCCATGCTGTGCACATGGAAGGTGTTTATTATGACGGAGTTGTGGCTGCAACGCATTGCATAGATGGAAGAGTATTAGTCTTCTTTAAGATAGCAGCCCCATCCCATTCCTGTATTTACTGACCCAGATAACTAATTCTTTTTCTTAGAATGACATTAAATATCAAAGAAAAACGCCATGTTGGGTCAAAGAGGAATGAGGCCATGGAGAAAGAAATACTTTATATTTGGGTACCCGTTGGGATGGGGGATATCTAATTTTGCTGAAAGACTGGTTGCACCTCAACCCCAGTAGCCTGAAGATTTGTAGCATGAAAGTGACTTTCTGAAAAGTTTTAATAGAAGATACCACTGCCTTTGTTCATATTGAAATAACAGCTCCTTCAGAAGCCCGTCTAGTGTATTAACTCTTTGGTGGTCTCATCTCTTCCAGATGTGTTTCTATCACAAACCACTCCCACTTGTCCCTCCAGGAGACCTTATGGAGCAGAAGCAAGGGACAGCAAGGGACCAAGGCAGTCCACCTGGAAGGGCAGAATGGGCTCTGCTGTCACTGCCCTTCCACAGCGGTCATCTGGTTTCTGTTCTCTGGGGCTGCCATTTTGGGGGCATTTCACAGGGACAGGAAGAAAAATGCAGCCCCTTTCTGTTCCTTGGACCCCCATACGTGGTTTAAAAGGAAGAATATGTTTAGATAGGTATTTATTAGTTTCCACTACTGGGTATGCACATTTAGGTGGAAGCAGTTGTGGTATTTCTTTCATATTTGGTGAAAAACGATTGGAAATGAGAAGCTACCAATAATTGTTTAAAAAAATAACAAATAGCCCTCAGGTGCCTTCTACACAGGGCAGTTAACCCTGCAAATCCTCCCAATCTCTTTGCTGTCTGCCATTCTCTGACCCTTCAACAAGTTGAAAGGACAGGTTAGGTAATGGGGTGTTTCTGATGCATAGGACACTGCCCGGAGGTTCCAGAAGATGACAGCTTCCAGATGTATGAACAGCCTGATCCGTGTGTTTAGATTACGCGCCACAGCTGATGCGGAGATTAATGCTGGCCTGGACAAGCCATGGGAGATTTGTCTGGGTTTCCACAATGCCATGTTTACGTTTCATTTGGGTTTCTCCTTCAAAGCTGACCTGCCTGTGACCCCGGGCTCTGTCCACTCGGGGCAAGCTGGAAGTCGTCCGCCCTGCTCTCCTACTTGTATTGGGGTGGGGAGAGTCACAATTCAGCAGAGAAAGGGGGCGCTCTGGTGGCTGCCTCCTCCTCACCATGCCAGCTGTCTGCCCAGATTTAGCCCCGATGAGTGTTCTGTTCTACTCAGGATGTGTTTCACTGTAAAAGGTTTTTTGGCTTGAAAAACAAGTATGGAAATTTTATGAAATAACTTTAAAGGGGACCAGATTTAATAGAAGCCACTTTGCATAAATGTAGTATTTTAACTTCTGGTACTTTTTTGACACTGTTTGGGGGGGGAGAAAAAGCTGAGGGAATTCCAGCTGTATCAGACACCCCCATGTAATAACCATAGCTGTGTCATTCTATTATAATACTATTAATATTTCCTTTGCCCCCTCCTGGCTCCCAGAACTGCTGCTGCCTCCTCCCCCCTCCCCTTCCCCTCCTGTCCTTTCTCCCACCCACCCACCGACCCCTAAACTGCCCATGTCATTTCCTTCCAAGTGGGTGTCTGCAGTTACGAGTGTGAACTCTGAAATGGTAGTAAGTCTGGCTAATCACAGACTGAGAGAAGGGAATTAGAACATTTATTATTTCAAGCCAGCTGCGGGAGATACTAGATACAGAGCTGCCATTTGCATCCCTTGGCATTCTTATTTTGGTTACGGTTGGTTCCAAGACCACACTCTTTGATGGGCTCTTGGCAGAAGATGTGATTCCCCTGTTGAAGAACCATGACTTTTTTTAATGGGCTTCTGAGGCAACTTTAGAATCCATTGACAAGTTTCTTCAATCCATACCCTGCCACCAGAGAGAGTGGGAAATAAGTCCTGGTCCCCTGTGCTTACTGTGGCACATGAACAGTGGAAGAACTGGGTTCCGTAGCATTTCTGGGACTGTGAGTGGAGCACAAACCCTGGCTTCCCCCTCCCAGGTACCCCGCTTCAGGTTTTCCCTGCTTAGAACTCCCACCAAAGCCAGTCGGCGGCATATGGAGCTTGGCTAGGTTGAGAGGACGGAATTCTTTATCCAGATTTTAGCCGACTCTGAAGCTTTATATGGTCCATCCTCACAAGAGGTCTTGGTTGACATCCAGAGAGCAGAGGGCTTTGCTCATGCGGGCACTTCTGCCTCCAGGAGGAGGAAGCTCTGTGGGATTCTCAGTGGGAACATTCCTTGAATACACAGATATAATCAGGGTCATCAAAATGTAAACACTTCTGTTACTTTCTCTTCTAATCTTTGAATTTGGGTGCTTACGATAATACTTACTGGATTTTTTTTCTCTTTAACTGGATTTAGGGTGCTTTTTTTCCTTTACACTGCAGTATCTAATCCCTTCCATAACCGCAGAATACTGCCATTGAGAAACTGCTGGGCTGCTGTGGAGGATGTTAGGAGTCTGGTGTACAGGAAGATGCACCCCATCCTTAGTCCCTCCAGGAAGGAATATGACTGTTTCATTTGGAGAAACAGCTGTCATGTGTTAAGGAAGCTGTATTGTTGGTGGGCAGTCAGATACCTGCTAATGAATGGCAAGTTTGGTGTTGGAGAGATTTATAATGTGGGGGCAGGACCTTATTTCTAATCCAGAAACCCAGGTGTGAGTTGACCCAAATAGTCCGCTCTGCATGTCGGTCCCATAATGCCACTGCTGTGAGGGCAAGGCTAGTGAGAAGCAAGTCCCCAGACCGCAGTGCAAGCTTTATTTGTTATTGTTAGGATAAATGAAAAGAAGCAGTAGACTTACCCAATTTAGCAACCAAGATAGTTTTTGGTTATTAATGAAACATGTACAAAAGTAAGCAAAAGGAACTGGAAATGGGCTTTGTTAAGTCAATGTGCATGATTTTTTTTCCCCTTAAATCATTGCTTAAGGGCTTCTGGCCCCTAGCTCAGGAATCCTGCCCAAAAATGCCAGATGTATTACACAGTCAAGTATTGCAATGTAAACACCGCTCCGTGCCACGAGGCAGGGTGGTCCATCTCCTATTTAAGAAGAGTGAGAGATTGAGAGGACGCGGGGCGGGGGGCAAATCCTCCGCTCTGCAGTGAGCCCAGTAGTGGTTGTGTCATTTGTGCTTTTGGCTGCACAGTCAAGATTTGAAACTACCAAACCCAGATAAACACATTGGAATGGCAAAGAATAGCAACTTGAATTGGGATGCCAAAGAAATCAAGATGTGGCTTGGACAGTGTTGCTTCATTGGGTCAGATAAGTTTATAAACTGTGGGACAGAGTAGAGGGTGGGGAGATACAGGAATAGGGTTCTTGTCACAGCAGCGTCTGGGAGCTGCGTCGAGCATCCTAGTTTTCATCTACTGCTGGCTAAATGGAAAGGTGAGCGTAAGCAAGGCTGAGAGATCCCAAGCCTCCAGGGTGACCTCCTCCATGGGAGGAAGCCCGCCGGGTGGGTGCAGTTTCCCAAGTGTGGAAAGCTGAGAGGTCGCAGAGCCCTTCTGGTGTTCTGCAGCACTGAGGATGTGGCCCACGATATGTTCTGATTTTCTCCTGCTCTCTGCATTTCTGAACTAAGGAGTCTGCTAATGATGATTGTTCAGAGGTGAGAAAGTCACTGGCGCTTTGGGCCACCCTTCGGTAAAACGTGTCATTCCGTGCTGCCGGCAATGACAGGAAATTGGAGTGCCCAAACATTACCTGTCCAGATAACCTCATAACAAGCAGCCTCAGGGTGACTACGTTAGGATTTCTAAAAATTAATATGAACATGTTTTGTGAGTTAGGAAGTAATAGGATTTCAGTTTGAGTTTGGGGAATTGTTGAATACCTGCACTAATATTCTCCTTATTAAGAAATTTATTCTACAGACTGATCTGAGAAAACTGAGAAATGGTGATGATAAAAACAGGAATTTTGAGATGAAGGAAGTGTAGGCTTCTTGACTCCCCTCTGGCTCCTCCCCACCACGGTTTTTTTTTCTTTTGTGAATTCTTCCACATTCCCACCCCCCCACTCCCTGATCTCCTCTGCTCCTTTAGTGGGAAACCGGCAACCTTCACAAAATAGACTCAGACATCACACAGCCTCTTTTTAAATGGAGGCTTTCTAAGAGAAAATAACAAAAGAATTTTTCCTAGCTGCCTAAGAAATTATTTCTTTTTTCTGACTGTATTTTCCTCATGAGGTTTACACATTGTTGTAATAAGTTAAAAAATGATAAATATGATACCATCATTTTGATCTACCCATGATCCAGAAAAAAAAAATTGCACATGTTTAATACCTTGCTTAATTGCAAACAAAGCTTGCAATTTGAGAGAATTGGGATTAGGGCTAAATATCTATTAAGTGCTCTTTCTAGAGATTTGGGGAATAGGATGACCCTTTTTTTTTTCCTTTTTTTTTAAATAGGCTACAGTTTCACATGGCTCCCAAAAGAAATCTCTCTCCCTTTTGTTTCCCACACCAATTGATTTATCATTTTGCTTGCAAGCAGATCCAGAATGTTAGGGCAAGAACACACTCACTTTTTTCTCGTAACTTTTTTGTTGCGGACTCGAACCAGTTGACTTGAATAAATTTTTCTGAGGCCTGAATGTAGCCAGCAACGTGGAAAAATCTTGCCATTCAGGGCCGTCTGAATGTACATTTCAGCCACACAGTAGCTGCATTGGGAGGCGCTGGACTGCTAAATGCAACCATTTTTCGCAGCAGCGAGTTAGACAGGTGATTAGCATAATTAGCACCGAGCAGCTATACATATGGTAATGCTGAGTGTGTAAATGCCAGCTGCGGTGTAAAATTTATGTCAGGGGTCGGCAGGGCTGTGCGAAAGTATTGTGTTCCAGCTGCAGGTCAGGGCCGCCAAAGCTTACCTCCTTTTCTCTTGTTGGTGAATACGCCAAACAGGAGAGAAGACAGAAATATAACAGATACGGCTTTGATGGGACAGCCCGGTTCTATGCAAGAGGGACTGCTCTATAAAACACACACACTCGCACACACTTGCAGAAATCCCATCACTTTCTCTAGAAATTGTGTGTTTACTTCACGCAGGGTCCAGATGAGTGGGGCCAGGATGGAGGTAGGTAAAGGATTTCCTGGGGAGGAAAAAATTTCAGTCATTGAACTTTTAAAAGGAGTTAGAAGTTCTGTTTTGTTTTTCTCCCCATCCTCCATCCCCTCCACCACTTTCCTGCCCACATTGTCTTATTTCACATTAGATGGGGTGATACCCTTGCTGGATGGGATAGCGTTGGTCCTTTAGAAGAGGAGGAACTAACCATCCTGGAGGTGTTAGCCTTGAACAAAATACGAGGTTTCAGCAGCGCAACTCTCTTCCCAAACTGCTTGCTAGTGTTAGAAGAGGGCTAGAAGCTTTTCTGTGGGCTTTTTGTTCTTCTGTGGGTAGCTATACTTACTTGCTTTTTTACCTACCTCCACTGTCAGACCCACCAAATTCTTTACAGATAAAAAAAGAATCACATGGGTTTCTTGTTTGAAAGAACGATGGTCTTGAATGGCTCTCACCCACTTTGAAGTGCATGATAAGGGAATTTATTGCTATGATGAGTTTATATATTTTGCACTCGAGGCATTTTCTCTGCCATGTCCCCCACCTCCACCCTCCCCCTCTTTTTTGGTTGGTGGCTATAAGGAGTGGTGGTGTTGACAGAATATAAGTTCACACCACGCTGACCCGGTGATGAAACTTCCTCAGGGCACCAGGGGGTCCTTATGTACTGGCCCCTAATCCAGCTAATCCTGATGGCAACAAAATCATGAAAGTGGCCCCCAGTGACGTGCGTCTCCCTGCACAGATGCAGAGGGAAGGAACAGTGCGGGAGATAACTGAGGCCAGCCCGGTGTTCCCCAGAGGCCAGGGAGCCTGTGTGCGAAGGTGGAGACTTGCATTGTCTCTCCCCCGTGTGGGCTCAACCAAGAGGCCAATGAAGGGAGGCCCAGGCTGGATAATGGCAAGAAGACTTGACAGCTGAGAGGTGATGTCAGCCCCACAGAAGCTGGGGAGACGGGAACTGGGGTTAATGTTATGCAATGCCTGAATGCTGTGATGGAGAGCCTGCCGGGGAAGCACTTGGGTTTTGTTGTTGTTGTTGGGTTGTTTTCTGTTTCTGGTTTTTTAATGAAGACTTTAGGAGGTTTCAGCTAAGCTTGATGAAAACACCCGTGTTGGTTCCTGGGTTCTGCTGCCTGCTGGAGTGTGGCCTCTGAGCCAGCGGCACACCTCTGGGCGCGCCCAGTTCCTGCAGAGCGAGGGGGACCTGGTTGTGCATCTGCCTGCCTGTTGTGCTTGAGCAGCCTGGCTGCACCTGAGGTTGCGGTAGAACCGGGGACAGTTCCCAGCTTGGAAAGTCGGCTGTTCCGGATATAAGACATTTCGGCCTATGTCCTGCATGAAGTCAGCAACGTTCTTGGGCCTGTCTCAGGTGGCGCCGTGCACAGCCTCATTTTCCAGTGCAGCAAGCGACCACTGAAGAAGGGGCCTCCTGACAGATGCAGTGTGGTCTTGGGAAGTCATGGCTCCTTGGGAGCTGGTGGGATATTCACACATATACATAATGCGACAGGCAGCAGGTCCAGTGTAGGCAGAGTGCTGGGCTGACCTGATTGCATCCGACAGGGCGAGCAGGTCTCAGTCAGGAAAAACCATTCAGAGGGAACAGCCTGGGCAAGGCTGATAACAGATGGCACTGCCAGCAGCTGGTGGGGGCGGGGGAGGTTGCTGCCGGCGCATGCGCAGTCTGGAACGCTGCGGCGCCGGCGCCGGCGCCTGCGCACTACCTGCGCCCAGCCTGCCACGTGCCCAGTGAGGCCCCTTGCGGTCCCGTGTGGTCCCATGTGGCCCCGTGGGCAGGTGGGGGTGTCCTGTTCTCGTTGTGTTTTGGTGGTTGCCCTCTCACTGGGCTCACTTCATGAAGGCACATTCTCCTTGGGCTGATTGTGGCATTTTTCCCATAGCAACACGCAGGGGCACAATCTCACCAGGAGAAAAACGGCCCAGAAACTTGGGCAGCGGTTGGCTCCTCCTGAATAAAACAGATGAGTGGGAGAGGACTAAAATTCACAGCCCGTGAGTTTTCAGCCAATTGCCCACATTACTGAATCTTCTTTTTTTGTTTTTTCTATTTTAGAAAAGAGGCAGTGCTAATAATTTTGCAGTTACACCCGCTTAGAGATTTCTACTTTTTCGGCCTCACAATAACTAAATGCAACATTGAAAAGAGGACCTGAAGCAACTAAAAGAAAAAGAAAATCTCTCTAGAGGCTGTTAGATAATTCATGGGATTAATCAAATGCAAATGCAACGCTTGCATATACACAGACCCCATTTTCCTAATTGGACTCTGAGTGGGTACTTTTCAGACTGAAAGGGTCATTTGTTTTGACTGATTGACTTTTTGAGGCTTTGGGGGGAATTAATAACTTATACAGATGACTGCCTGTTCCCAAGGCTCTGTATTGAGACCGCGCATTCATTTATTCATTCAGCACACTTGGTGTGCCATGGCCCTGGTGCCCCCTCCGCATCCCTCACATACGAAGGTGCATGGGCAGGACTTGAATTTTGTGGAAAATAACTTTGGTTGGTCCCTCAGATCATCTTTATGTGGATCACAATAAGCTTTTGCGAAAAGGTTTTTGTGTAAATGCCACAGACGTTTCTTAAGCTCTGTGCGGAAGGCTGTGCTGAGGAGGGGCACAGCAGGGAAGCGTGATGAGGGAAACATCTCTTGTCTACAGTGGATTGGAATCGTATTGGCCTGGAAGTATGGGCCTCTGGGTCAGCTGGCATCCCACCTGTGCTAGCCTTTCTTCACTTTGGAAAGTTAAGCCTGCCTTGATTTGGGGGATGAGAGGATCGGCAGAGTTTGATCAAAAACTTATTTGCAGAAGCGATGCTTCTTTTGCCTTTCAAAGAAATGATTTGAGCGTTGGATTTCTGGAGAATAAGATGGCAGAATTGGCAGATAAAGAGGCTTAGGGCTGCTGTTCTCTGTGTGCCTTCATCTGCCCCCTCTAAAACAGGCCCCTCTGGGGACCAGAAGGAAAATGAGGCCTGTCCACTGCAGCCCGGGGAGCCCTATTGAAAAAAACTGCATCTCCTCAGTGGCTGAGAAAAATCTTTGAGACAATATGGTTGTACTTAAAAATACGGCTTATTGTCATGTTTCATGCATTCTAAAATTCTATCTGTGAGCGTAATACAGGTTGACTATCCCTTATATAAAATGTTTGGGGCCAGAGTGTGTGGGATTTCGGATTTTTGGGGGGGGGAGGGGGGAGTATTCACACATATACATAATGAGATAACCTGAGAATGGGACCCAAGTCTAAACATGAAATTTGTTTATGTTTCAACTACAGTTTATGCACCTAGCCTGAGGGAATTTTATAAGATATTTAAAATAATTTTGTGCCTGAAACAATGTTGGTGTACATTGAACTGTCTGAAAGTAAAAATGTCACTGTCTTAGCTACCCATGTGGACAATCTGCTTGTGTGACGTTTCCATCCTTCCTTAGAATTTATATGCTACCAATAAGCAATCATTTTCTTAAACTTACACATACATACTTACCAGTTAAAAAAATACGACATTCCATTAATGCAGTGAAAAAATACTGTGTTCAGGGCATCCAAGCAGCACGGTAGCATCATCAGATACTTGCATCAGCGGCCAAAGGGCGGCAGCTTCCGGTCTCCACCTACAGTGCTGCGTTTCCGCGGAGAGGTTATTGCACACCATGTTTTTTGTTTTGTTTTGTTTTGTTTTTTAAAGACGGGGTTTCACCATGTTGGTCAGGCTGGTCTTGAACTCCCGACCTCAGGAGATCCGCCCGCCTTGGCCTCCAAAGTGCTTGGATTACAGGCGTGAGCCACCACACCCGGCCCCTGTTTTTTGTTTTTTTGTTTTTTTTTTAAGTGAAAAGAAACATCAGAAGCAGTTGAAGAGTCAGGAAGTGGGTCCTGTGGGGGAGAGGTGGCATCTGCTAGATGGCGTTTCAGAATGTTTCCTCCAGCATCATCTGCCTCATTAACAACAGTTTCTGTCTTAGATGCCTCTCTTTGATTTTATGAACCGACATGATTCCCTGTTTGGTTGTGGATGCATACTGCTCTAGTTTTCAATGAGCCCATCACACATTTTCACCAGGTCCACTATAGGTGCTTTGCAGTGGGGACAATGTCATCTTTGGTTGTGAGCCCCTTTTGACTGTGACTGATTACATGAGGTCAGGTGTGGAATTTTTCACTTATAGCAGCTTATTGGCACTCAGAAGGTTTTGGAGCATTTGAGACTTTCAGATTAGGGGTGCTCAACCTGTGGAGTGTGCTGTATGGAACTGGGTGCTCCTAGGCTACCTCCTTCTGCTGTACTCAGGTTCTCAGCTGGTGCTCAGAAGCCATGAGGTTTGCAGGGCAGTTGGACTTGGGATTAAAGGGTCAGTTCTGCCTCTTATTCATAAGGTGGGTAACCTGGGCAAGTCACCCAAACTCAGCAGCTATGTGTCCTGCCCTGTAGCATCAGGGCCATGAAACAATGCTCCGTGACAAACGCATGGGTGAACAGACACTTGCTCAGCTCTTGGGTAAGGGTCTGGGAAATTTCACACACATTGTCAGCTAAGGCTCACACAGTCCTGTGAGGTTCATCAGAGCATTTGTTATCCCTGTTATCCTCAGCAACCAGAAGAGGTGGCTGACGCTCAGCTGTGTCAGGAACTTGTCCCAGGTCTCTCTGCCACTAGTGGCGGTGCTGCGGTCTTCTGGTCGCCACTCTCACAGCCTGTCCGGGACAGCTGGCCCCAGGTTGGTGGAGGAGCCGCCATGATCAAAATATTTCCAAAGACGTAAAGAATACGGGTTAAAGGGCTTCGCAAATGGAAAGCACCACACAAGTATAAAAGGTTATTTTGTGTCTCAGGATCCTGAGATAATGATTTTTCTTGAGTCTTTTTCAGAAGGGTTGTTATTTTATTGTTAATATAACGGGACTACAGGACATGATGAAGATGCATATTATTATTTTTTGTAGTTTATTGCCATTACTGATACATAATACTTTGTATATTTATGGTGTACATGTGATGTTCTGACATAAGCGTGGGATGTGTAATGATCAGGTAAGGGTAATTGGGATGTCCATCACCTCAAATGCAGTCATCATTCTTTTGTGGTGAGAACATTCTAAATCTTCTCTTCTAGCTATTTTGAAATATACAGTATATTGTTAACTGTCGTCTCCCTACTATGCTATGGGCCACTGGAATGTGTTCTTTCTACTTAACTGTATGTTGGTACCCATTGACCAACCTCTCTTCACTTCCCCTCTTACTCTTCCCAGCCTCTGATAACCCTCATTCTACTCTCTATCTCCATCAGATTTTTTTTAGCTCTCACATATCAGAACAGAGATGCATATTAATTTTTTGCATTGAGCTTATTTTAATTCATATCTCTACCAAGTAGTTCTCATAACTGTTGTTCTTTCTTTCTTTCTTTTTTTTTTTTGGTCACATAGAAGGTTTTGTTTTTCTGGTTTTTGGTTTTGTTTTATTTTGCAGTGGGGTCTCATTCTGTTGCCCAGGCTGGAGTGCAGTGACACAATCACAGTGCACTGCACCCCCAACTCCTGGGCTCAAGCCATCCACCCACTTCAGCCTCTGAAGTAGCTGAGAACTAAAGGCAGCCTCCACCACTCCAGGCTTTTTTTTTTTTTATTTGTTGAGATGGAGTCTTGCTATGTTGTCCAGGCTGGTCTTAAATCCTGGCCTTAAGTGATCCTCCCATCTTGGCCTCCCAAAGTGCTGGGATTACAGGTGTGAGCCACCATGTCCAACCATAGAAGTTTTTTCTTATACTCATTCATTGTAGAAAAATTAAGAAATAGAAATAAACTCAAAAAAAGCAAAGCAGGTAAATATTATCCATAGACCACCACACAGCAAAAATGGCTTCTGCATAACAGATACTGGAATTATTAGTTATTTTCTTCTGCACTAGCTCATGAACATTAGCTTATCTAAAAAATATATTAGGACTTTGATCCTGAAAATGGAAAAGAGTCATGCCTGGAATCCCAGAATTGGGAGGCCAAGGCAGGAGGATTACTTGAGCCCAGGAGTTGGAGACCAGCTTGGGAAACTTAGTGAGGCCCCTGGCTCTACCAAAAAAAAAAAAAAAATTAAAAACTAGCTGGGCATGGTGGTGTGTGCCTGTAGGTACAGCTGTTTGGGGGGGCTGAGGCAGGAGGATCGCTTAATCCCAGGAGGTTGAGGTTGCAGTGAGCTGTGATTGTGCCACTGCACTCCAGCCTGGGTGACAGGGCAAGACCTTGTCTTTAAATAAAGAAAAGAAAAAGAAGGGAGAAAACTATTTCCCGAACACCATGACCTTCATCTCAGTCATCTGAAGTGGGTTCTGTGGGACTTCCTTAGCTCAGAGCTTCACACTTAGGGACGATAAGGAAGACAGCAAGGTAGTGAACAGCTTTCGGCTGTCATTCTGCAGTGATTTAGGATAGGCATTTGCTAGGGTAGCAGATGTCAGGTGAGTCTGTAAAAGTGGGTTTTCTGTTTCTGGCAGCTTGTTCCAGAGTGCCTTGGGTGAATACTGATGTCAGCGTATATGAGTATCATGTACTTTATGACACAGTTATACCCAAGAAGTCTACCAGTGCACATGGTAAATGACACAAGACTTAATTATGGTCTCACCAGTCTCTGCCACACTTGAAAAACCATGCACATGCTGATGTTTGAGGAGGGCAGATAAAAATGGGAATGATTTCTAGGTTTATGGCATTAGATGTGATATCACCGGGAAAAAGAAGAGGTGAGTAAAGGCCGCACTGAGCTCCTTGATGGGCAGCTCTGCAGCTGTGACCTCTGCACCAATAATTGGCTTTTTAACCTCATACACTTTCTGCACTTCTAGAGGATGTGGGCTGGGTCAAATTCAGTTAATTGGTTGGAAGTCCGCGGGGTGTTGAATACTGTGATTTCTGCTAGAGCGAGCCAGCCCCTGCCTTCAGGCAGCTTTCCCAGGGCCTGCAGAAAAGGCCAGCAGCAGCAGGTTAATGCTTCTCTGTGCAAGTTGTTTCCCAGTGTCTTCCTGCGGTTTTTCCTTCACTTCGCGTTGATTGCAAGGCCCTCGGCAATTCCCCTGGCATTTTTTAAAGTTTTCTGTGCACAGAAGTCTTCCTCCTTTTTGTTAACCAACCGCTACATTCCTCCCTCCTTCCCCCGACCCCACACGCAGTATGTTAAACCTCACCTCACGGAGCTCCTGGCCTTGGCGTCCATGTGGACCTGCACAGAGGGTCCTGCCAGGCGGTGAATTTGTACTGGTTTTCCTAATGAGGGCATTATTTGCTTTTTAGCCTGCCCCCTTGTTTATAAAATATGCCAAGAGAACTAAACAACCCGCTGTTCCCAGTCCTTATTTACTTGTCCAAACCAAATGTTTATGTCCTTGAATACTAAACTTGAAGAAAAAGGATTCCTCCCTCGTGGGAAAGCTATGATCACTGAGTTCTTTCTAAACTGTAGCTGCAGGCCTGCCTTTCAGTAAACATGCAACTTATCAGTTACTTCAGGAACGGTTCAGACCGCTTCTTTTGCACTAAAGTGTTGGGTAGGGGAGCTCCAGATTCCTGGGTCTGTAACTATTAATACCTGAGACACTTCCTGGCCCAGGTGCAGCATTCAGAGCTTGGCTTGGCCCAGAACTGTAATTGAACATAACCTTGTGCCTAAGGATATAAAAAGGAGAGGAAGAGAAGAGGCAGTTGGCAATAACAGTGTTGATGTTTTTCTCTGGTCACCTGTGCCTGCACTGGCTTTGGGCATGTCCCATGCTGGCCAGCTTGCTGGAAAGCCGGGTTCGTATGAGCCTGCGCAGCAGGTTCAGGATTGCCTAGCTCACTTCCGCCACACAGGGTGCTCGCCCCCAGCTGAGTCAGA
Source organism: Ateles fusciceps (assembly GCA_036589455.1). Taxonomy (NCBI): domain Eukaryota; kingdom Metazoa; phylum Chordata; class Mammalia; order Primates; family Atelidae; genus Ateles; species Ateles fusciceps. The sequence goes on along the minus strand of JAZHEH010002996.1, from coordinate 985,917 downwards.
ACCTGGCACCTGTGTTTTCTGGATGCTGACCAGGTGAGTCTGATGGACCCAGATTCCAGGGACTGCCCTTGATGACTGTGGCTGATAGATTTTCTTCCTCTCAAGCGGGATTTCCCCATGTGCATCTGACTCGGATCACTTTATTTGTCTTCTGGCAAGTTCTGTGCTGAACACACACTTGTCACCTTTCCTGTTTCTTTTTCCATGGAGGAGAAACATTTCCTCATTACCTTTCCCAGATTACTTAGGAGAATAGTGTAAATTGAAGCCATTTATCTTGAAAATGTACTGCAGGGGCACATTGTTTATACAAGTGAAAGGAATTGTAGCAGGGTTATTTGGTCTGGTCTGCAAGGAAAAGGTGTCTCAAGTTTTCCTTTCTGCTCCCCACTTTCTGCACATAGTGTATTAGTTAGAATTAGGTTTGCGTCTGTGACAAGCGGGCCTGCCATTAACGGGCTTAGTGAGTATTTTTTATGTTTACTATTGGCAAAGCGAACATTGCCATTAATAATCAAGTGAATGTTACTTCTCACATATCAGCCAGTCTCATGACCAGAGTTCATTTGTTATATATCCTATGGCAGGTAGTGAGATAACAGATAAAACATGAGTTTGCGGTAATTTTGCTATTCTGATTAAACCTGTACATGTTTGTCAGTTGGAGGACGAGTAAGTCGTGAATTAAATTATACTCGCCAGAAGATTGGAGAAGAGGCCATGTTTAATCCTCAACTCATGATACAGACCCCTAAAGAGGAAGATGCTAATGTCCTGACCACAGAAGCGCTCTTACAACACCTGGACTCGGCCCTCCAGGCCAGCCGTGTCCACGTATACATGTACAACAGGTAAGGCCCACCGCGTCCACCTACTAATGAGCGGCAGGTAAGGTGGTGGGAGGTGGCTGCTGGTTTAGGGCTTGTTATTTTAGTAAATGAAGTTGCCCTGAAAATGCACCTGGAGTATTAGTTCAAATAGTTTTACAATGAAAGGATTTTTTTAAATCTTGATTTGTTTCTCAGGTTTGGTAACAAAGCAAATGCATTACTTTATAATGTATTGTCAGTATCTTGGCACTGTCCCCAAATGAGGAGGACCCTGAGCCGCTTGGGGACTATACACCCAGGCTATAAGATGTTTCATTGCTTAAGGGATTTTTGGAGTAGTGACATTTCGAATTGACCCTAGTCAACTTACAAACAGTGCGAAAAAGAAGAGCTGCTTCTTTTGACTTTGTACTCATCGTTGTTTTGTGTCACACAGCCCGTTGGGGGCTGAGCCACTGTGGGAATTGTTGCTGACACCTTTTTATTGATTTTTTTGAGACAGAGTCTCACTCTATTGCCCAGGCTGGAGTGCAGTGGTGCGATCTCTGCTCACTGCAACCTCCGCCTCCTGGGTTCAAGTGATTCTCGTGCCTCAGCCTCCCCGGTAGATGGGATTACAGGTGCACACCACCATGCCCAGCTGATTTTGTATTTTTAGTAGAGACGGTGTTTCACCATGTTGCCCAGGCTGGTCTCGAACTTCTGACCTCAAGTGATCCACCCACCTCAGCCTCCCAAAGTGCTGAGATTACAAGTATGAGCCACTGCCCCTGGCCCACTGACACCTTTTTAAGAAGTCATCTTTTAGCATCATGTTGCTAGTTTCACAATGCTGTGAGTAAAGGATTAGGAAGAGTTCAAAACTCCGTCCTTTTTCTTATGTATCTAGAGTGTCACTTACTATAGGGCAGGGGCCACCTCTCATCTGTTTTCACCCCAGCATTGAGAACAGAGCGGGCATTGATTGCTGTTGAGGTTGGCATCACTACAGCCCATTTCCGGGGTACCACTTCATTGGCATCACCCAACCCCATCCCCTCCCGTAGGGTTTCAGCACCTCTTCGCCAAGGCCTTCACTCATACCATTTATTTTTCCCGGAAGAGGTGAGACGGTAGCAGTGTAGGCATGTTCAGCAGCCAGGGAGAACCAAGAAGAGAATAAAAGTGAGGTTTTTGCTTGTCCCTGCTCTAACCTCTGCTTACATTCCAGCTGGACAGGATTCTAGGAGCAAGCACAGCCAGGGGCGCGTCACCTATCTTTGGCACACTCTCGTTGGCTCGTCTGTAACCTGGGCTTATGGTCACGTGTGCTCATATCCTCCGTGGTTCGCAGAACAAGATCAGATATATGAATGCAGCAAGTGCCTTAGAAAATGTAAAATCGCATTTCTGCCAGGCAGACTTGCCCTGCTGGGCTGTACCAAGCACTGCAGGGAAGCAACCGCCCAGTGCAGTTTTGCAGAATTTGCAAGTGGCGTCCCTGTGGCGAGCCTGGAAATGGGTGTCCTAGGGCCACTGCAAGCATGGCCAATACGTTCTTAGTGTTTGTCACCTACACCCTTTGGGAGAAGATGTGAGGCTCTGTGCAATTAAATGATGCTCTTCTTAGGCTGAGATGGAATCCAGAGTAATTTTATGAATTGGAATGGACTTTAATAACATGTAGTTCAACCCATCGCACGTTTTAGGTGAGAAAAGTGGAAATTAGACTAATAAGAGCATTTGCCCAAGTTCATGCAGTAACTTCGGCGCTGCTCTCAAAGAGAGGAAAGACATGAGCACAGATAGACATGAACCGATCAAGCATGGGCGGTCCCCCATGACAGCTGTGCCAGGCAGAAGATCTGGCCAGCCAGGGCTCTAGAGTTCAGGAGAAATGTCACTGTCTTTCAGTGACATTTCAACAGGGCACTGAGAGGCAGATAGGAAGGCACAGGGAAGAGGACACAGTAAGCTCCTTGGATGAAGACAGGGAAGAGGACACCAGTAAGCTCCTTGGATGAAGACAGGCCTCCCTTAGGAGGCCAATAACATAGAGCAGTTGGGAGGGAGGTTTTTACTTTGTTTTTTTTTTTTTTTTTTTTTTTTCCGTCCCTTACACTTTTTCATCCCTACCCCTTGCAAATTTCTTTCTTTCTTTCTTTGTTAAATCTGATCTCCTTAACATACTTGGGAAGATATGGACTTATATAACACTTTTCTAGAGACAAAACTCCAGATTAATTCCTTTTTTTTGTGTGTGTGAAAGATGGAACCTTGCTCATCCAGGCTGGAGTGCAGCGGTGCAAGCATAGCTTACTGCAGCCTCAAACTCCTGGGTTCAAGTGATCCCTGCTACTGCCTCCCGAGTAGCTGGGACTCCATACCTGTGGCGCCACACCTGGCAATTTTTTTTTATTTTTTGTAGAGACAGGGTCACTCTCTGTCGCCTAGGCTAGAGTGCGGTGGCACAATCACAGCTCACTGCCTCAACCTTCCAGGCTTAAGTGATTTTCCAGTCTCAGCCTCCCCAGTAGCTGGGACAACAGTCATGCACCACTGCGTCCAGCTAATTTTTAAAAATATTTATTTATGTATTTATTTTTAGTAGACATAGGGTCTCACTTTGTTGCCCAGGCTGGTTTCAAACTCCTGACTTCGTGCTGTCCTCCCGCCTCCACCTCCCAAAGTGCTGAGATTAAAGGCGTGAGCCGCTGCACCCGGCCCCAAATTAATTCTTGATCTGTATATTTTATTCCCATTTCTGTAAGATGGGAATAGAAGAGACTGTGAAGTTAGAATTTGACCCGCCTGACAAATGTTCTTTATAATATTAATGGTTAAGAGCAGGAGAGTTCATTTCGAACACCACCTATTAAGGACATGATCTCCTAATAAAACATCTCCGCACCTGAATATGTGTCAATACAGTACAAACCTAATTTAGCCCCCACCTATTCTGAATTTGTGATAATTCAACTGGGCTGCCCTGAAGTTGTTTAATGTATGTAGAAAAGCAGATTAATGGTGTAAACAAGATTATTGGGAGAACACTTAAGAAAACAAGACTTTTCAAGTACTTTGCTAGCATTCATTTACATAAACACCCTACATGTTAATTACGATTGAGTATTATCTATTCATTAAAGCAAGCTTGCTGGGTCTCCACTTGGCAAAAGCTCTGCTCGTTTTGACAGATGCTTAAAAGTGATCGAAATTGCAGTTCTTTTCATATGTTCTATCATTCCAAATTTGCACCAATTTTCTTAATTTATTAGTGAGAAATTTTTATCTCTGCTTTTCCTTTTATTAGGCAGTGGAAATTGGAACATTTGTGTTACAAATCGGGAGAGCTTATCACAGAAACAGGTTACATGGATCAGGTATGTTTTCTTTTTGTTGGCAAAAATTTCTCAGGAACACCCCCGGTAGTATGCCTTAGCCTAATGCATGACCTCTCTTCTTTTTATCTTTGACAGATAATAGAGTATCTTTACCCTTGTTTGATTATTACACCTTTGGACTGCTTCTGGGAAGGGGCGAAATTACAATCTGGGACAGCATACCTCCTGTAAGTGTGTGATCATGCTTTCTGATATCTGTGACTTCTCTAGGACTCAGTGTTTCTGATGTTGCTTATCATTGTTTGTTCCATTTCGGTTTTGAACAAGAAATAAAAACATTGAAATTCCATGTGCATTTTTGGAGTGAATAGTCGGGGGAGAGGGGATTTCAGCAGAATGTTTTTTCTCTTTTCAAAAAACAGTTCTGTAGGCATCATTAAATTTCATTCACTTTTACCAACCTATTTATATGCAAATAAAATGCAAATCATTGCAGAGTACGTGTGATTTTTAACTCTTTAAAATGTTTTGAAGACTAGGCATTTAGTTAGGTTTGAAGAGTAGGCATTTAGACACTTATTTTTTAAGGAGAGACTTTATTAGTGGGTACACATCAGAACGAAATATTTTGAGTTTAAGTTCGAGATCTTCCTGTGAAGTAAAATGCTAACCTTTCTTAAGATCACACTAATGGCATTTAGGGGGAAATCCACTATCTGTGAAGGCCGCAGTAGGGAATGCTTCACAGTTTAGCAGCTGGATATTATACATACCGCATCATTTAAAGAATAATTGTTAATCAGCATAGACATTTTCAGTTAATTATGCAAGAGTTAGAGCTTGGGTTATTGTTTCTGTCCTGGCTTACACATATCTGCAGAAGCAGTTTGCAGTGGCCATCCCCTGACCTTCAGTGTACAGTGTTAGATGGGAAATAAGGGGTTTTGTGTTTTCTGGTTGGGAGATTCCGAATAATGACTTCAGCCTGGTTAAGCAGCTACAGTGTGGTTTGAACCACATAACAGGCAGCCAAAAGCCTTTCTGGTCTGTCAACAGCACAAATTCAAAAGTGAGTGTGGGGGGAAGTGGCTGTGATGGTGGTGATGGCAGAGGCCGCCGGGGGCTTGCCCATTCCATTGCCAGGCTGTCAGAGAGAGCTCATAAGTTTGTTAAACGTAGCAGAGATCAAATATTTTGGTTGATGACATTTACAAAGCATTTATTAGGCTGGCAAGTGCTAATTTGACGTCGTGATGCCCTCTTTTTTAAAAAAAAATTTTAATTTTGGATCTGTGTTCTGTGTACATGCACCCATTGGCTAATTTTGTATGTAGATGTTAAATACACAATATCAGCAATTAAAGATTATTCAGTGCCCTCATTAATGTATGAGTCCTCTCTCTGCTTAGCATCTTCAGTCGTGAATTATTTTCCTGACCTAAGTTTGCACGCAGAGATGCTGGAAAGGAGCATTTGTTTTGATGCCAGAGTCCACAATTGCCAGATGCCTCCTACAAGGCGGATGTAGTGGATGCAGCCTCCTTACTTTATGATGGGTTTAGAAGTCTCCTTTCATGGTCTTGTCTCCTAATTTCTTTCCCAGAGGTAAACCTCCTTTGCGGTGGACAAACTTCGACCCTTTGGAATTCCTAGAAGAGTTAAAGAAAATAAACTATCAAGTGGACAGCTGGGAGGAAATGCTGAATAAGGCTGAGGTTGGTCATGGTTACATGGACCGCCCCTGCCTCAATCCGGCCGATCCAGACTGTCCCGCCACAGCCCCCAACAAAAATTCAACCAAAGTGAGTTACCAGCAGCGAGCGCTCTCAGAAGGGGTGGAGAGCACAATGCGTTTTTGTGTCCATTCGTCCTTCAGTTTATAATTTTCATTTTTAACATTTCATTCTCCACGATCGTCTTTGTCTGTGGAACTAAGTTTGTTTATAGAGCTAAATTTTGCTGTAAGATTTGCCATACGCCTCTCATTAGCCTTGCTATTAATGTTCTCTCTGAAACACACAGGCTCTTAACGCACTGGATTTTAACAAGGCATGTGACCTGCCTACTAATTCCCGTAATTATGTGGCTGTCTTTTTATTTTAGCCTCTTGATACGGCCCTTGTTTTGAATGGTGGATGTCATGGCTTATCCAGAAAGTATATGCACTGGCAGGAGGAGTTGATTGTGGGTGGCACAGTCAAGAACAGCACTGGAAAACTCATCAGGTAAGCCAGCTCCTGAGGACAGCGGACGCCACCTAGCTTTCCTCCTCTCCTCAAAAGTCACTTCCCTCCTGACATCGGGAAGCGATATTTGTACTAATACTTAAACTGTTATCCTAGCTAGCTGGGTGTTGTCATAGAATATTAAGAAATACTAGCAGACTGCAACAGCTTGAAAAAGCACCTTGTGGGGAACTTTTCAAGAATGAAGTTCCTGACTGTAGGGTTTTAGGAGATCTGCCTGTTACTTAGAGAATGGGGGCAGGTGTAAAGTAGGCCAGGACACACTGATCAGAGTTCATGATGTGAGCCGTACAGTGTCACAGACTGTTACAGGGAAAGACGAAGAGCCAGCGGCTCAGTAAGAATTATCCTTTGTGCATTTGTGGACTCTGGTCAGTCAAGTGTCAGGAGTTTTGTCTAAGAGTTCTCCCTTGGGAACGCCTTGGTCTGGGATTTCTGCACAGCGAGTATGCGTCGCTGAGCCCGGTATATCTGCTCAAGCTATCTGCTCCTCTCCCCTTCCTGTTTCATGGAATGGAAACTGTGAAAGGAAATTGCCTATTAATTTAATTTGGGGGTATATCTGTAAAAGGTTTGTAAGGTTACACCTTTAATATGGTACATCAATCTATTAAATAAAATAACCGCCCTGGTCCCATTTTAATGGAAACATGTGCTCACGGAGAAGGAAAAGAATTGCAGCCGGTGAGTTGGGGGAACTGGCTGGGGATTTGAAGCGGGAGAAACTGCTTCCTGGGAATGCTGGTGACGTGCCCGCCCTTGGACTCTGCCACAGCGCCCACGCCCTGCAGACCATGTTCCAGTTAATGACTCCCAAGCAAATGTACGAGCACTTCAAGGGGTACGAGTATGTCTCTCACATCAACTGGAACGAGGACAAGGCGGCAGCCATCCTGGAGGCCTGGCAGAGGACCTATGTGGAGGTAAACCCACCTTCAAATCGGGGTGTAGACTCGCTGGTTCCGCTAGTCTTCATTGTCACCATCATTTAAAACATTGCTTTCCGTTAGCTTTACTTTCAAAACATGGTAATTCTGGAAACTTGATGGGATGAAAACTTTTTTCCTTGTCTTTGATACTGAAAATTCTAGAATGCTATCTAAGAGACTGGTTCTAATTGGGGTGCCCTGAAGCGTGTTTAGTAACCAGTTGTGAACTCCAGAGCTAAGGCACGTAACAGTGTTTAAAAAAACACTCGGTGAGCAAAGGTGCCTGGAAAACATTAGCCAGGCATAGAATCTGTTCACAGCTGCAGGCCCCTTGCTCAGGTCATGTGACAGGAGCTGGCCTTTGTTTCCCAGCAGTGACCTCTGCTGAGCTGCATGTGACCTTTTAAAAGTGGCCAGCAAATGAACAGGGGGAGGAGTGCCGTAAGAATGGGTTGTTTTGGATTAGGGGGAGCTGATGGGACCACAAGTCAATTGTGAAGTTACGGAGAACAGAGAGCAGTCTCAGCCCTGGAGTAAATACAGCGCTGGGAGTCAACTCGAGCAAACTCCAGCGACCCCGGACCTCAGCAGCACCCACTGTCACTGATTCGCCATGGCCGTTGCCCTAAAACAGGGTTGTTTAATGTTAGCCCAAGTTCAGCCTCGCTCCCTGCACTGGAATCACATAGAAAAACGCATCAGAAAAAAATAAGGGCTGGACTGTGTGGCCTGAGGTCTGTGCTGTCGAGGCTTGTGGAAGCATTCATTCTGTCTGTGCATTTCACCTTCTGTTGTGACCACAGGTGGTTCATCAGAGTGTCGCACAGAACTCCACTCAGAAGGTGCTTTCCTTCACCACCACGACCCTGGACGACATCCTGAAATCATTCTCTGACGTCAGTGTCATCCGTGTGGCCAGTGGCTACCTACTCATGGTAACGATGGATTCCAGGCTTCTGGGGGCCAGGGTTTGGTTTGGTTTTTTTAGTCTTTACTTTTCTATGACTGCTCCTGCTTTTGAGCTGCTCTTAACATCCACGTGCATCCAAGACACAGAGAGCGTGGCTTCACGGTGGTTTGAAAGTGGTCGTGTGAAGTGTTTTTTCCCATTTGCCGTTTGCCTACCTTTGACTCATGTCCTTTCATGTGAGGTCCTTGATGGAAAGTTGTGTTGTTGGATTTCATAAGTTCTGCCTTTTGATTTGGGGTGATGGGTGGGGGAAGCATTAGAACCACGACACATTCTAATGTTCGGCTTTTGTTCTGTACCCCCATTGTTCTGCTTGCAGCTCGCCTATGCCTGTCTAACCATGCTGCGCTGGGACTGCTCCAAGTCCCAGGGTGCCGTGGGGGCTGGCTGGCGTCCTGCTGGTTGCACTGTCAGTGGCTGCAGGACTGGGCCTGTGCTCATTGATCGGAATTTCCTTTAACGCTGCAACAACTCAGGTACTAAAGGAGCCATTCATCCACTGTCCCAAACGCCCCCCGGCCCCCCAGGCCTGGCCCAGCCAGCCTCCTATGTGTCCTTCTCACCGGAAGGGCCTTACAGCCTTTTCCACTAGGATGCCACTAGCCTCAGGGGGATGCTGTCTCTTGATGGACCCCTCCTGGCGGTGGGTAGAAAGTCTGATGGGCTTATTGGTTACTAGAGACGCTTCGCTCATAGGAGTGCATGGCACTGACCAGGGTTGTGGCTCTCCGGCTCTGGCGGGCATTCACGTTGCTTGCAGGGCTTGTGAAAGCTCAAATTGCCAGGCCCCACCGCCAGAGTTTCTCAGTCAGTAAGTCTGAGGCCAGGGCTGAGAATGTGCACTTCTGGGCAGTTCCCAGCGATGCTGGTCCAGGGGCCACACTCTGCTTAAATGAGTTAGATTCCTTCTCATTTAGTAGGTTAGGAAAACAGTAGTAAACAGACCTTCTGAGTAGAAACATGCATGATCTCCTGTGAGCTGACACTGCTAGGCTTTGGGGATCTCAAGTCAATTCTTCACCGTGAGGCCCCAGAGGCTCTCCTTTGGGAGCTGTTAGGCACTGGTGGTGGTGTCCTCACTAGCTGTAGAGGCATCTGACTTGGATCTCACGTGTCTAATGCCCATCCTCTGTTTTTGCCGCAGGTTTTGCCATTTCTCGCCCTTGGTGTTGGTGTGGATGATGTATTTCTTCTGGCCCACGCCTTCAGTGAAACCGGCCAGAATAAAAGAATCCCTTTCGAGGTAACGGAAAAGCAAAAGAAGAGAGCTTTGGGGCCATCTGCAGCTTCCTCTGTTCCTGTTTGTCCTTTAATCTTTCTCCATCTGGCCCAGTGAAGATTTCAGCCCCATGTCAGATGATGTGTCACTGGCTGCCAATCCAGAAATAAGCTGGAAGACTCTCAGGACATGTATTTGCTATGGGAAGTCCCAAGAGCTGCATTTGGGGTACCTTTGGGAATATGGGTATTTATTTTAGTGTGACACTTCACCCCTAATTGCCATACCTTTCCGGAGACCACATTTGCTTCTCTGGTGATTTCTGTCACTTGGCCATCACCTCACCCCACTCCCTTTTAAAATTATATCTTAAGCTTAAGTCATTATCTTACAGCCTTCTGCTCCGGATGGTAATAACCATGAAGAATTCATGACTCTATAGGTAGTACTGATTAATGCTGGTGTGAGGGAGTAAGACCGGTGGCCCTTTCTCACTCCCTAATGCCAGCATGATAAGCTACAGTTGTGTTACTCTCCCACGTATCTGCACACACAGTCCGTGCTCCAAGGGGACCCTATGCAGTGCAGCTCTCAGCGCTGTGGTTTCTAATTCCCAGGACAGGACCGGGGGAGTGCCTGAAGCGCACAGGAGCCAGCGTGGCCCTCACATCCATCAGCAACGTCACAGCCTTCTTCATGGCCGCGTTAATCCCGATCCCCGCTCTGCGCGCGTTCTCCCTCCAGGTGAGCTTCCGGTGATGAAGGCTGCAGTGGTCTCGAGCGGGGCACTGACTTCTAGCATCCCGCGTCTGCCATCTCTGCTAAGGCACTTCAGTTACTTCTGGAGTGAAACAGAAATGCCTGTGTTTGAGGCCCTCTTTAACTGGGTGGATGCTTCTTTAAGCTTATAACCCTGACACTCCCTCTAAAAAACTAGACACTTCTTGGAGTTTCTCCTTCTTTCCTAGCCCTATGAAGCCCAGATGCCTGTTGCCTTATAAAGTGGCCCATCCTTTATACATGGCTTTGGGGGCTACTCCACGTTGCCCTCTGGGGTCACCGGTGCTGCAGCCAGCTTCTGGGCCATCCTCTGCTTCCAAACACCACTCCCAGTGCCTGCGCTCAGCCCCTCTCCCGCTGCCCACCTCATCCCAAACACACCACCCTCTCTTTCGCTTTTGCCAAAGCAGCCCCATTCCAAGACAGTATTAAGCTGAGGTCGCGTGTCAGACAGCACCACAGGACCACAGACTGGCCAGTCTGCCGTGGAGAATTTCCTGCAGGCCACCAGCCCTTGCTTTCCACCTCCCTTCCCTAAGTTGGCCACCACAATCTTTCCTGTCCCCTTTTCTCTTTCCTTTTGGTCCCCTGCTCCCCCTCTCAGGCTGCCCAGGCGGACTCACAATTCCTCTCACCCTCCCATGCAGAGCATGTGGGCCCCTCATGACTTGTCCTCTCCTTCCAGACCAGGCCCTGTCACCCCCAGAGGCCATCAGGGTATTTTCTAATCAGAGATTCAGCTTCTCTGAATCGTAAGCACGGACAGTTCCCTGGGATGGAGACACAGCTATAGTCTGTTCTGCGCCTGGAGTAAATTATTGACATTGCCCTTGAGCTACTTGAAACTCATAGGAATCCTAAAATTAGTTACTGCCGCCAATAAAGCAGAGACTTCACCAGTTTGTGCCATGGTCTTCCTGAGCCCAAAGTTTCCTGGAGTTTTGACATCTCAAGATATTATTGGGGTTTTCTGAATTAATTTCAAATTTAAAACCTCAGTTGTTTCCCCTTTCTTTTTTGTGATGATATGATGTATAATTCTCAAGCTGGCCAGGTTTTTAAAGGAAACTACTTGTGTGTCACTCTTGAACCTGTTGTTATGATGCCCCACGCACTCACACAGCTTTCCGCTACTCACCAAGAGCTCCTGCAGATGTGAGCAGGAAGCAAAATTGGCCAGTCATGCATCTGGTTTCTGCTTATAGTTTGTCAATATGTTTAGCTCTTTTCTAGTGTAAGAGGAACTAATCAGTCACGTATTTGAATGTCATTTCACTGGTTACCAGGAGGCCTGAGCAACTACTGATCCTACCGAGTGGGATTCGAGAGACCTCCTTTAGTATTTCATGTGAGCCACAGCTGGAGAAAAGATTCTATGCCAATTGCCGTAACCACCAGCCCCAAAAGAAACACAAAAAGAAAAGAGGGTTTATTTGTATTACAAACCCTACACAGAAGTAGAAATAGTGAATCAATGAATAACGTTCAGCTCTGACTCTGTAACCGAAGCACAGGACAAGGAAACTCTCTCTGATTGCCCAGTGGTGTGAAAGGTGAGCCAGACCCGCAGCGCAGCTAAAGTTTTAGAATGCCTCTGTGCACAGACGCGTCTGCTCCGCACCCTGTGGTACCCCAGGCTCATTTCACGTGTAGCAGGTGCTGGTATTGAGAAACCGCTGGAGAGTCTTTCAGTCGTGGGACCCTGTCTCCCTGTTCTCTCTCCTCTCCCCTTCTTTTCTGCTTGCCTTTTTGCTCACTGTCTTTCTGTATCTGCTCACACTCCTTTTCTTCTTTTCTCTCTCATTCTCTCCTCTCCTCTCTCAGTACATACTGATGGCTCATCGAGGCCGACTCTCCTTTAATGATCCCCTATGGTGTGGTGGTCTAAAAGCTACATGAGGTTTCCTTATGAGGAGTAGCCTTGTAGAAAATCCAGTGCACTAAGCTCTCCCAAGGTAAGCACCTTACAGAGACAAAAATGAGTACTGTTGGTTTTTGTGTTCTGTTTCAAACCTCGTCAGTATCACTTTAGAAAATCGCAACTGGCCAGGCGCGGTGGCTCACGCCTGTAATCCCAGCACTTTGGGAAGCCGGAGCGGGCGGATCACGAGGTCAAGAGATCGAGACCATCCAGGCCAACATGGTGAAACCCCGTCTCTACTAAAAAATACAAAAAATTAGCTGGGCGTGGTGGTGCGTGCTGTCGTTCCAGCTACTCGGGAGGCTGAGGCAAGAGGATTACCTGAACCCGGGAGGCAGAGGTTGCAGTGAGCCGAGATCGCGCCACTGCACTCCAGCCTGGCGCCTGGCGACTGACGACAAAGTGAGACTCTGTCTCAAAAAAAAAAAAAAAAAGCAAATCACAGCTATAGCTTCCAAGGGTCTTCATCTTATTAAAGAATGCCTCCCCATGACACTGGTTCATTCTCTGTCAAAAACAAAAAAAGGAAAGAAAATGGGAGGAAAAGAGAGGGTGCAATGATTTTTGCAGTGGCCATCAGAAAAGTTTCCCTGGTTTCGTTTTAAATGTATTGACCCTCAAAGTTGGCCATTATGTAACTTCTCTTTCCATTGGTGAACAGTATCAAGTCGGACTCTAGGTGTTCAGTTGTTTATATTTGCAAGATGCTACAAATTAAACATCAAAAGGGAGTGGCCCAAGGTGGTTCTGTCCAATAGTGAACCTGCCTTACCTTCAGAATTTCCATGTAAAACTCCAATTTTGTAGCGTGACCAAATAATTAGATATTTTTTTTCCACAAAGAAACTGCCTTAAACCTCATCAGCCTTCATCCGTCTGCCTAAATGCCACCTCTACACCAGAAAGCACTGACACCAGCTGTAATTCTTTGTGATCAACTAGGGCTTGCTGGTTTATTAGTTTATTCGTTTGTTTATTGTTCAATGAGAACTCCTGGAACAGAACCCCTCGTTCTAACTGGTAGTGGGTTTCGACTGGGACTTCCTCTGCACGTGTCCCAGCGTTAGCCGCTTTGAGGGGATGGGGCATTTCCTATGAGCACAGTAATTAGAATTGATTCACAATTGCAATATCATCCCATCATCTGGTTTACTCACACTCTCTTGCCTTTGCGATGCCCCTTTTCTCTTTCTGAGAAGCCCCTGCTGGTTGTTTTACTATTTTGGTGCACATTTGGCGGCCTGGCATTGAGAAAGTGTTCCCCCATACAGGTAATAGATCATGAGAAAGTCAGTTAGACAGGACGACTCTTGGGGTTCTTCTCTCATCCCTTCGTTTCCGTCACGGGAGACGAGCAAGATGCCCAGCAGGTTTCTGTGACCGATGAGGCCTGGTCACCTCTGTGGCAGTCAGTGTGGCCGACCGGTGCCCATGCGTGTGCCTGTGGGACTTTCTGCGTCACAGAGCTTTGCCCTCCTCATCCTCATGGATGCCCGGGGTCTGTTCTACATTGCACTCCTCGATTCTGAACATGACTGTAATTTTAAAAGCTAAAAGGATCCCGGCCCCCAGGATTACATGCTCCTGGAAAATCTCCATTAGAATCCTACATGTTCTTCCTGGCATCCCCTGGTGTCTCACGGTCAGGTATCCTAACCCTGTCCGCACATGCCCTCTCAGTAAAGGATCAGATCTCACAAAACTCCCGGTTCTCAACTGGGCTGGGGGCTTTGCAATAAGTCTCTGTTGGATGTGACTTACTGGATAACCTCAGGCAGGTTACTTGACTCTGCACTTTGGGGGACTTTATCGGGTAATCCTGTCAACACAGTTGACAGTTCTACCTAAGGGAGAACCCCCTGCTTGGCATGAATCAGGTATGAATGACCTGACCTTCAGCTTCTCCTTTGTCTTCCCCCAAGTGAATTTCAGACCCCAGCAGCACAGAGGAGCTTGAGCCGGGTCTCCTCTTGCACACTCTCTGTTTTCTTCACAGGGAGCACCTGCCATTTCCCTGCTCCTGCCTGACCTCTTTTTCTTTTCTTTTTCTTTTTTTTTTTTTTTGAGATGGAGTTTCACTCTGGTTACCCAAGCTGGAGTGCAATGGCAAGATCTCGGCTTACCACAACCTCCACCTCCTGGGTTCAAGCGATTCCCCTGCCTCAGCCTCCCAAGTAGCTGCGATTACAGGCATGTGCCACCACGTCTGGCTAATTTTGTATTTTTATTAAAGACGTGGTTTCTCCATGTTGGCCAGGCTGGTCTCGAACTCCTGACCTTAGGTGATCCACCTGCCTCAGCCTCCCAAAGTGCTGGGATGATAGGGTGTGAGCCACCGCACCCAGCCCTCTTTTTCATCTTCTAAACCCTGCTGAAGCCTCTCTCAGGAAGCCTGCCTTGACTTACCACCCCTGCACCCCACTGAGCTGCTGTGCGGCCTGGCACCTGCCTTTATGATGCCATCCATCAGTTGGGATTGTCATTTGCTTGTAGGTCTGGCTCTGTGAGAATCGAGAGCAGGATTTTGTCTTATTTATCTTTGTGTCTCCGGCACCCAGCATAATACTAGACTTTTCTCTTTAAAGGATCTCTGTCAGGTAAATTATCTCGTCACAGTGGTGATGAGCTTACTTGTCTAGGCCTATTAGACAGGTCTTATATACATTAGAGGGGTAAGTTAACATGCTTTGTATTTTTCAACTGATGAAGAATTTTCAAGATACACCAAGAAAAAAGAGGTTAGGTAGTTTGTAGAAGAAGACTCTTGACAGGGAATTAATTATTGAAAGACATCTCCAGAACTCCAGCTTGCTGGTTCACCTTGAGCATAAACTCACAATTCCCATCCAAAGCCCTTTGTGAAGTTCTCCCTTGATTGGGTTAGGTGCCAGTTATAGCCAGGTTTTCTTTGCTCACCTTGGGACGTTTACCAGTTTGAGGGTTTTGTACTAAGCAGTTCTTTGAGAAGCCTGCCTCGTTTTTTTTTTTTTATTTTCAAAGCCATGTCTGGCTATTTCCTGGCTCCTCAGCATTGCCAGCACGTTTCTCTGTGGTGCCCCTTCTGCCATGCCCTTCCCAGCTAGGTCAACTTTCCACCAGCCTCTGGTGGCTTCCCCTATTAACAGCCCAATTTTGTAATTTTTACTAGGTCAGCAGGAGATTTGCCAACGCACTGCAGACTCTAGCCCCGTGTTTATTCTGGGTTACAGAGTGACTTTTGAATCTGTACTTACTTATTCTGCAAACTATAATCACACACAGGAATTTCTTTCTGCTTAACTCTCCTTGACCTTTCATGTTTCTTGCCCTCACACCCCACAGGCTACTCCAGAGGCTATTTGGAATGTGCCTATTAAAACCTCAGGGGACACGTGTGAAATTGTATTTCACATTTTAAAGGGGACATTTTGATACACTCGATCCACTTTATATAAAAATGTTTAAGTGTAAAATCAGGGTCACGTGACCTCTCGGAAGTATTCTGGAAGGGAAATGCTTCTGTTTGTTTTAAATTGGATCTTGAATGTGCTCTGCCTTTGTGGATTTGGTTCGGTTGGGTTACTAGCAACACATTAGTAGTTTAGTTCCTGGGTTTGTACCTTACGGGTTTATGGAATTACTAGAAATAGGCCCAGAAATAGTCAAGACTGTTCCTGTCAAATAGTCTCTTGATGATTTAGCAAAAGAAGCTCTTGACATCCGTCACAGTTCAAACACTGCAAGAGGAAAGTGAAAGAAAAATATTGTTTAAAAGCATCTCTATTTTCACAGCAGTCCTCTGATTGGATGGAGGCATATTGGTGACCTCTGAATTTTTTTTTCTGCCCCCAGGCGGCGGTAGTAGTGGTGTTCAATTTTGCCATGGTTCTGCTCATTTTTCCTGCAATTCTCAGCATGGATTTATATCGACGTGAGGACAGGAGACTGGATATTTTCTGCTGTTTTACAAGGTACATTTCAGACTGCTGTGGGCTTTTGGTTGGGTGCAGAGTGGTACTGTGAGAGAACTCTTTCAGCCTGTGGACTTATAAAGGAATGTGGGCAACAGGGTTTTTCTGGTGTGGTGGACGTAGGGGGAGATACTGGACAGAGGCTGCTTCCCTAGGGGGACATCACAGTCCCTGGGCCCCTTCTCCCCTGCCCCCCGCGGAACGTCTCACAGCCCTCGAGATGCTGGTACTGATGACCCCTTTTGCCATCAAGAACTGATGCTGCTGTTTGTGGGAATGTTTCATATCCCTCCGTTAGAGCAGAACAAGATTGAAAACCACCCATCTAGAAAATACATAGTTTTTGGGGGTGGTTTTGTTTTGTTTGGAATTATGCTTTGAAGGATTCGTCATCACGTTACTTGCTTTTGGAAGCCAAATTTAGGGTCAGTCCTCCATGTGTCCTCCTCAGACTGACTTTTACCTAGTTCACCAGGCCATGAACCAGGTGACGTTAACCTGGATGTTTCTGGGGTTCAGCAATGTGATGTTTCTCTCCCAAGTCAGAGCTGTGTAAGATGGGTATTCTCAGTACACGGTGAAAACTGGCAGAATGAAAGCACCGTTTCCCTGATTCAGCATAACATTGCAACGTGTTTCCCCTCCTTTCAGCCCCTGCGTCAGCAGAGTGATTCAGGTTGAACCTCAGGCCTACACCGACACGCACGACAGTACCTGCTACAGCCCCCCACCCCCCTACAGCAGCCACAGCTTTGCCCACGAAACGCAGATTACCATGCAGTCCACTGTCCAGCTGCGCACAGAGTACGACCCCCACACTCACGTGTACTACACCACCGCCGAGCCGCGCTCCGAGATCTCCGTGCAGCCCGTCACCGTGACGCAGGACACCCTCAGCTGCCAGAGCCCAGAGAGCACCAGCTCCACAAGGGACCTGCTCTCCCAGTTCTCCGACTCCAGCCTCCACTGCCTCGAGCCCCCCTGTACCAAGTGGACACTCTCTTCTTTTGCTGAGAAGCACTATGCTCCTTTCCTCTTGAAACCAAAAGCCAAGGTAATCTGCCACAACTTAGGGCTCTTCCTGTCTTCAAAAAATAACAGAACAGGCTTCTTTGGAGTTCATCAAATTGCTTCTAGTTTTCTTTTTCCTTAAAAAACAAAATCATATGAGTATGAGATATTTCAGTCCTCCAAAAGTCAATGCTTTGAGAACATAGGGCCATTTTAATGAGGTCGTCTTCCATGGGAGTGAATCTCTACGCAGCACGTCTTTTTATAAATGAGGTTGTTTAAAAACGTGGTCATTGCCAGGTGCGGTGGCTCATGCCTGTTATCCCAGCACTTGGAGAGGCTGAGGTGGAAGGATTGCTTGAACCAGGAGTTCGAGAACAGCCTAGGCAACACAGGGTGACCCTGTCTCTACAAAATATTTTAAAAATTAGCCAGGGACAGGTGTGGCAGCTCACGCCTATAATCCCAGCCCTCTGGGAGGCCAGGGCCAGCGGATTGCTTGAGCCCTGAGCCCAGAAGTTTGAGACCAGCCCAGGGAACATGGTGAAATTCCAGCTCTACAAAAAATTACCTGGGTCTGGTGATGTGCCTATATTCCCAGCTGCTGAGGAGGCTGAGGCGGGAAGATCACTGAGCCCGGGGAGGTTGAGGATACAGTGATCCGTGATTGTACCACTTCATTCCAGCCTGAGTGACAGAGTGAGACCCTGTCTCAAAAGAAAAAAAAAAACAAGCATGGCGCTGTGTACCTGTAGTCTTACCTACTTGGGTGGCTGAGGCAGGAGGATCACTTGAGTCCAGGAGTTGGAGGCAACAGTGAGCCCTGATCGTGCCACTGCCCTCCGTCCTGGGAAACAGAGTGAGATCCCAACTCAGATAAATAACAAAACAAAATAAAAATGCGACTGCTATGATTCGATCCTTTTCCTATGCGAGAACAACCCCTACAGGCTAAATCAGGTCAAGTGTGGTGGTGAAAACAAAGTATTAGCTAGACAGCTTCTCTTTGTTAAGAAAGAGTCAGCAGTGCTCCCTGGGGTCTGACCTTGTGCCTCTTCTGTTCCAGGTAGTGGTGATCTTCCTTTTTCTGGGCTTGCTGGGGGTCAGCCTTTACGGGACCACCCGAGTGAGAGACGGGCTGGACCTTACGGACATTGTACCTCGGGAAACCAGAGAATATGACTTCATTGCTGCACAATTCAAATACTTTTCTTTCTACAACATGTATATAGTCACCCAGAAAGCAGACTACCCGAATATCCAGCACTTACTTTACGACCTTCACAGGAGTTTCAGTAACGTGAAGTATGTCATGTTGGAAGAAAACAAACAGCTTCCCAAAATGTGGCTGCACTACTTCAGAGACTGGCTGCAAGGTGAGACACCGCGGGAGGGCTTTCGTCCTTTCGGGCTTTCGCGTGTTCAGCTTCAACAGGTCTCCTTTGTCCCGATTATGAAAGCATTAGATTAGAATGTAACACTGATGTGTTTCATGGACTTTTAAGTTACTCAGGATTCTTACATTTTTATTTTTTACCGAGAATAGCGAAAAAAAAAAAAAAGATTCTTACAGGGACTGCTTCTGCAGCAGCCTCCCAAATCTGGCTTTTACCTGTAAAAGGATGCAAATAATTTCAATGAGTAACCGGGGACTTCTGTGAGAATGAACAGGTGCACATTAGGAAAATAGGTCTATGTTGTAGCGGGTGGAGCCGAGTCTTCTGGTGCTCTTTCCTCTTGGCTAGATGGTGGCTTGTTTGGTGACCACGTGAAATCAAAGTGCGGATGGGATTTCCAGACCGATTGCCAAATTATAGCTTACTGCATCAGGAGATGCTGAATAAGCAGTGGACATAGTCTTAAATTCCGTATTTTGACCATCCTTTAAAAAACTATTTCTCTATTTCAAATTGACTTTGTTTTTAGAGCAGTTTTAGGTTGCCAGGAAAATTGAGCAGAAGGTGCAAAGATGGCCTATATCCTCCTTCCTCACACACACACAGCCCCGCAACTAAAGACATCCCCCACAAGAGGGGTGCGTTGTTACAGCTGTTGAACCTGCTCGTCCTTACCCGCGTGCCATAGTTTACAGTTGACCATTTTGACCATTTTTTGACTTCGTATATGAAGTAAAGTTATAAATGCTTAATCAAATTTCACATTATTTTATAAATAATCAAATTCTGCTTCAAAATGCCTTTCTTGGCAGGGCAAGGTGGCTCACGCCTGTAATCCCAGCACTTTGGGATGCCAAGGCAGGGTAGATCACCTGAGGTCAGGAGTTCGAGACCAGCCTGACCAACATGGTAAAACCCCGTCTCTACTAAAAATACGAAAATTAGCCGGGCATGGTGGTGGGTGCCTGTAATCCCAGCTATTCGGGAGGCTGAGGCAGGAGAATCGCTTGAACCTGGGAGGCGGAGGTTTCCGTGAGCCAAGATCGCGCCAGTGCACTCCAGCCTGGACGACAAGAGCGAGACTGTCTCAAAAAATAAAAAATAAATAAATAAAATGCCTTTTTTGGCTTCTTTGCTCTTAGAAATGTTTCTAGGAAATATTAGTCAACTGAAGGGAAAAAAAAAAGTCTAAATTTTCTGCTGACCAACTACATATAAATGTATGCAGTGATTCCAAGAACATCTGTTCATTTGTTCTGTGTTGACACATGCAAAGCCAAGTAGAGAATCAGGATCGTTATCCACCCAATTCAAGCAAGAACGTTTTACTGGAGTACCAAATCATTATGGCCCCCAACATCTTTTGGCTTAAATTATCCAAATGATCGTCTTAATTTCCCACTTAATTAGGCTTGTTTAAACACAGATGTAAGTGCCTTTTTTTGGTCTGAAGTCAATACACTTCTATGTAAAGACTCAGCAGCCAGTTTCCCTGAGAGTTTGCAGGAAATGGTAAATGACTTGAGGTTGGTGGAGGATGGTCCCATACAGCTCTGGCCTTGACTTGTGTTTACCAGAACTTTGTACACCAAATTTGACTTTCCTTTCGGAGGAAGGTAAAGAGAACATGCCATGATTATTATTTTTTGACACCCTCCTGAGACGAACATGAATTTGTTCCAAGTTTTATTTTTCGCATTTAGTTTAGAAAGCAGTGGTTTTCAGGATAATGAGTTAAAAGAGAGACAGATGAGACAGTCCCTGCTTTTCATTTCCCCCCCACTGACCAAAGACATGCAAATAACTTGCCACAAATGACAAAGAGATCGGCTGTGCCCTGCCAGTCTCTGAGTGGAGAAGGGTCATTGTAGAGTGTGTTTCAGTGTTTTTGGCCATTGCTCTGGAGGCTCAATGTGGCGTGTTAGGCTGGGATTGGGAAGGGGTAAAGGGGATTGTCTCAAGGCAGTGCGGAGGGCTAACCTTTTTACAGAGCATTGTAGATCATCTCTATACATTGCTTCCTTATAGATGTAAAGCAGCTGGACTTGAGATTTTTTTTTTAAGGTACATTTGAATCACGTTTTGATTGCTATGTGGACAGCTTACACCTTGACCAAGTGAGATCCATTTGTGCTAAGCAGTCAGGGTTCCAGGCAGCCTTGGGACTCCACATCTGACTCTTAAAGTGTCCACTAGAGCACTCCACACAGAATGACCAGACACTGGAGCCCTTTGCTGCCTAGATGTTTTTCAGGCCTGTTGAATGGCTGATGTGGTCTTTGAACATTTTCTCCAAGGAAACAATTATCCTTGAGCCAGCTTTCCTTGCTAATATTTTTGTGTGGTTTTTAAATGGTGGGAGCCTCATTGGTTTAAACGGAATTGTCATTAAAGCTATGTCATATCATTGATCTTTATCAGCCTTCCAATAGTTTGTCTTTGATTTTATTTTTTTTACCCCTAAAACTATATAATGGTTAATTTCAAAACTATCCCACATGTCAGATCTTAAAACATACATGCAAATAAGGTAAAGTCAGATAAAAGCCATGCCTTGAATCCTGTGCAGATGTGTTCATTTTTACTTCACACTGGATTATGCAAATAAAATTTTGATTAACATTTTACTCACAGGGTCCCGTATCTGAAGGAAAATGGGCAATTGGGGTTTTTCCTTTAGCCCAGAACTTTACACTAGAAAATAATTATTGGCACAAAATATTCATAAGGGGAGAACTTCCGGCTGAGCTGTTAAGGTTTGCTGTAAAATAAATGTCACCATTTTCTAGAACGTGCGTGCGTTGGAATAGGAGACCCTGGCGAAGGGGCAGTGGAGACCCGCCCTCATCCCTTGTTTTGTGTCCAGGGTTGTACTTGTGACTGTGCTTAGACCAGCCCATTGTTACTTGAGCTTTTTGGTGATTAGTGAGAAAATACTGCACTAATGGGGAAAGGACTTAACTGTTCCATAAAGTCGATAACTGTTTCTAGTTCATCTTTGAACCCCCGGTAGAGTGAATGGCACCTCAGGGACCAGCAGTGTGGATTCTCACTTGAATTGAGTTTCCAGCAAGGCTGACCTCCCCCAAATAGGATCTTCTTCCTTTGTTTCACCCTAGGGTGTCCCAAACGTCTTTGTGTGCAACTATCATGAAATCACCCTCAGATTTTGCAGGAAAATCCTGGGGACCCCTGTTTGCCACCAGACGTTGTTGATGCTAGACTTACTCCTGCCTTTGACACATCCTTGGGTACCATGGTGTGTCCTGGCACCGTAGGCCAGTGAGCTCTGGTGACTTGCTGCCTGGGTTTGAGCTCTGTCCAGCACTCTCCTGCTGGGCGGCCTTTTCCAGTCTCCCCCTTTCCAAGCCTCAGTTCCTCATCTGTGAAGCCAGAGTGATTAACGGGGCTGTCCCTCGGTCACCGTGGGATGCCCAGCACAGCCCCACACTCACCAAGCGTGAGCCTCTCTTCAGTATTAGCTGGTTAAGGGAGAGGGACTTCAAGCCCAGGACACGTCATGACGTCATGAAAATTGTTATGGTGAGGAAAACAGACGAGGTCTCCGTTTTTGTGGGGGGAAAGGGGGAGCAGTAATTCTTTTTTTTTTTTTTCAAAAACAGGAAGAAAGGGCTTTCAGTAATAAAATAACATCTGCTCAGTACTGTGTGTGTGCACGCCTCCCTGTGAAAACCCGTCAGTCTGAGAGGTGCACGGCCCACCCGGTGGTCTCCTGTCCCGCCTCCCCCTCCACGCTTGCCCCCACACGGCCTCCTTTCACCACCCAGCCCACCTCATCTCCAAACTGTTCCTCTAACCAGCAGTGTGGGAAGGAGGGTGTCACTTCTTAGAGAGAAGGGGGCCTATGCTCCACCTCCCTCCCCCAACTTCAGACCCCAAGAGCTTAACCATTCTGAGCACTAACGCAACCAGATTTTTTTTTTTTTTTTTTTTTGGTCTTTGAAGTCATCCAAGGCATGTCCTGAAATGAAATAAACCCTTCTCCCTTCTTACTGGCCGTGTCCAACCCATACATGTACAGCTTGTTCAAAAGCTGTGGTTTCCTGAGCTGCTGGGGCTTGGGAGTTCTACTTGGGAGGTGGCTGGGAGTGGGGGTGAGGGGGTGGGGGTGTCCCGGAGAGCCTGCGCACCAGCCAGCGCTCAAGACCCTAAGGCTGGGTCACCAGGGCCCTGTTTTCTCTTCCAACACGCTTATCTCTTTACAGCTGCAGCCAAACCGTCAGGTCTGTAATGATGGTTTTGATTACCGAGGCCAAGCACAGCTGTGTGTGGTGGGCTGGCGGGCTGGCCCATCCCCCAGGCCCAGAAAGCTCTTTCCTCCCCCTCCCTGGCTTGTGGTTTGTCATCTGTTCTCACAGAGCCTCCTTGTATTGGCCTGTGGCTTCCTGTTCTCAATCGGATCCAAATTTACCCTGTGAGGTATTTCCCTGGGCGCACGGGAGCGCCTTCCCCTCCTTCTCCTCCGCCCGCTCTCCCGTGGAAGGGTGGCAGAGAGGAAGAGTGCAGTGGAGAGTGAATAGGTGTTGGCTGTGATCTTTACACAACCTGGCAGCGGATCCCACAGCTTGTGTTCGCTCCACAAGTCGAACAGATGGAACAAATTGACAGAATCGTGTTCGCTCACCCTGGGCTCCAGAAGCAGCTGAGCTGCCGTTTGAAGTTGGGAGTTTGAATGTGCTTTTTCCCCCTCCGCGTGGAATTTCTGGTTGCGTTGAAGAACCCATGACTTAGCACCCCGAGTGGCACCAAACGGTTAATGACCCTGGTGTGTGTCTTTCCCCTCACACTCCTGCCTTTTGTAATTGTCATGGGGAGAAAGGAGGAGAGTGGTCTTAAGATAAAATACGAGTATTTGTTTCATAGAAACAGATCATCGCCTTCCCCCTTTTCAGCAGTGGCCACAGCAGCTGCAGTTCACTCATGAAAGGTCCAGTGCTTTCATTCACAGTGGGTGTGTGTTTCTGATGGACGTCTAAGAGTCCCCTGTCCTGCTCTCTCCTCGGCCCACCCCGCTAGACCAGGGTCCTTCTGGCTGCGAGTTACAGTGTGTTACAATCATTTGCCTTTTCTAGGACTTCAGGATGCATTTGACAGTGACTGGGAAACCGGGAAAATCATGCCAAACAATTACAAGAATGGATCGGACGATGGAGTCCTTGCCTACAAACTCCTGGTGCAGACCGGCAGCCGCGATAAGCCCATCGACATCGGCCAGGTACTCCAGCTGCTGGGCACCCCGAGGGCGCCTCCAGGCCGCCAGGCTGCTGCCCTGGTGGAGGCCGCTTGACAGCATGCGATCCCGCCCTGTGCTCTCTGGAGACCTGAGGCACTGGGAGCTGGTAGAAGGAATATGGGGTCTCTCTAATTCACCTCCTCCCACCAGCTAATTGCGTGACCTCAGGCAAGCCGGTGCGCCTCACTTTCCTCATCTGTGAAATGGGGGACAGGCGTGTTGGCTACTGCCAGAGCAATCGTCAGAATAAAGTGCAGCTAAGACAGTACAGGTTCTTTCCAGTGTTAGAAATGCGGCATTCCGTGATTACTTCAATTCTAGGACTTGGTACCATGCTGGTCTTGATTGTATTCAAGCTTGGAAAGACAGATTTCTTGGGTAGCAGTCGTTCAGATGGGCAGAATTTGGGGTAGGTGGGTGGGTTAGGAGATTGGAGAGGTAATAGGAGGATGGGAGGAGTTGTTACATTTGAGATCTTTGGGTCTTCCTGGCCCCAGGAGTAGGCAGATCGCTCTGTGACGATTGAAGCCAATGGAAATGCACACCCTTGGAATCAGAGTAGCTGCGCCCTTCTGCTCACTGCTGCGGTCATAACTGCTTCTGTTTGGGAATCAGACTCTCCACCTGCGTTTGTATCGTCTTCCTGCCATTTGGATCCCAGCATACCCCTCTGGGTTCCGCAGGCGTGTTTGGGAGTGTGTTTGGGCTCTTCCGATTGCGCGGGCCCAGGGCTGCTTCGGCTCCCTCGCTCTTTTTAGCTTGCTTTCTTCACCTTCAGGCAGAAAACCATCATGCTAATGATCTCAGCAGCTCTGTTTATTGTCTCCCCTTTTTTGCTGGCATTCAAGGTGACAGATTTACAAAGTACATTGTTCAGAATTGTTATGGAGTGTGAAACTCCGCTCACAGCAGCAGGCAGCAGGCTGTCACGTTTCCCAAGGATCCGGGCAGAGGAGCCTTCCTCAGAGACACCAGGGAGGTGCCCAGGCAGTGAGGCTGGGCGAGAGAGCAGGGGCACTGTGGAACAAATGGGACTGGGCCAGGTCCTAGATAGCACTTCCTCCTCCTGACAGGGAGAGAGAGACGTGCCGCACACACGGAGGCCACGGGCTGCGCTGTGCGGTTCCGGGGATGGTTGAGGACATACAGTTGTTACATATCCTGTGTATTAATTGAATCCAGATCCCCGAAATCCAGTTCTCACTCTCCTCCCTGCTGCTGCTTCCTTCACTCCTTCTCTATGAGCCGCTGTCACTGGTGTTTTTCATTTTGTTTAAAAAAGACCCAAAGCGAGGAATGAGGCCTGAATCTAAAATAAACAGGAAACAAAACTTCTCTATGTATATAAAATATACATCCACACACTCAGTCCCACAGAGCGCCCCACCTCAGCAGAGCCCAGAAGCCCTCCTGCAGAGGGAGCACGTTTGGCCACGCAGAGGACGCAGCGTGCCCAGCATGACGACCTCCGGGAATAAGATCACCTGGCAAGGCTGAGGGTGTGCACTCGTCCCTTGCACTTTCTGGCACTGGGCATTTTTTGAATCCACAGGTCATAGGAGGCTAGTGTTAGCGAAATTTATACAGATGTTGTTTTATTTTTATAGCTCTCCTCCATTTACTGGGTGGCATTTCCTTCAGTGTTAACAACAGAGGTTAACTGCACACAGACGTGCATGGGGATTCTTGCCAGGTTTTTCCCCCTTCCCCCTCCTATAAATATGTTTCTCCAGATTGCTCATTCTCTGCCTTGGCTGCAGACAGTCTTTTAGCATTCAGATTTAATTGGTTCAGCCAATTCCTGGGCCATCTGCAGAACTGTTTGTTATAAACACACCGATGATTGCATCCTCCGATAAGTGCACTTTGAAAGAAATCAAAGGTGTTCTGATGGGATTTTCGACACTTTCAACAGTGGGCATTCTATTCTTTGTTGTAATGCTGGGGCGAAGCACAGCTTCTGTGCTGTCAAGGCAGAAGTGTGTTTACCCCCAGCCCCATTCTCAAAGGCCTCTGTTCTTCCCGTTTTTGTAGTTGACTAAACAGCGTCTGGTGGATGCAGATGGCATCATTAATCCCAGCGCTTTCTACATCTACCTGACGGCTTGGGTCAGCAACGACCCCGTCGCCTATGCTGCCTCCCAGGCCAACATCCGGCCTCACCGGCCAGAATGGGTCCATGACAAAGCCGACTACATGCCCGAAACCAGGCTGAGAAGTAAGTAGCGCTCTGTGGTGGTGCGGGGAGGTGGGGTCTGGGAGCTTACAGAGGTGCCCTCCCCAGTTCTCCAAACTCAGCAACAGCCCTCGTCCGTTGACGCTACCCAGAGTTCAAAAGTGTAAACAGAACAATCTATTTCTTCTCGTTTAAAACTCTGGGAGACAGACGAGGATGTGTAATGGAATACAACCCCGCACTCTATCACGTTGGGAAATAAGTGTCTCGTCTCCGTTCGTAGCTTCGGTGCTAAGACGTTCCTTAGGCGTTGCTCTCGAATGCCAGCTGTTCCCCATGAACACCGGGGATGCCTCCAGGTTGAGTGTTATTTTACTATTGCAGAGTTTTATCGCTGGGGATTATATGTTTATCTTAACTTTGTCAACTCTGGTGTTGAAGGGATTTTTGGCACATTGGGCCATTCCTGTAAGCCACCAAGCACCTGCACCCTGTCAAAGCTGTTTAAACCAGAGCAGAAAAGTCTATATACAACAGTGTCCTCTTCCTTTCACCTCTCAGCCCCGAGTTGGAAAGGTGGTTCTGTGTGGATTTCATTTGCATTTCTGGTGGCGATACTAGTAGTGTATGCTTTGGATACTGGGCCAAGGGAGGATGTGAGAAAGAAGACAGATCCCTTTGCAAACATGGCTGGAGACTCGGCCAGTTGTGCTTACCCGGATCTAAACCCCAGAGCCGTGTGGCAGGCAGCCAAGGCTTGTCTTAATGAAAATTTATAGTTGAGATTATAATAGGGCAAATCATGTTTAGCAAGTCAACTGAATGACCCCAGAGGGTCTGGAACACACAACGGCAGTAACTAAATGCTTGTTGTGTAAGGATTTCTTCCCCCTGTTGCTCAAGACTTAGCATTGCATTAGAAAAGACGCATACAAGGTTTCAGTTTGTTCAGTCACTAAAAGGATAAGTTAAGCGTTTTTCTCAGGAAAGCATGACTCCGGAGTTATTTTGCTGTTGTAAGTGATTGGGTAAAACTGTGTGAACTTGGTATTTTCGTGTGTGTCAAGGGAACAAGAAGTGTTCCCGAAATTTAAGCCTGGAGTTTTTAGAACCCTCACAAAGAATGACTGCTGGAAGATTAACATCAAACCTTAAAAAATACACAGATCACAGATTTAAACATTTTGAAACCAAATGGGAAGATCGTAAAGGCCTGGAGGCCATGATCAGCACCGTTTCTCCTTCGTATCCTGTATAAGAAAAGCCAGTGGGCTTTCTTGCGAAGTTCTTCTCCCTTTCCATCTAAACGGTGGCGTTCCCCCTCCCCCGGGCCTGCTCCTAACCTGTGCCCTTCTCTGTCCAGTCCCGGCAGCAGAGCCCATCGAGTATGCCCAGTTCCCTTTCTACCTCAACGGCTTGCGAGACACCTCAGACTTTGTGGAGGCGATTGAAAAGTAAGGACGATCTGCAGCAACTACACGAGCCTGGGGCTGTCCAGTTACCCCAACGGCTACCCCTTCCTCTTCTGGGAGCAGTACATCGGCCTCCGCCACTGGCTACTGCTGTTCATCAGCGTGGTGTTGGCCTGCACGTTCCTCGTGTGCGCCCCTCTTCCTTCTGAACCCCTGGACGGCTGGGATCATTGTGAGTGTATTATAAGGGTCTTTGTGGAAGTCAAATTCCTTTCAGCATAGCTCTTTCTGCAGCCGGGAAGTGTTGTTTATGTCTGGGCCTCTGGAGGAGGGTATAGCTTGCATCATCCATAATATATTTATTCTACTCGAGGTGGTGAGGTCCATGGCTAAGGTAGACCCTCTAATGGCCTTATTCTTAGGCCCTCTCTCCCATAGCCTGAGGATTTTTGCAGAAAGATAGGGGACTTTTTAAAGCACACTTTCCATCGCAGCTCTGAGCATTTATTAAATCAAAACACTCAAAGCGTAGCTAATTTTTTCTTTAATCGAAAAATGCCATTTTGTGACCTCATCCCAGACCTAATAATAACATAGCCGGTTCTTCTACGTTGAACATGAGGGGACAGTCAGAAAAGTCAGGACAGTGACATATGGAGAAAATGATTTTAGAAGTGGGTTTGTGTGTTTTAAGTCCTGGGGGATAATGGTAAACTAATGTTACGAACCTGTTTTTTTGGTATCCTTTCTCCAAAATACTCTCAGATTTGACGTAAGTTTCATGTAGAGTCTAATAAAACCATGGCAGTGTTTAAATTCTGTGAACTATAGTATAGCCTTTAAAATGCCAAAATTATAAAAACAGAGACCAGATTTTGTGTCTGCACCATGAGTCTGTGCAGCAGGTACATTAAAAGGTAAATGTTTAGTCTATGAGAGTTTTCATGGCACTTAGCAATTGATGTCCATCTTTCATCATCCCTTCCCCCTCCCCTCCACCTCTGCCCACCACCCACCCCCAGAAAAGAAAGATCATTTTTCTCCTTCTCTTCCATCTGGGTACCTTGTTTATTTGTATCTTCTCCCCTTTGGAGCAAGAAACTCCAAAGCTAACTCACAGATTTTATTTCCGTTTCCCCCACAAATTTTTACAAGGAAGATGAAAGGCAAGACTCTTATCCTTGGATTTAACAGTTTGCTCAGTCCACCGCAGCTGTCCCCATCTCTTCAGGGGTCCTGTAACCTGACACATATCAGACGACCTCCCCGCTTACCTGGCCCCCAGATCATGTTCGCTTAGCCTGCAGGTTCACCCACAAAAGCAAAACTGCTTCCACGTACAAGAACTTTTTCTCACGCCATCCTATCAGCTTTCTTTAGAATGGAGAGTGAGGCAACCAAAAACTTAATGATGGGTTCCCGGATAGTCTCTGATGATTAAGACCCAAGCGGAAGGAGCGATTGATCCTGTTGTAAACTGTGTGAAATTCATAGCTAAGTGATGCATCCAGGCTCGTGTGATTCCTCGTGGATTGCTCTTTATGTTTTTTGCTCTCTGGAGAAGGTATATTGGAAAACAGTTTGCATTAGAACGCTCCCCTTTGCCTTCTATAGCTTTACACAAGAGCTGTCCCACACAGTCTCCCTCCCCCAGCAGGAAGATGAATTAGGAAGGGAAGGCGGTGTCCAGAGTCAAAGCAAGTCAGTCCGTTCATTGTTTTGATCTGAACCGAGGACACCTTAGCCCTCTGGTTAAGGGCTCCCTTGTGGGCAGCCCTGGAGGGTGACGTGCCTGCCCCCTGACCACTGTGTCCCTCCTCAAGGTGATGGTTCTGGCGCTGATGACGGTCGAGCTCTTCGGCATGATGGGCCTCATTGGAATCAAGCTCAGCGCAGTGCCCGTGGTCATCCTGATCGCCTCTGTTGGCATAGGAGTGGAGTTCACCGTTCACGTTGCTTTGGTATGGGAGACGTTTGAAGCAAAAAAATTGTGAAAAATAACCCGTTTCCTCTGGCTCTGTTTGTCTCTAAGTGGGAACCTTGGCATTCTCCCTGTGCGTGGTAGTGAAAAGGTCTCAGGACACAGGGGTCCCCTAGGACAGCCTGCAAGGTTTCTGGATTCCTTTCCCTCGAGGGATGTGGAAGGTGCCTGGTGGCGGGCCCTGTCAGCCGTAGGCAGTGCAGGGTTGGTGTGCTGGAGGGGCCTGGAAGGACTGTGCTCACCTGATGTTAACTGTCATTATCACCCCCATGATTCCTGATGTTGTCACATAAGGCGGGCTATGTGGTGAGTGTGTGGGTGGGCATACATAGAGTTTTAAAAGCAACAGGAACAGTGGGGGATAAAATGAGACCACACTCACAGACTTGGGGATGGCATCACTGAGGGTGAGGTGAGCTGGCAGCCAGGAAGTACCCTCGGGCTTAGGAGTGGAGGGAGACGCCAGTGTTCAGCCCCAGGGAACTGGCACTTCCACCTAAGCCCTCCCAGCTCCTCAGACCTCCCAGCCTCTACATTCATGATAGCAGAAAGTAAGAGAACCAGTGAGGCTTTCAACAGACATTTTTCTTCCTCTCTTTTTTTATGCCTCGCCCCTGTGAATGCTTTGTTGGGGGTAATTAAACTTCAGAAGGAATCTTTAATCCAAGAGATAAATCCGTTGTATACATTTATCAAAGAATTGTCTAAAACCTCACAACTGTGGAAATTATGTTCCACCTGCAGATTACAGGCTAAGAACTTGGGGTTATCAGTAGGCATTCGATAAATGTGTTAACTGAATCAATACCGACGTGTGGAATACCTTAGCTAGGAAGCCCAGCATTGGGCTGGGACCCATCACTTCCGAGGTTGCTTTTGCAGTCTCCAGCGTGGATTCTCCCTGGGCTCAGCACACAGCACATGCATGTCTCCACGCATGCTGCAGCCTTGTGCCTTCTGCAGTCTCTCCAGGGCTATTGTTACACAATTGAGAGATTGTAAACCTCTGTGTTTTGGAAGGAATGCTTTGTTGAAGTTATCCCATTTTTCCACAGTGTATAATAAAAAGCCAATAATATAGAAACAGTATTCTCTAAATTTTGAGCCTGCTCAAATTATTTTTTTCATTTGAGCTGGGAGGAGGGACTGTTTTTTTTTAAAAAAAAAAAAGAACAGTGTGCCAACCTAGAGTTTAGGGAACCCATAATTCCAATACAGTTCTTCAAAAGGGAGATAAATTTGCATGTGAGTTAAGAATCCACAAGTTACTTGATTCTGATGCAAATGGAAACCACCTTTTTTGGAAACTAGCATGGCAAACAGAGCAGATTTTTACCACGGAAATGCTAACTACAGTCTCTAAACTCTAGGACCTCTGGTCCAAGTCATTTTCAGTGTTCTGATCCTGTATGTGAAATTGCATTTAGAGAGGCAGTAACTGCTCTTCCACGGTTTGTAAAATGGTAGAATAAGGCTATGAAGAAGACTGCTTTCATGAACATCTTTAGGAAGTCAGTGGGTTCCCATTCATTTGCTGCCTCGGTAACATAGAAGCAGCGTGCAACAGGACAGTCACAACTTGGCCCTTACGGCCTCATGGTCCAAATATGACGCAAGGCAGCCTGGCTGAAAACCCCTCGTGCCTTCCTCCCAAGAGCAAAAGGCAGCCATATTGAGTTGTCTTTACCAACTCTGAAAGAGTAGAACTTGTTTCAGAGAAAAGTATGAAAACTCTTAGCACATCTTTGTATACTTGTAATTTTTTCATCTGTTAAGGAGAATGACCATTCCCGTCCTTCCACGGGTGGGTAAGGGATAGGAACACATCCTGCCAAAGACACCCAGCCCTCTCCTCTCGGCATATCCCAGAGCAGCCTGAACTTCTGAGAGAGAACTTGTGCTGGGTTCAGTACTCCTTGCAGGGGTCAGACGTTCAGGCCAACAGTCAGATCTTCCAGAAGTTACTCCTCAAAGTTCCCATTTAGTATCGACTGGCCTAGGAGAGCTTTAGGACTGCAGGAGAGGCAGGGATGTGTTCACACAGAGTAAGAAAGGGCTTGATTCAAATGCACAGTCCTGTGTGTTTCTTGCAGTACTTTCATAGTGCTTAGATGTACTGCAAACACAGCCTGAAACCGTGACGGAAGGTCTCACCTCTGCACGAGCATGAGGAAGTGTGTTCGCACCTGATTGGCTGGGATACTGAACAGAGTTCTTGGGCATCCAGTGCATTAACCAGAGTACCGTTGCTGTGGGAATTAGAGGTCTCACTTATGAATGATGTGAGATCATTTAAGGGAGGAAACTTGAGGGCAAGTAGCAGTGAAAAGAAGGGGACATTTCTGTCCATTTTTATATAGTTTTGGTTTTACTGTGCTCAAGATGTATGTCAACACCAAATATGACCCAGTGCCATGAAGGGGTCTTCTTAGTATAAGTCTAGGTGTAGCTAGTTGAGCTACTCTGATGACACCTTCTAGCAGCTAAA
Source organism: Ateles fusciceps (assembly GCA_036589455.1). Taxonomy (NCBI): domain Eukaryota; kingdom Metazoa; phylum Chordata; class Mammalia; order Primates; family Atelidae; genus Ateles; species Ateles fusciceps. Next base: position 954,030 of record JAZHEH010002996.1, on the reverse strand, counting down.
ATAGTAAGATGTGAGCAGTTCAAGAGCTTGTAGCATGTAGGAAGGAGATGAGCATTTACCATGTGAAGTCCAGGATCCTGATCTTGTGAACGTCCTCATTGCACAGGCCTTTCTGACGGCCATCGGCGACAAGAACCGCAGGGCCGTGCTTGCCCTGGAGCATATGTTTGCACCCGTCCTGGATGGCGCTGTGTCCACTCTGCTGGGAGTGCTGATGCTTGCGGGATCTGAGTTCGACTTCATTGTCAGGTAAGCAGGCGTGTGCAAGGAGACGTGTTTTACAAATCGTTGTTAGCTCAGGTGATCTTTGTTGCTTATTTCCTTCTGTGTCTGGTAGATTGCAGCATGTCTTCATTCTGACTCTGCTTTCTTTTGAACTTGTTAACTTAGAGATACTCAGAGGTATAAAGACAAGCTCTGTTCTATAGCCGTCTTGGGGAATATCTTCAAAACAGAAGATGGAGGGTTGGGGGCTGGCAGCAAGGACAGCTCTGCAGCTTGAAGCCACAGGATCGTCCAATAGGTGGCCCGTTATTGGTGTCTCGGATTAGAAACACTGGCAGAAAGAGATGCCAGATTTGACCTACGCTTCGTCTCCTCCGAACTGTAGAAAGGAAAACTTAAAAATACCTAAAATTGTCACCTGACATTATTCTTTTAATAAGTGAAAATGATGTGCTCAGATTTCATGTTCGAGTCCCCCACAATTAGGAAGCATTTAGCCTTGGATTTTGGTGTCAGCTTTTGGGAATCTAAGCCTAGTTTGGATCTCAAGGCAAGTTGTTTCCAGTTGATTTAATCAAGAATATGACTTAGTGAAATATAAAAGAACAGCGAGTTTTCCTTTTGAAAAGCATTTGAGAACTGTGGAGAAAGAAACCACTTGCTTCGCTGAGCAGCCTTCATGGCTTTGTGAGGTAGCTGTTCTTGGATGGAACTCTGCTACTTTATGGAGAGCTAAGGCCAGAATCACCAGTAAGTAAAAGATAGTCCAGGATTAGAACCATGACAGGACAGAACTAGATGTGAGAAATGATTGGTTTGTTTGGCATGCTTCAGTACTGAGAGGGCTGTGTTTGTGTGTGTGTGTGTGTGTGTGTGTGTGTGTGTGTGCGCGCACGCACGCGCACGTGCATAAGAGAAAGATAGGCTTCTCCTCTTCAAGTAAAAGAAGAGGGTTTCAGCTAAATTTTAGCCAAAGTTTTATTACGGGGAAAAGATGAGTCCGTTGGTTGGCCCGTGGCATAGCTCACTGGGCAATTTGGCATCGCGGAGGCCGCCTTCCTAGAATGAGTGCCAACTTTGCTTGTTGTAGTTTTTGCATAGAGTGAATGGGGAAGTGTAATCGCTGTAGACCAGGGCTTCTCACACTGATGGGCTTAGGAATCACCTGAGGCTCTTTCAGTGCAGGGCAGATTTCCGGGGGCAGGTGGTGGGAGGGGGCTGAGTCCGCATCTCCAGCCACCTCCCCTGCAGCGTCCATGGAACTGGACTTCAACACAGACTACTGCCAAGCCAACAAACCAGTTCCAAACTCCTGTTTGCCAATACCAAATAGATAGTTGCCCAACTTAGTTAAATGTTTTGGTTTGTGTTTTTAGTTCTTAGTTTGATTTTAGCTTTTCCTTTGTTCTTGGTATACACTTTTTCAGGCACTAGCACGTTATCTCTATAATACGAAAGCCCAGTAACAAGTGAGAGTTTCTTTTGCATATTTACTTTCTTGTTTAACGCGAATATAACAAGCACCCCGTCAGTGCCATTTGCTCAACAGCAAATAATGGGGAGCCCCATATCCCTCTGTGTAGCTTAAGGTCTTTTAGAGGGGGAGAGACGAGAGGCAAAACCAGGGCAAATTCAGGGTGTGCTGGGATCTCATGAGTTAGAGGAGAGTCTCGCTCGGCCTTTTGGGGCTGAGACTTGTGAGGAAACGTAGCCTGAATTAGAGCCCCCAGCTGGGAACCTGGCGGCCAGAATCCCAGCACGCTTCTCTCACCCGGGGTTGTTCCTGCCCAGAAGTATCAGGGTTCCTCTTTCAAGCACTTAAAAGGGCTTCCCGTTTCCTAGAACAGGATGGATTAACCTGATAAAGGCCTCACTGAGGTCAAATAAATGAGCGGACACTGTATATGCTAAGCCGTCAGAAATCTAATTGGTCTGTTTACGCTTCAGCTAGATGGATGGGATGCAAATATCTTAATGCTGCTGCTGATATTCGCCCCAGCCGAAAGTTCCAGCAGTTTACATTAGAGCAAGACGTTGGCTGCTTGGTTTTCACTAATGCAGCTCACAAGTTTCTAGTGTTTACAATAGCTGCGAGGTATTTGTATTTTTATAGGGATTCTCTCTGCTTTCATCTGATGTCAAAACATACATAGGCATGGCAGCATTGGCTGCCTGTCCCATTTGATGAACCAGAGGGCCATTAACAGATATCTTGCTCCCCCCTCTTCCCAGAACATCCTGAGTCTCTCCCCCCACCGCAGCCCACTTCCATCAAAGTTGCCCTAGAAATCGTTAGTTCCAGAAACCCATCCCTGCGTGGAGTCCGTGCCCTCCAGCCATGCGGAGTGTCCGCCAGAGGCTGTCCCTGGCTGACAGGTTTACCTTGGTATTCATGAAGGATTCCAGACCTTAGCCCTCAATGGTGGGAAAGCAGAACCACTTGTGCACTCTCCTCCTCTGCCATGGTGCTGCGGCCTTTATGTTTGAATTGGCTGACGCAAAACAAGAGTATTCAGAGATGCTAAATTGTTCAACAAAAGATTGGCCCGCAGAGCAGCCCCGCCATTGTGGAGCGCCCTCACCCAGCACAATGCCCCAGCTCCCACAGAATGGGCAGCATTTTCTTTGCAGAAAGCTGGTTCCTGTGTTCTAAAAAGGTTGCAATTGGAGCTGTTTGGTAAAACTGGAACTCACAGAATTCTAGGCAGAAAGTTGTGATTAATGAAAGCCCAGGGAAAGCCTTACCTGATACACTAGAGACTTAATTAGAGATTCTGCCATAAGATGCTGAAGCATTTCACAGTGGATTAGCAGCCTGCAGAAGTGGGCTGCTTTTCCTCCTGGGCTAAATTGTTTAAATTCTACACCCTTCACTTCATTTGTTTGCTTCTGCTGGGTTTTCCTGAACGGGGCCCCTCGGCATTGTGTTTGTGCTTTCAGTCTGCCCCGCCATTCAGCTCACATTCCATATTTTTGTGTTTGTGTGACACATTCATAAATAACATTACGTGCCATCAGAGTTCAGCAAATTAACAGACTAATTTTTTTTTTTCCTTCCCTTCACGAACTAACACTTTGGGTTGTGGAATGTAGTCCTCAGAGTCATAAGGTAAAGAAACAAAAACAAAAACGCACCTTGTGTTGAATGTGAACTGCAGTTGGAGAACAGCGTTTTCAGTGGGGTGGGTTTTGTTCATTTCTGGCGCTGCTGTGCTGCCGTGCTTGGCACACGGAGGGTGGCGCGATCTACCGTGCCACAGCACGTGTTCCTGTTTCCTCTTGATCCCGCAGGTATTTCTTCGCTGTGCTGGCGATCCTCACCATCCTGGGCGTTCTCAATGGGCTGGTTTTGCTTCCCGTGCTTTTGTCTTTCTTTGGACCATATCCTGAGGTCAGTAATGACACGGGGATGTCCCACGTGTAGGCCAGCTGAATGCCGTGTTTCCTGTGCCATCTTCATTTAGATACTTAGCTGCATCCCCCACCTGCTGATTGTTTTTCAGTAAACATCTCAAAGTGATGGCTTTTTTCCTCTCCATTGCACTAGCTTGGAGGGATATATGGCTGGTTTGGTTTTGGTTCTCTAAATCAACTGATTGGCAGCCTGAGTCTCACAGATTTATATAAAGTAAAAGAAGACTTTCCCCTTGAGATGTACAACTGGACTTCACAAGGGTGAAAAGTACACATCCCACCTTTCCAGTGTGGAGCAGAGGGCAGTTCTTCTACTCCAGCTGCGGGACCTGAGGGTCCCAGGTGGTAGAGAAAGGGAGGTTAATGCGGCACAGTGCACAGGGCCCCAGGGCAGGCGACAGAGGCCCCTGAATAATACCGTGCTTTGAACTTTGAGTGTGGCCAGCAGGTAAATGAACAAGGACACTTTTAACATGGAATCCCTTCAAACAGGTGTCTCCAGCCAACGGCTTGAACCGCCTGCCCACACCCTCCCCTGAGCCACCCCCCAGTGTGGTCCGGTTTGCCGTGCCCCCCGGTCCCATGCACAGTGGGTCTGATTCTTCCGACTCGGAGTATAGTTCCCAGACGACGGTGTCAGGCCTCAGTGAGGAGCTTCGGCACTACGAGGCCCAGCAGGGTGTGGGAGGCCCTGCCCACCAAGTGATCGTGGAAGCCACAGAAAACCCTGTCTTTGCCCACTCCACTGTAAGTGACCCTGGGGGAGCAGCGGGAAGGGTCTTCCCACCCATGGTAGGGGGCCTGGTGGTCCAGTGGGGTTCCTGCCTGCTCTAAGCACACGTCACACAGGCAGATGGATACAGAGATAAAGTACAGGCTAGGTCAAGTCATAGGAAATTGCCAATATTTAACTCTTCTTCAGCTCTAAAAATGCTGTCTTCCTGTGGTTTGATCTCATAAGAGATGAAAAAAAGGCGGGGAGCAGGGACCGGTAATGTCACTGTACAAAGGAATAGCATCTGTCTTGTCCAGGGTGAGAACAGTTTGGGCTTGAAAGGCCTGACATAATTTGTTCCTTTCCTTTTTTTTTTCTTAAGGTGCACGTCATTTTAGAGTGACACTTTCTAAAACTGTAGTGGTATTTTTATTGCCAACAGAGGCAAGATTTTTTCTTCTCTCATTCCTGTTAGGTTTCATTGCCCTTGATACAACATTAATTATTATCGTCTAAATACTTCACCATAGCTTTTGTGGCTCCAAGCTCGTGTTCCAGGTGGCAGGAAGGAGCAGAGAGGCTGAGACCCACCCCTGATTTCTTAGCCTTCAGTGATTCACGAGGTCACCAGGAGCCTGGGAGCCCCTCCTCGGAGGCTCCAAGGGCCTGGGTCCTTTCCTCCGCCCTATGCTCCCGGGATGGGCTCAGCCCCCCAGGCCAGGAGTTCAGCACCAAAAACTCAAGGAAGGCTCTGAGGCACATGTTGCTCCACTGAGGGCCCCCTGCCGTCCCCTCCAGGAAATGGGTATTCCAGTCCCAGGCCAGAGCAGCCCTTCCGTGAAAGAGAGAAAGGCCAACCAAATAACCTAAATTGTCCTCCTCCTACCCCCCGTGACGACGCCCGCTGAGCTGCAGTGTGAATCTGGTTTTGTTCAGCGGGAGCCTAAAAATAGGTACAAGCTGAACGACTTTGAAGTTGGTCACGGTCCTTTTGATTGATGTGGCCACTGTGTTGCTCTGTGCTTTGTATAGAGACGCAGAGACCAGATTCCTAACAATCAGATGAAGCGGGCTGCCCGCCACAGCCCTCCGCGGTGATGAAAATGCCCTCTCGGCTCTCCAGGACGGGAGCCACCGGCCACACGTGGCTGTGGAGCACTTGAAATGTGGCCGGGGCTACCAAGGAGCTGGATTTTGAATTTTAGTTCATTAAAACATAAGCAGCCACATGTCTACTGTTTGCCAGAGTAGGCAGAGAGAGTCCTGCTAGCATCCTGCACTCAGGCCAGCCAGGGCCGCACACTTGGCTGCTTCGGGAGAAGAGCAGTTCGGGACCTGCAGGACCGAGCAGGGTGGGGAGTAGGTCGTTGGGGGCAGCAGCTTGGATGCTCTGACCACAGCCCACATTCATGGACAGCAGCAGTAGCGTCCGGCCAGCTGCGTCGGAGAAAGCCTGGAACCAGGATTCAAACAAGGCGCTCCTCTGCCAGGTCCTGGAGGCTGTTAGAAGGACGGGCTTTTCTTCTGTGGGTGGAAGGCCCCCACTGGTTCCCCAGGGTTGACTGAGCCTTTGGAGGGAGGGTGTGGGAGCTGCAGGGGCCCATGCCCAGCCTAAGGCAGCACCCTGCCCAACCTTCTAACCCACCCTCACCCTCTGCAGGTGGTCCCTCCCGAATCCAGGCATCACCCACCCTCGAATGCACGACAGCAACCCCATCTGGACTCAGGGTCCCTGCCTCCCGGACGGCAAGGCCAGCAGCCCCGCAGGAACCCCCCCCCAGAGAAGGCTTGTGGCCACCTCCCTATAGACCGCGCAGAGACGCTTTTGAAATTTCTACTGAAGGGCATTCTGGCCTTAGCAATAGGGACCGCTGGGGCCCCCGCGGGACCCGCTCTCACAACCCTCGGAACCCAGCATCCACTGCCATGGGCAGCTCCGTGCCCGGCTACTGCCAGCCCATCACCACTGTGACGGCTTCTGCCTCCGTGACTGTCGCCGTGCACCCGCCGCCTGTCCCTGGGCCTGGGCGGAACCCCCGAGGGGGGCTCTGCCCAGGCTACGAAGGCTACCCTGAGACTGACCACGGCCTGTTCGAGGACCCCCACGTGCCTTTCCACGTGCGGCGTGAGAGGAGGGATTCGAAGGTAGAAGTCATTGAGCTGCAGGACGTGGAGTGTGAGGAGAGGCCCCGGGGAAGCAGCTCCAATTGAGGTGTGTGCCACCCGTGCGGGCAGCTGAGGGACCCAGAGCCAGGCGGAGAGGAGGCAAGGCTCTCCTGGGGTTCTCGGCATCCCTGAGGGGCCGCGGCGCTCAGGCCCATCCTGTGCTGGACTCCAGTGACCTTTTATCCCAGGGCAGGGCTGGTGTGTTCAAGCTTTGTCATCCTTGGGGAACCAGTCCAGCCCCACACGGGGTCTCTGTTCCCGCAGAGGGTCGGTGCAGCGCCATAGGGACAGAGCAGCACCACCCTTTACCTAGTTGCCAATCTTTGTTGGTCCCATGGAACGCGTCTGCGTAAGCAGCCCCCAGATGAAGGGAGAGGTCACAAGCAGCCCCCCGGGATCCTCAGGCCCACACCCCACTCTCCTGATTGCTAACACCAAGATCACTGCTGCCTGCTTTTGTACTTTTATTAATATGGATCCGCACACCTCTTAGTTCAACTTCCTTTTTTTGTTTCTTTTTAAAGGGTGATTAAAATCTGAAGCAAAAAGGCCAAAGATTGGAAACCCCCGCCCCCACCTCTTTCCAGGTACTGCTTGAAGAGAACTGCTTGGAGGTATGGAAGATGCCCTGCACCAGGATGGCAGTTCATTGGTACTGTAACCGATTGTATTATTTTGTGAAATATTTCTATAAATATTTAAGAGGTGTACACATGTGTAATATAGGAAGGAAGGGTGTAAAGTAGTGTGATCTGAGGCTTCTCCACTCCTGCCCCAGAGTGCGGAGGCCGCAGCGGGGCCTCTCCGTATTTGTGCGTTGGGCTCCGTGCCACAACCAAGCTTCGTCAGTCTTAAATTTCAGCATATGTTGCTGCTGCTTAAATATTGTGTAATTTACTTGTATAATTCTATGCAAATATTGCTTATGTAATAGGATTATTTTGTAAAGGTTTTTGTTTAAAATATTTTAAATTTGCATATCACAACCCTGTGGTAGGATGAAATGTTACTGTTAACATTCAAACACGCTATGCGTGATAATTTTTGTGTGTAATGAGCAGATATGAAGAAAACACGTTAATCCTGGTGGCTCCTCTAGGTGTAGTTGAGTGCGGTCCTCTTGTTTGGCTGTATGTGTGAACACGTGTGTGATTTCACCATGTACTGTACTGTGATTTTTTTTTTCTGTCTTGTTTTGTTTCTCTGTACTGTCTGTAACCCTTAGTAGGCTCTGACCTAGTCAGGCTGGAAGCATCAGGATATCTTTGTATTACTTTGTGCTGGTGAGGGCTGGCCCTAAACACCCGCCCAGTCCTTTCCAATCTGCCCAGCAAAAGCGAGACTCTGCTCGTGTCCACAGGGTCTCTTACGATCATTGGCTGCCATCCAGGACCCCAATTTGTGCTTCAGGAGAATAAGCTCCTTCTCATGGATCATGGTGATGGATGCTGGAACCTCAGGGTATGGGGCTCACATCAGCTCATCATCGTGGGTGTTAGAGAATTGGGTGACATGCCTACTGGTGAGCCTTGGCTGGGCCATGAGAGTATACGCTAAAAAGCATGCAGCGTTGAGCCCCTCTCACGACCAACACACACATGACCCGTCCCCCAACACCCCCAAATTCAAGAGTACATGTGGCCCCGTCACAAGTAGAAAAACTTGTTTGGTTAATTCTTGGGCCACAGTCAACCCAGAAACGATGTTTGGAGCCCCTGTAGTTTAAACTCCCTCTCTTAAGTGGAGCCGCTGGTTGAGGCTTTCTGGATCTGTTTGTATCTTTCTTTAAAAATAAATGGTGAGCATGCATTGTGGTGGTATGGGGGCGGGTGTTATGTAGGAGATGACCTCCGGAGGGATTCTTCACGCACCAGTGCGTAGGGTGCACGCTTCCTAAATAGATCCAAACATTGCCTCCATCCTCCCGTCATTAGTGCCCTTTCAGTGTGATGTGGCAGAGTGAGAGAATGACCACACCCACTGAAGGATGTCAGCAGGGGCAGGTCTCGCAACCAGGCACAGTTTTTAAAAGTTGCTTCTGCACTCGTTCTCTTCTTCTGCTCCGAGGTGTGGGCTCCCTCACCTCTTAGTCAGAGACCAGCAAATGTCAGGGAAGCACCCAGTGTCGGCTCCCCATCCAAATCAACACCAGCGCCTTGTTACAGACAAGAAGTCAGAGGAAAGGGCAGGGTTCCTGCAGGGCTGAAGCCTAAGCTACTGTGAGGTGCTCTCAAGTGGCAGCTCCTGTTATTCCCTCTGAAATTATATGGGAAATCTTAACAGAAGGGCATGGGCCCCCAGGAACACCCGCAGTGTAGTGACCTCAGACCCTGATACCACGAAACTCTAAGATGCTGATTGGGAGCTGCTTGTGGCTGCCAGGTGTGTATGTGTGTGACTCTGCCGGGGACCCTGGCTACCTCCCTGCTGCTGTCGTGCTGCCTGTCACCCACACGGTCTGCCAACCTAACACCCAGCTGTGCTCAGAAAACATGTCCTGCGTGGAAGAGGGATGATGCAAAGTTCTGAAGTCGACTTCCTTCTGGCTCCCGGCGTGCCCTCGCTTCCTTCCTGAGCCCAGCTCGTGGTGCACCGGAGCCTATGTGGCCCCTGATTTCTGCATGGTGTAGAACTTTCTCTGATAGTCACATTGGCAAAGGGAGAACTGGAGGGCTGGCAGGGAATTAGAATTTCTCTCTCTCTCTCTCTCTCTTTCAATAGTTTTATTTTGTCTGTCCTGTTTGTTCATTTGGATGTTTTAATTTTTAAAAAAAAAAGAATTTTGCTGATATTTATAATTTTGTATCATAAGAATGTTTTCCTCTACAGTATTTGTCATGCCAGTTTATAACAAAAAAAAATGCAGGGATTTTATTTCTGTTGGAAACATTACAGCTATGTTTTACTTTTGGACAGAATTTTTATTTGTATAGAGTGCTTACTAATGTTAAATAGTTCAGAGTATATAACATTTACATTAAAGACTCATGGTAGGTTTTAGGGTAAGGAGTTTAAAGGAAATAAATATTCAAACTGGGTCTCATTGCCAATTTTGGTGAAAATGAGTTTGTGTCATTTCAATTACAAAGATAAAAGTATGCCATATAATTTATTTATATGAAGATTTATTTTTGTAGTGTACATAGTAGTTATCAAGTCTTTTGACAGAAGTATATTTTTAAAGAATTTATATGTGATGAATCCATAATGTCTGGAACTTTGCTGAGACATGAGTGGGGCACAGTTTCCATTGTAAATTACGGCAAGGAAAGAAAATGTTTAACAGTGTTAAAAGAGAGTGGTGAGACCAGAGTGGATATCCATGCGATTGTGAAGTGTTTATTAGTTACCACTGGTGACCTAGCATGCTTCTCATTTCAAACCTTGGAAGGTGAAAGTGTACAAACTCTCTAAATATTAATGTTCAAACACTGATAGAAATTCTAACATGAATAAAAAATAATATAACTTGTTGGTTATATCTTTGTAGAATGCTTTTTTCTTTAAAATACTTGGGAGAGGCGGTCTGTGCTTGGAGCCATTATAAACTGTGGTTTCATCTTGCTGACCTTGTGATACTTCTTTTTGTTCTGTCTGGTAGAGACAGTTTTAGGTGTTTCTCCTTTTTGTTTTGCATAAATAGTTGGTACAAACGTAGTTCTGTTACATGGATGTATCACCCAAATAGTGTACATTGTACCCATTAAGTAATTTCTTATTACTCCACCCTATTTTCGCTTTCTCATACCAAGAAACTTCCTAAATTAACTTCAAAATTAGTCCTGTCATCTCTCTTAGCATACTTATTTCCCTTATGTGGTGCCTAATAATGAGGGAACATAAATAAAGCCAAATTCAAAGATGATTCTCATCAGTGCAGCTGTCATACTTCTTAACAGTGTCAGTCATCATATGGAACTGATTGAACCTGATACAGAACCTGGTAAGCAATGATTTCGTCATAGGCTTGGAGAAAAATATGACCAGGAATATCACACCCATGTTACAGCTGTGTAAGCAAGGAGTGGTGGGGCTGAATTCAAGGCCCACATTGCCATGCGCATGGGCGAGCTGCAGAGGGGTCAGTGAACCACAGCCGGCCGGCCACATCCTGTTGCACAGGTTTATGAGGGGGACAGCCGAGGCGATTGCCGCACGTACTGCTGATGGCTGCTCTTCTGCTGCGACGACAGAGGACTCTGGTCTGCAGAGACTAAGATATTTACTATCTGGCCCTAAGACACCTGCCAGTCCGTCTTCAGACAAGTGTGGTCCGTGAATCAGCCTGCCTTGGAAGCTTGCCAAGAAAACCGAATCCAACACCACCCCAGACCTACTAAATCAGAATCTCGGAGTGAGGCCCAGGAATCTGTGCTTTAACAAGCTGTCCTGGTGGCTGTGTTGCACCAGCAGAGGCCATCCCGAAATTCCTTCCAGCTGAGTGTGGCTGGGTTCTATAATTTGGCTTCAGCTCCCGGGACAGTGTGGGCCGGATCTGGAAACGGCACAGAGATACCAACTCCGCTGTGTGGTCCCTCCACAAAACACCGACTCCGCTGTGGGTTCCTCCGTGGGTGAGCCCAGGCCGGGAGCTTGGCTCTTACGTCTGGGAGTCCAGAGTCAGGAATTCCCTTCTTAGACCTGGGTGGAGAATGTGGGCTCCTTTCCTAGAGGAGAGGGAGAGCCACCCCAGGCCAGACCCCGCTTCCACCCTTCCATGGAGAGGGCTTCCCATCACCCACTTGACTGGCTTGACAAGTCGCTTGAAACCCCAGAGCCTGTGTGTCCTCATCTGTAAATTAAAGACATGAATGTCCCTTGAAAACTTCTGAAGGGTGACAGCAGTAATGCTGGTGACGAGGTCTGGACCTCAGTGACTGGCAGGAGTCATCTGAATGAGAATTAGACAGCCCCGTCCTGAGGACCCCACTCCGAACTCCAGTTCAGTCACCAACTCTGCCTCAGGGTTCCCATCTGAAGACGACAAGGACTCCCCATACAGAAACAATGGGCGCTGCTATGGGAATAGATGATGTTTACTGGGCCCCTCTTGGGAGGCATTTCAAGAAACAAGATGTTTAGCTAATACAACGTCCTCCTTGATACTACACATAACGGCTAATTTGGTTCATTTAAGCCACAGAGAATATGTTTTCCCTGAATGTGAGTCTGGAAAATAGTAATTGCATTAACTGGAATTCAGATTGGGACAGGTTTTCCCCAAGACATGTTTAATACCACCAAATGACCATTTGCTACTATCCAATTTTATATTCTTTATAAATGACACATAGCTAACTAGCTAACTTAGTTTTTTTTTTTAAATCGAGTTGGCCTAGGGAGAAGTTTTTAATCAGAGCTGTGTCCCAAATCCACCCTGTTTATTCAGGACTTAGGTAAACATAGAGCCCCATTTTTTTGGGCACAGCAGATGGATTTAACAGCTTTGTGAAAGCTGCATCCTGCTACATTTCGGCAGCAGCACGTTGAGGTAAAGGCAGGTGTTTCATTTTTGGTAACTGGTAACTGACCTCCCAAAAAGAGAAGTGGAAATGGTCTATTAATCATCCCAAAAGAATATCTGCCAAGTTCTAATTACTTTTAGTGAAGGCTGCACATAATGAGAACATGCCTTGAACATGAATCTGTTTAATCCTTTGCACTGTTGCGACGGAGGAGGCATGTCAGGCCCCATTTTCTGCACAGGTTCCCTGCCAGGAAATCCCAACCACCGCCCAGAATAATTCCATATTCTGGCCTGTTAGCAACACGGTGGGCCTCAGGAAGGGTGAAGTGTAGAGATGACCCAAATCTAATGTGGTGCACATGGGAAGCACATACAGAAAGCGTGCAGCTTGTACACCACGAGGTGGTGTATCACAGATCCTGCCCCCTCTGGGGGAGTTCCCTTTTAGGGCATAAAGGGAACAGGGCCTTTCAGTGAGAGGCTGTAGAGAGAAGCAATTTTGTCAAGATGGTGTTTGCCCTGAGAATAAGTCAACCCCTGCCCACCACCCCCCCGCCCGCAAACAGCACCACACTGCAGAGACAGCGACGGCCACAGCGCTAGCACCATCATGCGAGCACATCTCACAGGTGACCCTGGAACAGCATGGCCTTGAAATACATGGGTCCACTTATACACACACTTTCTTCCCCCTCTGCCAACCCTGAGACAGCAAGACCACCTCCTCCCTCTTCCCCCTGTTCCCTCCTCCCCTCCTCCTCCCTATTTCTCCTTTCTCCCCCTCTCACCTTCCTCCTCCTCCTTTCCCCCTTCTCTTCCTCCTCCCCACATCCTCCTCCTCCACACCTACTCAACGTGGAGACCACGAGGATGAAGACCTTTGTGATGCTCCAGTTCCACCTAATGAAGAGTAAATATGTTTTATCTCTTCCTTATGAGTTTCTTCATAACATTTTCTTTCATCTAGCTTACTCTACTTTAAGTATGTAGGCGGGGCAAGGTGGCTCATGCCTGTAATCACAGCACTTTGGGAGGCCAAAGCAGGCAGATCACCTGAGGTCAGGAGTTCAAGACCAGCCTGACCAACATAGAGAAACCCCGTCTCTACTAAAAATACAAAATTAGCTGGGCGTGGTGGCGCAGGCCTGTAATCCCAGCTACTTGGGAGGCTGAGGCAGGAGAATCGCTTGAACCCAGGAGGCGGAGGTTTTGGTGAGCCAGGATCCCACTGTCGCACTCCAGACTGGGCAACAGAAGCAAAACTCCAACTCAAAAAAAAAAAAAAGAATAAGTATGTAATACATGTAATATACAAAGCGTGTGTTAGTTGCCGTATTATGGGTAAAGCTTCTGGTCTGCAGTAGGTTACTGCAGTTACGTCTTTGAATCAGAAGTCAGACGCGAATTTTCAACTGCTGGGCGATCAGCGCCACTAATTCCCATGCTATTCAAGAGTCCACGGTGGATCCCATGTTCCTGGAGAGCGTTGTCTAAGTTCATATGCTTCCCATTCACAGGGCTTGAGGCTGAAGATACAGGAATGTGACCTGAGCTGCCAACAAGGCAAATAATAAAGTCAAAGAAGAAAGCAAGCACAGAAATAGCTAAGTCCGCAGCACCATCTCTCAGGACAAATACTATCTTGACAAAACTGGTTCTGTCTACAGCCTCTCACCCCGAAGGGCCCTGTCCCTTCGCCCCCGCCAAAAGGAATTCCCACAGAGTAGGCAGGAATCAGTGATAATAACACCACCTCGCGATGTAGAAATGGACAACAGCTTGTACTGCTAGGAAAGGGGGGTGGTAGATAATAACCTGTTTTATTTTTATAAAGAAAAAATCCCGGTGAGGCTGTTGGCTACCCCACGCCGAGCTCGGGCCTCACCCGGATGGCGGCTGCGACGCGCGGCTGCCGGCCCTGGGTCGCTCCCCGGGCTGCTCGGGCAGGTCTCCTGCGGCCACCGCCTGAGACCACCTGGCCTCTCTGCGCTGCAGGTTGGGCGCCTTTTGCGAAAGCGCCTTCCCGCCCGACTTGCCGGAAGGATCTTAAGAGCTGGAGGTCCAAGGGACCCTCACTGCCTGTGGCCGCTCCCTCTTCCTCTTCGGTGAGATGGACAGATGCCCCCAGGCCTGACGGAAGTCCTGCGGCCTTTCCTGGGCTCCTCCAGGGTTGTATACGGGACCACTATCGCAAAGCCATCTTCATCTTCATGAGCAACACGGGTGGCCAGCAGATCAGCCAGGTGGCATGGAGTCGTGGCGCAGCCGCCCGGACCGCAAGCACATCCTTCTGCAGGAGCTGGAGCCGGTCAGCACCCGCGCGGTGCTAGACAACCTGCTCCGTGGCTTCTTGCGCGTGGGCATCATGGAAGAGCGCCTCCTAGACGCAGTGCTGCCCGCCCGCTCCAGCGGCACCGTGTCCGGCACTGTGTGCTCAACGAGCTGGCCCAGCTGGGCCTGGAGCCAAGAGATGAGGTTGTCCAGGCTGTGCTGGACAGCACCACCTTCTTCCCTGAAGATGAGCCGCTCTTCTCCTCCAACGGCTGCAAGACCGTAGCCTCCCGAATCGCCTCTCCTCTGACTCCCCCAGCTGGTGTCCTTGTTCTCCCCTAATGGCCAGGCCATGAAGGAAAGGCCTGGGGCCTCTGCCACAGGGACCCAGAGCACCAAGTGAGATGAAGAGAGTGTCGGCTAGGCCACGGGACAGACGGCTGGGAAGGGCCCTGGCCTCTAAACTGGCTTGAGAGCATCCTGGCCCCTGCCACCTACCCCAGGGAAACCCGTGGTCACCCCAGAACCTCACTGAGCCTTGACCTCCCCCTACAGCCTGAGCCTTCTTACTGTGAATTATAGCTCAGGGACTGTGGCTCGTGGCGGCGCTCCCTCGTCCGTCTGCCTCCTTGGTCGGGCACCATACTCCCCTCCGCCCCGCACCCTGTGTCTGTATCATCAAGCCAGGTGGAGACCTCTCCGTTTCCAGAAATGGAGGGACTCAAGCTGCCACTCAGGCCTGGTTTTAGAAGTTTTAATTTTATAAAAGAAGAGAACAAGTATAATAAACTTGGCTGTGGGACCAGAAAAAAAAAATCCTGTAGTTGGAGAGGGATTGAGGAGCAAGTTCTAACTGGTGAGTTATTATGTAATAATGAGGAGGGCAGCATGAAGCCCGAGTCAAGACGCCAAAGAACCCTCTCGGTAATTACCGACCTGCAGCAGCAGCAGTGGCGGTCAGTGGACCTGTGCTGAGAGCCTGTTTTGCAGCAAGGGGGAGGAGAAGCAAGACAAGGCAGAAATAGAGAACACCAGCGGGCTCTCTGCTGTAGATTAATGGCCAGAGCAAAACTATCCATCCGTGGGGACCGGGTGAGCCATCCAGAAAGTGAGGCCCGTACTGGGGAAAAGACCAAGGTACCACCAAAACCAGGGAAAGGCCATTGAAATTCGGGAAAATGTATGAAAAAAAGATAAAATGGAAGAGTGCCAAGAGGCAGTCAAAGACTTCCTCCTTCAAAAAATCCATGGACTGCAAGAGCAGTGGCCAGCCCCTAATACTTGTATTGTGACCGTGTCAACGTGTCCACAGGCATACTTGGCCCTTCTGTTAATAGATGCTTTTGCTATTCCCACAGAGCTTCCACTTACGTGGAGGCACGTAGATGCCCATGAATCGTGGAAGCTCATCATGAAGCACGGAAGCTCGTCATAAGCTGCAAGAGACCTTTGCCATCTTGTATCCAGGAAGCCTGGAGAAGTGATATCACATGTGCAGTGTTAGACAACAGCCCGGCCATTGGGTCAGATTGAGAACCTGGATCTCTGGAGTCCAGACCGATGCTCTTTTTCTGTCTTAGTGCCCTCGTTTCTCCCCATTTTTCTGATGTTGCTAAGTCCAACGGTATGGTGACTGCTGTGTATACAATGACTCTAAGAAGAGTTTCCAAGCCTCTCAGCCATCCGTGTGTGCATGCGGCATCACGTGCAGATGGTATATGTTTGCTCTAAAGGCAAACAGCTGCAGCGGAGGAAGCAATTAGCAAATTTCTGAATTATCCTTCTGATTCCACTTAAATTCCAAAAGCTAATTGGCCAAAATGTTCCTCCTTAATTAGAAGCAATTAATACGTGAAACTAGGTTTGCATTTCACGATTGAAATTGCATAGTTCATTGACTAATGGTCTCTAATGGCCGGTAATCATAAGGCACACACAATGAAGGTGGGATTTTCAAAGTGTAAGTACGGAAGCCTGAATGTATGAATTATTCTTCTGCTGCTGACAACATAGCCAGTATCCACTTTGGGCTGTTAAACACACATCATGCATGCGCACGCTTGCCCAAACTCATCCACATGCATAGGCAGCCCTGACCTGTCAACTATGACCCCTTCTGAATTCCCTCCTCTCTGCTCTCACTTCCTTTCCCTAGGAAGGCTTGGCCTCTCTTCCTGACTCCACCGAGACACCCACCCTCAGCACTAATGCCAGTGGAAACCTATCCATGATGAAAACGCTGATAGTTAGACCCCATCTCGGGTAGCAGTAACACCAGTAACCAAAGCCACCGTTTCCTGCTCAATATGTGCCATGCTATAGCTTATCTCACTAGAGGAACCCAATTAATAAGGTGTTGGCAGAGACTAGGAATGATCAGGAAACAGCGCGAACATGCAGGAGGAAATACAAAAGATGAGACAGACGTGGGGCAGGGCGGCGAGGATGAGAAATAAGGCATTACGGAGGTGAATTAAGGACAGACGGAAGGGCCGCACTTGAGTTAGAAGAGATCAGCAGAGTTGAGGCGAGGACAGACATTTCTCACTACACACCCAAGCGATTTTCTGAGAAAGGCAGTGTTCTGAAGTGAAAGTAGAAAGACGGCTCATGAAAAAGCAGTGTCTTTGTTTTTGTATTGGTGTTTTCCACTATTTTCTTTTCATTGTCCAAAATCAAAGCATGATAGGTGTGATTAGACGAGGGTCCGCAAACTATGGCCCGCAGGCCAAATCTGTACCCAGCTTGTTTTGGTAAATAAAGCCTGCGCAACACGGCTATGCCTATTTATCCTTGTCTCACCTAGGGCTGCCTTTGTGCTTTAACGGCAGAGTTAAGTGGTTGCAGCAGAAACCAAATGGTCTATAAAGCCTAAAACATTTACTATCACGCCCTTTAAAGTAAGACTTTGCCATCCCTGATCTGGAGCATAATATCTCCACACCAAACCAAGTAGCCGCCTTTAGCCCCTGTACAGACAGGCGGTGCTATTTCTTGCTATTCCTCAAACACACGGGGCACTGTTCTGCCTCAGGCCATTTGCACTGATTCTTCCTGCACCTGTAATATCAGTCTCCCAGACAGACACATGGCTCATTCTCTCGTGAAATTCAAGTCTTTGTAGAAATACCATCTTCTCACTGGGACCCTGACCACCCAGTTTAAAGTTGCAAATCCAATCCCCACCCCCCACCCAACATATCCCATCTTCCTTTACTGCTTAATTTTCTCCACAGCATTTATTATTATGTCACTTTTTTTTTTTTCCTGAGACGGAGTCTTGCTCCATTGCCCAGGCTGGAGTGCAGTAGCGTGATCTCAGCTCACCACAACCTCCACCTCCCAGGTTCAAGCGATTCTCCTGCCTCAGCCTCCCGAGTAGCAGGGATTACAGGCACCTGCCACTACACCCAGTTAATTTTTTCTTTTGTATTTTTAGTAGAGACGGGGTTTCACCATGTTGGTCAGGCTGGTCTTGAACTCCTGACCTTGTGATCCACCCACCTCGGCCTCCCAAAGTGCTGGGATTACAGGAGTAAGCCGCCGTGCCTAGTTCTAACATCTTTTATATTTTTGCCAATGTATTTGTTTATCTTTCTTATGCTACTAAAATAATGTCAGCTCTTGGAAGATAGGGATTTTTTACTATTATATCCACTACTTATCGGCACCTAGAACATAGTACTCTCAGTTTAATAAAGTATTTGTTTTTTTAAAAAATGCATCTACAATGCATCTACAGTATTATTCCTATTCACAGATGAGAAGATCCAAACCCTATGAGATTAAATGACTTCCTAGAGATTGCAGTGCTAGTAAGGGGAAAGGCAGTCATGGGTTCCGGAGCTTGCAGGCTAAAGGATCGCTGATGGGAATAGTTCGGTGCTACTGGTTTCGTCCACTGCTTGCTCAGGCTGAAGCTAGCTCAGAGCATAGCACCTGCCTAGACCCAGGCACCACGCTAGGTTCTGTGCAGGATGAAGAGACAATTATGACAGTTCCTGACAAAAAGAACCTTAAAATCTACCTCTTTCTAGCTTTATAAATATACATTGTATATAAAACATAAAGACACATATGTGCATTCCTATTTTGTTTGCTTTATTTTTTATTATGAAAAAAAAATTTTTTTGAGACAGAGTCTCGCTCTGTCACCCAGGCTGGAGTGCAGTGGCACGATCCCTGCTCATTGCAACCTCCACCTCCCAGGTTCAAGCGATTCTCCTGTCTCAGCCTCCCGAGTAGCTGGCACTACAGGCATCCACCAACATGCCCAGCTAATTTTTTTGTATTTTTAGTCGAGACGGGGTTTCACTGTGTTAGCCAGCATGGTCTCAATCTCCTGACCTCGTGATCTGCCGGCCTCGGCCTCCAAAAGTGCTGGGATTACAGGCGTGAGCCACCGCACCTGGCCTATTATGAAAAAATTTTAAACACACAAGCAGCATAGAATAATGAAGCCCCTGTATCCGCCACCCAGTTCTGACAATTAGTAATAATAATACTGTTTTATTGGTCTCCCTTGAATTTTTGGTTATTTGCTGGAGTATTTTAATGCAAATCCCAGGCAGCACCACTTCACCTGCGGTAATTTCAGTGTGTATCCCAAAACAGAGAAGGACTTTTTAAAAACTTGATCACCCACTGTTAGTACTGCAAACATAATTAACAGTAATTCTTTCACATCATGTAATATCCAATTCATACTCAAATCTCCCCCAATTGTCCCAAAGATGTCCTTGTGTGTGAATTATTTTCTCCTATTTCTTGATGTGAATAATTCTTTTTTTTTTTTTGAGACAGGGTCTTGCTCTGTCACACAGGCTGGAGTGCAGTGGCATGATCTAGGCTCCCTGCAACCTTTGCTTCCCAGGTTCAAGCGATTCTTGTGCCTCAGCCTCCCAAGTAGCTGGGATTACAGGCATGCCTACCACACTCGGCTAATTTTTGTAACTTTAGTAGAGACGAGGTTTCGCCATTTGGCCAGGCTGGTCTCAAACTCCTGGCTTCAAGTCATCTGCCCACCTTAACCTCCCAAAATGCTGGGATTACAGGCATGAACCACTGTGCCCAGCTGATTAGAGTACTTCTATAATAAACCTGTCTTGTTTTGTTTTGAAACAAAAAAAAAGCTCTAATTTTTTATGTTCTAAAGAAATGTGTAAGACAAATAAAGGTAAATGCACAACTAAATGTTATAATATGTAATATGATGCATTATTTTATTTGTTTTTTATAGAGATAGGGGTCTCACTGTGTTGCTCAGGCTGGTCTCAAACTCCTGAGCTCAAGTGATCCTCCTGCCTTGGCCTCTCAAAATGCTGGGATTACAGGACTGAGCCACCATGCCCAGACTACAATGCATAATTTTTAAGAAGGAGAACATTAGGTACACTGAGACTCAAAGGGATGGATGGATCCGAAAAGATATCCTGGAAGACGTGGCATTTGAATTTGGCCTTGAAAACTAGGATTTCAACAGCTAGCAATAGTGGGAAGGACATTATCAACAGAAGGAAGAGCTAGAGCTGAGTCCCAGAGGATAAGAAAGTAGAGGAGGCATGGCTCGGTGGCTCATGCCTGTCATCCCAGCATTTTGGGAGGCCGAGGCAGGCGGATCACCTGAGGTCAGGAGTTTGAGACCAGACTGGTCAACAAGACAAAATCCCCTCTCTAATGAAAATACAAAAATGAGCCAGGCGTGGTGGCGCGCACGTGTAGTCTCTGCTACTGGATAGGCTGAGACAGGAGAATCGCTTGAATTCGGGAGGTGGAGGTTGCAGTGAGCTGAGATCGCGCCACTGCACTCCAGCCTGGGCGACAGAGCAAGACTCCGTCTCAAAAAAAAAAAAAAAAAAAAAAAAAAAAAAAGGTAGAGGAGCGTCTGAAAAACAAACAGCCCGCTTTGTAGGAGCAGATACCACCACCCATGAGCTGTGGTTTGGAGTGTGGTTATAGGACTGGCGATTTCGGTGCCAAGTGAAAAATTGCTACAAATGCAAACACAGAGGCCCTGCCCCAGCCCCACCAAGTCAGAATGTCTGGGTGAGAGGCCCAGAAATTTCCATTAGCCTTCCAGGAGATTCTTAGTCGTCTGAATGTTAAGAAGTGCTCCATGTAAGGTGCGCTGGAAGGAGGAGACCTTGAATGCTAAACTGAAGACAATGGCGGTTACCTGTTTGCAAAGCAGCCGCGCCCCTCTCAAAGACTGTTGAACAGATACCTGACTGTACCTGTGATTCAGAGCTCGGCCAGTTGGATGAGAGGTGCAGAAAGAGAACCTTGAAGTGGGAAGATCATAGGAATCTTCTATAGTGGTTGCAAAATGGAAACATAGAAGCGACCTGTTGTTCTTCATAAACATGTTTCCCAACATCCATTCACTATTCGGGTCCCCATAACCTAATTTCGTTCTAGAAGAGCCATCCCATTTCCCACTCTTAGTCTATTTGTTCAGAAGTGCTGCCTTCATCCCAGGGTCCAGGGTTGGTCATATGACTCGGGCTGTCCAATAAGAGCGTCACATTCTCCTGGCCACCATTATTGGTTTGAGGATAAGAGCATGAACCAATCAGAATGTTACATTTTGTGAAGCTTTGTCTGAAACATAAAATGTGCTTTTCCATGGGTCTTTAAACTAGAAATTTGCTGCCTTCTTAAGGGAATTGGGAGTTGGGGGAGCTTTTCTGAGAAAGGAACTAATACAGCAGAAAACAGAGTCAATGAAGGAAGAGGGAGAAGTCAACTCTGGTTACATCATTTGAACCCTAGGTCGAGTTGTAGCTAAAGCTAAATCTATTTCTACCTAACTTTCCTTTCTAACAAGCCTTTGTGCTCACGCCAATTGGAATGAGATTTTTTGTCTTGATTGACTCAAACTCAGGCATGGCTCTGGACTTGATAAGGGAGTCATAGACTCGTAAGATGTTGGCAGGCTTTGGACTATGATTCAGAGAAGAGAAGGAAAGTCACAGGCAATTAACAGTGTTGCAGGACACATTTCATGAGAAGCAGACTGTTAGAGGGAACGTTGTGTGCAGGAAGAGCATTCGAGGGTGGTCCCAGGTCAGCGCCTACGGGGGAGTGAAGAAGCCACACTGCGGGGGAAGCCAAATTGCCATGCGGCTGAGCCTATGCAGAGCTGAGATACCCTTTGGAGTTGGCTCAGGTTAGGGCAAAGAGGCCAGAGCCTCATGCCTTCACATGGACCAGTCATGAATGCAGGCGGCCACCAGGAGACATGATCTTGAGCCAGGCGTCTCTCTTCCATCCAGTGCAACTCTCAAAGACGGATTCAACTGAGCCATCGGCCAGCGCACTCCCGCAGCCGGGGGACAGAGTGGATGGAGTGGCAGGGTGCTCAGGACAGCCAGGTTCCCAGCCAGGTCGAGCAGCTAGCTGTGAGAACACTGAGCCCTGCAGCTGGAATGAGAAAGTGGGAGGAGCAGATGGCATCAGAGAGAGAGACAGATTTCATTTTGAGCTGGTGGCATTTAAACACTGGAGAAGGTGTCAACCTGGGATCCACGGGAATAGAAACCACAGCTGGATGAACCCTGGGCTGAAGAGAGCACAGACAGACAGGGGGGAGCTCCCAGCTCAGGGAGCAGAGGGAAGAAAAGGAACCCATGAAGGGGAGGAAAGGAGCAGTTAAACAGGGAGCGGAGGCCGGGTACGGTGGCTCAGCCTGTAATCCCAGCACTTTGGGAGGCCGGGACGAGCGGATCACGAGTTCATGAGATCAAGACCATCCTGGCTAACATGGTGAAACCGCATCTCTTAAAAAAAAAAAAAAAAGAGGCAGCGGAAACCAGGCCATGTTGCAGATGATAACAATATAAATAACAAATGCTTATAGACTGTTGACCGTGTGCCAAACAGTATTTACTGTAGAATGTTTAGCTTGTATTCTTACCTTGTATTATTTCTCCATAGGAAACAAAGGATGTGACGGCCAGTGAGTGGGGTGGGGTAATCTGCTGATGAGCAGTTAAATTAGGGAAGCATCTGGACTCTGCTTGTAAGATAGGTATTTGCTGACTAAAACATAAAAGTCATCAAAAAGAGTTGCTGTGTTTGCTGAAGAATTGTATCCCCACTCTCTTCGTTCCTATTCTGTTAACAGCTTTATCGGGTTATCATTCACATACCATACAATTCACCCATGTAAAGTATATCATAATTCAGTGGTTTTTATTATATTCACAGAGTTGTGGAACCATCACCATAGTCAATTTTAGGACAATGTTGTCACCTCCAAAAACAACTCCATACCCTGTAGCACTCACTCCCTTACTGTCTGCCACAACTATCCCTGTCCTCCTGAACCTACTTTCTGCCCTGCTCTGGATATTTCCTATGACTGCAGTCTTATCATATGCAACCTCTTATGTCTGGCTTCGTTCACTTAGTACAATGTTTTTTCAAGGTTCATCCATGTGATAGCATAAATCAACATTTGATTTCTTTTTACATCCAAATCATATTCCATTGTATGGCTACCCACATTCTGTTTGTCTTTCATCAGTTCATGTACATGGGGATGATGTCTGCCTTTTGATTATTACTAATAATGCTGTGAGCATTTGTGCCAAGGTTTTTTGAACACTTGTTTTCCATTTTCTCAGGTGTACACCTAGGAGTGGAGTTGCTGGGTCTCTGTTTGGCTTTTTGAGGAGCCAGTGAACTCTTTTCTGCAGTGGCGGCACCATTTTATCTTCCCCACCAGCAGTGTAAGAGGGTTCTGATTCTCTGCAGCCATACCACCCTGAATGTACCCAATCTCGTCTGATCTTGGAAGCTAAGCAGGGTCGGGCCTGGTTAGTACTTGGATGGGAGACCACCTTGGAATACAGGGTGCTGTAAGCTTCTTTAAAAAATAAAAATAATAATAAAAAAAAGAGTGTTCTGATTTCCCCATGTCCTCACCAATATGTGTGATTGTCTGAATGCTTATTCCAGCCATCCTAATAGGGGCGAAGTAGTATCTCATTGTGATTTTGGGGGGGTTCCTTGCAGATTAGACTGAACTTGGTTGTGATGACATTAAACTCACAGGCACAGAGGCGGACGCACACACATCCTACATGGGGAAGTAAGCTAAGGGGGCGAACCAGGGTGGTCCCTTGGGAACCCCAGCTCTGAAAGAGGAGAGGCACACAGGAGGAACAGGAGTGTTTGGTGTCTGGAAGAAAAAACCAAGCACTGACCATCCTAAGGAATGACTTGACCCTTGACCTTCCGCTTCAGCCATGCAATGACATTCTCCATTTGGTTCTCGAAGTGGCCAGGGATTTAGTCCACTCCATGTTCCAGCCCCACCCATTGCCACCTGTTCTGGGGGGATGGGATGAGGAAGGAAGGAGCAGGATGGGTCTTTGATCCCAATTAACACACATATTTTGCTTCCAAAGCTTATTATCTGCACCTTATGCCAAAATCTGAGTTGGACTCAACTTAACCAGTATATGCCAAAGTCTTCTTGGGACTGTAAGAAAACAGATGATGCATAACGCTGTGCCACAGATGATTAAATAATACTAACAGGCAGATTGGGGCAGGCTTCAGGAAAGGGTAGGCGAGCCTGGAAATTCAGAGGCGGGGAGGATCACTGTGGGCTGCAAGGGCCAGCTGGGTATTTCTGTGGCCGGGGGTGGGTGCTGGTTTCTGAGATGACCTCTCTGGCAGCACTGTAGCCACCTTAAGAATAAAAGTTTAGGAGAAAATGAGAGCAGAGACAGTGTCCAAAATAGATCTAACATCTTTGCCAAGGACTGTGCTTTACAATCATTCTCTGTGTAACCTTTAGAGCAGGCCTGTGTGCCAGACATGAAGTGTCAATTTGCAGTTGAAGAAACTAAGGCTCGAGAGGGTATCAGTTAAGGTTCAACCAGAGAAACAGAGCCAGTAGAAGAGATGAGAAATATATAGACAGACGGATAGATGATAGACAGATAGATAGATAATAGATAGATAATAGATAATAGATATTGATAGATGATAGATGATAGATAGATAGATAGACAGACAGATAAATAGATAGATTTATTACCAAAATCATTGGTTTGTGCAAGTCTGGGGTCGTCCTCAGGACAGACAGGAAGGAGACATCATGAGCAGGCTGGAGCCCCATAGGCATAAGCTGAAGCTTCTTATTTATGGAGAATCTCTAAACACAGGAAATTTTATACTTTATCTTAAAGGTCTTCTAACTGATTAGGTCAGGCTCACCTATAATAATCTCCTTTTGATCAGCTTAAAGGGGATTAATTGGGACTTTAATTGCATCTGTAAAATACTTTCACAGCAGCACCCACATTCGTGTTTGAGGGAATACCTGGGAGAAGGTGCATGCATGCTACAAAATGGCCACTGCTTCCCTTCTATCCTCCAATTCTCCAAAAAGAAAATCTCTTGCAGCCCATCCTAACCAGAAACATACTCAAAAGAGAATGCTGGGGTCTGTAGCTGAGCCTAGCCCAGGTAACACATCAGAAGCCATCACCATCACAGATCACAGAGAGGTTAAAGAACCCCATTGGTCAGGATTCCATTACAGGAAATAGAGTTTCACTCTCCCTAGTTTAAGCAAAAATATTTATTACAAGGTAATGAATGGTTTACAGAATTATTCAGAAGGCTGGAGGGAAAACTGTGGGCTGAGCTTTCAGAAGCAATGCCAATACCACAGCAGCAGACTACCGAGAGGGTTTCTGCCTCTTTTAAGATCGAGAAGCCGCCAGTCAAACTGGAAAGTCCTTGACAGCTCCTGAACCAAGCCAGCAAAACCATGCTTCCCAGGAGAAATACCAGTAGCAACACAAAAATGGCCTCATACTCATTTCTGCTTTCTGCTTCCTTTGACCTCACCAGATAGGTAGGACCTAAACACTAGGTCCTAACCCCTAGCTGCAAGGGAGTCTCGGAAATGATTTCAGTTTCTCATCTCTGAGATACAAGATGAATGGACACAGAGTATCAATCTACCCCAGTAATATACTCAAGGCCCTTCTGCCATCAAGGAGTGAAGTCAGGATTCAAACCCAGGTCATGCTCTTGACCCCCAGAGTGCACTCTGTCCCACGATCTGGAATGGCCTTTCTTACCTTGCCACACTGGGGGCTTCTCTCAGTCTGTCTGGGCTGCTATAACAAAACACCACAAACTGGATAGCTTCCCAACAAAGACATTTATTTCTCATGGTTCTGGAGGCTCAGAAGTCCAAGATCAAGGTGCCAGCAGGTTCAGTGTCTGGAGAGGGCCTGATTCCTGGCTCATAAATGGCCCCTTCTCAATGCACCTTCCTCAGGTAGAAGGGGCAAGGCAGCTCTCCAGGGCCTCTTTTATAAGGGCACTAGTCTCATTCATGAGGCCCTCCCAAAGGTCTTACTTCCCAATACCACCACACTGGTGATTAGGCTTAACATGTGATCTGGGGGGGACACAACTCACATCATGGCAGTCCTCTTTCTTGCAAGTATTTCTGGTCTCTACTAAGTTTGCATTTACTGGCTATATCTACAGTTTTCATTCTTGTCATCAGCTGCAGAATATTCTGAAATAGCCCATACGGGAGGAAATGAAAATGATCAGCTGTGTCTCCAGCCCATCTGCCTCCCTCAGGATTGGGAAGGCTGCAGTGTGTACAGTCCACTTTCTTACCAAGCCAGTCATGCCAAAATGCTTCTGTTTATGGACATGTACAAAGCAGCAACTGGGCAATTCAGCCTAGTGCTCTCAGAGATCCCTGGAAACATAAGAAGCCTTGGGGAAAAAAAAAATCTATGGCCATGATAATAGAAAATATCTGAAGTGAAAACCCAGCCTTCCTTGAGTCTTCTCTTTATGTCCTAGTCCCAAACCCCAGAATTCCTAAATAAGTCCCAGTGAACAAACCTGGGCAGCTTCTGGGCGGGCGCATGAGTGCCACAGCATGATGCTTTCGAAGGAGCCCAGACAGTTACAGAGGGTCAGTTCCTGAATGATGAAAGCCCTACGTGAGTCAGTGATGACTCCTTCACACCAGGAGGAACCTGGAAATAAGCAATTTAAAGACTCTCAAGAGAATCAAATTCACATACCTGGCAAATGTCCCTGTATGAGTCAGTTCTCGCACTGCTATAAAGAACTACCTGAGACCGGGTAATTTATGAAGAAAGAGGTTTAATTGACTCACAGTTCCACAGCCTGTACAGGAGTCATGGCTGGGGAGGCCTCAGGAGACTTATAATCATGGTGGAAGGCGAAGGAGAAGCAGGTACGTCTTCACATGGCTGGAGAAGGACAAAGAAGGCAAAGGGGAAGGGGCCACACCCTTTAAACAACCAGATCTTATGAGAATTCACTATCATGAAAACGGCAAGGGAGAAATCGGCCCCCATGATCCTATCATCTCCCCACCAGGCCTTTCTTCTAACGTACGGAATTACAATTCAACATAAGATTTGAGCAGGGACAGATCCAAACCACATCAGTTCCTAATAGCAAAGCTTCAGGTACATGATGCAGGACTGCAAAATTTATAAATCCAAATAAATGGATTTTTCTGACACAATTGTGCAACTTCTTTGCAGGGAAGCATTCCCACAGTAAACCTTAGTTTAAGGAAAACAACCTTTCCTTGGGTGTTTCATTATGTAAACACCACACATTTGTGTTCACCTGTATACATCTAAGGGGGGACATAGCAAAATCTGTATACATATTTATTTGTGACAATGTATCTAGAAAATAAGAAAAATCCTTGTGGATCTGTAGAGACCATATATTTACTGACACTGAAAAATGTTCATGACCTATTATCACTGAAAAAGTGGATTATCCATAAAAGCAGGAACATTATAATCCTGTTTCTGAAAAACAAAATATGTCTTTCTGTAAAAGTAGAGGCAGGCCAGGCACTGTGGGTCACACCTGTAATCCCAGCACTTTGAGAGGCCAAGGCAGACGGATCACCTGAGGTCAGGACTTTGAGACCAGCCTGGCCAACATGGTGAAACCCTGTCTCTACTAAAAATACAAAAATTAGCTGGGCGTGGTGGCAAAAACCTGCAGTCCCAGCTATTTGGGAGGCTGAAGCAGGAGAATTGCCTGAACCTGGGAGGTGGAGGCTGCAGTGAGCCGAGATGGTGAGACTACACTCCAGCCTGGGCGACAAAGCAAGACTCTGTCTCAAAAAAAAAAAAAAAAAAAAAGAGTAGAGTCAAAGGTCAGAGAAATTGTACTGTTGTTATAGTATTCATACAGATGAAATTTAATATTGGTTATTAGTATTAATATTATTGAATAATTATACATTATTACTTAATATGGCATACATTATTCATTACATTATTTCCTTATATGATTTTTTAAAACTTTAAAAATTACTTTAAAAATTTTTTGTGGTGCATCTACTATGGGCAATTGCATCTACTGTGAACCACAAAAAACGTATGGGTGTATTTGGATGTTTTGATACAGACATGCTATGTGAAATGAGTACACCATGGAGAATGGGATATCCATCCCCTCAACATTCATATTTCAGTCACAAACAATCCAGTTACCATTGAATAAGTAATTTTAAAACGTACAATTATTATTAACTATAGTATTGTGCTGTCACATAGCAGATCTTATTCATTCTTTCTAAGGTTTTGTACTAACCACGCCGTCTCCCCTCAGCCCGGCACCCTCCTCCCAGCCTCTGGTAACCATCCTTCTACTCTCTACTTCCACGAGTTGGATTGATTTGAGTTTTAGATCCCACTAATAAGTGAGAACACGCGATGTTCGTCTTTCTGTGCCTGGCTTTTTTCACTTAACTTAATTATCTCCAGTTCTGCTATGCCTGTTCTGAGGGATTTACACTTAGGGAGGATCAGTACTTTTTGTTTGTTTAGTTCGTTTCTGAGAGGGGAGTTTCACTGTCACCCAGGCTGGAGTGCGGTGGTGCCATCTCGGCACACTGTAACCTCCGCTTCCTGGGTTCAAGCGACTCTCCTGCCTCAGCCTCCCTGGTAGCTGGGATTACAGACTCGTGCCATCACACCCGATTAATTTTTATATTTTTAGTAGAGATGGAGTTTCGCCATGTAGGCCAGGCTGGTCTCGAACGCCTGACCTCAAGTGATCCGCCCACCTCGGCCTCCCAAAGTGCTGGAATTACAGGCTGAGCCAACCAGGCCATGTATTAGTATTTTTAAATTACTCTGTCAAAACAACCTTGATCTGCACGAGACCCATGTTAAAGAGATTTGTGATTGTCCTCTCTCCCTTGCCTTCCTCATCTGGCTCCTGGCTGCCCCTTGGCCCGGCGCCTCCTCCTTCTTCCTCTTTTCCTTCTCCCCGAGGCTGCCTTGCGGAGCCAGGGCAGGAGCCGGGGCAGGAACCGGGGCAGGAGCCCCGCAGGAGCCAGGTGCCCGCGCCCCGCCCCGCCGCCAGGGAGAGGCCGCCGGGAGCCGGGGCCGCCCCGAGCCGCAGCCGCCGCGCAGGCAGGGCCGGGCCGGGCGCGCGGGCACAAAGGGGCCGCTGCACATGGCAGGCAGGCGAGCAGATGCCAGCAGACAGCTTTTGTGAGTCCCTTCATGTTAATTAACTTTTGTGAGAACCTTCATGTTAATTAACTTTGCTTGAGCTTTCCCTAGACTTGAAAGCTCTGGAGTGGTTTGTTTTTGTAAAATGCTTTGACTCCAGGGAGAGCTGCTTCAAGGGGGGGAAGAAAGGAGAAACAAAAAGAAAGAAAAGGAAAATTTTTAAGTGGGGCTTTGCTTACCAGCAAATTTCTTCCCTTGGCTCCGTCTCCCCCTCCCCCCACAAGCAGGGACTCAACCATCAGAGAGAATTTTAATGACCCTTTTCTTACACTAAAACATAAACCCAAAGCAGACCTCCCGGTGGCAGTGGGGGCTCGGCTGGCCACACCCGGGGACGCAGGGGACAGGTGTGTGCAGGCAGGGCCGCCTGTGTTTCCAAGGAAGCAAATCAAAGTGTGGAGGGCGCTGGCCAGATGTACTCCCAGTTTAGAGAAGTGGGGGACATGGTGCTAGGTTTGTTGGGGCCAGTTCTGAGAGGTAACAAATGTGCTCACCCACAGAGTCTCAGGCCCCCAGGGTGAGATGCAGGGCGTAGGTCTGCTGCTTCCAAGACTCCTTCCTGGGTCAGGACGGATTGTTAAAGTTTAACCAAGGCCGGGTGAAAGAGACAGCGCTGGAAAGATCTAGCCAGCCATCCAGCTGTTTATTAATATAAAGGTGGCAGCATCGAACTACTGACTTACTGCTTCTTTCCCCCAACTTCTTACTATGAAAATTTTTGACCAAATGGAAAAATTGGAAAGAATGACGCACTTAATACCCATGTACCCACCACCCACTTTATGTAATTAATATTTTACTGTATTTCTTTTTATCACGCATATGACCCCCTCTTACCTGTCCACCAAGTCGTCTTATTTTTAAGAATTTCAAGTTGCCAACACCAGTATTCTTAAGATCTTAAACACTTAGGCATGCATCTAACTAGAGTTCAACCTTCGTTTATCACTTATGGATTTTTTAAGGTAAAACGTACATACAGTAGAATGCACAAGTGGAACTTTGATGACTTTTTACAATGCATACAATTTACTTTTTCTTTTCACCTTTAATTTGAAATAATTTCACACTTACCAAAAAGTCGCAAGCAGAATCCACAGATCTCTTATTTGCTCTTTATGAAGATGCCTACTTTTTTAACAAGTTGCAAATAAGTTCCATACTTTATGTACCTTTATTTCTTAATAATTCCGTATTTTCTAAGGACACAGCTATTCTCTGATTTAGAAAATTTGATTTTGATATAACACTTTAAACTAGTGTCCATATTCCAATTTTGACAAGTACCCAGTAATTTTCTTTATAACATTTTCCCTCCAAAACAAGTTCCAGTCCTTTGCAAACTTTGGTTTCAGCTTTGCTAAATCTCTTTCATCTTGTTTAATGCTTTTTGGCTTCAATCCTACTTTGTCTTAAATCATTATAATAATCCCTGAATTCTTCCTCTTTCTGTTAGCCTGCTAAATTTTTGTTTTTATTCCTTATTTTTACTCTTTTTTTTTTTTTTTTTTGAGATGGAGTTTCACTCTTGTTACCCAGGCTGGAGTGCAATGGCGCGATCTCGGCTCACCACAACCTCTGCCTCCTGGGTTCAAGCAATTCTCCTGCCTCAGCCTCCCGAGTAGCTGGGACTACAGGCGTGCACCACCATGCCCAGGTAATTTTTGTATTTTTTTAGTAGAGACGGGGTTTCACCATGTTGACCAGGATGGTCTCAATCTCTTGACCTCGTGATCCACCCGCCTCGGCCTCCCAAAGTGCTGGGATTATAGGCTATTTTTACTCTTTTAGAATCACTGTGTTTTAGGTGTGTCTTTGATCACAGCATAGACTTCGGATTTGCTGTATGAGCCTGTTTTGTTTTGTTTTGTTGAGACAGAGTCTCACTCTGTTGCCCAGGCTGAAGTGCAGTGGCATGATCTTGGCTCACTGCAACCTCCGCCTCCTGGGTTCAAGCGATTCTTGTGCCTCAGCCTCCCAAGTAGCTGGGATTACAGGCATGCGCCACCACGCCCGGCTAATTTATGTATTTTTAGTAGAGACAGGGTTTTGATGTGTTGACCAGGCTGGTCTCTAACTCCTGATTTCAAGTGCTCTGCCCCTGCTTGGCCTCCCAAAGTGCTCGGATTACAGGCGTGAGCCACCGCCCCCGCCCCTATATGAACAAATTTGAAAATCTTATCATAAATAGGTCAGTTAAGTCTATGCACATTTAATATGACATGTTTAATCTCAACTTTGCCATATTACTTCAGTGGTTCCATCTCGGCTCACTGCAACCTCTGCCGCCCAGATTTGGGCAATTCTCTGGCCTCAGCCTCCTGAGTGGCTGGGACTACAGGCACACACCACTACACGCAGCTAATTTTTTTTTTTTTTTTTTTTTTTTTTTTTTTTTTTTTTTTTTAGTAGAGACAGTGTTTCACTATGTTCGCCAGGCTGATCTCAAACTCCTGACCTCAGGTGATCCACCCACCTCGGCCTCCCAAGGTGCTGGGATTACAGGCGTGACCCACTGCACCCAGCCACTCATATTAATTTTTAAAGTTTCTTTTGATATTTAATAATATTTTTGTTCTAGTTATTACATTTGAATTCATATATTTTATGTTATAGTTTCCCTAACTCCTTGTTTTCTTAATTTTTTATGCTCTAACCCATCAGTGGTGTCTTCTGACTCCCACTTATTACAACTGGCAGCGATATGATTCGGCCTTCCCCCTCCTTCTGTTCCTGTCTTCTCCCACTTTTACTGGTATTCTTCCTCCTTTCTAGAATGTATCATCATTATATGTTTTCCACCCATGTTCTCTCCCTTGTTTTACTCCTGGCTCTGCAGTTAAACATATTAAGCACTCACTACTAGTTATTTTGCTGAAGTTTCCTCTATGATCACCTAGCTGGATGAAGTCTACTCTCCAGTGTATTCTGGGAGGGTATTAGCACGCTGTTCCACTGATAGCTTGAATGGATATTAAATCTGTGACTAGCACGTTCTTTCCTTGAGTCCATGAAAATGCTGCTTTACTCTTGCCTGACCTTTTGTGTGGCTGTGAGAAGCCTGATGCCCTGCCTGATTTTCTTTCCTGTAAGTAGCTGGATCTTTTTGTCTGGGGCTCTGATGATTTCTTTCCTTTGTCTTTGAAATCTAATCAATTTACCAGGATATGTGTTAGAGATAATTGTCTCTTGTCAATTTTCTCATTTACACATTCTACATATTTGCTGTATATGTAGAATGAATTTTTTCATTTCCAGTAAGTTCTGTTGGAATTTCAATTTATTAGCTCTGTTCTGATATTTTGCTTGCCTCTTTAAAGAGCACAATTATTCATATGTTGGACCTTCTCTGTCTGCCTTCCATTTCAACCACTTTTTCTCTGACCCTTTTAACTTATTTATCTCATTTTAAATCTCATGGTCGTTTGCCTGCTTTTCTTCAGTATCCCTTATTAAATGTTTGTTGAATT
Organism: Ateles fusciceps; assembly: GCA_036589455.1. Classification (NCBI taxonomy): domain Eukaryota; kingdom Metazoa; phylum Chordata; class Mammalia; order Primates; family Atelidae; genus Ateles; species Ateles fusciceps. Next base: position 921,726 of record JAZHEH010002996.1, on the reverse strand, counting down.
CTATTTTCCATTGGGACCTATAATTTGTTCTTCATTTCTGAAGTAATTCTTTTTCTTTCAGTATCTTTTGTGGGATTAGTTAATTTGTGTTGTATTTCTTCCTGTTTTATGTCCATTTCTATACTGAGTTTTTTAAAAATTATGATTCTACGATTTTAAAAAATCCATCTCCCTATATTTGGTTTAGTTTATTTAATTGAGTTTGGAGAGTTGTGTAAATTTTTATTCTGCTTTCTGATTTTTTTTTTTTTTTTTTTGAGACAGGGTCCCACTCTGTTGCCCAGGCTGGAGTACAGTGGTGCAAACATGGCTGATTGTAGCCTCAACCTCCCAGACTCACACAGTTCTCCTACTTCAGCCTCCCAAGTAGCTGGGACCACATGAGAGTGTGCACCACCATGCCTGGCTATTTAATTTAAATTTTTTGTAGAGATGGGGGAGTCTCACCATGTTGCCCAGGATATGAATGTTTTTCAGGAAACATTTTCATCAGTCAAACGTTACAATTAGCACTCTCTGTTTTCTTCTTACATTTGCTTTACAGAAAGTCAGTTTGATTTTTTTCTATTTCCAGGTGTTTTTTCGAGAGTGTTCCAAGTCATCTTAAGAAGTTTATTGAAGTGCAATTTATTTAATGGAAGATATTGTTGGTAGTTGTGGTGATGACGGTGGTAGAGAAAGGTGGCTGACTGACGCAGTAGTCAGCTGGTAAATGTTTAACAGCCTGATCTCCAAGAAAAAGTAGCCTGATTGGTATCATTTGCTGTGACACATGCACTCCCACCACAGCTGAATTTAACCTACCAATGGGGTGTCACCAGAGTTAGGAAGAGATGCTAATAACCAGTCCTTGTGAGCCACCATGTTTACCGCACATTTTATTTCTCTTTTAATTTGCCAGTCTCATTTCCTTCTTGTCCATTATGGCAGCATCTTCAAGGGCGAACCCCTTCTCTGATTCTTTCCCAGCTGCAGCGCTTCCTCATGGCTGTGATTTCCAGTGCTATTCCCTGCAAGCCCCTCTCCTGTAGCTGTGCTTTGCACTACTACGTCCCAGACATGTGTTCAGTACTTAGACACTTACTGTTGGGTTTTTCTGGGGTGACTTTTCCTGTGCTTCATCTGTATCTTCTCCTTCTTTGTCTCATTTTTTACTGGTCTCTGAAAGCCCCTTCTCCATACTCTCAGCATCCACAGGCTTGCAGTGGTGGCAGGCCTCTCTGGGATTTGGTATTTATTTCTCTATTTACAAGTAATTTGAAGACCATGGTATTCTTTGTCTACTAATAATGCTAAAGGCATGAGTCATGTGAAGTTTTGGGGGTGTTTTATTTTTGTTTTTTTAAAAGACAGGGTTGGCCGGGCGCAGTGGCTCACACCTGTAATCCCAGCACTTTGGGAGGCTAAGGCAGGTGGATCACCAGGTCAAGAGATCGAGACCATCCTGGCTAACACAGTGAAATCCTGTCTCTACTAAAATACAAAAAATTAGCTCGGCGTGGTGCTGCGCACCTGTAGTCCCAGCTACTCGGGAGGCTGAGGCAGGAGAATTGCTTGAAGTTGGGAGGCAGAGGTTGCAGTGAGCTGAGTTCCTGCCACTGCACTCCAGCCTGGTGCCTGGCGAAACAGCGAGACCCTGTCTCAAAAAAAAAAAAAAAAAAATAGAGACAGGGTCTCGCTCTGTCGCCCAGGCTGGAGTGCAGTGATGCAATCGTAGCTCACTACAGCCTCGAACTCCTAAGCTCAAGCAATTCTTCTGCCTCAGCCTCCCAAGTAGCTGGGACTAAAGGTGCCTGCCACCACACCCAGCTAATTTTCTCTCTTTCATTTTTTAGAAACGCGGTGTCACTATGTTGCCCAGGGAAATCTTGAACTCTTGGCTTCAAGTAATCCTCCTCCCACCTCAGCCCATGTGTGGTTTTATTGACACTCATTGGTGATTTTATATTTTAAGGGTGGATGTAGAAGAGAGATTTGGATTTAGGCAGCCACCAGTATCTCCCAGTCATCAAAACTCTTCTGGTTTTACTTTTTACTATCAAAATTCATTGATTGTTTCAATTTCATGTTGAGCCAGGATATGAGCTTTTCACTTCACCCCACTTCCGGTGAGATCCAGCCCCTTAGTCTAAATCGGTGTGCCTCAGTAAGTAAAGCATGGTTTTAATATCCAGTCAGATTGATGAATATGGTGAGTGGTAAATGCCATACCTACAATTCAGGGTCAGTGGAGTCGGTGAATCGATCCAACCAAAATTTCAGGTCAAGTCTCATCCAGCTGTTCATGTCCGCCTCACCGCAACACATGCCAATTAGGCAGAGATGCTTGGCCTTTGGTGGCAGTGACAGAGGGAGAGGGAGGGGAATATATCAAAATAAGAGCATTTTAAAGCTGTTTTTAATTTTGGTGTACAATAGCGTAGGACAAATCCTCAATTAAAAGCTCTTCAGTGTTCCTGTAGCCTCAGTATTCACAAATGCATTTAATCTTCAATTGTTACTTCATCCCATCCCAAGGTGTCCCGCTTATTAAAGATTTATTCATCTTTCTGTTTACCACAGTGCCTAGCAGAGATCCATGAGTAACTTGTTGATTTATTAATTTTATTTTTCTTTGATTTTATATTGTAAAGCCTTTTTTTGAGAGTCAACATAGTAAAATCATTGACTCAGCAAAGCACATAGGCTACAACTCCACATGCTTATGTACTAGGTCATTCATTCAGTCAACAAACATTTAGAGGGCAAGCTCCAGGAAGGGTTCCGAGGAATATGGAAAGAAGAAAATGAATCTGACAAAAATCCTGCTCCGAGGTAGCTGGAATCTCAATTCCTTTCTGCCTCCAAGTTCTGTTTTAACTCTGTGCCTATACAACACTCAAGCAATTGAATGAAAAGTTGAAAACCCAATTTATTGTTTGCATCTATATCTTCTGCCTACAACTTTAGATTTTTGCTGACATCGAAGCAACTTGTGATTTTTATGTATCACTGCCATTGTTCTGGTAAAGCACCCACATCTGATTTCATTTCCATTTTCATTTCTCTGTTTCAACACGTCATAGACACAACCACAGTTTCATAGACCTGGAAAAAAAATTCTGCTTTCTAATTGACTTAAAATGGAACACTTTCTATAGAACACATAAACACGGATAGAGTTTTGAAGTTCATCTCTTCATTTCTTCTTGAGAATTTATTGTAAACTTCAGTATGTTCTTTTGATGGAAAGAGATAAATACATCTGCAGAAAGACTACAATATTTTTAAAGACTTTGGTCCAAGATTGCCTTCTGGTAATGGGAAAAAAATGAGACTTCACACTAACTAGACCTAGGGTGGTTTAGTTTGGTGAGGTAACATTCCAGATGGAAATTCTGAAACTGAAAGAGAGTAACACAAATCAGATGTTCATCCAAGGGACTGAAGATGTGTGTGTGCATGTGAACACAGCCTCTAGATTGTCAACATGTGATTTTCTTGCAGGGACTGTCTTGCACAGCATGATATAGGCCGCTCTTGGTAAGCAGCCTGCTTTGAAGCAATCCATCATGCTTGACTCCGTAGATGTTGTGATTTTTCTTTACCCGTGATACATTTACCAACATCCCCCGATTTATACATGCCACTGCAGACCTGTGCTATGCGCCTCCTGCTTCCTTAGCTGGCTGGGTGAGGGAGACACTGTGTGATTTCCTAGCTTCATTGAAGGGGAGAAACGCTTCACTACCCCTCATCTTCAGTATACAGCTACAAAGCTGTCTTGCTTGGGTTATACAAAAGTTTATAAAGAAACACAATGATTAAAGCTGGGGAGGCTCCACTGCTCGTTGAGATTATGGATGATTTTTATTTTTAAAATATTTCTGTATATTTTTCAATATTTTTTCAGTGCATGTATGTTACTCTTTCCAAAATTATTTTAACCACACAAGTTTAAACACACACACACACACACACACACACACATACAGACATAAAAGGAAATATACCAAAATGATAGTTATGGGAGTTAGAGTGGTTTTTATATTCTATTTTTATGCATGTTCCAATTACTATTTTTCTCAAAGAAACAAATTATATACACAAAAGAACCTGTGAACTGCCAAAAAGAAACGGTTTTCTTTATGGAAGTTAATAAGCATTATGTAGCAGTCTTTAAAATTCTGACTCTTAGCATCTAGATTCCCGTTGTTTTCACAATCTACCCAGGTAGCACTTCTTGATACATGTTAAGATTTAATTTAAAATCTTTCAGCCTTCTTGACTTTTTAAGTATTTTCAACATTTCTGACTATTCACTCTGCATCTTTGAGGCTTCTGAAAAGCGAGCCTATTTTTCTTCTCTCCAAAACACACACACACACACCACACCCATATGCATAGACACACACACATGCGCATACCTCACAGTGTTGATCTCTGGCTAGCAGAAATATGACTTGTTGTGTTGGTTTTTTTTTTTTTTTGCTTGGCTTGTCTATATTTTCTAATTTTCTTCAATGTAGCAATATTGTCTCTGTAATAATGAACAGTTTGCCTGTTTGTTTAACAATAAACTAAACATCAACATTTATGATTGCCTCCCAGGCAAGTAAATAAAATACTGGTCTGTATCTTTTTTCTTTTTTTGAGACAGAGTCTCACTCTGTTGTTCAGGCTGGAGTGCAGTGGCACGATCTCGGCTCACCACAACCTCGACCTCCTGGGTTTAAGTGATTCTCCTGCCTCAGCCTCCCGAGTAGCTGGGGTTACAGGCATGCGCCACCATGCCAAGCTAATTTTTGTATTTTTAGTAGAGACGTGCTTTCACTATGTTGGTCAGGCTGGTCTCGAACTCCTGTCCTTGTGATTTGCCCACCCTGGACTCCCAAAGTGCTGGGATTACAGGTGTGAGCCACCGCACCCAGCCTGTTTTATGTTTCATATGTCTTAATATGTATTATTTCATTTTAGTTCAGTTAAATATTTTCCAAATTTCATTGTGATTTCTTATTTGACCCATATTTAGGAGTGTCTTTCATAATTTTCAACCAAGTGGAAATGTTTCTTTTTCATTACCTTTAATTACCTTTTAATTACCATTTGACTTTTAATAATTGATTTCTGACATAATTTCACTGTGATCAGAGAACATTCCTCTATAAAGTTTATTGAGACTCGCTTTATTGTGAATTTTTGTATATCACTTGTTTGCTTGAAAATAGTGTGTATTGCACAGTTGCTGGGGACAGGTTCTACACATTATTTAGTTTATGTTTGTTAATCCCATTCCAATCTTCTACATCAACAATTTTTCTTTCAACTACTGAGTGAAGTGTTTTAAAATTTCCTCCTGTGGCAGGGCGCGGTGGCTCACACCTGTAATCCCAGCACTTTGGGAGGCCGAGGCGGGTGGATCACGAGGTCAAGAGATGGAGACCATCCTGGCCAACATGGTGAAACCCCGTCTCTACTAAAAAAATACAAAAAAAAATTAGCCGGATGTGGTGGCACGCGCCTGTGGTCCCAGCTACTCGGGAGGCTGAGGTGAAAGAATCACTCGAACTCAGGAGGCAGAGGTTGCAGTGAGCTGAGATTGCGCCACTGCACTCCAGCCTGGTGACAGAGCAAGACTCCGTCTCAAAAAAAAAAAAAAAAAAATTCCTCCTGTGATTCTGGGTGTATCTATTTATTTTAGGTGTCAACTTTTTTTTAATATATTGAGATTATACTATTAGGTACATACAAATTTAAAATTATTTTTATTGTGAATCTAGCCTTGTATCATTATGAACGGGCTCTTAAAGAATACGTAAGTAATTATGAACAGAATGTTGGTGGAAATATGGAGGTAAAGGCCTTTGTGATGCTGTCTCAGATGTAAAGGAGGAATGTTATTGGATGCTAGAGGAAAGGCCATTCTTGTTTATACAGTGGCAAATAACTTGGCTGAAATGTGTTTGTGTCCTAGTGTTTTCTGGAAGGTAGAACTTGCAAGGGAGGAAACTGGATATTTTGCTGAGGAGATTTCTAAGCAAAGTGTTGTACAAGTGACTTGGTTCCTCCCAGTTGCTTGTAGTAAAATGCAAAAAAGAGAAATGAATTGAAAAAGGAATTGTTAGCAAAAAGGAACCGGGGTTTAAAGATTTGGAAAATTCCCAGTCTGTTCATATTGCAGAAAGTGAGAAAGTGTGTGCTGAAGAGAACACGAAGGGTGTGGTGGACCAACCATTTCATAAAGAGATTAGTGTGGTTGTGAACCATGAACCTAATCAGCCATTTCAACAGAGGCCAGGAATAGAGATGGGATTACACCTGCAGAGACACCGCTAGCTGGAACTAAAAAAAAAAAAAAAAAAAAAAAAAAAAAAACAGAACGTGAAATGGAATGAAGGAAGATTGTGAGTATGTGCTATCCTCTAGGAAAAGGGATGTAGTGGCCCGGCGTGGTGGCTCACGCCTGTAATCCCAGCACTTTGGGGGGGACGAGGTGGGTGGATCACGAGGTCAAGAGATCGAGACCATCCTGGCCAACATGGTGAAACTCCATCTCTACCAAAGATACAAAAAAAGTGGCTGGGCCTGGTGGCGCAGGCCTGTAGTCCCAGCTACTCGGGAGGCTGAGGCAGGAGAATTGCTTGAACCCGGGAGGCGGAGGTTGCAGTGAGCCGAGGTCGCGCCACTGCACTCCAGCCTGGCGCCTGGTGACGAAGTGAGACTCTGTCTCAAAAAAAAAAAAATGGATGAAGCACTCCAAAGCAATTTGGAGGTCCTGTGCCAATTAAACACACCAAGGAGAATTATTCCCAAGCCTTAAGATTTCGTGGAGTGTACCTTGAAGTTTGGACTCACTTGGGACCAGGTCACCCCTTCCTTCTGTGTCTTGCTTTTGGAACGGGAATGCCTATCCTATACCTATCTCACGATTGTATTTTGGAAGCATACGACTTGTGTGGTTTCACGATTGGCAGCTGGAAAGGAATTTTGCCCTAGGATGAGTCGTACCTCGAGTCTCACTGTACCTTATTTAGATGATATTTAAAAAAGACTTTGGACTTTAGACATTAGAGTTGTTGCCGGAATGAGTTAAGACTTTAGGGGGATGGAATGAATGTACAGATGCTCCTTGACTTAGGTTGGGGTTCTGTCCCAATAAACCCATTGTAAGTAAAAATGTCATAAGTCAAAAATGCATTAAGTAGCCTGATAAACCCATGGTAAAGTAAAAAAAAAAATCAGAATATGCTCTTCAGCTTACCATGGGGTTATTTATTTCCTGATAGACCCGTCACAAAACTTACAAATTGTAAGTTGAACCATCATATGTTGAGGACCATGTGTATTTGGCACATGAGAAGGACATGAATTTTGGGGGACCAGGGGTAGAATGCTATGGATTGAATGTGTGCATCTCCCCTAAAGTTCATGTTATGACCCTAATTCCTAATGTGATGAGGAAATAAATGTCCATTGTTTAAGCCACCCCGGTCTATGGCATTCTTGTATCATCTTGTGCTGACGCAGACAGGCATTTATAAAATACAGTTGCTCCATTACTAAAAGTAACAATTTTATGCCGAAGTAAGGACGGGTATGAAAAGATATTGTGCTGAGTGAAAAATGCCAGACCCTCTCCCAAAATATCCTCTATATAATTCCATTTATATGACATTCTACAATTGGCAGGACAAATCTAATGTAATGTATGTGATTGAGATCAGATCAGTGGTGGCTTTAGGGGTATGGGATGGGATTAACTGGGAAGGGGTACAAGGAAACTTTCCAGGGGATAGAATTGCTCTGTATCTTTTTCAAGATATTCATTTGTCAGACCCCATGGAACTCTACAATTCAGACCTGTGTACTTCACTGTATGTAAATGATACCTCAGTAAACAGAATATGTGATATATATGTGTGCGCGTGTATACACGTGTGTGTGTGCGTGTCTTTGCCCCGCCTCCTTTCCATTCCTCTCCTGAGAAGATAGAAGACCTAGGAAGTAGAGAATGCAGTCCCAGAGTAAGGAAGGCAATGCCAAGGATGGGCCACAAAAGAAGTCCTGGAGTGACCGAAAAGGAGAGTGGCGGGCTCCAGCAGGGACCTCTGCAAGAAATAGCGGACCCGATGGATGACTTCAGGAGGAAACTCTAAGACATTCCTTGTGAGAAGTTGTACCGGGAGGTTATTGAAAGGTGTGAGAAAGAAAAGTAAGGGAAAAGAAAAGAAAAGCAATCATTAACACGGGGAGAAGAGGAGTAAGGACAAGGGGATGGTCACAGCACGCTACAGTGCTCGGCGGGGGAGTAACATGTACGTAGGCAGGATAATGTCAACGCTATGTGTTATTTAATCCTGCAATTTGTAATATAATTATATTGAAGGACTGCTGAGGGAGGGCTGAGGGATGGCTCCTTGACCATCATGTGAAGTCAGTGGTTAAAGCAGATGAATCAGAAGAGGTCAGGGTGCACACATTACTTAGAATCATGAACATGTGAATGCCAGGGGAAAAAATTGCTGAAAAATTATGTGGTCTTTGAATTCCATCTCCAAGGCCACATGAGTCTTTTCCAATAACAAATCTGAACCCTCTAAGGAGATTTCTAGGGCAGTTTGAAAAAGACCCCAAGCTGTTTACTAACGTAGTTTATTAATTAAAGTGGCCCTGGAGTCTCACACCACAGATACCACAATTTGTCATGACATTCCGCCCTCCGTGTCCAAGGGTTCCACATACACAGATTCAACAAACCTCAGGTCAAAAGTATTCAAAAAATAAAATAAAAAATAATAGTACAATATGACACCTTCCAGCTGCCTGACTGCCTCTTCACCTCTCCCCTGGGAACTCCAGTGTCTCCTTGGCTCGAAATGGACCCCAACGGCTCCCGCGCCACTGGTGGCTCCTGCGCCTGCGCTGGCTCCCGCGCCACTGGTGGCTCCTGCGCCTGCGCTGGCTCCCGCGCCACTGGTGGCTCCTGCGCCTGCGCTGGCTCCTGCAAGCGCGGGGGAGTGCAAACGCATCTCCTGCAAGAGAGCTGCTGCTCCTGCTGCCCCGTGGGCTGTGCCGGGTGTGCCCAGGGCTGCAACTGCAAAAGGGCATTGGAGAAGTGCAGCTGCTGTGCCTGATGTGGGGACAGCTCTGCTCCCAGATGTAAATGAAGCAGCTTGTAGAAACCTGGATTTTTTTTTCATGCAATCCTGAGCCGTTTGCTGCATTCCTTTTTCTATTAAATATGTAAATGACAATAAAACACTTTTGACTTGAAAAAATAATGCAACAGTATGAAGTAATACAAATAAAAAATACAGTGTTAGCAACTATATTCGTGGCATTTGCATTGTTTTAGGTATTATATGTCATCTAGAGATGATTTAAAGCAGATGGGACAGTGCGTGTGGGCTATGTGTAAATGCTGTGCCACTTTATGGAAGAGACCTGAGCACCTGCGGCTTTTTAGCAACCACAGGGGGTCCTGAGAACAATCCCCTGAAGATACTTAAGGCTGGCAGTACTCATTTATTTGTTTACTTGTTTGCATTTCAGACTAAAGCCAGGTAAGCAAACATTATTGAAGGTAGCTCTGAAGCAAGCAAGAGGGAGGAGCCCTTACCTCCCTGCTGTGGCGGGACAGGAGTCCCTCTCCTGAAGCTCTGGCAAGACTAGACCTCTTTCACACATCCCCCACTGCAGCCTCATGACCAGCCAGTCAGTTCAGCACAGTGTTTCCTCAGTTCTCAGAGCTTCTGTTCCAAAACCCACTACCAATTTAGTAACAGCTTTGCGGCTGATAAGCCTACTTTGACCTGAATTGCAAAATGCATTTCAACTTCAGAAATATTAATATGTGGAAAACCATGTATCTCTCCACCAAAGATTCCGTGAAAGGACCCTGGTTTGGGTCTTGTTCCGCACCTCCCATCGTGGCCTGCTGGTACAGCTGAACAGTGAGTGGATGGTGCATTCCCAGAGCCCCCCACAGCTCCTGCCTTCACGCTCTTGGCTATACCGCGTGTTGGCTGCCGGCAGCTCTCAACTGAATTCCTCTCTATGATTTGCCTTCAGCTCAAAAGAGCCTCTTTCCCGAGTTCCTGCCCCTCCCCAGGACAGCCGCTCTTTTCGACCTCAGAGCTGCCCGGTGGGTTGGCGGAGGCCTGGTGGAGACTGCCTTGCAGCTCAGCTCCTCTCTGCCTTTCCTACTTCTTTCTCTTCCTTCACAGACGTAGATCCTGAGAGTACCTCAGTAAACTTCAGGAGGCAAATCTCAGAGTCAGCTTCCTAAGGTTCCAACTGGGACACAGTCTCATTTCAGACTTTGGCCGGTCCCTTCATGCGGTAGGTATTTCAGGGCTTTATGACTGAAAGCCCGTCCAGTCTCTGTGCAGAAATGAACCCACTGCACCTGGAGTCCTCCCTGTCTTCCTAAGGCCCCGAGCTGGTATTTTCTGGGCCAAGTCCCTCGTGAGGCTCCTGACAGATGAGGTGACCATCCTGCTCTGCTACCTACATGTGGCTTCTACAGATTGCCCACGGTCCCTCCGCCTCCAGGTCTTCATCTGTCAAACCGGAGCGTTCAGCAGGCAGGCTGCAGTGAGGCATCGCGCACAGGCTGGCACGTGGCAGGGACTCATTCCTTTCTCCCGCATCCCATTCCCGGTCATCCAATGTCCCAGTCGTCCGCCAGACCTGCTCCTATCCGAACATCCTACCGCAAGTCAAGGCAAATGGGCTCAGCCACTGTTCCACCCCACCCAGGCTCGGAGTGGACTCCCTTTGAGCCTGCAGAGGGGCGGGATGCTGAGTGGCAGGCCACGCGGGTGCGACCGGGCTCTCACCCCAGCCCCTGGGAAGAAGCCGTTTCATTCAGTGAACCAAGGGGTGATGAAGGGGGAGAACGCAAGCGGCCTCCTGTTCCCTTGGGAACTTGAGGGGGTGTCGGGATGTGTTCCCTTTCTGCGCTCAGCTGGGAACGAGCTGGTGGAGAACTTTCCCCTCTGAGCAGAGAGAGAATTCTCTTCCCCTCCCCCGCCCCGCCCCGTCCACTCCCACAGCCACCAGTTCTCTGGGCAACCCTAGTTAGCAGTTCGGGCCTTTCTTTCTGCACACAATTGACATGGAGGGCCTGAGTCTGATCTATTCAGACGCCACATGGAACACTCCGTGTTTGTCACTGCACTCTCCTCTTCTAGAAGCACAATCTTATCCAACAGAAACCGGCACAAGTGATTAGGCCTGTCCCCTCTAGTGACAGTGTTTCACTTCGTTCCATGGGACAGCGCCTTCTGTAACTTTAAGATTTAACATTTCAGATTATTTTCCACCGGGGATCCCATCGACGCTGCGTTCTGGCTACTTTCTTCCCCTAATGCTGAAAGGTTCGATTCTTCCATCTATCCATCAACAAATCGCATTGAATGACGGTGCTCAGTGACCCAGGATGCCACTGGAGACAAAACACACTATACATATTTTCTGGTCTCCCTGGAAAATTAGTGCAAACACTTTCATCACTGCGGAGAAGGGAAATATGCACGGAGCTGTGAAGATCTGCTTTTTTGTTTTTCTAAAGGAGATTTCCCCCTCCTTCAAACAGTGAAATTTTTATTGTTCTTTGTCTGCAAATTAACCAGTTAAGTAGAATTCCTGTACGTCTCTTTCACTTTCTGCAAGCCAAGCCCCTCTTTCTCTCCACCCTGTATTCATGCATAGTCCAGGATTACCCCCGACCCCTCCAATGCTGCTTGATATTTTGTTCCATTTTCATCCTGACTTGTTCAAAGTAGCATTTAAAATATTTTAATTCATATTCTTATCTCATTTGTCCTTTTTTAAGCTCCATTTTAAAGAATCTTCTTTTCTTGTTAATGGTCTGTTTTGATTCACTGGAAAACTTGGGCTGCTCAGCCCTTTCTCTCTCCTGTTAAATTTTCACTTTTATGAAGAGATCAGATCTTGCCCTCTGGAAATGGAGCAGGAGGAGACACAGGAGCGATGGCCCTCCCTGCAGCCCTGGCCCTCCCTTTAGCCCCTCGGGGTGCTCCCTGTGCAGCCTCTCCTGTTCAGTGGAGAGGACAATTAATCTCCTACTACACAGAAGTGGTGCCTGAATGAACCAAGACGAAAATGTTTGTGTACAGGGTGGTCTATTTAAAACAGTTCCCATATGATGCAATGCAGCTTGACAAGGAAACTCTTTCAGATGACTCACCATTTCACAATAATAATTAGCATTTGGGAATCTTGCATAGAACACCCAGCAGAAGAATATTTTATGGATTTCTTAAGCGTTTTCACATACTGGATGGGGTTTCAAACAAGAAAACCTATTAAAGACTGACATCCAATTTCATTTGTATGAGTTTGCAGTAAAGGAGATCAAGTTTAACAGTGCAAGAGAGAAGGACTTAGGAAATGTAGACTTCAAATTCATATAAGCCATCAGTGGGACCTAGTTTTTCAAAAAACCAATAAAATCTCGGGATGCATTAATGAAGGCATAATATCTAAATGAAGGAGGTGATAATCCCATTGTATTCTTTGATGGTCAGGTTATATTTGGAGTATTTTTAAAGTTACAGGCAATTAATTTTAAAATAACCAGAAAGCATCCAAGGAAGACAACCTAAATAATAAAGACTCTGAAAACTAGATTCTCTAAAAGAACAGCATTTGGGGTTAGAATTGGGTTACAGTCCCAGCAGTGCCTTACCAGCTGTGAGCTTAGTCAATTTATTTAATTTTGCGTCAATATCCTCAACTACAAAAAGATGATAATGATTTTTTTAAAAAACCCCATGCCATGGGGTTATCCTGAGGATTAAATAATTTATGCATAGCTAGTAGCAGAGTGCCTGGCACCCAGCATGTGCTCAGTAAGTATTAGATATTGCTATTCACGTTGACAACAAAAACAGTGTTTATGATACCACCTTATGGTTGTGTAGCGTTTTTGTTTATAAAGTGACTTTATATCATTATGTTTTCTAATGTTCATGTTTAATACGATTGGGTCATTACTATGCTCATTTTTGGAGGAAGAGAACTTTGGGGTCATCTGCCCTGAGAGGGCCTTTCTTTCCTGCACAGCTGGCTGGGCACCAGCCTCCTATGCCACCTCCAGCAGTCCTCACAGCCTGGGGCGCCTGTGGCATCCAGCAGTTGACCTCCTCCGGGGGGGGCCAGCCCTGGAGGGAGGACCCCTGACTGTGGATTTGGCCATCTTTGTGATTGCAAAGCCTCTAGTCAGCCTCACCGTTCAAATCTCATCAGTCCATTTATGCAAAAACAAAACCAAACAAGTGTGCATGTGTGTGTGTGTGTGTGTGCGCGCACGCACGTGCACATACTCATCCATGTTCAAAAGAAAATATGCCACAAGATTAACACTGGTCCTCTCTATGTAATGGCTCATAGGCATTTTTAAATCTTTCTTTCTCAAGTTTATTTTCTAATTTAATTTGTTTTTCACTGTGAATTTGTATTGCCCAGGAATAAAGAACTAATCAATGCTTCACAAACGGCATGCAGCCGTTATGAGTGGTTCCTAGAAATTAGCATTAGAAACGCCCACAGTTCCAAACGATGATGAGGGGGGCAGAACCTGCTAGCATCCATCTAATATCCATCTTGTCCTTCTCCCTAACCGCGGTGATTTTGACAGAGCAGCACTAGGCCCAAAAGTTACACACCTTCATTTGCATTCAGGGCGGTCACATAGCCCAGTCCTAATGGATAAGATGAGAGCAGAAGTCGCTGAGTGAGACTTTCACTTTATTCTTTTGTTCTTATGATTTTCTTCTATCATATACCTGCACAAATAGGAAGACTTTGGTTTTTTGGGGGGGTTTTGTTTTTGTTTTTATGTTTTTGAGACAGAGTCTTACTCTGTTGCCCAGGCTGGAGTGCAATGGCGTGATCTCGGCTCACTGCAACCTCTGCCTCCCAGGTTCAAGCGATTCTCCTGCCTCAGCCTCCGGAGTAGCTGGGATTACAGACGAGTGCCACCACGCCCAGCTGATTTTTGTATTTTTAGTAGAGATGGGGTTTCACCATGTTGGCCAGGCTTGTCTCGAACTCCTGACCTCAAGCGATCTGCCCGCCTAAGTCTCCCAAAGTGCTGGGATTACAGGCATGAGCCACCACGCCTGGCCCAACAATAGGAAGACTTTGTATGAAGCATGAATTCCAGAATTTTTTTCTACCTAAGAAAACATTACACCCTGAGTGTGGTGGCTCATGCGTGTAATCCCAACAATTTGGGAAGCCAAGGCGGGCAGATCGCTGGAGGTCAGTAGTTCGAGACCAGCCTGGCCAACATGATGAAACCCTATCTCTACTAAAAATACAAAAATTAGCTGGGCATGGTGGCACTCGTCTGTAATCCCAGCTACTTGGGAGGCTGAGGCAGGAGAACGCCTGAAACCCAGGAGGCGGAGGTTGCAATGAGCCGAGATGGTGCCATTGAACTCCAGCCTGGGTGACAAAAGCAAAACTCCAAGAGAGAAAAGAGAAAGAGAAAGAGAGAGGAAAGAAGAAAGAAGAAAGGAAGGAAGGAAGGAAGGAGAAAGAGAGAAGAAAGAAAGAAAAAAAGGAAGGAAGGAGAGAGAGAAAAAAGAAAGAAAGAAGAAAAAGGAAGGAAGGAAGGAGAGAAGAGAGAAGAAAGAAAGACAGAAGAAAGAAAGAAGAAAAAGGAAGGAAGGAAGGAGAGAGAGAAGAAAGAAAAAGAAAGAAAGAAAGAAAAAGGAAGGAAGGAAGGAAAGAAAAAGAACTGAAGATCATGCATGCCAGCCTGCCACATGGGAAGCAGCTGGGACAGCATGTGGGCAGGATCCTTAAGAAGGTGCAACACCTCTTTGTGCTCCTCACAAAAACGTGGGGTTGTGGTTAGATTGCCAATCTGAAGTTCTTTTCAATTGACCTAGACCAAGCAATAGAAGTAGACCAAGGGAAGGGAGGCAAGTGAGGTGTGAGGCTTTTCCTCTCCTAAGTTTGGTAATTCTGAATGTCACAAAGGTCCTTTGTTTAAGAAT
Source organism: Ateles fusciceps (assembly GCA_036589455.1). Taxonomy (NCBI): domain Eukaryota; kingdom Metazoa; phylum Chordata; class Mammalia; order Primates; family Atelidae; genus Ateles; species Ateles fusciceps. The sequence goes on along the minus strand of JAZHEH010002996.1, from coordinate 906,712 downwards.
CCTGCATGTTCCAAGCAATTCCTGGAATTTCTTAAATGGTTTCCATTTTCCTGGAGGAGAAGCTCATAACGATCTGCTTGGCTCTCTGCCTTTATAGCCCTCTCCTGGAGCCACTTAACCCTCAATTGGTAGGTTCAGCTGTACCCCCAGCCCTATGGCCACCCCTGTCCCCAGGCGAGGGAAGATAAATTCAACCCAGCCTACCCTGCCTCTGTCCTGTCTGGTCACCTGGCTCATCTACGAAAAGCAAAGATTCCCCCTTAATCTCTGATAGAGACGGACATTTACTCCTGGGTGGACGTTAAAAAAACAAAGAGGTCTTTATTTGTTTAAGTCTGCTTGGAAATATAAACAAAGGTGAAATCTTAAAAAATAAAGTGTTCCAAAAACATTTGCCCAAGTATCAGCACTCCTAGGTGGTCAAGGTGTTTAATGTATAGGGACCTTCTGCTTCCAACTGGTCACAGGAGGCTTAGGGGATCCTTTAGGATTTATTCTAATTTTCCAGGAAACATCCCATTTAAAGGGAGAAAGAAAACAGTTACGAAATTTCCCATGAAGCCTCTACTATACAACCCTTAACAGAGGAGCTCTTCCTTTAAAAGCTTGCACATTTTCATACTATCCCGTTTTTATTCACATTGGTCAAAACTGTGCTATTTTTTAACTTAAGGAAAGTAATTCGATGAAATTTAACAGCCCTAATGAATTACGGGGGAGGAAAATGCAGAAGGCTTTAATAACAGCAAATCTATTGAAACGAAAGACCCTATACATTGTTCTATTGACAGACTTCCTAGCACAGCAAACCAGATGCAGGTTGCCAAGGGAAGTTCAGCTTGTAAATTGTAAGAAAAGAGTATACTGCCAGGCTCTGCTGGGCTCTGTTATTTCTTCATTAAAATGCACTGTCAATCAGATTGAAAAGAAATGTCTAATTAACACCATAGGGCACCAAAAATTTAGCATCAGAAACTCAGCTGCTATCCCTTTTTACAACTGTATCTCTCTGAGCAACTCCAAACCTCTTTCCACCCTTCCCCCATGCCGCTGCCCCTCCCCCGTATTCTACTTATGATCAAAAACATCAGAGAAATTGCAAAATGCATTGCATTACACAATTCCTTCTTTACAGCTGTGAACCCGCTAGCACTAAAGTTTCCAACAACTCCTCATTTCTTTTTATTCCCTGTATCCATGTAAGGACCCAAAGACAATGAAACGTAATGAAAACCAGTGGGTTCCATCCTGAGGTCTCCCCCGTTCAAGATGGGGAGAAGGAGGAGAGGTCTAACCTGGAGTAGCCTAGTCCAGGCTCCCCCCGACACCCTGACCTGTTTGACTTCGGGGCTGTCCCTTCATGCTGATGAGCCTCAGGTTTACCACTCAGAAAACAGGTAAGGACGAAGGGCTTGGCGGCCTGCTTCAAGGATCCATTGAGACAGGGTGCGTGAAAGAGCTTGGTAATATATAACGCACTATTATTATGACCCCGGTCCCAGAAGGGCTGGGCAAAGTCTGTACATGTTTTGTTAATAGGAGGCTGATTGCGTTCTGGTGCCTCTTGAAGGATCATGGTCCCCAAGGTCTCCCCAGGTTATAGTGGCCAAGTGGAAGCTGAGAATGAGCCCAGGGATTTGGGTTTGGGAATGTTCAAGTCAGAGACTGTAAGGCTTAGCGCGGAATCTTCCCCACTCCCTTGCCATGCAGGCACCAAATACTGTTGATTTCTCCATTGCAGTCCCTTCTCCACCTCCATACACTCTTCCCACTCTCAGCCCTTCTAGGGAAACACACTGCACTCCTGCCACGGGATTTGCGATTGATCTTTATGCCACCCTCTCACTTTAGTCCCTTCTCACATGGCTACCAGATTAGTCCTGGTTAACCCCGCTTAGCATATGTCAGGCTCACTCTTTGAAGATTTCGATGGTTCCATCATGTTCATATACAAAGTCCCTCATTCTTTACTGGGCATTTTAGGTCCCACAGTGACGCACTGTCTGCTTTGCTGACTTAACTCTCTTCGCTTCCTTTTTAAGTTTACGTGGTCATTTGGCAGTCCCTTGTTACCTAAGTGTATGTTTCATGGCCTCTTTTATTTCTTGAAATACATTTCTTCAAATATATTCCAACTAGTCACTTTGCATTGTATGCATGGGCATTCTTTTTTTTTATTTCAGTAGGTTTTGGGGGAACAGGTGGTGTTGGTTACGTGAATACGTTATTACGTGGTGATTTGAGATTTTGGTACACAGATCACCCAAGCAGTGTACACTGTAGGCTTTTATCCCTCCTCCCTCTCCTACCCTTTCCCCCCGAGTCCCCAAAGTCCACTGTCTCATTCTTAGGCCTTTGCATCCTCATACTTAGCTCCCACTTATGAGTGAGAACATACGATGTTCAGTTTTCCATTCCTGAGTTACTTCACTTAGAATAATGGTCTCCAGTTCCATTCAGGTTGCTGCAAACGCCATTATTTCATTCCATTTTATGGCTGAGTAGTCTTCCATGGTGCATATATACACCACATATTCTTCATCCACTCGTTGATTGACGGGCATTTGTTCCGTATTTTTGCAATTGTGAATTGTGCTACTAGAAACAGGCGTGTGCAAGTATCTTTTTCATAGAATGACTTCTTTCCCTCTGGGTAGATACCCAGTAGCGGGATTGCTGGATCATATGGTAGTTCTACTTTTAGTTCTTTAAGGAGTCTCCACACTTGTTTTCATAGTGGTTGTACTAGTTTACCTTCCCACCAGCAGTGTAAAAGTGTTCCGTTTTCACCACGTTTATGCCAACATCTATTACTTTTCAATTTTTTTATTATGGCCATTCTTGCAGGAGGAAGGTGGGTATCACATTGTGGTTTTGATTTGCATTTCCCTGATCGTTAGTGATGCTGAGCATTTTTTCATGCTTGGTGGCCATTTGTATATCTTCTTTTGAGAATTGTATTCATGATGGGATTGTTTGCTTTTCTTGCTGATTGGTTTGAGTTCCTTGTAGATTCTGGAATATTGGTTCTTTGTCGGATGTATAGATTGCAAAGATTTTTCTCCCACTCCCTGGGTTGTTCATTTACTCTGGTGATTATTTCTCTTGCTATGCAAAAACTTTTTAGTTTAATTAAGTCTCCTCTATTTATTTTAATTAAGTTTATTTAAACTATTTATTTAAATTATTTAAACTATTTAGTTTAATTAAACTATTTATTTTAATTAAGTTTATTTAAACTATTGAGTTTAATTAAGTCCCATCTATTTAAAATGCTTTCATTGCATTTGCTTTTGAGTTCTTGGTCATGAAGTCTTTGCCTAAGTCAATGTCTAGAAGGGTTTTTCAATGTTATCTTCTATCATTTTTGTGGTTTCAGGCATTAGATTTAAGCCTTTAATCCATCTTGAGTTGGTTTTCATACAAGGTGAGAGACAAGGATTCAGTTTCATTCTCCTACATGTGGCTAGTCAATTATCCCAGCACCGTTTGTTAAATAGGGTACCCCTTTCCCCACTTTATGTTTTTGTTTTCTTTTTTGAAGACCAGTTGACTGTAAGTATTTGGGTTTATTTCTGGGTTATCCATTCTGTTCCACTGGTCTATATCCCTGTTTTTATACCAGTACCATACCATTTGGGTAACTATGGCCTCATAGTATAGTTTGAAATCAGGTAATGTGATGCCTCCAGATCTATTCTTTTTGCTTAGTCTTTGCTTTGATTATGCAGGCTCTTTTCTGGTTCCATATGAATTTTAGGACTGTTTTTTCTAGTTCTGTGAAGAATGATGGTGGTATTTTGATGGGAATTGCATTGAATTTGTGGATTGCTTTTGGCAGTATGGTCATTTTCACAATATTGAGTCTACACATTCACGAGCATGCGATGTGTTTCCATTTATGTGTGTCATCTATGATTTCTCTCAGCAGCGCTTTGTAGTTTTCCTTGCAGAGGTCTTTCACTTCCTTAGTTAAATATATTCCTAAGTATTTTATTTCACTTCATTTTTTGCAGCTATTGTAAAAGAAATTGAGTTCTTGTTGGCTTGGTCGCTACTGGTGTATAGCAGGGCTACTCATTTGTGTACAGTAATTTTGTATCCTAAACTTTGCTTAACTCATTTACCAGTTCTAGGGGCTTTTTGGATGAGTCTTTATGATTTTCTAGGTATACAAGCATGTCATCAGCAAACAATGACTGTTTGACTTCCTCTATTTGGATGCCCTTTATTTATTTCTATTGTCTGACTGCTGTGGCTAGGACTTCCAGTACTATGTTGAATAGAAGTGGTGAAAGTCGGCATCCTTGTTCGTTCCAGTTCTTGCGGGGAATGCTTTCAACTTTTCCCATTCAGCATAACGTTGACTGTGGATTTCTCACAGATGGCTTTTATTGCCTTAACGTATGTCCTTTCTAGGCCTATTTTGCTAAGGGTTTTAATCATAAAGGGATGCTGGATTTTTAAAATGCTTTTTCCATGTCTATTAAGATGATTATGTGATTTTTGTTTTTAATTCTGTTTATATGTTGTATCAGATTTATTGACTTGCGGATGTTAAACCATCCCTGCATCTCTGGTATGAAAGTCACTTGATCATGGTGGATACTCTTTTGATATACTGTTGGATTTGGTTAGCTAGTATTTTGTTGAGGATTTTTGCATCTATGTTCATCAGGGATATTGGTCTGTAGTTTTCTTTTGTGTGTGTGTGTGTTATGTCCTTTCCTGGCTTTGGTTATGAGAGTGATACTGGCTTCATAGAATGATTTAGGGAGGATTCCTTCTTTCTCTATCTTATGAAACAGTGTCAACAGGATTGGTACCAATCCTTCTTTGAATATCTAATAGAATTCAGCGGTGAATCATTTAGTCCTGGACTTTTTTTTTTTTTGATAACTTTTAATTACCGTTTTAATCTAGCTGCTTGCTATTGATCTGTTCAGAGTTTCTATTTCTTCCTGGTTTAATCTAGGAGGGTTGTATATTTCCAGAAATTTATCCATCTCCTTTAGGTTTTCTAGTTTATATGCATAAAAGTGTTCATGGTAGCCTAGAATGGTCTTTTGTATTTCTGGGGTATTGGTTGTAATAGCTCCCATTTTTGTTTCTAATTCAACTTATTTGGCTCTTCTCTCTTCTTTTCTTGGTTAATCTTGCTAATGATATATCAATTTCATTTATCGTTTCAAAGAATCAGCTTTTTGTTTTATTCAACTTTTATATTTTTCTTTGTCTCAATTCCATTTAGTTCTGCTGCGATCTTGGTTATTTCTTTTCTTCTACTGGGTTTGGTTTGGTTTCTTCTTGTTTCCTCCAGCTCCATAAGGTGTGACCTTAGATTGTCTGTGCTCTTTCAGACTTTTTGATGTAGGCATTTAAGGCTATGAATTTTTCTCTTAGCACCGCCTTTGCTGTATACTAGGGATGTTGTTGAATTCAGTTTACTAGTATTTTGTTGAGGATTTCCGAATCATGTTCATCAGTGATATTGGCTGTAGTTTTCTTATTTGGTCTGGTAATGTTGGCCTCACAAAGTGACTTTGGAATTATTCCCTCCTGTCTGATTTTTTTTTTTTTTATGAGTTTAGGTAGAGTTGGTATTACTTCTTTAAATACTTGGTAGAATTCAGCAGTAAAGCCATCAAGTCCTGGACTTTTCTTTGATGAGAGATGTTTTATTACGGCTTTGATTTCCTGACTCATTACTGGTTTGTGGAGGTTTTCTATTTCTTCATTGTTCGATTTTGGTAAATTGTATGTGTCCAGGAATTTATCCATTTTTCAGTTTTCTAGAATTTTCTAAAATGTGTTGGCAGGTAGTTGTCGATAACAGTCTCTAATGATTCTATTTCTGTGTTCTCAGGTATTATGTCTCCTTCTTTGTTTCTAATTTTATTTGGGTCTTCTCTCTTTTTTTCTTAATCTGGCTAGAGGTTTGTTGATTTTGTTTATCTTTTCAAAAAACCAACTTTTCATTTTGTTGAACTTGTGCATTTTTTAAGTCTCAATTTCATACATTTCTTCTCTGATCTTTACTATTTATTTCCTTCTACTAATTTGGGGTTTGGTTTGTTCTTTTTTTCTAATTCCTCATGGCACATTTTAGGTTGTTTATTTAAAGTCTTTCTACTTTTTTGATATAGATGTTTACTGCTATGAATGGCCCTCTTAGTACTGCTTTAGTTGTATTCAGTAGACTTGGTATGTTGTATTTCCACCATCATGTAGTTCGACAAATTTTTACATTTTCTTCTTTATTTCTTTAGTCCTCCATTGGTCGTTCAAGAGCATGTTGTTTAGTTTCCATGTATTTTGTGTTTTTCAAAGTTCCTCTTACTACTGATTTCTAGTTTTATTCTATTTTTGTTGGAAAAGACACTTGATATGATTTATATTTTTAAAAATCTGTTGAGACTTGTCATGTGGCCTAAGATATGGTCTATTCTGGAGAATGTTCCATGTACTGATGAAAGAACGTGTGTTTTGCAACATTTGGATGAAATGGTCTGTAAACATCACTTAGGCCTATTTGGTCTAGTATGTAGTTTAACTCTGATGTTTGAATTCATGCTTTTAAGTACTTTTTTAGAATTTGAGGATTTCTCTTACTTTTTGAAAATTTAACTATACTCTAAAGTCTTTTTTTTTTTTTTATGGAGTCTTGCTCTTCGCCAGGCTGGAGTGCAGTGGCGTAATCTCGGCTCACTGCAACCTCCACTTCCTGGGTTCAAGCGATTCTTCTGCCTCAGCCTCCCAAGTAGCTGGGACCACAGGTGTGCGCCACCATGCCCGGCTAATTTTTGTATTTTTAGTAGAGACAGGATTTCACCATGTTGGCCAGGATGGTCTCGATTTCTTGACCTCGTGATCTGCCTGCCTCGGCCTCCCAAAGTGCTGGGATTACAGGCATGAGCCACCACGCCCGGCCTTAAACTAAAGTCTTTTAAAAAATTAAGCATTTTTAGGGGTTTTGCAGAGGAATAATTTTCAGGATACCTAGTCTACCTTATTGCCGTTACTTCTGTACAAGACTTCTTGGAACATCCAAGTAATCTTTTGTTTTGCAAGCCTACCATGCACGTTGCAACCTCCTCACTGTAGCTCATTATGTCTTGTCTCTTGGGAACACCATAACACTTTCACCTTGAAGCTTGTCTAAGTGTTGCTCTTTTTTTTGTTTGTTTGAGTTGGAGTTTTGCTCTTGTTGCCCAGGCTGGAGTGTAGTGGTGCAATCTCGGCTCACTGCAACCTCTGCCTCCTGGGTTCAAGCAATTCTCCTGCCTCAGCCTCCCAAGTAGCTGGGATTACAGGCATGTGCCACCATGCCCGGCTAATTTTGTATTTTTAGTAGAGACGGGGTTTCTCCATGTTGGTCAGGCTGGTCTTGAACTCCTGACCTCAGGTGATCCACCCACCTTGGTCTCCCAAAGTGCCGGGATTACAGGCATGAGCCACCATGCCCGGCCGTGTTGTTCTTTTTTTAAGGGCCAGATCAAGTCCCGCTTCCTCCTAAAGTCTTTCCCTGCAATATTAGGTGTCTGTAGACATTCCTGTTGTACTTTGTATAACCCAGCTGTCACTTACCTGTGCTGTAATCCTGCTTAGCATTTTCATCAGTCACTCCCAGTTATTGAAGGCTTCCTACATGTCAAAGACAGAATCAAGTACTTTCCATGTATTATATCATTTAACCTCATAAAAACCCTGGTGACAGGTGACTCCAGGCAGCACCCAGTTTTTTAAATGAGAAACTCCTAGAGTCAGAGAAGTTAAGGAGCTTTCCCAAGTTCATATAGCTAGTAAATTAATGGAGGCCAGATTCATATCCAGGACCACTGGCTTTCAAATTTCATTCTAATACCCACTAAACAAAACCACATTACACATAAACTAAATGTGTAAGTTTCACATTAAGTTTTCACAGTTACATAGTTTGTTTTCTAAGGATAGAGAAAAATACCTCATACGTATTCTCTGTATCCAGCACAAAGTTATTTTCTCAACAAATATCAATTACTTGTTTCATCCAACATGTATTAAACCATCTGCTGTGTGATAGGCAGCATGCTAGACTTTGTGTTGCAGAAAAAAAGTAGACAAAATCTCTGACCTTGAAGAGTTCAAAAGCCAGTAGAGTTATCCTCCTTATCTGCAGGGGATACATTCCAAGACCCCCAGAGGATGCCTGAAACCACATATAGTACCAAACCCTATACAAACTGGTTTTTTGGTCTGATAACCAAGAGGACTACCAAGAAACTAGCAGTCAGGTGGCATATACTGAGTGGACATGCTGGACAAAGAAATGATTTACGTCCTGCGTGAGATGTAGCAGAAAGGGGCAAGGTTTCATCATGCTACTCAGAACAGTGCAAGATTTAAAACTTATGAATTATTTATGGAATTTTCCATTTAATATCTTCAGACCACTGTTGACCACAAGTAACTGAAACTATGGGAAGCAAAACCACGGATAAGAGGGGACGACTGTAATAGGACTTCCAGTTCCACCAAGATGAAATGGCTCCTTTTCTCCCAGGTCCTCCCCTTTTCAACTAAAACCCATGAACATAACACAGCAAAATCGAAGAACGCTGATAAAACAAATCAACCTATATACCTATAATCAACGACCTATATAAATGAAGACATGTACTCATTCGTGAATTGGAAGATTCAATATAGTAAAGATGTCATTTCTTCCGAAATTGATCTACAGATGTAATGAAATCCCTATCAAAATCTCAACAAGGTTTCTTATAGACAAAGGTAAACTTATTGCAAAATTTATATGACAAGCACAGGCCCAAAAATAGCTGAAACAATTTGGATGAAGAAGAAAGTGAGAGAAATCACCCAATTTGATTCTTTAATTCAGTTTCATTAAAACTATTATCAAGCTGGGGGAGACGTGACACCTTTACTATATTGAACCTTCCAATTCATGAATACAGGATGTCTCTTTATTTAGTTAGGTCTTCTTTGAGTTCTCTGATCCGCATTTTGTAATTTTCAACCTGTAAATTGTATTCATTTTTTATTAAGTATATAGTCTAGGCGTTTCATTTTATTTGGAGCAACTAATTATAAATGATTTTGTGTTTTTAAATTTTGCTTTCCATATGTTCAGTGTTAATATACAGAATGTGATTGACATTTGTGTATTACTCTCAAATCCAGCAAACTTGCTGAACTCACTTGCCAGTTCTAGGAGGCCTTTTTTGTAGACACCTCAGGGTTTTCTATGCAGACAATCATGCCACCAGGAAATAGGGACGGTTTCATTTTTACCTTAAAGCTTACAGCAATAGCTGTCATCATTAGACCATGTTATATTGGCAGAGGCATCGATGCGTAGATGATTGGAGCAAATGGAGAACCCAGAAATACAGCAAGAACAGCAAACAAATGTTCATCTGATTTTCACACCATTTCAACAAATGGTGCTGGAGTGATTGGACATTAACCTAAACTACATAAATTACACCAAAAACATAGCTCGAAATGGATGATGGACTTTAAAAATATAAAACAGTCTAAAACTCTAGAAAACAGGTAGGGCTGGATGCAGTGACTCACACCTGTAATCCCAGCATTTAGAGGCTGAGATGGGAGCATCACTTGAGCCCAGGAGTTCAAGACCATCCTGGGAAACATGGTGAAACCCCCTGTTCTCTACTAAAAATACAATAAATTCGATAGGTGTGGTGGTGCATGCCTGTAGTCCTCGCTATTCGGGAGGCTGAGGTGAGAGGATCATCTGAGCCCAAGGAGGTCAAGGCTGCAGCGAGCCATGATCATGCCACTGCACTTCAGACTGGGTGACAGAGACCCTGTCTCAAAAAAAAAAAAAAAAAGAAAAGAAAAGAAAAGAAAGAAAGAAAAGAAAAAGAAAACAGATTGGTAGTGCCTTCGAGAACTGAACATGCAACTACAATATGACCCAGCAATAGTTCTCTTGGTGTTTACTAAAGAGAACTTCAGAAGCTTTTCCAAAAGTCACATGGAGAAGCAAGCGGCCAAGAACAGCACGTGCTAAGGGAAAGAAGAAAGTCATGGAAATAAACAGGCAGCATGAGTCCGTTTATCTAAAGTTCAAAAGCAGGCACCAAAGGAGATGTGGTTCACGGATACACACACGACTGGTAGAAGTGCAAATCCCTCCCATCTCCTCTGGATGAACGTCCTAAGGGTACCCAGTAGAGTAAAGCGAATCATACTTCACACTATCGTATTCTCCGCCTGTTAGTCTGAAGCCACCTATAATACTGAGATGTCTCAGGAAGGAAATATTCTTGTAACATAGTTTCACCGATAACTCTTTTAAAATCTGAAATCCTTAATATCTGAAATGACAAAGAATTTCTTTCCATATTATGAAAGACAGTGCACACCCATTGGCTGGTGAAAAAACTTTTACAGAAATAAGATACAAATTGCTTGAAAAAGGATTTGGAATTTTGTAAGTTAAAAAGTATTTCAATCTCTTATTTCTTTGTTACTTACAAATTAAGAATTAAAAGATACTGCCACATGCAACTAGCACACTTCATACTAGAATAATCTACAATCCAAACAGAGAAGTCAGTCCTAAATTAAAGATATAGTTTTGCTTTTAATACTTTCTTTCTGAAAATGTTTAGGTTAATTTAAAATTATTTTGAGAAAAAAGGAGTCATTACCTTCATTGCAAATATTCATGATAATGTATCCGTCGGCAAAGCAATAATGAATGGCTGGACTTCTTTATGCATAAAGACAGTCTACGCTTAGGGCCTAGATCTTATTTCTTTCAAACACAAAAATGGCAGTCTAAGTAGATTAACCCAAGCAATGACACAGAAAACAAATAATGCCCAATTCCCGACCTTGAGATGTATAAATGTATTGCGAATTTCATATCAGAGAAGAAGCCAAGTCTAATTAAATATTTCTTCAGAAAATTTGAAATCCTACCGTATGTTTAAAATAGACTTATTATTCAGCACTCTTTTTGTTTTTGTTTTTTAGGAGATGGGGTCTCACTATGTTTCCCAGGCTGCTATGGAGCTCCTGAGCTCAAGGGCAATATTCACACCTCTGCCTCCCAGGTATCCGCTCTGGGGATGTGGCCCTAGAATCTACTTCTCCCACAGGACCACCACCTACCCCACTGCACCAAAAGCTTGTGTTGATAAACTACATATCCCCTTAACAGGGCTGCTGAAACACCCTTAAGGTAAGTAGGTTTAAACCAATCAGGTTTTCTCAGTGCTGCCACCATTGACATTTTGGGCCTGACAATTCCTTGCTGCAGGAGCCTGACCTGTGCATTCCCACCTTGTACCTCCTAGATGCCAGCAGCACCCCTCACAAGTTGTGGCAACCATACATGTCCCCAGACATTGCCCAAGTCCCCTCGGGAGCAAAACTGCATCAGTTGAGCAGCTCCTGCTTAAACATACACCCATTTTTAGAACTGAGTTTGGATTACAGTTTTTGAACATTCATCTTGTCTCTGGGATAAAGATGGATATTGGCAATATAAAGGAGACTTGTGTGGCTGATACAGAAACACTCTAGGAGTTACTACCATGTAAAGGGAACAAGTCACATAATACAGCCAGCATAATTCCACTTACGTGAAAACAAACAAAAAACAAAGTTATTTGCATATATAAAAGCAAAGAAGACTACAAGAATCTACACAGCCCACTGAACAGGTTACTTCTGAAGAGGATTTTGAGGTTGCGGGAAGACTGCTGTGCTCAGATTGTTGGAATTTTTTTAAAGAAACTATATTGATGGCCAGGCGCCGTGGCTCATGCCTATAATCCCAGCACTTTGGGAGGCCCAGGCGGGCGGATCACGAGGTCAGGAGATCAAGATCAGCCTGGTCGTGGTGAAACGCCATCTCTACTAAAATGCAAAAAATTAGCCGGGGGTGGTGGCACACGCCTGTAATCCGAGCTACTCGGAAGGCTGAGGCAGGGGGAATCCCTTGATCTGGGAGGCAGAGGTTGCAGTGAGCCGACATTGCACCACTGCACTCCAGCCTGGCCACAGAGCCAGACTCTGTCTCAAAAAAAAACAAAAACAAAAAAACTATATTGATGTATTAATTGTGTAATTAAAATAATAAAGGAAAGAAAGAAAGGTCATGGAACTTTAAAGTTAAAAAGACTCTGAGTCCTAGCTAGTGACTTTAGGGTAATTTTTATTTATTTTTATGTTATTATCATTATTTTTCTGGACCAGAATCTCACTCTGTAGCCCAGGCTGGAGTGCAGTGGTGTGATATCGGCTCACTGCAACCTCTGCCTCCCAATTTCAAGCAGTTCTCCTGCCTCAGCCTCCCAAGTAGCTGGGATTACAGGCATGCGCCACCACACCTGACTAATTTTTATATTTTCAGTAGAGACAGGTTTCACCGTATTGACCAGGCTGGTCTCGACCTTAAGTGATGCACCCGCCTCAGCCTCCCAAAGTTCTGGGATTATAGGCCTGAGCTACCGTGCCCGGCCCTACGGTAATTTTTAAAAACAGTGTTAGGCCCCTCAGTTTCCACTTCTATAAAATGTAGACAATAAAACAGACTTTGTGGAACTGTCACAAAAGTGAGTGAGGCACATGCCTCATGGGAAGCAGCGAGCATCACACGCTCACAGCACATCTCCCATCTGATGCTGCTGTATCTGAAGTCCCAGTTCCGGCGGGCATGGAGTATAGAATCTGATAGCTGCACAACTCCAGTTCCTGAGTTCTGGATACCTCTTACCTTCTCCCTCTTCATGGTCATGGCCAAGGTCCACCTCCTGCCCTCCGGCTCATCTCCAGTGCCTGCTCCTGCATACACTCACGTGAAGATATCATCTCTAGGTCTGCCACAAATGTATGCAGAGGCCCAGGAGGAGCCAAGGGTGAAAACCAGAGTGCCTCAGTCAGTGGTTCTCAGGATGTGATGTGCAGAGACCTCAATCTGAACTATCCTGCAAACCACCTTGGTCCCACCCAGCCCACTGAGTCCAAACCTCTGAGGGTGGGGCCCTAGAATCTGCTTCTCCAACAGGACCAACAGCCCCTCCCCACTGCACTGTAAAGTCTGGGGCTCACTGGCCACATACCTGACTATAGCTCAATGCCATGTGTCTTTATCTCCTGTGCACTAGGGAAAGAACCAGGAGAGGACAGCACAGAGGGAAGCCCAGGTCATCCTGTGACCTCCCCGCCTTTGCTGGAGCGACCCCTTCCTCTGGGTCAAAATCTACGACAGGGTGCAGACCAGCCCTTGACCACTGTGTACGGTGAGATTACTTGAGGACCTGAGGTAGAACACGTTCAGAATGGAAATGCCCCTAGACTTGGAGTCAGACACATTTAGGCTCAGTGAGTAGTTCTGCCACCGCATCAGTGTCTTCATGTGAAATGAAGAAAAGGACACCTCTCAAGGTGAGGAGGACTGAAAGAAACCATGCGTGTAAATCACCCGGCTGGAGATCTGGCTCATAGTAGGTGCAAAATAAATGTCAGTTTCCATGGTTCAGCGCCAGGGTTGTTTCCCCTGATACCGGCCAAATGCCTAGAACCTTCCCTCACTGGGGGAGAAAGGGTCTTGAATGCCTTCTGTTTCATCTTTCTGTTTGCCTACACATCACCCGTTTATCACTGCCTATACTGAACTGCACGCTTTTCCATCTCCCACATGAGAGATGCCATCTCCACTGTCTTTCCCTGGGGTTCTTCTTCCCTGGCTCCCGGGAAGGCAGGTGTCACGTCACTGCTGCCACAGCTTCGGGAGGCACACAGCGCATGGATTCATGCAGCCCGCTCCGTGAAAAGCTCCCGTTGGCTCTCACCACTGCCTCCCAGCACGACTTCATACTGAAAACACCCACACCCCAGCACCATCATTGCTCCTGGGGAGAAGTCACAAGAAGTCAGAAGGAACCACAAGCCCAGAACTCTCACTGCTTGGTCCCATAAAGAAGGTCAGGAGTTCCTAGAAGGGAGAAATTTCCGTCCAGTGAAAATTGTTTTTGCTTTGCTTTCCTTTGTATGTATCGCTCCTGTCCACAACTTCAAATCTTCCTACTCAGTAGACACCATCCCTCAGTGGTGGTCACGTGGCAGTCTGAAACAAGTCAGTGTTTGTGTCTGTTTGCTCAGTAGCTTCTCTTTCTGTTCCCCCACTAACTTTTACTACCTGCAGTTTCTGGTTCTCTTGTATTTTTATGTCCACTCCCCATATACCCCGCCACTTATAATCCCTCCCTGGACTAACTCTCGGGTCTGTACCTCCTGTCCTAAAGCCTAATTTGCCTGAATCCTTTTCTCACTTCACTCTGCATACTCAAACTTACAGTATCATGTGCCTTATACTTTTTTAAAAAATAAAATTACCAAAAAAGTTACAAATGATATTTTAAGGCTGGACATGTGGCTTACGCCTGTAATGCCAACACTTTAGGAGGCTGAGGCAGGCGGATCACTTGAGGCCAGGAGTTTGAGACCACCCTGGCCAACGTGGCCAAACCCCATCTCTACTAAAAGTACAAAAATTATCCAGGCATGGTGGCTCGCACCTGTAATCCCAGCTCCTTGAGAGGCTAAGGCAGGAAACCCTGGAGCTTGAACCCTGGAGGCAGAGGTTGCAGTGAGCTGAGATCATGTCATTGCACTCCAGCGTGGGCAACAGAGTGGGTTTCAAAAAAAAAAAAAAGTTAGTGACTATGTCAAAGTCTCAGGATCCAAGGTCTCCATACTAATATGGAATTTTTTTTTTTTTTTTTTTTTTGAGACAGAGTCTCGATCTGTGGCCAGGCTGGAGTGCAGTGGCAGGATCTCTGCTCACTGCAACCTCTGCCTCCCAGGTTCAAGTGATTTTTCTGCCTCAGCCTGCTGAGTAGCTGGGACTACAAGCGCATGCTACCACGTCCGGCTAATTTTCTGTATTTTTAGTAGAGACGAGGTTTCGCTGTGTAAGCCAGGATGGTCTCGATCTCCTGACCTTGGGATCCACCCACCTCAGCCTCTCAAAGTGCTGGGATTACAGGCATGAGTCACCGAGCCTAGCTATGGAATGTATTTCTATGAACAAACAGCAAAGAATTAGAAAAGAAAATTTAAAAACAGTACCACTTATAAGAGACAGAAAACATGAACTACTTAGGAAAATATTTAACAAAATAAATGAAGACCTCTACACTAAAAACTGTAAAAGCATTGCTGAGAGAAATGTTAAAAGACTCTAGTAAATAGAGGGATATACTATGTTCATTATTGGAAGACTCAGTATCATTGAGATGACAGCTCTCTTTTAACTCATCTAAGATTTAACACAATCCCCATCAAAATTTTATTGACAAACTAATTCTAAAATTCAGAAGGCAATGCAAAAAAACCTAGAAAAGCAAGACTATCTTGGAAAGGAATAAGAAAGAGGACATTCCTTACTTGATTATGAGTATAACTATAAACATATAGAAATCAAGTCAGTGTGATATCAGCATAAGAACAGACAAATAGATCAAATAGAACACAATAGGGAACAGAAATAGACCCAGACATCTATATAGTCAATTGAACTCTGATAAAGCCTCCAAGTTAACTCAATGGGAAAAAGAAAGTCTAGTCCATAAATGATGTTGGATAGCCACGTGACTGAAAGGTGGGGAAACAGCATGGGCAGAGTCGTGGCCGGGCTCGGGGAGCCCCGCGTCCTACACAGCTGCAGTGCGTGCTGCTAACATAACAAGCCCGGAGGCTGGAGAGATGGGCACCGCCCTGAGCATGAGGCTGTTTGCATTTGAATCTGTACATAATGCAGAAACCAGAAAACAGTGATTCATCAACCAGGCTCTGATTGTATCATACAAATGACAGTGCCTAAGTCGCTACGTGGTGGTCAGACAAATCCTTCAAGAATCGTGTATTTTTAAGGCAATGAGGGTAGCATTTGTGACAGCCATATCTATTATAAGCCCAGGTGCGAGACTGGGACGAGCTTTGCTCAAAGCAGGCTTTGGAGTGAGGGGAAATGGGGAGAGGAAGAGAGGCTGAGGAGTGGCTAGTCCTCTCTGTGAGCTGTAGAGTTTATGAACTCTGTGCCTGGAGATTTCACCAAAAATCCAAGCTGGGATTCCACAGGGGTCTGACATTTCCTCTGTTGCTGAAGCCTCATAGAGCCCACAAGAGCAGCATGCTCTTCCACTACATTGGATGTACTCATTCAATAAATATGTATTACATGAATGCTATATCCCAGGCAGTAAGCTAGATAGTCCCTAGAGGAAGCCACAGTGGGAAACACAAAAGAGAAGGCCGAGAGCAATGCCAAGCCAAATCAGAAGTGGCGGCCCCGGGGCAGTAGAGCCCCTGCGTAGAAACAAAGAAATAGTGAAGAAGACAAGCAGCAGGGAGAATTGGGGCCAGGACTGCAAAAGGAATCACAAAGCAGATGAAGTATCCGAGTGAAACACGGTGGAGCACAGGTGAGAAGGTCTAAACAGGGCGGCCCCAGTAGCACTCAGCACTCGGAGAGTCCGGATCTTGGTTTCCAATCAGAGGAACCAGAGCTCCTCGGAAAGACGGCTGATTCTAAGGCTGGGGCAGGACACATACAAGATGAGCCCGGAGCATCTGGTAGTGACAGGAAGTAAGGAAGCACTCAAGCCACACCCACCCCCCACCCCCACCCCCCACATTGATGGAGCTATGTCGGGGGGCACAGAGCCAACTGCAAGACTTCTGATGGCCAGTGCTGGAACAATGACAGCAAGGAATAAATAAAGTGGCATTTAATTATAACCCAAAGCATAATACAGCTGTTCATGATTCCATACTGACATAAATAAATTGTTGAATAAATTAATAAATGGAGAAGAAACAAACTTTCAGGCAGAAGAATTCCAAATCATGTATGTGGTGGCCGCACACCAATAAAGATAACGCATAAGTTCCCATCTCTTAAGTGTGGGCTAAACTTAGTCACTTTCTGATCAGGAGCACAAGACGGAAAAAAAGTAAAAAAAGAGTAACGTTCCAACCACCTGCGTCTTTCAGGTGATCAGGGTCCACATGAACAGTCATAAATGGGCCAGGCACAGTGGCTCATGCCTGTAATCCAGCACTTTGGGAGGCCGAGTCAGGCAGCGCACTTGAGGCCAGGAGTTCGAGACCAGCCTGGTCAACATGGTGAAACCCCGTCTCTACTAAAAATAAAATAATTACCCAGAGTGGTGGCGCATGCCTATAATTCCAGCTACTTGGGAGCTTGAGGCAGGTTCAAGCTACTTGCTTGAACCTGGGAGGCAGAAGTTGCAATGAGCCAAGATCACGCCACTGCACTCCAACCTGGGTGACAGAGCGAGAAAAAAAGAGAAAAAAAACCATAAATCATGCTGCTAGTGTGTCCCCCTCATTATGGCACTTTCATGCTATTGCCTTCCTCCCCCAAAACCCATAACCAGTGTCCATTCACGTAAAAATCATCAAACTTCAGGAGAGGAGCATCCTACAATACCCCTCCCTGGTACTCTTCAAAACTGTCAAGGTCATCAGAAAAAAGGAAAGTCTGCCACAGGGCGTCCAATCTTTTGGCTTCCCTGGGCCACATTGGAAGAAGAATTGGGCCACACATAAAATACACCAACACTCAGGTTAGCTCGTGAGCTAAAAAATAAAAAAGGTGGCGGGGCGCGGTGGCTCACGCCTGTAATCCCAGCACTTTGGGAGGCCGGGGTGGGCGGATCACGAGGTCAGGAGTTCAAGACCAGACTGGCCAACATGGTGAAACCCCCCTCTCTACTAAAAATACAAAAATTAGCTGGGCATGGTGGCACATGCGTGTAATCCCAGATACTCGGGAGGCTGGGGCAGGAGAATTGCTTGAACCGGGACCCGGTAGGCGGAGGTTGCAGTGAGCCGAGATCACACCACTGCACTCCAGCCTGGTCTACAGAGCAAGACTCCGTTACTAAATAAATAAATAAATAAAATAAAACAATAAAAAGGTCTGTGCATCAATCTCATAATGTTTTAAGAGAGTTTACGAATTTGTGTTGGGCCACATTCAAAGCTGCCTTGGGCCACGCGTAGCCTGTGGCCGGAGGATTGGACAAACTTGGTCCATCACAACCAATAGGAGCCCAAGGAGACAGAACAACTAAATGTGCTGTGGTATCCCGGATGGGGTCCTGGAACAGAAAAAAGATGCTAGGTTTACAAAAACTAAGGAAATCGGTATAAACTATGAACTTTGGTTACTAACAATACATCAATGTTGGCTTATTAATTATAACGAAAACCATGCAATGTAAGGTGTTTATAACGGGGGAGCAGGATGGTGGGGCTGGGCTGGGAACTCTTATCTGCTCAATTCTTCTGAAATAAAGAACTGCTCTGAAAAATATCATAAGTGCAAATCTTATAAATCTGGGGAGAAATATTTAAAAGATATGAATAATAGATGCAGCCCCTAATGCTCTCTAAAATCCACAACTGCCTGGAAAATTGCCTTTGATGCAAAATAAAACAGATTATCTTTTTTTATTTTTAGAGGCAGAGCAGGAAAGCAGAGCGCAGAGCTGCCGGCTGATGAAGAGGCGGCAGGAACATCTCATTAGCGCCTGAACCTCTGGTTCCTCATGGTGTCCACGGGACCTAGTCGGTGAAGCTGTTTGTTATTTTCCCCAATTGTCCATGTTCTCCTGGTACTGAAAATGCCTCTCCAGTAACTCTCCTGGAAACATGGAAGCCCATGGGGAAAGCTGGACATACACTGGGGCTAAACAGGAATGTCAGGACACCTTGACTGGGTGGCCAGGAGCAGGTGCTTTTGTGGCACTTACAATAAACTCCCGTGTGTCAACAACCTGAGTGGGTCTCTGTTCCTCGAAACAAGAAAGAAGCAAAGAAAGGAAGGAAGCTACTCAGTGTACGCTGGCGTGTTGGTGGTTTCTTCTCAATGCAGTGGCATTATCAGAGCCATGCATTAGGGAAATTATGGCTTCAAAAAGAAGAAAACTGAAGTTTGGAAGGCCCCTTATAGCAGTGCTTCTCAGCTGTAGGGTGGGTGAGAATGCCCTAGAGAGCTTCTTCACCCGGATTCCCAGCCTCCTGCCGCAGAGATTCGCATCCAGTAGGTGTGGGCTGGGTCCTGAAAATGCATTTTTCTGGCAAACTCCCAAGTGCTGCTGCTGTGGCGGCTGGTCTTGTCCACTCTGCGGAATGCTAAGGCAGGAGGCCTTTGCAAGTCTCTCGGTAACGAGAGTGAGAACAGGAGGACGGGGTGAGTAAGTGACTCTCCCGTGATGTAGGATACCGAGTGCATTTTAGTGCCTGGTATGTGGACACTGGACTGTGATATCTCAGGGCTTAGGACCTCGGGAGCTCACTGTTACTTCCCTGGCGTTAGCACACTGCCTGACACAGAGGGTGTGCTTCATAAATAGCTGTTAGCTGAACAAGTGAATGTGATATGACTTAGCGTTTGCCTGGGTACTGGGAGTGACTATGGTTTGAGTGTTTATGTACCCCCACCAAAACGCACGTGTTGAAACTTAATCACCGCTGTGATAGTATTAAAAGAAGGGGCTTTTCGGAGGTGACTAAGTCATGAAGGCAGAGCTCTAGTGGATAGGGTGAAGGCCTTTATAAAGGAAATATCACACAGCATTTGCACCTTTTTTGCCCATCCACTTTCTACCGCGTGAGGATACAGCACTCAAGGCACCATCTTGGGAGCAGAGAGCAGCCCTCACAGACATTGGACCTGTGGGTGCCTTGATCTTGGACTTCCCAGCCTCTAGACCTGGGAGAATATACATTTCTGTTCTTTATAAATGGCTCAGTCTGTGGCATTTTGTTACAGCAGCACCAATGGACAAAGACTGGACTGAAAGTTGAATGTTTTGTTCTGGTGGAGGGAGGCACAGAACAGTGATGTCAAGGAAAGGTTTGGAGATAAAAGAGAAGCCTAGAACATAAAATAAAGGAATCAGCGGGGGCTCTTACTGTCAGCAACTGAAACTTACTCCTGCTTCTTTAAGTGAGGAAAGAATTCATTGACAAGCTATAGGTAGCTCATGGGGTGTAAGAGCCCCGCAGGGCACCCACACTGGCAGGACCACAGTTGAGATTGCCCCTCGGAGCTGCTCCAGGAGGACCCAGGAGTTGTGGGTGCTGTACACAGGTTGCCTTTCTTGCCCATGCCCACCTTTCCCACAGGATGTGAGATACCACCCCACACTGCCCTTGAGTTCCCTGCCACTGAAGGTTCTCTGCTGTCACTCCCAGGCAGAACCTGGTGAGCCAAGCCTTTGCCTGCTGTCAAGCGAGGCCAATGAGGCAAAGATACGAAGGCGTCAGCCTCCAGGATGGGAGCCTGGCTCAGGCAGGGCATCTCCCAAATGTAGAAAAGCGGCTGAAACTCACAAGCATCCAGGACACCTGGCTTCACAGATTGGTCGAGAGGACTCAGTTCAGCAATCAGAAGTGGCCAGGACAGGAGAAAAAAAGTTCAGGGTGTGCTGCTTTCTTCACTGGCATTTCCAGAGGCGCTTCAGTCCCCCGGAGGAATCGTCCAAGAATACAAGTAATCAGAAAGTCAACTTAGCTTAAAGGAAACCATGTCTACTGCAAACCATTTTAGTAAAATAAACTTGCTGATACCAAATTAGGAAATCTGGAAGTAACTTCTGAATTACAATCTATGTAATTATTTTGTAGATGAAACAATTTTTTCTCTCAAATATAATTAGGAAAAATAAATGGGTGAGTGCTCTCATGTGAGACTACTGTGTCACGGAGATTTCTATAATATTGTATTGATTATAGCAGGATTTTATTGGTTTTTAGCAAAGTGGCAGTGACATTAAAGGAATCTAACCAAGCTGCTGTGCCTGAACACTTCCACAGGGAGGTCTGAGATTCCAGAACACATTATCATTTTGAAATGCTGGTCAATCCAAAAATGGGATTAAGATAAGCAAATTAGCTTAATACCCACATTGGAATGCAAGTCTTCCAAACAGTGAAATATCTCAGCCCATACTCTTATCTCATCATCTCGTTTTTTGGAATGGATTATTCTGTCTACAAAAAAAGCCTCACTCAGCCACCAGGGTAGCTGGTAACCTGTGGAGAAACCACAAGCTACGCTGAAACTAATTCATGAGACTCCCTTCAGCAGATCCTATTTTCTGTAAATGAAAGGAATTTTTTCATTGTTGGGTGTAAAATCTGCAAGTCGTTTCACCAACTTTGACTGCATTCTCAGCCACGCAAATCTGCAACTGGCAAGGACGTGAGCAGCAGGCCAGCAGCTGGCAAACAGGGGTGAGGGGGAGTCATCAATGTTATTCAGGTATTTTTTGGTTTTAACCTTTAGCTCATCTAAGATCCTTTGTTTACTTTGAGACCACAGGCTAAAACTAATCTGTTGAACTTTTATCAGGGATGGCTGACCCTATAGAAACTTAGAATACTGTTGGTTGGGTGTGGTGGTTCATGCCTATAATCCCAGCACTTTGGGAGGCTGAGCTGGGTGGATCATGAGGTCAGGAGTTCGAGACCAGCCTGACCAACATGGTGAAACCCTGTCTTTACTAAAACTACAAAAATTAGCTGGGTGTGGTGGCGCATGCCTGTAGTCCCAGTTACTCAGGAGGCTGAGGTAGGAGGATGGCTTGAACCCAGGAGGCAGAGGTTGCGGTGAGCCGAGACCACGCCACTGCACTCCCCGCCTCGGCAACAGAGCAAGACTTCGTCCTGGGGGGAAAAAAAAAACTTTGAAGGAGGCCCTCCTTGCATTTGACCTCGAACTCGTCTTTCAGCTGTTTATTTTCCTCCTTCACTTCTCTCTAAGCACCCAACATTCCTGAGCTGCCCCTTCCCACCTACCCACCAGCTCCCATGACTCCAAGTGTGGGTTGGGCATGTTGCCAACCTGACCAGCCCAGAGGGGCTGAAATGTGATTAAGTTGTAGATAAGCTTTTGCTTTAAATCAACTTGGAGAAAGATAAAAACCAAACTGTGAAGGACCAGGGAGATAATTACGTGTCTGTGGCTGTTTGATGATCCGACACAGGTTGGCTCCCAATTTGTCAAATAGCATGTAGTGAGCTTCAAACACACAACAAATCTTTATTCAACACATTCCATGTCCCAGAGGAAGAGCTAGGTACTGGGAATAACCAGAAGAAGTAATCCATGCTTTCAGGTAGCTCAAGGTCTGTGAAGAACATGGAGAAAGGGAAATAATTACAACATGCCATTAGTTTCTCCGCCTTGGAGTTTCCATTGCATTAGGTACAAACGTGTTTTGGCACTTACCTCACACCATGCTTTCCCAGCTCCTAACATGGTGTCAGGCATACAGCAGGCTCTCAGAAACGCCCGTGAAATAATGAATGAATAAACAAATGAACAAACAAAACATTACGGGAGTGCCAATATAGAGTGTGGTGGGAAAAAGTAACTCCGGCTGGAGGAAAAAGGAAGTCTTATAAGAAATTGTGATTTGAGCTGAGGTTTAAAGCATGTCTAGCACAGTGTCTGACCTTGAACGAGCCCATAATCAAAGTCAGATGAATTCACTTGGGTGGAAGCGCAGGTGGAGCAAGAGAACATTTGGAGGCGAGGGTGCTCCAGGCAGAAGTACTCCAGCACCTAGCCTAGCGCCTGGTGCACGGCAGATGCATAGGAAATACTTGTTAAATGAATGAATGGACCAATGAGTGTAACGCACAGCATACGCAAAGTTACCAGTATTGTGAAAAAGTAGACACGTTTAGGGAGTGACATATTCGGAAAATTCTATAATTAGAAGAGAAAAGGAGAGAGGAGAGATAGAGAAAAAAGAATGGAAAATGCAAGAGAAATGCAATGCAAGGAGCCGAGCTGTTTGGGGAAAGAGGAACTGTGCAGAGAGGAGAAGTCTCAAATGAGAGCCCAGAACTAAGCCAAGGACTGCAGAATCAGGTGTGGTGCCTGTTAGCAGGAAACCTAAGGATCATGTCTTAATATTTACTGGGGCCAAAGGGGATTTCTGGCAGCAGGAACCCTTGCCAAGGAAGAATGTGGTTGATCACTGAGGACAGACAATCTCTCAAAGGTCTCTGGCCCAGAAGGAGCTGACTCATCGGGAAAATAAAAACAAGGAGAGTTCAGAAAAAATGGATTGTCTTAACCTGGGGCAAATCAAAGTGAGCTATATTAGACCACGTATTCGTTGTCTATTGCATGTAACAAGTCACCTCAAAACTTTGTGGCTTTAAGCAACGATCAACCTTTATTACCTCAAACAGTTTCTGAGAGTCAGGAAATCAAGAGCAGATGAGCTTGGTGCTGAGTTCTCTCCTGAGGTTGCAAGAAATACGTTGGCTGAGAGGCAGCCATCGGAAGGCTTGACTCTGGCTGGAGAGCAGCTCAAACACATTGGTGGGCACCCCAGCTCCACTCACACAGGGAGCAACTCACATAAAGCGTGTTGGTGTCCTTGTGATGTGCAGCTGACTTCCCCCAGAGCGTGTGTTCCAAGAGAGGGCAGAGTAGAAGCTGCAATATCTTCTATGACCTAGCTTTGGGAATCGAATGCCATCCTTTCTGCACTATCCCATTGCCTACATGCATCAGTCCTATTCAAAGTGGGAAGTGGGGCTGGGCACGGTGGCTCACACCTGTAATCCCAGCACTTTGGGAGGCCAAGGAGGGTGGATCACCTGAGGTCAGGAGTTCAAGACCAGCCTGGCCAACATGGTAAAATCCATCTCTACTAAAATTACAAAAAGTAGCCAGGTGTGGTGGTGCACACTTGTAATCCCAGCTACTTGGGAGGCTGAGGCATGAGAATCACTTGAACCTGGGAGGTGGAGATTACAGAGGTTGCAGTGAGCTGATCGTGCTATTGCACTCCAGCCTGAGAGACAAAGCAAGACTCTGTCTCAAAAAAAAAAAGGAGTGGACAAGGTGGCTCACACCTCTAATCCCAGCACTTTGGGAAGCCGAGGCAGTGAGTTCACGAGGTCAAGAGATTGAGACCATCCTGGCCAACGTGGTGAAATCCCGTCTCTACTAAAAAATACAAAAATTAGCTGGGTGTGGTGGCGCATGCCTGCAGTCCCACCTACTCGGGAGGCTGAGGCAGGAGAATTGCTGGAACCCAGGAGGCGGAGCTTGCAGTGAGCTGAGATCCCGCCGCTGTACTCCAGACTGGCCCCTGGCAACAGAGCGAGACTCTGTCTCAAAACAAACAAACAAACAAACAAAAAGAAAACCACAAAGGGGGTTCCACAAAGATGACCAGCAGGTGGCAGGAATCACTGGGAGTAACCAATTGCCCTGGGGCACTATCCAAGAGACAACGCCAAGATGATGTTGGACGCTGGTCACCACAAGCGGCATTCCGTAATTACCTAATCTGATGGAGTTCTCTGTATTTCACAGGCAGGTTCAATAAAAGATAACAAAATTAGCCTTCCACATCTCTAAGCTTCTGATATCCTCCCCATAATGGCTAATCCTTTCAAAAGGAAAACACTGCATCCTCACCATTCCAGACAGGCTCACAGAAATGAGGCTCACTGTCCTGGCTTGGGTCCAGTAAACAGGCTCGGATGCATTTATTGTGACAGGGTGGGTTCACTCCATCTGAGGTGCAGGGAAGATGGGTGAGGGATCAGCTGGCAGTGACTCAGGGGCGATTCACTCTGGCTGGTTCCAGTACTGGCCTTGTTCCTCCAAAAAGAAGAGACGCAGAGCAAATGAGAGAAAAGGTAACAAGTGCCCTCTACTGCCCCAGTGGAAAAAACTGCCCACTCTGCTCCTATCTAAGCTTTTTCTTAGCTGGCATAACATCCAATCCTGTATCTCTTTGCCTTTTTTCAATCAACATTTTGTCATTATCTGAATATATTGCAAACATAGATATATCACTAGACCAAAGATTTGTAAGACCTGGAGACAGAAGTATGTAACATTGTTAAGAAAAGCCACAAGGCCAGGCGCCGTGGCTCACGCCTGTAATTCCAGCCGAGGTGGGCAGATCACTTGAGGTCAGGAGTTCAAGACCAGTCTACCCAATGTTGCAAGACCCTAGCTCTAAAAAAGGGAAATAAATAAATTAGCTGGACATGGTGACAATAAAGGTAGGAGATCACTAGAGCCTTGGAGTTCATGCTCACAGCAAGCTATGATTGTGCCATTGTACTCAAGCCTGGGGAACAGAAAGAGACTCCATCTCTAAAAAAGTAAAAACAGGCCAAGCGTGGTGGCTCATACCTGTAGTCCAAGCACTTTGGGAAGCCAAGGTGGGAAGATCACTTGACCCCAGGAGTTCCAGACCAGCCTAAGCAAAATAGCAAAATCTCTTCTCTACAAAAAAGAAAAAATTAGCTGGTGTGGTGGTGCATGCCTGCAGCCCTCGCTACTTGGGAGGCTGAGGTGGGAGGATCACTTGAGCCCAGGAGTTTGAGGTTACATCGTACCACAGCAGTCCATTCTGGGCAACAGAGCAAGACTTTGTCTCTAATAAAATAAAAAGAAAATTAAATAAACCTAACTAAATACAGAGATATCCTATGTTTATAGATTGGAAAACAGAATAGTGTTAAGATGTTAATTTTCCCCAAATTGATTTATAAATTCCATGCAATCCGAGTCAAATCCCAGAAAACTAGATTTTTTTTTTGTCCAAACTGATGCAGGGATTATAGAATTCCTATGGAAATGAAAAATACCTAAAATAGCCAAAACAACATTGAAAAATTAGGACAAAGTAAAGAACTCGTATTACTTAACTTCATAAAACTATAGTAACGAAAACACTGTCTTACCAGCATAAAGACAGATAAATAGATTAATGAGAGAAGACAGAAAGCAGAAGCAGACCCAGATATATATGGCCAGTGGGCTTTCAACAAAAGAGCAAAAGTGATTCCATAAGCAAGGATTGCCTTTTCAACAAATGATACTAGAACAACTGGATATGCATATGTAAAAAAATTTAATCGATATCTCACACAATATATAAATATTAACTCAAAATTGATCATAGCCATAAATATAAATCCTAAAACTATAAATCTTCTAGGAGAATACATGGAAGAAAATCTTTGAAGGTTTGAGTTAGTCAAAGCTTTTTTAGAATAACAAAAGCACAATTTATTTTTTTAAATTGTTACGTTAGACTTAACTGATTAATACAATCATGCAGATGAACAGACACATGGGCTTCTCAGCTCAGAAATTCCATTTCCACTGAGCAGCTTCCACAGATGTCATCAAGCATTACAAACTTGTGTTCTGTGACCCGCACTGAGATAGTCCAATGTGATTACTGACCTTTTTTTTTAAGGACTCAATCACCACATTGCAGAAATTAAAATCATAACGTCTTAGGCAGTGTGGAGATAACAGCTGCCCTTCTGTTATACAAACGTATGAATCTTTTAAACATTTTCAATTTGGGACAGAAAACATTCATTGAATTAGCCGGGCCTCATGGTGCACACCTGTAGTCCCAGCTACTCAGGAGGCTGAGGCAGGAGAATCGCTTGAACCCAGGAAGTGGAGGTTGCAGTGAGCTGAGATTGCACCACTGCACTTCAGCCTGAGTGATAGAATGAGAGTCTGTCTCAAAAAATAAAAATAAAAATAAATTCATTGAAATGTGGAATATTTCAAGCTCACTCTTCAAAATTAAAGTCCACGATGACCCCTGAAGCAGGTCATTATTGTTAAAAATAACTTGAATGTGGCCATCTGCTGTATCCCCACAACCATGCCTCACCTGGGAACACTGTGAGCTGAAAATTTCACACTTATGAGAGTTTCAAGCACCAACTCAATGAAAGAAAGAAGTGTTAGCAAACCTGTTAACAAATCTGTAAGACACAAATCATAAATTCTGCTTCTTTATGTGGGTGCCTGCCTCCCACACCTACTTGCTATTTTTAACTCTGGCTGTTTCATGAATCAAGAGGAAGAGAAAGAAATACAGGGATCGAGGGTGTTTCATGTTCAAATGGTAACACTATGCCCCTAAGCTACCCAAGGCGATGGGAAGGAAAGAGGTTTCTGGCCTCTGGTGTAAAAACCAGGTTGATACTGGCTAGTTCACTCTTTTAACATGGGGTGGGTGGTGACAAATCGTACATAAATTATTAGCAATAGTTTGTCCCAAATGAGGTGGGCTCTGGAAAAATACACAACAGTAAATCACATCTGAAATATGAGACTGGCATGGCCCACTTTGATGCCTTTCATTGTTTTTAGAATTCATACCAGTTTTATTTTGCAATTGAAGCAGACACATTTCTTCCTTTGGGGTCTAAGAACTCCCTGAATTCCATGTTGAGCTATTAAAATCTATGTTGGTCCTATCTACTTGAATCAGTTCAAAATAAGGGCTTTTCTTCTTTCTATTGCCAATGTATGCAAATATATCAAGCATAAAATCGTTCTCCTGGTGACTTCTTCCCACAGATGTTTTGAGTTCTCATTCTTTGCACAAGAGACATACAGGGAGTGTGATGAAATTGGCATGATTGTCAAAAGGGCGGGACAGGTGCACTTCCCAGATGGAGTTGTTGTGAATGTCAGTTGAAAGAGACGACTCCAAAGTGCTTCCCAGCACCTGCGTTTGGTTGCTGAGAAGGGATTCATTCTCAGGCCCTCTGAATCTGCCAGGAGAATCTCTTTCCCACGTGATTTCCCAGCTTGGTCTGGAGGTGAGTTGGCTCAGAATGAGGTCCATACACTTCAGAAAAGATCTCCACGTTTACAGCTGTGTTTCTGCAATCATTCTTAAAATCCAAAGTTGCGAGCGACTAAGTGCATCTTGTTTACGCAGGATGTGGGTGTGTTTATGCAGTCCTCTGTTAAACCCACCACTTGCCAGCCTGGCTAACTGCCCAGGCATAGCCTCCTGGAAAACTTCCACAGGAAGTAGGCAGGATCTGAAGCAGTAGGGTAGGTAATCAAGCTGTTGGAAATAGATGCTTGGTGCCGCAAAGAAAAATTAGTACTGAGACAAAGGATCTTTCAGCAACACAATTTTTATTTCCTGGACCGCAGGAAGGGTACTCTCGCTAGCTATCTTGCCACAAGAGTACAAAGAACAAAGGAAAACACGCAAATTTGTTTCTTACGCATTTGGGGTTGTCCTTACCCCTGTGTCTGATCTCGATTGGCTGGAGTCAGACCTCACACTCTAAACTAAAACCTGATTAAATAATAACTTAAAACTTAACAGGTAAAAGCAATGGAGAGCTGGGACATGCCTGTGAGCACGTCCAGCACAGATATCTTGGTTAAAGTACAAGGACATAGAATGTGTCATGTGCCTGTAAGCATGGCATGTCTAACAGCTACATAGGATAGGGTTTAACAAAGTTATCAGCACACTTATTCTTTAACAAGAGCGGAAACTTTAAAAAGGAACTTTTCCACTTCCCACAAAGCCTTGGAATTTGGGAGACACTGGTATCTGCCCAATGTGAGGAAAGTAGGTTTTCATTTCATTACTTGTAAAAATAACAAGAGTATAGTGCAAAAAAGTGTTTTCCTAAACAAACTCAGGCAACATTTATTGATTTCCAACTGAGCTAGAAACCCAGCAAGGCTGTGGGGATCACAAAGACGTTTTCCTAAGGGCAGAAGTTAAGCAGACGCAAAATTAATCCAGAAGCATTGATGAAGACACCAATGAGTAACATAGGTATCTGTATCAGCAAGGACACTTCTGGCTGAAAATAACAGAGAATCTAATTCAAACAGGCTTACATGATCAAAGGGATCTACTGGCTCCCAGACTTGAAAAGTGTCTTAAGGACCGCTCCAGAAACACAGCCACATGACCAAGGCCAGAATTTCTCCCTAGTTCTCAGAGCTGCTTTCCCAGTGCTGGCTCCATCCTGAAGGTGGCTCCTCTCACCAGCCGAAGACGGCTGCCCTCAGATTCCAGGTGACAAGCTTTGTCCATATCGGTAGGAAAGAGACTACTTCTGTCCCACCATTGCAATAAATGTCCTGAGAAGAGAGCTGATGGAAACACGGTGGCTCATAGGACCCCCCAGGAAGCAATCACTGTGACCAGGACATGGAATGTATTATTTAAATTAACCTCCAGGTCATATGCCATCCAGAAGAGTAGGAAACATATGTTATCAACAAACATATGTTTGGGATGCTGGGTACAAAGGACGTGGAGATATCTGACCCTGCCCGAGGAGGAGGTGGTGTAGACTGGGAAAGAGGAGTTTGGGGAAGACTTCACAGAAGAGGAGATGTCAGGCCGGGCGTGGTAGCTCACATCTGTAATCCCAGCACTTTGGGAGGCAGGCAGATCACTTGTAGTTGGGAACTTGAGACCAGTCTGACCGATATGGTGAAACTCCATCTCTACTAAAAATAAAAACACAAAAATTAGCCAGGCTGTGAAGGTGCACGCCTGTAATACCAGCTACTCAGGAGGCTGAGGCAGGAGAATTGCTACCTAGGAGGCAGAGGTTGCAGTGAGCCAAGATCGCACCACTGTACTCCAGCCTGGGCGACAGAGAGAGACCCTGTCTCAAAAAAATAAACAACAAAACATAGGAGATGTCAGCTGAGATCACAATGTGAAGAACCTGCAATGCCGTGCTAAGAAACTTGAACCTTTACCTCATCTAAAAAGAAATAAGTGGCCAGGCGCGGTGGCTCACGCCTGTAATCCCAGCACTTTGGGAGGCCAAGGTGAGTGGATCACGAGGTCAGGAGTTCAAGACCATCCTGGCTAACATGGTGAAATGCTATCTCTACTGAAAATACAAAAACTTAGCTGGGTGTGGTGGTGTGCGCCTGTAGCCCCAGCTACTCGGGAGGCTGAGGCAGGAGAATCGCTTGAAACATGAGGCAGAGGTTGCAGATCGCGCCACTGCACTCCAGCCTGGGTGACAGAGCAAGACTCCATCTGAATAAATAAATAAATAAAAAGTTGTTAAAGCAAATCCATAGCATAAACCAGATGGGCTGACTTATGCTACCAAGAAAGCATCATTTTCAACAAGTTATAGCATGACTCTTATACAACTATAGGATGAGTACATATTAGATTTTATTCAACTAATTAATGAATCAGCCAGTAAGAGTTTAAAGCTGATTTTAAAAGCATAGGAGGATCCCAGGAATTCGAGACCAACCTAGACAACATGGCAAGATCTTGTCCCTATTAAAAAATACAAAAATTAGGCCGGGCGCAGTGGCTCACGCCTATAATCCCAGCACTTTGGGAAGCCGAGGCGCGCGGATCACGAGGTCAAGAGATCGAGACCATCCAGGCCAACATGGTGAAACCCCATCTCTACTAAAGAATACAAAAAATTAGCTGGGCGTGGTGGTGCACACCTGTATCTCCAGCTACTCCGGAGGCTGAGGCAGAAGAATTGCTTGAACCCGGGAGGCAGAGGTTACAGTGAGCCGAGATCATGCCACTGCACTCCGGCCTGGCGCCTGGTGACAGAGTGAGACTCTGTCTCAAAAAAAAAAAAAAAAAATACAAAAATTAGCCAGGTATGGTGGCGGGCACCTGTAATTCCAGCTACTTGGGAGGCTGAGGTGGGAGGATCATTTGAACCTGGGAGGCCGAGGTTGCAATGAGCTGAGATTGTGCCACTGGACTCCAGCCTAGGTAACAGAGTGAGACCCTATCTCAAAAAAAAAAAAAAAAAAAAAAAAAGAAGAAGAAGGCTGGGCATGGGTGCTCATGCCTGTAATCCTAACACTTTGGGAGGCTGAATAAGAGGACTACTTGAGGCTAGGAGGCTCGATTTCTTGAGGCTGCAGTGAGCTGTGATCATACCACTGCATTCCAGCCTGGGTGACAGTGAGGCCTTGTCAAAAAGAAAGAAAGAGAGAAAGAAAAAGAGAAAGAAGAGAGAGAGGAAGAGGGAGAGAAAGAAGAAGAAAACTTCTTTAAAAAATAATTCAGAGTAACATTACTTGATCAGACATACAAGTAGCTAGTTGTGTTTCAAAAACAGATGGAAGCCTAACTTTCAGGGTTTTCTACCTGAGATAAATAATTTGTATTTCCACTGGACATACGAAGCAAAGTAAAATAATAGTACAATCTTCTATCACTGGAGAATGAAATAATCTTTAGATAGGCTTGTTAGACAATGCTTTAGTATGGCCTTAAAAAGACAATCATTCGGCCAGGCACAGTGGCTCACGCCTGTAATCCTAGCACTTAGGGAGGCAGAGGCAGGCAGATCACAAGGTCAGGAGATCGAGATCATCCTAGCCAACATGGTGAAACCCGTCTCTACTGAAAATACAAAAATTAGCTGGGCATGGTGGCACGTACCTGTAATCCCAGCTACTCTGGAAGCTGAGACAGGACAGTCGCTTGAACCCAGGAGGCGGAGGTTGCAGTGAGCCGAAATGGTGCCATTGCACTCCAGCCTGGCGACACAGCGAGACTCTGTCTCAAAAAAAAGCAAAAAAAGAAAAAGACAATCATTCTCTTTGCTTTATTTCTAAGTTTTAGATAATTTTTCCTAACACCAGAGCAATCTAAGAGAGTTTTGTTTTTTAAAGTGGACTTAGGCATGATAGCACTTGCATATCAGTGAATACTGCTAATTGTAGTCAGTTTTAATAACAGGCATCTTGCCTGATTCCTGGGGTTGGGGGTAGTTGAAGGGAGCAGCCCTCCACTAGAGGGAGGGTCACCTACTGCCAGACGAGAGAAGAGCCCAGCAAGAGAAGGCCCCAGCACCACAGAGGCTTCTCCAGGGCATTATTCAGAAAGCCATTAGCCAGGGGAGACATCAGCTCTGAACCCAGCCCCCGCTGTGGGAGCCCCACTCCCTGGCATCTCTTTTGCCCCTGAAGTGTTTTGGTTAAGAGAGAAAGACATTCTAGACACTCAGAATTCAAGTGCGACCATGCTAATCCACGTTTAGAGCCACATTTTTGGATAACAGATTTATTAATGGGCTGGTTGAGAGAATTGAACCATGTGGTATGTGGAGAAATCCAAAATGTTTAAAATAAATTACGTGGCGTCCTTTCTCTCTGATGGCTGCGATGTGTTCAGTTACTCCGGGGATTCCTTGTCGAAGATTAATTAAATAGAAATTGCTCACTAAAAATATACTTCAAAATATTAAAAGGCTAATTAATATCAATTTTTCTAAAAAGGAAGGCCTTTATTTCAATAGGCGCTCATCAGTCCAAATTTAATTTTTTTGTTTATCGCTAAAGTTGTAGGTGTAATAATTGCCATAGCAGAAGAGAATAGACCCTATTTATGCTTCCAGAAATGAGGATTGTTACATTTAGCAAATAAAAACATGGTACGCCCAGTGAAATGTGAATGTCAGAAAAACAATGAATAATTTTTTTGTATAAGTATGTCCCATGCAATATTTGGGACATACTTGTGGCAGGTAGAAAAGGGGCTAACAAAGCTGTCCAGGGACAGATATTCCTCATACTTGGGACATATTCCCTTACGTGGCAAAAACCGTTTTGCAGATGTGATTAAGTTAAGGCTTTTCAGAGGGCAGGTCGTCCTGGGTGATCTGGGAGGTCCAGATGTAACCACCACGGCCTTAGAGGAGGGAGGCGGGGAGAGACAGAGTTAGAAATTGAAGGTGGAGGAAGGCAACCAGCTCAAGGATGCAGTCAGCTTCTAGAAGTGGGACTAGGCAAGGAAACGGACTCTCCTTGGAGTCTTCGGAAGGAGCAGGGCCCTACCAGACACTCATTTGAGCCCCGGGGTCTCCCGGGGCTAGTTAGCTGCAGCAGTATTAGATTAATTTGTGTTGCTTTACGCCTCTGTAATTTGTTATGGACGCAATAACAAACTCAGATAATGCTTATACTAAAAAAATTATTTGTTGGCCCGGCGCAGTGACTCATGCCTGTAATCCCAGCGCTTTGTGAGGCCGTCGCGAGCGGATCACGAGTTCAGGAGTTCGAGACCAGCCTGGCCAACATGGTGAAATCCCGTCTCTACTAAAAATACAAAAATTAGCCGGGCGTGGTGGTGTGCACCTGCAGTCCCAGCTACTCAGGAGGCTGAGGCAGGAGAATCGCTTGAACCCGGGAGGCGGAGGTTACAGTGAGCCTAGATCGTGCCATTGCACTCCAGCCTGGCAACAGAGTGGCAGTGCGTCGCAAAAAAAAATTGTTGCTTATCTGCAAAATCACATTTACTTGGGGCATCCTGCATTTTGCCTGGCAATCCGACCTAGAACACGGGAGCAGGAGCAGCCGTCAGTGGTGGGAAGCACTGAAACATCTCCCGGAGGTCCCGCGTACCCGCCCGCGGAGACTCGCAGATTTAGGCCTCCAGTCCCTCCCGGGGAATCTGAGGAGTCATCTAGCCTGAGTGATCACTGAGTCTCCCTCGCAGTCCGTGAGCCCGTCTAAGAAGAGCCTTTTCCCAGTACGAAATGAAACCATCAGCCCAATTAGCCTATGTCCACAGCTGAGGCAGCTGGCGCCCTGGGCTGTGTGCCCCTCTCCCGCCGTCCAACACCCTCTCCTGGAGGCGGCCCGCCTGCAGGCGCGTCTGCTCTGGGCCCAGCAGGGCTTGTGTCCTGGTGCTTCCCCCGTCCGCTCACAGCTCGGGCTCCGGGACACACAACGCCAGGAGGCGCTGCAGGAGTCTCCTACAGCAAATTACCAAACAGCGGCTTAAGTCAACACAAACTTACTTTAAAGCTCTGAAACTCAGAATTCCAAAGAAGGTCTCGTGGGCCTAAAATAAAAGGTGTCCAGAAGTTGTGTCCCGTCTGGAGGCTCTGGAGAAGCGTCCCTGTCCTCTCCGTCCTCTAGATGCCGCCTGCTCTCCACGGCTCGCAGCCCCACCCCGCTCTGCCTTCTGCTTCCATCAGCTCATGTCCCCTCAGACGCTCAACCGCGCGCCTCTCTCTAACGAAGGGCGTTGTGATTACAGTGGGCCCTCCAGAGAACCCAGGAGAATCCTCCGGTTTGCAGAGTCGCCTTTGCCATGAAAGGTAGCATAATCTCATGCTCCAATGATTCAATCATGGACATCGTTGGGGGGGGGCATTATTCCACCTATGACACCTACCTAACGTCTATTCTCCCCTTCCTTCTAACAGAGCCATTATTTTGTTCAGATGACTATAGGCTTGGCTACAGAATTTGTATTTACAAAGCTACCTTGAAGCTTCCTGCAGTCACGTGGCTGATGAGATGTTAGTAGGTATCTACTGGCCAATGAGAAGTAGGAGTCTGGCTTCCAGGAAAGCTGCTGTTTTCCCAGTTAAAAGATGCAGACTTACTTGGCATATACCTTTTGCCTTCTCTCATAGCCTCTTCATCCTCATGGAAAATGAACGTGATACCTAGAAGGGCAGCCACTATATTGCGACCTTGACAATGAAAATCACTCAAGAAAGATGGTGAAGCAAGGAAAAGAGGACGAATCTGTAAAGAAAAGTAGACAAATCCACAATCCCTGAGGCATTGTGAAAATGACTCCTTGCCCCTGTCTGCCAAGCTCCAGATTTCTAGATTCATGAAAAGGGAGGAACTTTATTTATTTATGACTGAGTCTAGCTCTGTTACCCAGGCTGGAGTGCAATGGCATGATCTCAGTTCACTGCAACCTCTGCCTCCCGGATCCAAGCAATTCTCCTGCCTCAGCCTCCTGAGTAGCTGGGACTACAGGTGCACACCACCACATCCGGCTAATTTTTGTATTTTCAGTAGAGACGGGGTTTCACCATATTGGCCAGGCTGGTCTTGAACTCCTGACCTTCAGTGATCCACCCGCCTTGGCCTCCCAAAGTGCTGGAATTACAGGTGCATTTCACCACACATGTCTAATTTTTGTATTTTTGTAGAGACAGGGTTTTGTCATGTTGGTCAAGATGGTCTCAAACTCTTGACTTCATGTAATACTCCTGCCTCAGCCTCCCAAAGGGCTGGCATTATGCCACTGCGCCCAGCCTGGAGGAGTTTTTAATTGTTGGGGCCAGCGTAGTCAGTTACATGCAGCTGGACCCATTCCTAACAGATGCAAGTTCTGTCTAAATCCTCGATACTTAAAGTGCACTCCTGGGGGGAGCAGCAGGGACAGTACCTGGGAATGTGTTGGAAATGCAGAATCCAGGGCCCGCCACAGACCAACTGAACCAGAATCTGCATTTTAACAAGATCTGCAGGGAAGTGCCCTGTATGCCACCATTCAGAGTCACTCCAGCTATGGAGCTCACAGAAGCTGAGAAGGAAAGTGCCCTGGATTCCTCCATCCTGTGCTGGAAGACATGGCCTGTCTAGCAACAGTAGCACCCTTGGAATTTACTGAAACAAATCTCAAACAGTGGGAGGTGGGCGCAAAATTGTGTATACAGTCATCAAGTCTGCATCTCACCCCCACCAGCCACCACAAATTACCCTGATTTAGCTCCTTTCTTTTCTCCCTAAAGTTGTATATTTCATGGTTAGTCAGCCTAAGACTCCCACATCTATTTCATTCAATCAAGAGCAAAATTAATAAGAAGTTGAAGACTGGGTGAAATCAGGTAAAAGAGGAAAATTAGCTACTTTTAAAAACTTCAGTGGTTTGTAAATAGACCTGAAATTTATTTGATGCCATGAGCCACCCAGATGAAGGAAGTGCAGTATATAACGCCCCTGACTTACAATGGTTCGACTTGGGATTTTTTTGACTTCACAAGTTTTTGACTTTATGACTTTAACCCCATCTAAGTTAAGAAACATCTGTAAATATATAAATCCATAGAGAGAGAAGAAAGATTCCAGAGAGCCTTTCAACACACTGCATTTCTCATTTCCATTAAATCTCTCAAGTTATACATTTAATAGGTACTGAAAATTGTGTACTCATTTTTTTCAGTGATTTCTACTCAGAATATTACAAAGAAAGACAGAGGGTTAAAACCCAGCTACTGTTTTCTGGGGACTGGAGGGAACGTCAGGGGAATGAGTAGACCTTCCAGTTGACTTTGCCCTCTTGACAACTGTTCTGGAAGGGTTTTTAAATTTAATTTATTTTTTAAATAGGTACATCCAAAAGGTACATAAGCATATATAGACAGTGAAAAGTCTCCCTTTCCTTCAGTCCCTCCCCTCCAGCTGCCAGATTTTCCTCTCTCAAAGCAACCTCTGTTACAGGTTTCTTGAGAATCCTACCACGTGAGCATGCTGCATGTTGGAAGATGCTAAAACATGTGGCTGAAAAACAAGAGTGAAGTGTAGATGGCTCTGAATTGTTCTTGAGGGCATGCATTAAAATTAATCTTCGTCATCATGTAATTGCTTTCTGTTAAGATCCAGGCATTTAATTTTTCCAATCATAGATAAAATATTTGTCAAGTAAAGTGCCAGAGTTGCCACCTACTCACTCCAGATTAAGGAGATAACGTTTGTAAAACACTTCGAGCATCTCAGAGGAAGGCTCTGAATAAACGTAAACGCTTCTTAAACCTGCAGCCCTCTTCTATACAATTTACGTTTTATAACTCTGCCCTCATCCCTGAGCCCACCACACCCTTGCCCCCACCTCACTGCCGCACCATTTGAGGGTGAAAGGTTAATAAGAAAGGGTGATTGATGTAAGGCAAGACTAAGTAGACTGCTTTGAGGATTTTTGCTTTGTTTCCTAAAGCTTCCCAACTCATCTGCTCTTTCAGGAACCTGGAGGTATTTTTTTTTTTTTTTTCCAGAAAGAGAGACACCTAATTGCCTAGGTCAACTTTGTAGCTGTGTGTCTTTATTTAATAATTCAAATAATTTAAGAATATTTTCTTTTTTCAAAAAATGGATCATAACTTACAGACTTTCTTGTTTCACTTATTGATATGCTATGAGCTTTACTGTTGTGAACAGCTGTGTTGATATAGCATGATTATTTGAAAATGAGAAGTGTTTCTGTGTTTAAAGATACCCATAAGGAGACTTGGTTCACATTTATGCAGTAAATCGATCTATGCACTTTCAAGGCCTACTATGTGTTAAAACAAAAATGGACACCCCAGAGATACCTAAGATGTTTTCCCTGCCTAATACAAAGCCCTCAGTGACAAGTGCGAAATCGGGGGATCCAGAGGGCATTTTCTGGCACCTGAGAAATGAGGCTGTTTGCTTAAACTGCTGCACTTTAGGAAGACTTTTTGTTTTGTCTTAGATCACTTTGAGTACCCCAGTGGTCTTACAGACAAATGAATAGACTTTTCTAAGAGATAAAAGCCCCCACATAAAGATTCTAGGAAAAAATATAAAACCATCTCTGGGAAGGGATATAAAAATCATAAGCAACTAAAGTAGATAGAAATTAATAGACTTTATTTCCTTTTTAAATATAAGATCTTTAATTGTAGAACTGTTGGGTAAAGAGCTGAATGATGGCGTAAGCTGTATGAATGGCCAGTCTGCAGATGGGCTAATTATTGGCCAAAACGATAATTGCCCTGTACATTCCAAATTAAAGGGCACAGCCCATAAAGATAGTAGTAAGAGTTTATGTTTCCTTCTCCTTAATCTTGTACAAAAGTTAACCTCCTAGACCCAAGACATTTCTAGCAATTAGTGATGGGTTGAAGTTAACAGGGCTGACAAAGCCTTAGTCACTGATCCCCTCAGCTTGTCATTAACCTCTAGAAACTGCTAAATAGGATGCAAGAAAAGTATTTTACCAATATTACTGAAAAGGCTGTATCATATTTCATACATACCTTTTAATTTAGAAAAATCTCTCTCTTACAATGAATACGTATGTGCAAGGTAGTTTAAAGTTTTTTTCACGTTTTTATTTCCAGAATTTTCTTCCAGTACAAAATAGTAATTTGAGGTAAATATTCTATGTATATAGGGAAGGAAAACTATTACTAAAATCAGGCATTCCAAAATGTTTTTCAAAGAAAAGGGGACATAAAATTCACTTTAAAAAACAGGAATCTTTGTTTTTGCCTATTAATGCTTTGAATGAATTTATTGAAAGTTTTAAGGAGAGTAAAAAATTGGATCGAGCTTTGTGTCCTCTTGAAAATGGTGGCATATGTTTCTCATACTCTTAAAAGAACAAAACATAAAATATCGAGACAATACAAACATAGCCCCGTTTATTATTATAACTACAAATCATATTTTCACAGTAAGTTGTTCTAATTTAAGAATTTCCATAAGAAAAGATATGTAGTCTCAGTGGATCGTAATGTTACTGACTCTATTCAACATTTTAATAGGCTTTACTCTGATTTTACATCCTGAGTCCATAAAGCTTATTAAATGACACTTTAAAATTTCTTTCCATGCTGGAAGTTTGGTTAAATGAAAAAGCCTGTTGGGATTTTCCTCCTGTAGTTTTCTAATTAGGGCTTCCTTATTACATCACAAACATTAATCACCGCATTATCCAGTAACAGATCAGACTTACCCCTATCTTTCAGATCCTCATTAATCTACTAGTAAAGTTATGAGCTCCATTAATACGGTTACATTTCGAATGTCTCCCTGAAGCACAGTATATCCATTACTGGGGCTAAATAACCCAAAAGCCATGTGTCTTATCCAGTCCAGATATGTTTTAGAAATGTCAGCTTCAACAGAGAAGCTTTCCCTGCAACCCCCACACAGCAATTCTACAGAATATTTGCTTTATTTACCGCTTGGGGTACTATTTTAGTAGAAGATAAATTCTCCGAGCAGCATCAAGTTTGCATCTTGCAGAGAGGGGAGCCATCTGTTGTTGTCCAGAGCTTGGCTGTGTTCCATTTGGAATGCAGGGCCAGCCCCGGTTGAAAGAACGTGAACTCTTCCTAGTGTGATCGCCCCCGCAAACAGAGGGAGCGCTGCAAGTTCCTTGCAGTCCTAAACCAGTCAGTACTTCCCGAACACCTGCCATGAACACAAATGTTCCTTGGGTGAGTGACAGTGAAAATGACACAATGTCAAGTTCACCTGGCCATGTCCACACTGACGAACGAACTTAGTCAGTAGAACCCACTGTGGTTCTGCAAAAGCACACACCGCAGAGAGGTGCTCTGGCGCGTTCACACGGTCTTCGGATTGCTCAGAAAGGCATATCACTTTCTAGAGTTAGGGAGTGTGGGCTTTTCTTTCAGAACATTACAAAAAGAAGTGTCTAAGTCTCTCAGCTTACCTTCGAGTTGAATGTATTGAATTCATGGCTCGATTTGGCAGTTACTGTTTGCATTTTATCCTTCTGTAGAGTAGTACACAGACGTAAGCAAGCCATTTCCGTTAGAGGATGTAAAAATGAATAAACAGTTACAATGTATATTACATACATATGGCGTTTATCATCAGATTCATTTAAGAGAACCTAGATAAATATAAAGATATTCTTAGTCGGGCATGGTGGCTCACGCCTGTAATCCCAGCACTTTGGGAGACTGAGGTGGGCGGATCATGAGGTCAAGAGATCGAGACCATCCTGGCACACATGGTGAAACCCCGTCTCTACAAAAAATACAAAAATTAGCTGGGTTTGGTGGCGTGTGCTTGTAGTCCCAGCTACTCAGGAGGCTGAGGCAGGAGAATCACTTGAACCTGGAAGGCAGAGGTTGCAGTGAGCCGAGATCGTACCACTGCGCTCCAACCTAGGCGACAGAGCAAGACTCCATCTCAAATATATATACACACACACACACATATATAGATACTCTTAAGGAATTTTAAAATACCAGAAAGTATTTTCCTGAAGAGAAACATATTGAAGTCAATGAATATTTTGTTCAAAATGTCAAATGGATAAGACAAAATTGAAAGATACACAAGGTGAAAGAAAGGAAATACCAATAAAAAAAAAGTGTGTTAAAACAAAACTTAGGAGACTTCAAAAAAAACTACATTTCAAAGATTAGAAATTATGTATTTGTGAGCAGAGTAATATGGTTATCACATTTTTCAGCAAAACAATCTCGTTTTGGAATTTGGGGGCTGGGTCAAGGACATCCTACATCATTTAGTGAACTGCATGCAAGAAATGGTAAGGAAAAATGAAATGGGTCTGGAAATAAATGAACAGTTTCTTGGTTTCAGATAGGTGCTTTTTCAGTCTTTTGTGATATTCTTGTAGAGCTTATGGAGAAATGAGGCCTGGGTAATCGTACAGTTCTGTGGATTTGTAGTTGATTAAACCAAGAGGTCGCAGAGGCAATACATCAAATGTTACATGTCCAGGAGAGCTCCAGGGCTCTCTACGTGACTTTGCAACAGAGAAACGTGCTTCTCAAATTTGTAAGGTATGTAGAACTCAGTATTCAAAAAGATCTCTAGTCTGGGTGAGGAGGTTCATTCCTGTAATCCTAGCACTTTGAGAGGCGGAGGCAAGAGGATTTCTTGACACCAGGAGTTTGAGACCAGCCTGGACAATAATATGAGACCCCTATCTCCAGAAAAAAATTTTTAAAAAATCTCTAAGGACCATGCAGATGAATGGAAATCAACAAAATGAAATTTAATGAAAACAATTAAAAATAGAAACTTGCGTTTAAGTTTCAAAAAGTCCACTGTAAAGTACACAATCTGGTGTCAGAAGTTTATATGGGAGGACACACACACACGTACAAACGCACCTTAGGTGCTTTAGTTGATTTCAAGGAGAGAATGAGTCAGGAGAATGTGGAGCCAAAGAATGAACTAGCTAATGAGATCTTAGTTTGTATTAACAGAACGATGGCATCCAGATCAAGAGAAATCATCATCCCCATAGATGCTTCCCTGGCCAGGCCACATCTGGAGTTGCAATTCCATGTGCCACCCTGGGGGAGCCCAGGCTGGGCCGAAGGGTAATGGAGAACAGGCAGAGGTCAGCAACGAGGGAGGTCGAGGGGATGACTGGGAGGGATGCTGAGAGAAGACTGCTAATGAGAATCTAAGTCTTTGAAAGCTGGGAGTTTCCCTTAACAGGGGCCCAGGCTCATTTCTTCCAGGCTGAAGGTGGAATGTTAAAGGGGCTGAGAACATGTAAAATAAAAGAAATTCATTGTTATGCCTCCGACCACTCCAAGACAAGTAAAAAATAATCTGCTATGGCAATTAAGGGGTTTCTTCAACAAATAAGTGGCAGGAAAGAAAGAAGGGGAACCTGGGATGGATTTTCAAAGAGCCTTTAGAGACTTAACCAAATACATTGTGTGGGCTTTGTTAGATTTTTTTTTTTTTTTTTTTTTTTTGGAGACAGAGTCTTTCTCTGTTACCCCAGGCTGGAGTGCAGTGGTGCACTCTCAGCTCACTGCAACCTCCACCTCCCAGATTCAAGCGATTCTCCTGCCTCAGCCTCCTGAATAGCTGGGATTACAGGCACGCGCCACCACGCCCAGCTAATTTTTGTATTTTCAGATAGAGACGGGGTTTCACCAAGTTGGCCAGGCTGGTCTTGAACTCCGGACCTCAAATGATCCACCCGCCTCTGCCTCCCAAAGCGCTGAGATTACAGGAGTGAGCCACTGTGCCCAGCCTGGTTTCGTTAGATTTTGATTTCAACAAAATCTATCTGGTAAAAGAAACATTTTTTGAGGTAATCAGGGAAATTCTTTTGTAATAATAGTTTTATTGAGATACAAATCACAGGCCATAAAACTCGTCGTTTTCACAATGTTGGGCACCATTCACCTCTATTTAATTCCAGGGCATTTTTATCATCCCAAAAAGACACCCCATAGACATTAACAGCCACTGCCACATCCCTCACTCTAGCCCCTAGTAAATCTCTCTATGGATTTGCCTCTTCTGGGCATTTCATAGAAATGACATCATGCAAACTGTGGCCTTTTCTGAGTGACCTCTTTCACGTTGTCTAACACTTGCAAGGTTCATCCATGTCGTAGCATGTATCAGTACTTCATTCCTTTCCACGGCAGGATAGCACAGCATTTGTGCAGAGAGGCCACACTTGTTTACCCATTCATAAGTGATGGACATTCGGGTTGTTTCTACTTTTTGACTATTAGGAATAATGCTGCAATGAAAATTTACCTACAAGTTTTTGTGTGGACATATGTTTTCAGTTATCTATAGTATGCCTAAGGGTGGGATTGCTGGGTCATATCATAATGCTATGTTTAACATTTTGAGGAACTGTCAAGCTGTTTTTCTAGAGTGGCTATGTATTTTGCATTCCCACCAGTAATGTGTGAAGGTTCCTTTCTCCACACATTCGTCAACATTTTATATTTTGTCTTTTTTTTTTTTTTATTACACTGGCTAGCCTGTGTAGTGAGTATGAAGTGATATCTC
Organism: Ateles fusciceps; assembly: GCA_036589455.1. Classification (NCBI taxonomy): domain Eukaryota; kingdom Metazoa; phylum Chordata; class Mammalia; order Primates; family Atelidae; genus Ateles; species Ateles fusciceps. The sequence continues at coordinate 864,483 of JAZHEH010002996.1, read as the reverse complement.
ATTGTGGTTTTTATTTGCAGTTATCTAATGACTAATAATGTTGAGAATCTTCTCATGTGCTTATTGGCTGTTTGTCTGTCTCTTTAGAGAAATGTTTATTCAAATGATTTGCTTTTTATATTGGGTTGTTTTCTTATTATTGAATTACAAGGATTATTTATCTATTATAGGCCAGGTGCAGTGGCTCACGCCTTAATCCCAGCATTTTGGGGGGGCCAAAGCAGGTGGATCACTTGAGGTCAGGAGTTTGAGACCAGTCTTGCCAACATGGTGAAACCCTGTCTTTACTAAACACACAAAAATCAGCCAGGGGTGGTGGCCCACACCTGTAATCCCAGCTACTTGGGAAGCAGAGGCATAAGAATCACTTGAACATGGGAGGCAGAGTTTGTAGTGAGCTTAGATTGTGTCACTGCACTCCAACCTAGATGACAAAGACTCTGTCACAAAAATAAAATAAAATAATATATACATACATATATATAACTTATCTACTCTGATTCCAAGTCCTTTATCAGATATATGATTTGCAAATATTTTCTCCCATTCTATAGGCTGTCCTTTTACTTTCTTAATGGTGTCTTTGAAGTATAAAAGTTTTTTTTATTTTGATGTAGTGAAATTTATCTAATTTTTTATTTCTTCGTTTGAGTTTTAATTTATATTTCTGTAATTCGATTTTTTAAATAACTTTTTCATCTATTAATTTAATGTAGTTAAATATGTTACTACAACTATGAAATAACCCTTGTGTTGTGGTCGTGGAGATGTTAAAATGCGTACATTTAATTTTATTAAGGTAAATTGGGACTGCCTCCCATGGTAAAGGTGTGTAACCAATCTGTGATAATTTTCAAATCCACATTATACCATCAATTCAACTATCACAATAATGTAGTTAAGTTTGGAGGGAACGGACCCCTGAAAATCACTGTGTATAGTAAAATACATCATTTGAAAATTCCCAGGCCTGGTGCAGTGGCTCACGTCTGTAATCCCAGCACTTTGGGAGGCCGAGGCGGGCAAGTCACCTGAAGTCAGGAGTTCAAGATCAGTCTGACCAACATGAAGAAACCTGGTCTCTACTAAAAATACAAAAAGTAGCTGGGCGTGGTGGCATGCACCTGTAATCCCAGCTACTCAGGAGGAGAGTCACTTGAACCCAGGAGGCAGAGGTTGTGGTGAGCTGAGATAACGTCATTGATTGCACTCCAGCCTGGGCAACAAGAGCGAAACTCTGTCTCAAAAACAAAAAAGAAAGAAAGAAAGAGAAGATTCCCTTGCCTCAAATTTCACAAATACAGTTATGCTCATGAGTAAGGAAAAAAAGTTGCTTCTAAAATCATCCTCAACGTAGTCTTAACAATCTGGTAAGGTTCCCTGCCCTTCCTCCAGCCCCCAGGAGAGGAGATTAAATAGAATCTGGGGAAGTGAGAACATGTAACTTGGGGGGAAAAAAATCAGCACTATTTATTTGAAAACAAAAACAAGGGCTGGGTGTGTTGGCTCACACCTGTAGGTCCCAGCACTTTGGGAGGCCAAGGTGGGAGGCTGGGAATTTGACGCCCACCTGGGCAACATAGCAAGATCCTGTCTCTGCAAAAAGTAAAATAATTAGCGTGGCATGTGGTGTGCACCTGTAGTTCTAGCTGCTTGGGAAGCTGAGGCAGGAGGATCACTTGAGTCCAGGAGTTGAAGGCTGCAGTGAGCTATGATTGCTCAACTGCACTCTAGCCTGGGAGACAGAGTGAGATCTTATCTCTAAAAAACAAAACAAAACCAAACCTCAAAAATACACGGTCAAGTTCGATAAATGTCTTTTAGGCACTTAAGAAAAATTTATTAGAAATGGCAAGGTTTGGGCCACACACGGTGACTCACTGTAATCCCAGAACTCCGGGAGGCAGAGGTGGGCAGACCACCTGAGGTCAGGAGTTTGAGACCAGCCTGGCCAACAAGGTAAAACCCCGTCTCTACAGAAAATACAAAAAAATAAAAATAAAAAATTTAAGGCCAGGTGCGGTGGCTCGCACCTGTAATCCCAACACATTGGGAGGCTGAGGTGGGAGGATCACTTGAGGTCATGAGTTTGAGACCCGCCTGGCCAACATGGTGAAACCCCATATATACTAAAAATACAAAAATTAGCCAGGCATGGTGGGGTGTACCTATAATTCCAGCTACTCGAGGCTGAGGCAGGAGAACTGCTTGAACCCAGGAGGCAGAGGTTGCAGTGAGCCAAGATCGTGCCACTGCACTCCAGCCTGTGCAACAGAGCAAGATTCTGTCTAAAAAAATATAAAAAATAAAATAAAAAATGGCAAGATTTGGGGAAAGTGGTGACTTTTCTATTTGTACAGAAGAGACATGAGTTTAAAAATACCGAGAAACAGTGTAACAGTGGATTAGATGATTAACAGTGCAGAGAGTCAAATCTCAGTGGTCCTCCCCACCTTTTAAAAATGTTTATATGTTTTTAAAGAGTAGATACTTTTAGATAGCATTGCACAAATAAGTATATATGGAGTAAAACTTGGTTTCATTTGATAATCGGTGTCCTCATATAAACTCAATTCCATAATCCCTGGGTCATTATACGTAACTATACACTAAAAATTACATAATACTTTAAATACATGTATTAATCTTAATTAAATAAGTGAATCATCATCACATAACAAGTAGTTTTTTTTAAATAATTACTATAACTAACTGCTCCACCTTAACTTTGTTCTAGGAATGATTTTTACTTTCACCAAATTGAAATTCACATGGATCAAAATCATGATTATTTATATTTGTCCAAAGTTTCTAACTCTGTATCTATTTTCTAGAAATAGCTCAAGCTCTAAATTTTCATTAGTTTTAAGAGTATGGAAAAATCCAAGAAATTACCCTCAAAAGAAACATGAAGTAAAAATATTTTATTTTTACACGAATAATTATATGAGACATGACACAAATCACTTCCAATTAAATATGATTAATATATTTTAATTTTGGTTCTTTCCTGAAACCCGAGTAAAATAAATTAAACATGCATAAACCCAGAAGAAAAAAGAAGGCAGAGAAAGCAACAGCAGAGGGGGGAGATCTCAACAAGCTTTGGAAATCGACAGGCAAATCAGTGGTTGGCCAGAAACCAAAACCTTACCCTGCCGGGAAGATCAGAAGAAAAGAACCGATTTAAACTATTAAAGTCTAGGACAGCTCAGAAAGGGAGGTACTTGGTAAGCACTTCAGAAGCATAGGTGCAGAGTAGAAGTAAAAGCAAGAGGAGGTCGATGGTGCTTGTAAGAAACAGTTAAACCACCGTGTTGCATTCCTCTCCTGGCTCCCCCTCCACGTAATCAGGAATTACCCTGCCCCTCCACCAGCAGAAGCCAGGAAGGGTTGAACTGCTATGGACTCTGATCTTTGGGATACTTGGTCTGATTTAGGGCAAAATAACATTCTAGGAAAAACTCAAGTGGAAACCCGCGCACTGAACTTGAGATTTCTTTTTTTTTTTTTTTTTTTTGTGACAGAGTCTTGCTCTGTCACTAGGCGCCAGGCGCCAGGCTGGAGTGCAGTGGCGCAATCTCGGCTCACTGCAACCTCCACCTCCCAGGTTCAAGCAATTCTCCTGCCTCAGCCTCCTGGGTAGCTGGGACTACAGGCTCACGGCACCACGCCCAGCTAATTTTTGTTGTATTTTTTAGTAGAGACGGGGTTTCACCATGTTGGCCAGGATGGTCTCCGTCTCTTGACCTCGTGATCCGCCCACCTCAGCCTCCAAAGTGCTGGGATTACAGGCTTGAGCCACCGCCCCTGGCCTGAGCTTGAGATTTCTAGCCACAACTCTAACCCACTCTCACCACGCCCTGTATCTGCTCAGATCCCATTACACTGGCAGCCAAGGATATACTCCCAGGCAAAAACTAAGATTCATTTTTTCTGGCAAAGTAGCCAACCCCCTCCTCCCAATTCTGTAGATACTGATATTGGGAGTTTTCCTACAAAAAGGCCAGGGACATCTCACCACCCAGTGAGACCTACTCATTGAGAGGTTCCACCCAAGAAGACAGAATTTCCAATGAGCTTTTAGTGATTGGATCTTAAATATGAATAGACAAAATCATCAAAAATTTGAGGAAAGCTTTTTAGCATGGAAAACAAAAAGGGAAACAGAAAAAAGAAACTCAGAGGAAACAGATAATTCAAGGAAGAAGAAAACTTCGAAATTAAGATATCATATCCATAAGGAAAAACCAGATTATAAACATGAACATTTAGAAAGCAAAAAAAGGGATTTTGGAAATAAAACATGATTGCAGAAGTTAAAAATTTAACACAAGGGCCAGGTAAGGTGGCTCACGGCTATAATCCCAGCACTTTGGGAGGCCAAGGTGGGAGGATTGAGCCCAGAAGTCCGAGACCAGCCTGGGCAACATAATGTGCCCCTGTCTCTGCAAAAAATAATTTTTAAAAATTTAGCCAGGCATAGTGCTGCATGTCTGTAGTCCCAGCTACTTGGGAGGCTGAGGTGGGAAGATTGTTTGAGCCTGGGAAGATGAGGCTCCAGTGAGCCGTGACCACCAACTGCACTCCAGCCTCGGCAAGAGTGAGTCCCTGTCTCAAACAAACAAACAAAATTCAACACACAGTTCAGAAAATAAAGATGATGAAATATCTCAGTAATTAAAAGGAAAATGTCAATGAGGCAGAAAATTGGACGATAACTTATAAGAAAAGTAGAGCTTCATTCATTCATTCATTGAATGCCTGCTATGTGCTAGATATCATTCACAATATGAGTGAGCAGACCAACAGAAAATCCCCACCCTCAAGGACTTTACATATTAACTGCAGAAATCAGAAAACAAGCAATAAACATAATAAATAAGTTAATTACATAATATGTTAAGAGATAGTGGTTTGTTCAAAAAGAAAAAAAGTGGGGAAATGGGATTTGGGAGTGCTGAGAGGTTTTGTGGTTTTTGTCATTTTCTATCTATCTTTCTGTTTTGTTTTGTTTTGTTTTGTTTTGTTTTGTTTTTGAGACAAGGTCTCGCTCTATTGCCTGGAGTGCATTGACAAGATCACGGTTCACTTGAACTCCCAGGCTCAAGTGATCTTCCTGCCTCAGCCTCCCAAGTAGCTGGGACCACAGGCACACACCGCCATGTCCGGCGAATTTTTTAATTTTGTGTAGAGACAGGGTTTCTCCATGCTGCCCAGGCTTTTTGATAAAAGCCATTTTAACTGGGGTAAGATGATATCTCATTGTGATTTTGATTTGCATCTTCTGATAATTAGTGATATGGAGCATTTTTTCATATACCTGCTATCTATCTGCATATCTTATTTTAAGAAATAAAAATATATTGGACAGGCATGGTATCTCACATCTATAATCCCAGCACTTTAGGAGGCCAAGGTGGGCAGATTGCTTGAGCCCAGGAGTTCGAGACCAGGCTGGGCAACATGGGGAGCCTTTATCTCTGCAAAAATACCCAGGCATGTTGGCACACACCTGTAGTCCCAGCTACCTGGGAGGCGGAGGTGGGAGGATCACCTGAGCCTGGGAAGTCAAGGCTGCAGTGAGCTGTGACCACACCACTGCACTCCAGTCTGGAAGACAGAGCAGATACTGTCTCAAAAAAAAAAATTTAGAAAGGACCAGGCATGGTGGCTCATGCCTGTAATCCCAGCACTTTAGGAGGCCCAAGTGAGTGAATCACAAGGTCAGGAGTTCAAGACCAGCCTGGCCAACACAGTGAATCCCTGTCTCTACTAAAAATACCAAAAAATCAGCCAGGCGTGGTGGCAGGCACCTGTAATCCCAGCTACTCAGGAGGCTGAGGCAGAGAATTGCTTGAATCCGGGAGGTGGAGGTTGCAGTGAGCAGAGATCAGGTCACTGAACTCCAGCCTGGGCAACAGAGGGAGACTCTTGACTTAAAAAAAAAAAAAAAAAAAAAAAAAAAAAAAAAGCACTCTTTAAAAATGTAAATAAAAGTTAAAACATGGATTACATGTTTTTCCCGGAAGCACCTAAGTGACAAATATTCCACAATGAAGGTATCAACCACACAAGAGGGGGCCGGACAGGAACAGGGACCACAGGGAACCTCATCACAGCTTCTGATGCAGCAGTTGTTGACTGTGGATGGAAGGTGGCACATGCCCGCAACTGGGTACAGAAGTGACTTCCTGCTCAACCCAGGGGTGCACAGTGTGTAGACAACTCACTTGCATTTTAGAATACCAACAAGATTCAGCTGCAAAGTAAACCCCGCATCGCAGCTAAGCCGTGAGGTTGAGTTGTGAATCTTGGGGGACTGATGAAAGTTCGCTGGACAATTACAGTGTAAACGTCATGACCCATCAGTGCCCAGCACTGCTTCTGTCTCTACAGGAGCCACGGGCACCACGGCGGTCTCAGAGCAGAAGGCACAGGATACCAGGGCAGCATCGCAAGGTGTCAACACCGAGGACCTGAGGCCACCGCCTTGAGCCACGCCGCGTGCAGGCTCTGCATTCTGCCCCGGAAAAATTCCACGCCGCATTCTGCCCCGGAAGGCGACCGCAGGAACCGTCCAAAGGGCTGGCCTTGTTGTCCGGCACACCTCTGACTGGGCCCCAGTTTCTGGAGGGCAGGTACGGGGAAGGCTTGTCCCCAGTACCGGTCTTTGCACATCATCTGTGCCCAAGGTGTTTGGTGACCAAAGCTCTAAGCAGCGCTCATTGGTGTGTGCGAATTAAGAAAGGGAAATTAAAAATGCACAAGTTGTATTATCCTTTAGAACCTATAACTCGATCAAGACAGAAAAAAAAAAAAAAAAGAAACATGATTTTAAAAGAACAGTAACTCCATATAAAAAGAAGTGTACTGCCGCACGGGGTGGCTCACGCCTGTAATCCCAGCAATTTGGGAACCCGAGATGGGCAGATCAGGGGTTCAGGACCAGCCTGGTCAACATGGAGAAACCCATTCTCTGCAAAAATACAAAAATTAGCCGGGCATGGTGGCGGGCGCCTGTACTCCCAGCTACTCGGGAGGCTGAGGGCGGGAGAATTGCTTGGACCTGGGAGGCGGAGATCGCACCACTGCACTCCAGCCTGGGCAACAAGCAAGACTCCGTCTCAAAAAAAAAAAAAAAAAAAGGAAGTTTATTTAGATGTTAGAGTCATCTAGTGACTGAACGAGATTGGACATGAATCCACCCAGGCCCGGGGCTCAGCTGCAAACACCCGCAGATTTCCCCTGCAACAGGGAGTGGTCAGTGTGCTCGCTGGCCTTTGTGCTTCCAAACGTTTTTCCAACAGACGGCTGTGGCTGCAGTTTTCAGAAGATGTGCTCTGGCCTCCAAGGAGCAGGGTAGTGGGGGAGGGACCCTTTGTATAGAAAATGCTGTCCCGGGAGCTTCCCGACCGACACCTTCCGGCATCTGAGCATCCGTGGAGCGGGCAGCTGCGGCCTTCTGTCCTCCGGCCACAACCAGACTTCTTCACCAGCAGTCAACCAAAAACATCCTCTCAGAGTCTCTTTGAACCTGGCTGTGATGATAAGAACCAAATGTTGGCTGATCTAAGACTTGTATGCAGAACGCAGAAGACTGCAGTTAGGAACACCCTACAAAATCGTATTTTCCAAAAATAGGGGGCCTAGAGCGGGGAAGCGGCCCTGCCTGCAGCGTCAGGAGAACCACCTCCGCCTCCCAAGGCGGTCGGTCCCCGTGAGCGCCGCGCCCAGCTCCCCAGCCCCGGCTCCCCCGTCTGAAGACAGCGGTTCCGGGGACCGCGACGACAGCATCGAACTGGAGATTAGGAGGTTTTGGCGGAAAAGGCCAAGGAGTGGTGTGCGCGCGGAGCCCGGGACCCGGGCGCGGACCGAGCGGGAGCGCGAGCGCAGCCTGGGAGCGCCGGCGGCTGAGTCTCCGGCAGAGCCCGCGAGGTGCCCAGCCGGCCGCCAAAGGTGCTTCCGGCCAGCGGTCCGGCTGTGCCACAGCGCGCACTGAGGCGGCAGGCGCGGGGGAGCTTTGCCAGGGGCTGCGGGAGCCGGCGCTTCCCCGCCCCAACCTGCGAGCTCAGGGGGGCTCTGGCGCCCAGGCCGATGGGGCCCTACCCGGGAGCCACTGCGCCCAGCGGAGCCGGCTGCGGAGCCCGAGGGCTCTGAGCTCGGAGGAGGCGGAGCGGGGAGGGGGTCTCGGGAGCGACAGAGGCTAAGGGTCCTTGGGCCCGGCCCCCCCGCTGCTGCCCACGCAGCGCTTCCACTTTGCAAAGAGTGTCTCCTGCGCAGCGGGCCTCTCCAGTCCGCACCTGGGGCTGCCTCTGCAGAGCCACCCTCCGTCTCCACGGAGGCCCACGCTCGCCGGCGAGGAAGGACGCGGGGCCCTGGCCCAGCGGGAAGGCTGGAGGAACTCAGGCTCAGAGGAAAAGCCTTTTAGATCTGGCCATCGGCGAAGGGTTTCTGTAGGGACGACCAGCATCGGGACGCAGTGGGCAGAGACGCCATGCCTTCGGCGCCACCTCCGTGGGGGACCGCACAGCAGCTCGTGTTGCAGGGCTGAGTCTTCGTGCGCCGGTGGAAAGCGGCGTGTCCGTGCGTTTGTCCCCGAGCGTGTGCCGGCTGCGACCGCAGGGAGAGGAAACAGGCCCTTGTACATAGCCCTACATGGAGATAGCCACATCAACAGGAAACGATGCTTTATCAAGTGTCCTGGTAAATATGATTTTTGTAGCTTTTTGCAAATTATCTATAGTGATGTAAAAATATTTTTGGAAAATTAAGTAATTTTTTAATGTTGAAAATGTAATTTTAATAGTTAATTCTTCATCTTGCATAGGAGCACAATAAAATACACCACGATTTGAAGAAACTCCAGAATTAAGAGAATGAGAGTGAAGAAAATTCAGATACGCTACAATATCCATTACCTTAAACTGCAAGAGACAAGGTTCCAACCCGAAAGTTAACATTTATGTATATATGACTGGCTGCATTTACGACTTAAAGAACAGTTTTGTGAGGGGGAAGAACTCGGTCACTGAAGAAGAAAAATTACTGAATTTCAAATTAAAGAATAAAAAGAGCTCCCGTAGCAAATACTAAAGGGATGCCAGGCACGTTGGCTCACGCCTGTAATCCCAGCACTTTGGGAGGCTGAGGCAGGCGGATCACCTGAGGTCAGAAGATCGAGACCAGCCTGACCAATATGGTGAAACCCCTTCTTTAAAAAAAAAAAAAAAAATACTACAGGGATGAAAGCAAGAATCATCTTGGATTCGATGCTCTTAAAGGCATAAAGCTTTCTGATGACACACAAGCTGGATGTCGAGATCTGTAGGTTTATAAGGAAGACTCATAAATGCCTCAGCAAATCCCAAAGATATCAGATCAGTGTTTCTTAACAACACAGCAAAGGTTACAGATGAAATTTTCAGACAAGAACCAAGAAAAAGGTCATAACCCAAATTTTAGGCAAAAATGTGGCACAACTGTGAGACTCCTACATGTCAGTTACAACTGCTTTCTTTGCTGTGACTTTCCTGTACAGTAATATTTAAACACTGTGGCAAGACACCAATGATTGTCTAATCAGACAACACAAACACATTTATTTCAAATTCCTAGGAGGTCAAAAAAGGTCGGATACTGATGCTTTATGCATGCTCAGGGCCAGTTTATAAATACTCCGTTCAATACTATCTTAACACAAAGCTGCATCGGTGAAAAGAAACTGGCAAAATCCGCCTCTTGCCATTCAATTTGTCAGGTGGTGAAGACCAGGACCGAATGTTCCATAGTTTTAATTTTAAAATACGATTGTCACATTGGGAAAATGAAGTAAACACAGTAAAATAAACTGTAAAAAATAGAACAACAAAAAATATTGTACTAAAACATACGATTTACAGAAGTTTCCAGACAAGCCATACAAAATGGTCACAAACTTTTTTTGAAGGGGGGGAATCTACACTTGACAACAAAGTCACAACTGTTATTAGTGAGACTGTGATGTTTGTTTAATGTTCCCATTTTGGTTCTAACAATCAAGCTTCTCCATCTACAGCGTCTAAATGAAGTTAGACTTGGCTAGAGAGCATATTCTAAAGAACTGGTTAGCTGCTTTTAACCAATGCAATTAGATCGCCATAAAAGAAGGGAAAGGAGCTCATAAAATTAAAATAAAACTACCTCCCCCACCTCAAAATAAAATAAAATAAAGAAAAACACCCACACCCCTGCAGCTAACCCGACAACTACCTTCATTCACAGTGCTTTATACTTAAACTAGGACGGGGGAAATGAGTAAAAGCAGGAATGGGCCGCTGCTTTTAAACGTTTCGCAACAATCCAGATGATACTTCTAGCCTCTGCTCATGCTTTACCACAGTGAATCAGGACAAGACATTTAATCACCAAAGGACTGACGATGTCTGGGCTTTTTTATTCTCTAATGTTTCTAAGACTGTGTCCATTAAATGCAAATAAAAAGGAAGAAGTCTTGGCAGAACAGAAGTGAGGCACACTTGACGATCGGATCAATTTAAGTATTATTCATGGCATACAGCCTAGTCCGTGCTCCCGCCGTTTCTGTGGCTTGGGCTTCGTTGGTCTTCCACGGCTCCACTACATCATTTGCTAACGGACCGTCTGGATTAGGAGCACTAACAAGGCCTGGATCCATAGCAGAGCTGTGCGGATCTGCAGTGCTGGGGACCACTTATCTTTCAAAATGTCTGAACATATTCTTCCCAACTTGTCTACCTTAGGATGATAAATTTTGGTCACGAAACGTACTTTAGGGGCTGCCATTGGGTCTTCTTCTGGAAGGAATAGTTCAAGTTTAAAAGTCCCTCCCTCAAAGTGGGAATCCTGAGGGCCAGCCACGACCACATGAAAATGACGGGCGTTGCTCTCATCTGGTTCCGCTATGATGCCAGGAACTGGGTCTGCCAGCAGATGCTGGGTTTCCCTGATGATCCTGTGGGGCAGCCCGGCCATCTTGTCAGAACCCGAGTTCGGTCTCCGGTCTCGTCTCCAGCTCCCCTCGCCTCCTTTTTAAGGGAGCTTTCAGTATTAATCTTTATGTGAAAACCTTCTGTGGCTCTGTAAACCTAGGGATATTTTTTCACACTCTCGAATTTTGAGAGTTTGGCTGGTATAAAATGTTAGATTCAAAGCTCTTTTCCTTTAATACTTTAAAATAAAAATCTATTCACTTTTTGCATCCTGTATTGTTTTTTTTTTTTTTTTTTTGAAACGGAGTTTCACTCTTGTCGCTCAGGCTAGAGTACAATGGCACGATCTCACTGCAACCTCCGCCTCCTGGGTTCAAGCGATTCTCCTACCTCAGCCTCCCAAGTAGGTGAGATTACAGGCATCTGCGACCACACTGGGCTAATTTTTTGTATTTTTAGTGGAGACGAGGTTTCACCATGTTGGCCAGGCTGGTCTCAAACTCCTGACCTCAGGTGATCCACCCACCTCGGCCTCCCAAAGTGCTGAGATTACAGGCATGAGCCACCGTGCCCAGCCTGCTTTTTTGATTATTGTTCTTTTGAAGGTTATCTCTAAAAGATATTATTACCAGATACGTTTAGAGTTTTCTTTTTGGTTCTTAATTTGTTTGTCTATTTCTTTTTCCTTAAGACAGGGTCTTGTTCCATTACCCAGGCTGCAGTGCGGTAGCACAATCTCAGTGATCTCAGCTCACTGCAACCTCTGCCTCCTGGGCTCAAGGAGTCCTCCCACTTCAGCCTCCCAAGCAGTTGGGACTACAGGCTAGCACCCAAGATGCCCGGCTAATTTTTGTTTGTATTTTTACTAGAGATGGGGTATCTCCCACGTTGCCCAGGCTGCTCTAGAACTCCTAGGCTCAAGTGATCTGCCTGCCTCTGCCTCTCAAAGTTCTGGGATTATAGACAGGAGCCTAGTTGTTGTTGTTTAATGTTTTGAAACCCTATTCTAATATTAATTCTTTCTCTTTCCACCTCAGCATCAAAAGAGCCTTTCTATCTGGGAAATTTATCTTCCCTATTTCTTTCAATAATTCCTCTCTTATGTCACTCTGAGGCTGGCACTTACATTTTATCTTTCATATCCATAAGCTTTTCTGTTATATTTTCTCTTCATCTTTCTTTTTTTCTCTTTTTTTTTTTTTTTGTTTTGTTTTGTTTTGTTTTTGAAACAGGGTCTTACTGTGGCCCAGGCTGGAGTACCGTGGTGCAATTAGGGCTCACTGGAACATCCACCTCCCAGGCTCAAGTGATCCTCCCACCTCAGCCTCCCAAATAGCTGGGAGTACAGGCATGCACCACCGCACCAGGGCTAATCTTTGTCTTTTCTGCTGTCTTCTGAAATGGTTCCTCAATCTTTCTTCAGCTGCATCAATTCTGTAATTTACTCCCTATGTTGTATTCTTTTTCCAACTATTGTATTTTCGATCCAATATTTCTCTTTGGTTGTTTTTTAATGCTTTCTTGCTCTTGTTTCACATTTCTAAGAAATTCTAATATCTATTAAATAAATTTATCATGCTTATTGTAAACCCTTGGTCCCTGTGTTCCAGTAATTCAGTTTCAGAAAAAGTTTTTAGATTGTTGTTTGTAGTAGACTGAAAAATTGGTCTCCAAAAATATTAGATCCTAATTCCTGAGGTCTGTGAACATTACCTTAGTTGGAAATATAGTCTTTGCAGATGTGATTAAATGGATAATCCTGAAATGAGGAGATTGTCCTAGATTCTTCAGGAAGGCCCTAAATGGCATCACAGTGTCCTGATTTGAGAGAGGCTGAGAAATATTTCACACATATATGCACGCACATTAGAAGGTGACATGAAGATGAAACGAACAGAGATTTGAAGAAGCCGGCCTTGCAGATTGGAGTGATATGGCCACAAGCAAAGGAATGTCAGCAGCCTGAAAGAGACAAGGAACAGATTCTCTCCTAGAATCTCCGGAAGGCGTGTGGCCCTGACAATATTTTGATTTCAGCCTAGTGATACTGGATTTGGATTTCTGACCTCCAGAACTATGAAAGAATAAATTTATACTGTTTTAGGCCACCAAATTTGTGGTAACTTATTAAGGAGCCACAGGAAACTAATCCATTGCCCTTCATAGTGTGGTTGTGTGCTTCCCTGTCCAGTTACTTTGGCCTGTGCCTTCATTTTCCCCAAAAGAATCATCTACCTTGTCTAAAAGCATGTATTGGAGAAAAGTCAGAGACCCTGTGATGTTTCTTACAACATTGTTTGTGATAGCAGGAAGTTAGAAGCATTATTGGTGTCCACAGTGGCAGAGAGGATAGAAAAAATATGGCGAATACACACTCCCTGGAGTACCGTGTAACATGTAGTTTAGAAACGTGGATGGATTTTAAAAACATGATGCCAAATGAAAATTAAGCAGCCTGGACAACATAATGAAGCCTCATCTCTACTAAAAATTAAAAAATTATCCAGGCATGTTGACTTGTGCCTGTAGTCCCAGCTACTCAGGAGGCTGAGGTGGGAATATCACTTGAGTGCTGCTTCAGTGAGCTGTGATGATGCCACTGCACTCCAGCCCAGGTGACAGAGCAAGAGCTTGTCTCAAAAAAAAAAAAAAAAAAAGAAGAAGAAAAAGAAAAGAAAATTAAGAATCAGATGATTTCTGTAACTTACACCATTCGTATTAATAAGAAACACACGTAATAACAATGTGCATGTTACAAGAACACATATAAAGAAAGGATGTGTATTAAATATATTAGAATAGCATAGCTTATTTTTTTTTATTTTTATTTTTTGAGATGAAGTCTTGCTCTGTCACCTAAACTGGAGATCACTGGCTTCATCTTGGCTCACTGCAACCTCTGCCTCCCAGGTTCAAGTGATTCTCCTGCCTCAGCCTCCCGAGTAGCTGGGATTTCAGGCGCCTGCCACCACGCCCGGCTAACACTTTTTTTTTTTTTTTTTTTGTATTTTTTAGTAGAGACTGGGTCTTATCATGTTGGTCAGGCTGGTCTCAAACTCCTGATCTCAGGTGATCCACCCGCCTCTGCCTCCCAAAGTGCTGGGATTACAGGCGTGAGCCACCACACCCGGCCGCATAGCTTCTTATGGGAGATCAGGGGAATGAAAGAGAAGAACAGAGGATAAAAGGGAATGAATGAGCAAATAAAAACAAGATGGAGGCTGGGCGCAGTGGCTCAGGCCTGTAATCCCAGCACTTTTGGAGGCCGAGGCAGGCAGATCTCGAGGTCAGGAGTTCAAGACCAGCCTGGCCAACATGGTCAAACCTTGTCTCTTTTAAAAATACAAAAATTGGCTAGGCATGGTGGCCTGTGCCTGTAATCCCAGCTACTCGGGTGGCTGAAGCAGGATAATTGCTAGAATTGGGAACAAGGATGCGGAGGTTGCAGTGAGCTGTGATCATGCCACTCCACTCCCGCCTGGCAACAGAGCGAGACTCCATCTCAAAAAAAAAAAAAGATGGAGCCCAGAAAGGATCAACAATTATCTGCACTAGGAGCAGCAGGCAGCGGGACTCTCTGGACCCGAGGTCCAGCCTAAATCATCATCAGCTCATCTTTATCATTGTCATCAGTTTAAGACGAAGAAACACTGGACTGAGAAACTGTGATACTGTGAAATATATATTTGGTCTTCAACCCTATTTCCTGGCACACAACTCCTAAAATTCTTAGTATCTCCAAAGTGCTGTCTTTTTGTATGCTAATGATTGACTGGAGGCTGGCAGCCCCCAGATAGCTACAGGATGGGTCTGGTCACCAGAAAGACCAAGACAGGGGTAGGATTGGGACTTTCAGCCCCACCCTATGACTTCTGGGGGAGGGAAGAGGGCCACCTCCCACAAGGTTAATGGCCAATGATGTAATCAATCATGGTTACACAACGAAGCCTCCATAAAAACTCAAAATGGCAGGGTTTGGAGAGCTTCCTGGTAGCTGAACACTTGGCGGTTCCTGGAGGGCGGCGCTCCTGGGGAAGGCATGGAAGCTCTTTGTCTCTTTCCACATACCTTGCCCTACACATGCTTCACCTGTATCTTTTGTAACATACTTTATTAAAAAAAACAAACAAACTGTGACGGTGGGGCATGGCGGCTCATACCTGTAATCACAGCACTTTGGGAAGCCGAGGCTGGTGGATCACTTAACGTCAGGAGTTCAAGACCAGCCTGGCCAAAATGGTGAAACCCCGCTTCTACTAAAAATTAAAAAAGAAAAAAACCAGCTGGGTGTGGTGGCACATGCCTGTAGTCCCAGCTACTCAGGGGGCTGAGGTGGGAGGATCACTTAAACCTGGGAGGCGGAGGCTACAGTGAGCAAAGATCAGACCACTATACTCCAACTGGGTGGCAGAGCGAGACTCCATCTCAAAAACAAATAAAAAACTGGTAACATGTTTCTTTGAGTTTTGTGAGCTGCTCTAGCAAATTAATCAAGCTCAGAAAGGGAACCCCAATTTTGGAGCCAGTCAGAAGTTCCAGAGTAGAAGGGGGGTCTTAATGGGACTGAGTTCTCAACCTGTGGGATCTGAAGCTATCTATCTCCAGGAAGATAATGTCAGAATTGAATTAGAGGACACCCAGCTGGTATCTTCCACAGAATTGATGGCTAGCTTGATGTGGAGGGGCAACCCCCGCATAAATGATCACAGAAGTGTTCTGTGTTGACTGTTGTGATAGGAGAGCAGAGGAAACACAGTTCATGGGCTTTTCGTTTTTGTTTTATTTAGAATTAACAGAGACTCCTACTTTTGAACTGTGCAACACTGAGCAAATCATTTCTACTCTCTAAGCATCCATTCCATAGCCCGTCAATGGGAATGAGTATCGCCCTCGCCACAGAGGTTAAAAAATGAGGTAAAGTGAGACAAAGCATGTGAGAGTTATTTCCAAACTACAGGGATCACCTGCAGAGATTACCTTGTTATTAAGCTCCTAGGCCAAACTGAAGTCCAACATATAGCAGCAGAATTGGGGTTTGAGGATGCAGAGTCTAAAGTGAGGAGGAAGGAAGTAGGGGCCCACCTCTGTGACCCTGCCCATTAAGTAGTCCTTCTGACCTTGCTCAAATGTCCCTCCCCCAAGGTCCTCCCACCACAGAGCTGGCTCAGTGCTTCCCACAAACAGGGCAGAATGCCTAGAATAGGGGCCACACACACAAATAACGCTCAGGGCTCAGCCACGTAGCAGAGATGGGAAGGTTGATAGGTTTATGTGATAGTATATCTCGTGAATGCAGAGAAAATGGGTATCTTAGCTGGGTTACCCACAAGCGGACCTTGAGATGAGCTTTTGTGTGCAAGGGATTTATTGAGGCAGGGCTCCCTAAGGAAACCAGTCAGGAGATAGAGGAAAAAGGACGGGAAGGGGATGATTCCGTTTCAGAGTCTACAGCCTGCAGGTGAGATGGCTCCAGGAGCTCGAGCCCAGTTCTCCAAAGCAAGTCACAGCAGGGCCTGAGCCTCAGAACAAAAGCACATGGAAGCCAAAGGAGGGAGCCATCTGACACAATTCGTGTAAAATATTTAACGGGGCTGGGCATGGTGGCTCATGCCTGTAATCCAAGCACTTTGGAGGCCAAGGCGGGCGGATCACCTGAGGTCGGGAGTTCAAGACCAGCCTGACCAACATGGTGAAACCCCGTCTAAAAAAATAAAAAAATAAATATTTAATGGGACTGGGGACACACCACCACATTAATGCATTTTCTTTATTTTGACTCAGTTTAATCTGATCCTCGTTGTAAGGGTTATTACCGAGTTTAAAATGAGGAAACTGAGTCCAGCCTAGGAAAATTAAATGCCAATTTATTAAGCTCCCAGGCAAGGTTTTATGTTCCGGGAAAGGGGGCCAGAGAAGTCGCGCTGGCTTCCCGGAAGGAGGGTTTTTATAGCTTTGGGAGAGCAAGGAGTGGCTGGGTCTTCTAATTGGCTGCGGGGGGAGCGGGATGGAGACGGGACGGGCTGTTATTGGTGGGTAGGTTGTGGGCGGGTTTTCCTAATGCAAGATCCGGCCAGGGTTGCATCAGTCGGGGCTGTCCGGAGGGCTGTGTGCAGAGCTAGGTGTAGAGGTAGGTGCCGAGTGCAGAGGTGGGTGTCCAGTGCAGAGGTGGGTGTCCAGTGCAGAGGCGGGTGTCGAGTGCAGAGGTGGGTGTCCAGTGCAGAGGTTAGTGTCGAGTGCAGATCCTGGTGCGGAGTTTCCAGGCGCGGAGAGGGATGGGCGTGTCCGAGCTCCCGGCGAGGCAACCGGCCTTACACTCGTTATGAACCTCCACCCATTGGTTTAATGGAGCAGGGGTGGAAAGGGAGTTAAAAAATTATCTATTAGTTCTATCTGGTTTAAAGATCGCAGAGTGTTCCCTCAATCTCATCAGTGCCTTTAGTTATTGCTCAGTCTTCTCATAGATACGAATATTCCCTTTCTCAGTGATGCTTTGTCCCCCCTCGCTCTCTGTCCAAGAGAAGGGCAGTAAAATGTGCCTCACACAGCTCCTGTGGTGCCGCAGAAGGGCCGGGTCTCCGCGGCGGCCTCTGGGGAGGGGCCCTGCCCTGCCTGTTTGCAGTCTCCGCGGCGGCCTCTGGGGAGGGGCCCTGCCCTGCCTGTTTGCAGGCTGGCTGGATGTCGCCCACCGGTGCTTCGTCTCTCTGTCAGTTTGGTCCCAGTCTGGGGTCACCCTCTCTGACTTGTCGTCACGTCGGCTGCCACTGGCTGTAGACACAGGGCCTGTTCTACGCGTCCCTTCCATCTTCCCCACCCAGCAGTCACAGGTTCGTTTTCTGTCCACTCACTCTGACCATCAACTCTCCATTCACCAGTCTGCTATGGGGAACCCAGATTGTAACAAAATACCTATAACATAAAATTAGACATTTTAACTATTTTTAAGTGTGCAATTTGGTAGCGTTATTGGATTCACAGTGTTGCACAACCACCACCACAACCCATTTCTAAAACTTTTTCATCTCCCCAAACAGAAATTCCCCCCAGTTACCTCCTTTTCCCCAAGCTCCCAGTCACCGCTAATCTACTTTCCGTCTCTACGAGCTTGCATATTCTGGAAGTTTCATATAAAAGGAGTCATACACTTATCATTTTTGTATCGGGCTTATTTCACTTATAATGTTTTCACAATCCATCCGTGTTGTTGCATGTATCAGAATTTCATTCTTCTTGATACATCAACTTAAAATCACATTATTATTTTGAGACAGAGTCTGGCTCTGTCACCAGGCTGTAGTGCAGGGGCGCCATCTGGGCTCACTGCAACTTCTGACTCCCTGGTTCAAGCGATTCTCTTGCCTCAGCCTACCAAGTAGCTGGGATTACAGGCATGTGCTACCACACCCAGCTAATTTTTGTACTTTTAGTACAGACGGGGTTTCACCAGGATGGCCAGGATGGTCTTGATCTCCTGACTTCGTGATCCGCCCGCCTCAGCCTCCCAAAGTGCTGGGATTACAGATATGTCAATTTAAAATCACATATTATTATTATTATTTTGCGATGGAGTCTCACTCTGTCACCCAGGCTGGAGTGCAGTGGCACGATCTCGGCTCACTGCAACCTCCCACTCTCTGGTTCGGGGCATTCTCCTGCCTCAGCCTCCCAAGTACCTGGGACTACAGGCATGTGCCACCACGCCCAGCTAATTTTTATATTTTTAGTAGAGATGGGGTTTCACCATGTTGGCCAGGCTGATCTCGAACTCCTGACCTCAAGTGATCCTCCTACCTCTGCCTTCCAAAGTGCTGGGATTACCGGCGTGAGCCACTGTACCTGGCCTAAAATCGCATATTCTAAAATTTGGAAAGGAGACTCTTATAAAGGGTTGCAGTGTGCAAAGTGGTCATTCTGACAGGCTGGGAAGGGTGGCCTTTGGCTGAAGCTGTTAGCAGGCACTTTGAAGAAGGAGGGGCTGGGGCAGGAGCATTTTGCTGAACTGGTTGGTTAAACATATATATTCAACAGGTCACAGGAGGATCTATGGCTATTCATGAGGGGGAGTCACACACATATGTGATAAGCAAACATGCATGTTACACGCACCCCGTGTTCCTTTTGGGGTGGAGACTCAATGTTCAAATGCATTACAGTTAGCCCCTATACATCCAAAAGTCAAGCAGGGACAGGATGGCACGCAAGTGTACAGCCTTGGAAAACCGGCCAGAACCAAGCCACGCTGGTGGTCTTTTTATCAGGAGAAAGTTACTGGAATTGGTCTCTTGTCCAGTCACAGCTGTGGTTCTGGCTGGTGGAATGGGGGGAGTGGGGTAGGGTGTTGGATGGGGGATTTGGGGGTCATCGTCTGGCTGTCAGCTACGGATAAGCTGTGAATTGTTTTAATATTGCTTATCTCAAGACCAGTGGTGGTTTAACAGCTAGAGAAAAAGAAGAATTTGTGGCAGTTAGAACATAGTTTATTTTTTAAGTGTAGGGGTGAGTGCTTTAACCCTTGCCTGGCATGTCCTTAGATCTTGCTTATAATTTAGTTTCTTATGCCAAAAAGCATCCATTCTGTCAGTTGTATGAGCTCTATTTTCTTTTTATTTATTTATTTATTTATTTATTTTTAAGACGGGGTTTCACCATGTTGGTCAGGCTGGTCTTGAACTCCCGACCTCAGGTGATCCGCCCGCCTTGGCCTCCAAAGTGCTTGGATTACAGGCGTGAGCCACCGCGCCCGGCCTTATGAGTTCTATTTTCAAGTGAATGCTGGTCAGTTGTATCTAAACAGCACAAGGCGGGGGTATATAATGAGGCATGGCCAACGTCCCATCCCTTCATGGCAGGAAACTCAGTTTTTAAGGTTTCCCTAGGGCGCCTTTGCCCAGCGGTCAGTTCAGTTGGTTGGGGAGCTTAGGATTCTATTTCTCATTTACATATGGTTGAATTGTAGTCCATTGTATGTATATATCACATTTCATTCATCTATTCACCTGTGAGCAGGCACACAGGTTGTTGCCACCTTTTGGCTAATGTGAATAATGGTGCGATAAACCTTAATGTTTGAGTCCCTGTGTTTAATTATTTTGGGTATATCCCTAGGAGTGAAACTGCTGGGTCATATGATAATTCTACGTTTCGTTTTTAGAGGAATTGCCAGACTGTTTCACACAACATCTGAACAATTTTATATTCCTACCAGCAACGTATGAGGTTCTGGTTCTGATTTCTCCACACTTTAACCAATATTGTTATTTTCTGTTATTTTGGTTATAGCCATTCTAATAGGTGTGAAGTGGTGTCTCACTCTTTTTCTTTTCTTCTTCTGCTTTATTTATTTATTTATTTATTATTTTTGGAGACCGGGTCTTGCTCTGCCACCCAGGCTGGAGTGTAGTGGTGAAAATAAATACAACTCACTGCAGCCTTGACCTCCTGGGCTCCAGCAATCCTCCCACTTCGGCCTCCCCCAAGTACTGGCTGATAGGTGTGAGCCACCTCGTTGTAGTTTTGATATCCATTTCCATAACGATTAGTGATATAAACAGTCTCTTCTTGTGCTCGTTGTCCATTTGTGTATCTTCAGAGAAATGTCTATTTATGCTCTTTGCACATTTTAAAATTGAGTTCTTTATCTTTTTTGTCAGAGACAGATTTTTAAGAAGGGTGTGAAGACAGGAGACCTTTGTGCTTGAAGTGTCAGCCTTACTGATTCTGTACTGCTTTCTGGAGGAGGGTAGAGGGGCCATATTCATCTCCTAGACTTAATCTCTCTGATGCTTCTATATTATTCCCTTAAAAAGAAGTGGTGCTTTTCTTTTACTTTTCCTATAATATATCCTCCCTCTACCATAAGGAATGATAGGTAACTATAGTTATTACATAGTCATCATATTGTACAATACAGATCTTAAAATTACTCCTTCTGGCTTGGCACGGTGGCTCATGCCTGTAATCCCAGCATTTTGGGAGGCCAAGGTGGGTGGATCACAAGGTCAGGAGTTCAAGACCAGCCTGGCCATATGGCGAAACCCCATCTCTACTAACAATATAAAAAATTAGCCAGGAGTGGTGGCATGTGCCTGCAGTCCCAGCTACTTGGGAGGCTGAGGCAGAAGAATCGCCTGAACCCGGGAGGCAGAGGTTGCAGAGAGCTGAGTTTGCTCCACTGCACTCCAGCCTGGGAGAAAGAGTAAGACTCCATCTCAAAAAAAAAAAAAAAAAAAAAAAGCACACACACAAATCATTCCTCCTAACTGAAATTTTGTATCCTTTGAACAATATCTCCCTATAGTTAATAACAATGTATTATATTTTTTAAAATTGCAAAAAGTAGATTTTAAGTGTTCTCACCATAAATGATATCTATGTGAGGTAATGCATGTTAATTAGCTTGATTTAGCCATTCTACATGTATACATATTTTAAAGCAATATCTTATAAATGATAAATATGCACAATTTCTATTTGTCAATTAAAAAATACATTTAAAATTTTTTAAAAAGAGGCTGGGTGCAGTGCGTTACACCTGTAATTCCCACACTTTGGGAGGCCAAAGTGGGAGGATTGCTTGAGCCCAGGAGGTCGAGGCTGCAGTGAGCTATGATTTCACCACTGCACTCCAACCTGGACAACCAGAGTCAGACCTTCCTTGTCTCTTAAAAAAATGTTAAAAAAGGCCAGGCGCAGTGCTCACACCTGTAATCCTGGCACTTTGGGAGGCCGAGCGGGCAGACCACGAGGTCAAGAGATCACGACCATCCTGGCCAACACAGTGAAACCCTGTCTCTACTAAAATACAAAAATTAGCTGGGTGTGGTGGTGCACACCTATAGTCCCAGCTACTCAGGAGGCTGAGGCAGGAGAATTGCTTGAACCCAGGAGACTGAGGTTGCAGTGAGCCAAGATGGCACCACTGTACTCCAGCCTGGCGCCTGGTGAAAGAGTGAGTCTCTGTAAAAAAAAAAAAAAAAAGTATTAAAAAAGAACTAAATTTAATTGTTTCCCATGGTTTGGAGCACTGAAACAACCACTAGCCTTAGAGTCACAAGATGGTTTAGATCTGGTTTTGCAACCCACGAGTTGCTATGGGCTGAATATTTAAGTCCCCACAAACCTCATGTGTTGAAATCTTGAAATCATGAGCAGAGCCATCATAAATGGAATCAGTGCGCTAATTAAACAGGCCTAAGACAGAGCCCTTGCCCCCTCCACCATGTGAGGTTAGAGTGAGTAGACAACCATCTGTGACAATGCAGGGCCCTTGATAGATGCAATGAACCTGCCATCGCCTTGGTTTTGGACTTTCTAGCATACAGAACTGCGAGAAATAGTTTTCTGTTATGACTACCCGTCCCCCACCAAAAGAGGAGGTGATATATAAATTCAGCTGGGTTTTCCTGTCCTGAACCTAGAGTAGTTACATCATTTTTTTCATTGGGTATTCTTTTGTATTTTTAAATCTCTCTGCACTCATCTTAAAGAATGCCTCGGACAGTCAGAAAGGCAAAAGAGAAAGGCACACTAATAATTTTCAGAATGCTATTTCCATGATATGTGAAATTGTTGTGGGCTCTTTGGGGGTGTCATTTTTGCAGCTGGAAACCTCTGTGGCCGATGGCGCCTTTGCCGGAGTTTTGCTCGGGCCCAGTGGGCTCGTTTTGCCCTCTTGGCCTGGCAGGCTGTGCTCAGCTCATGCTACCGGCCTGGATCCCATGCCTGCCAAGGGCAAGTCAGATGTTGAATGGCAAGGGGTGTGTAAGTGAGTGTGGGGTCTGCCACTGCCCACAAACACTCCAGCTGGCAGCTCCAGGTGCCAGCATGGTGCTGGCTTTCTACAAGGCTGCGGCCAGATTGGCACTGGGGAACATGGTGGTGGTGCCTGGAAGCTTGGAGACACCAGGGACCACAGGGCCCCAAAGAGGGAGTCACAGCCTTGGCTTGGGGGAGCTCCTAGGTCTGGGCTCCCAGAAGGGCCACAGTGGCCCTTCGTTCCTTCTCTTCCCGCACAATATGGTGAGCAAGGGGCGTGTCTCAGCCCTGTTTGTGTTATAGCTCATTTAGCCTCACCATTTGGTGGGTTCCAAGTTCTTGTCCTGTGACCAGGAGCATGAAGTAGACAGACAAATGGAGGGTGAGCAAGACAAAGAGGAGTTTTATTGAGTGATAGAACAGCTCAGAGGAAACCTGTAGGGAGCAGCTCCTTTCCACAGCCAAGGTGTCCCAACGAGTGTTCAGCTCCTAGCAGAGAAATAGCTCCTTCTGCCAGGCAGGTCATCCCAACAAGTGTTCAGTTATCAGCAGAGAGGGTAGCTCCTCTCTGCGGCTGGTCATCCTGTCCTCTGTGTGGCTCTCAGCAGAGAGGAGGCCCTAGAGTGGGTGGCTCCTCTTTGCAGCTGGTTGTCCCAATGTCTGCTGCTCTCGGCAGAGAGCAGGCCCTGGAGTGGGTATTTCTCCTCTGCAGGTGGTTGTCCCAACATCTGCACAGCTCTGGCTGAGCCTGGGGTTTTTATGGGCCTCAGAGGGGAGGAAGTACACCCTGATTCATCCATGGGCGGCCGTGGGTGGCCCATAAAAGGCACCGCAAGTTCCCACTCTGGTCCATAAGACTGGCAGCCCAGCCCCCTGCCTTGAGGCTCTCACTGGCCTGAAGGTGGGGCCTCATCAGGGACCTGCCCCCCTCTTGCCCAGGAGCCTGTTTGCTTCCTGCTGCTGTTCATGGTGCCTAGGCTGCAAGCGAGTGCCAAGCTGCCCCCAGCCCTACCTCAACTTCCTTCCTATGCTCCTTGGCACCCAAAGTCTGGAGGGGGCTGAGGTGGCAGGGGGCTGGCGCATGTCAGCATTGTCCCAAGTGTGTGCGCACCTGGCTGGGTTGCAACAGCACCTGGGCTTGGCCTTGACATTGCTCCCAGATTGGAGCAGCCACCGACAGCAGGGAGAAGTCAGGCAGTGGGAGCAGGCACTTTCAAGCCTGCAAGGATGAGGGCTTCCTGGCCCCTCAAGAGTGCAGAGATGCCTGGTTGCTTGCAGCAGCCCCACTGTGGCGGGGGAGGCTCCTGCCTGCTCCTTGGGGTGGAAGATCAGGTCTGCAGCTGGGGTTTGGGCGGCTGCAGCTGTGCCCAGGAGGGCAGAGCTCCTGCCTGCTCCGGTCCCTGGGAGCACAGGAATTTGTGAGTCTGCTGCCATGGCCTGGGTGGGTGCAGTGGCACCTGGGAAGGGGCTCCTGCTTGTCCCTGGCTCACACCAGCTCCATGGAGCATGCAGCCCCAGTTGCACCTCCCTGCTCCAGCCAGCGTGATGGCAGTGGTGGGTCCAGATGGCCCTCCGCTGCCATCAACATAAGTGAAGTAGGCTTGGTCTTAGTGGTATGTGGGGGGCAGGTGGGAGGTGGTTAGCCGTGAGCCTCATCTATACCAGTACTTCTCAACTGTTGATGTATATCCAAGTCACCTGAGGATTTTGCTAAAATATAGATTCTGGCTCAGTAGTGCTTGTAACAAACTCTCAGTTAATGCCAAAGCTGTTGGTCTGTGGACTATACTTTGATTTCCATGGTTTTAGAGGACAATTCACACATTAACAATATGTTGTAAAAATAGCCTCAAACAGTTCCTGGGCCAAATTTGGGTTTAGCAAGCAGTTTCCACGCTTGAATATATGAGGTGATGTCAGGATATGGCTAAGGAGAATTTCTTTTTTTGAGACAGAGTTTTACTGTTTTTGCCCAGGTTGGAGTGCAATAGCACAATCTTGGCTCACCGTAACCTCCACCTCTGGGTTCAAGCAATTCCCCTGCCTCAGCCTCCCAAGTAGCTGGGATTACAGGTATGCGCCACCACACCCGGCTAATTTTGTATTTTTAGTAGAGACAGGGTTTCTCCATATTGGTCAGACTGGTCTTGAACTCCCAACCTCAGGTGATCCGCCCGACTCGGCCTCCCACAGTGGTGGGATTACAGGCATGAGCAACCACGCCCGGCCGGCTAAGGAGAATTTCTATAGGGTGTCTAGCATAAGAGTCTCAAACTCAAATACTTACAGGGGTCAGCCTAGGGCTGGGTGAAGACCATGAAGCTGAAGAGCCTCTGCCTGCCTGCAGGGGGCACTGCCACAGAACTCTAGCTCATGGTTGCCAGGCAGAATGTTGGCACAGGGTGCCCATATTACCCAATTTTTAAGAGAAGTGAAATCAAAGGATTTTATGTGAAATTCTCTGATTTCTAAATGTTTTCAATTATTTTTTTTCTCACTCTTCAAGTTAAACAAAACAAGCCTGTTGGCCAGATGCAAACTGCAGGCTGTTTGCTTACTCTCTCTGGTCCAGTATTTTGCAAGGCCCTTGATAGATACAGAAGAAGAGGATGTAGGTTCGGCTCTTGAGATGGGTATAGCTTTGTTGGGAGATATGATATTTGGATATGCAGTAGCCAAGGAGCAATTCGAAGGCATGTGTCTGTAAGTGAGAAAAAAGAAATCCAGGCCATCTAAAGGAGCTGTGAAGTGAAGCCATAATGACTTCAGATACTATCCCATAGCTGAATCTTGTGATTTGTAGAAGTGCCTTATGTGTGGGAAATATCCTGTTTACTTCATCTTAGTGGGTTAATTAGTGCTGATAAACAGTGTAGTTATTTCTGGTCAGTACCAACTTTGATAGTGAAGCAGGTAATAGTTATCTGATGCAAATCTATTCAAAGAAATAAATTCTAACTGGGCGTGGTGGCACGCGCTTGTAGTCCCAGCTACACAGGAGGCTGAGGCAGGAGAATCACTTAAACCTGGGAGGCGGAGGTTGCAGTGAGTGGAGATCATGTCACTACATTCCAGCCTGGTGACGGAGCGAGACGCCATCTCAAAAAAAAAAAAAAAAAAAAAGAGTAAGAAATAAATTCATCCACAAATATTAGTGGAATCTGTCATTAAACACTATAAGAAACAGAGTCTTTGAAGAAAGAAGTAGATTTTCTCAGTTATATGAAATAAATTACCTTCAATACTCTGGAAACTGCATATTGCTCGTATTTTTCAGATAGTGATGCATATTGTTCTGTACAGATAATAGTTCCCCAAAGTTATTCATGTCATAATCCCCGGAGTTTGTGAATTTGTTACCTTACACGATAAAAGGGACGTTGTACCTGTGATGGAGTTAAGGATCTTGAGATGGAGAGACTATCCCGGAATTTCTGGGTGGGCTCAAATACGTTCACAAGGGGGAAGCAGTGTGGTCAGAGAGGGAGCGGTTGGAGGATGGTCCAATGGCCAGGACCAAGGAATGCAGGCAGCCGCCAGAACTAGGAAAGGTGAAGAAACAGATTCTTGCCTAGGACCTCCAGGAAGACAAACCCCGCTGACACCATGATTTCAGTCCACTGAGACTGACCTGAGACTTGTACCCTCCAGAAGTATAAAATAATAAATTTATGTTGTTTGAAAGACTAAATTACAACAACATAATGGGGTTGGTAACCAACCCCATAATGAGATGGGTGATTTGTTAGAGTAGCAATAGGAAACTAATACAGATGGCAGGAACCATGAAAACAGTTCTAAGGTTTTGACAGTTTCCAATATAAACAAAAGGAAGTCGGTTTTGTTTTCTGTTTTTCTGAGATGGAGTCTCACTCTGTCGCCCACACTGGAGTGCAGTGGCGCAATCTTGGCTCACTGCAATCTCCGCCCTCCCGTTTCAAGCGATTCTTCTGCCTCAGCTTCCTGAGTAGCTAGGATTACAGGCATGCGCCAACATGCCCAGCTAATTTTTGTATTTTTAGTAAAGACGGGGTTTCATCATGTTGGCCAGGCTGGTTTCGAACTCCTGATCTTATAATCTACCTGCCTCGGCCTCACAAACTGCTGGGATTACAGGTGTGAGCCACCACGCCCGGCCCAAGTAAGTCGTTTTCTTTTAAAGCTATTCTGTCACTTGCTGTCTTGAAATTTTTAAAAAACAGATTTCTTATAATACATTGTCATTATTGACACGTGCAAAATTACAGTGACACTTTTATTACACTTACACGTGGTGAAATTACGTCAGAGAAACACAGTCAAATGAAATAATAAAGTGCCTGACAATGCCGGACACATAGTAGGTGGTTATTAAATGTTAGTTTCTTCTACTTGTCCTTACAGATCAAGGATTTTAAGGTATGCAAGTAAATATATATGCATGTTCATGTTATGTTTGAAGTTTGTTCCTTTATCCTATAACACTTATTTTATTGTATGGCTTGGGTGTACTGAAACCTTAATTTAGCACATTGATATTGTACATAAAATAATGAAACTAGGCTTGGAAAACATTAGGCAATTAAAAAGAGCCAATCTGAAACAGACGCAAGAATGGAATGAAATTTACGTCTTTTTGACTTAACAGTTGCCAGAATTAGTGAAATCATAAATGTGCATAATTTCCTTTTCAATTTGAATTTTTAAGTGCTTATTGTTAGCAGTCCTTTAATATCAGTTTCAAGCTAAATGAATCATTATGAAATACTTATGAGGGAAGCTATGTTTAAGACGTGTTCATTTAAAAATGTAATGTATTACTTTCTGCAGGCAATAAAAATGTGTTACATTAGTTACAACATGCCATAATTGGTGGGATGCATTCGCTAAATAAGAATACAGTTTTCAAATTTATTTTTTGTTTTCATTTTTGCTAAACTAAAGAAAATTGGACTGAAACTGGCTTAAAGTTCTTTGGAACGGTGTATCACTGCTCAATGGAAAAAGGACAGATTTTTATTTTCTGGGAATTCTGTCAGATTGCACAAGGATAGAGTTTTGTCTCCATCCCACAACATTCACGGAATTTTAGCAAGTAGATGAGAGAATTTACTCTTCTTGCCTCCTGATCTGGTTTAGGTCCCTCCCATAGCCTCTTTTTTGAATGAAATTTGCCTACTTTCTTGAGCTTATCTCATTTTGACAACTATGTATCTATTGATTTATGCTGCAGGAAGAGCAGACTTCAATAAATTAAAGGAAGATTCCCTTCCCTTCACTCCGCTAAGCTTTGTAAGGGAATAGAACATGTTTTTCTTTTCTTTTCTTTTTTTCCCTCTTTTTTTTTTATCCCATTAACCCCAGACACTACTATAGTGCTTTGGCCGAGTTCGGATTGTCAGCCACAGAGACCTAAAATAACATGAATTTAAACAAACTATAAATTTATTTTTCTTTATTATGTGAAGGAGAAATCTTGGGGCCCCAAAATCACTAAGCTAAAGGAAAAAGTCAAGCTGGGAACTACTTAGGACAAACCTGGCTCCCATTCTATTCAAAGTCGTCCCTCTGCTCACTGAGATAAATGCATATCTGATTGCCTCTTTTGGAGAGGGTAATCAGAAACTCAAAAGAATGCATCTGGCACGGTGGCTCACACTGGTAATCTCAGCACTTTGGGAGGCCCTGGCGAGGGGCACATTGCTTGTTGCAGGGAGTTCAAGACCAGCCCGTCCAATGTGATGAAACCCCGCCTCCACTAAAAACACAAAAATTAACTAGGCATGGTTGTGGGCACCTGAAATCCCAGCTACTTCGGAAGCTGAGGCAGGAGAGTCACTTGAACCTGGGGGGCGGAGGTTGCAGTGAGCCAAGATTGTGCCACTGCACTCCAGCCTGGGCGACAGAGTGAGACTCCATCTCATAAATAAATAAATAAATAAATGACCCATTTGTCTTTTATCTACCTATGACCTGGAAGCCCCTCCCTACTTTGAATTGTCTCACCTTTTCCGGACCAAACCAATATTCATCTTACATTTGTTGATTGATGTCTCAGGTCTCCCTAAAACGTATAAAACCAAACCGTGCTCTGACCACCTTGGGCACATGTTGTCAGGACCTCCTGAGACTGTGTCACAGGTGCGTCCTCCACCTTGGCAAAATAAACTTTCTAAATTAACTGAGACCTGTCTCAGATAGCCAGGGTTCACATTTTGCTAACCACAGAAGGATTCTGAGTGGAGACGCCCCTGACCTTTGACAAATCTCTTATCGGTGCTTGGTACCAGGATAAGCCAATTTTATGGCTCAAACCAATAGGACGACTTTGTGAAGTCCGGGAGCAACTCCTCCAGGGGGAATCCCTGGTCTCCTAAAATTTGGTCACGATCTAAAGTTTATTTTTATTTTGCTATACAATCCTCTCTCTCTCCCTTTTTTTTTTTTTTTTTTTTGAGTTTTACTTGCTTCCAACAAGGAAGGCAAGATTTCCTGCTTCCATGATGATGAAAGGCAGGTGACTCCTTTATGAAGTCTGAGCTCACTCTCAGCAGGGAAGATGAATTCGGGGCCCCCCCCACCCCCACCTTCTAGGATGGTAGAGAAGAGTCTTCAGCCTGTGACCTAACCCTAGGTAAGCAGCTGAATTGGGGTTTTGTCTTGGCTAAAGTTCAACAACCAGCTGGCCTTAATTTCTCCTTGCCATTAGAGTGCTCAGTGATCAGATTGTTGGTTTTTTTGTTGCTGTCGTTTGTTCCAGTTTTCTCCCATCAGATTTGACCAGCTCTGGTCATATCTGAGTGAGAATTCCAAATTATGGGTAACAAACCCTCTCTAATTTGGCTAAAATTTCTTGCAGCTGCAAAAGAGGGGAAAAAGAAAGCAAAAATCCATGCTTGTGTTTGCTTCCTGTCTTAAATACAAAAACAAATTTCTTTTGTTTACTTTTCTTCCGCCTTATACTTCCTGGCCCCTTTGCCATCTGTGACACCAAAAAAATCTAGGGGAAGGCTTCTAATGACTTGAACCCCTTTAAGGAATTCAGAACGAAGGTGTCACTCAGCCCTTTTGGGCTGTTCTAATTTCTTTGTGGTTTTAAGAGTCATCGGCAGATTCTTCTTAGCTCTAGAGCTCTGTTTTCCTCTGTTGCACGGCCTGGCCTGTTTCACTTTGGGGGTACCAAAGATGACCTCGTACTGTGAGAGGACTTGGACCATGGTGTGTGTGATGGCAGGTGAGAGCTACAAAGTAGGGGCGGCTGATCACAGTTTACAGGAAGTGGTCTTAGCTGTTGTTTTTATTTCTCTCCTAGAAAGTTATTTAAGGATCCTAATTCTAGTTCAAAGATGCATTCTAAAGGGTCTTCTCTATTGTTTTTCTCCCAAAATTAATCTCGAGTCAGCTTGCATCTGAACGCATTTTCATGAGGAACTGTTTTCATAGGTAAATGAGAGATTTGAGTTTTTCAACTCCGAAGAGAAAGGGCATTTGCTTCTCCCAACTGAAAGGTGCCCCTGGGTGATGGAGCGGGGGAGTGTCTGGGGGGAGTGCCCCTCGTGGGAGTGTCTGCGGGGGTCGACCCCTGTGATGTGCAGTGTTGCATCAGGGAAATCCCCAACAAAAATTAATTTTTTAAAAAAGGCTCATCCAGGAAACACATATAAGGGCTGATCACCCAGCATGTTGAGCCCTCTCAGAGGTCACGGACGTCTGGGGAGAGAACTGAGACAAGTGAAAGGGTGGAAACAACTCGGTGGTGATGCTGTGGAATTCTGCCCGCGAGCAGCACATATCCATCCACCACACAAACACCTAGGCCGCAGCTCACAGCTCACAGCTCACAGCTCACAGCTCAGTTCCTCCTTTTAAGAAAAGGAGTGGGAAACAGTCATCTAAGAATGAGGAGAAAACAAGGAGAATGACTCCCTTTCGAGCATTCTGTAGATTTTTATGGCACATCTACTTGCCACAGTTTATATAAAATGGAACGAATGTGGTCTTTGCACATTTTACATTAAGGAAAAAGAGCCCTAAGGTCGACCTGCAAACTATAGAGTTCGTAAGTTCTTTTTCTCTCTGTTTTATTTTCTGGCTGCTTTAAATCTGCTGTTATTTTTCTATTAAGATAAAAACCCCTCTTTCAATTCAACAGGTTTTTTGTTTGCAAGCCAGTGAATTTGTATTTGTCTCATGGCTAAAAGTTCTGAAGTAAAAGTTGTAGGGTGTGTGTGTGTGTGTGTGTTTGTGTGTGTGTGTGTGTGTTTAAAAGACCTTTATAATTTCTATAATTTTATGTTTAGTTGGCAATTAAATCCATTTTAATTTCCCTCTAACACAGCAGACTTTTTCTCCTTGTACCATATAATGTAAATTCTGCTATTTTCTTTTCACCTGAGTTGTTTCCTTTAGTATGCAAGTTAAGGCTATTTAGCTGACAACTGGCAAGGGAAGTGAAAACAGGTTTCTTTAAGAAGAGACAGAGTTTCACCATGTTGGCCAGGATAGTCTCGATCTCCTGACCTTGTGATCTGGCCACCGTGCCCAGTGGCCTTTTTTTTCTTTTGAGATGGAGTCTAGCTCTGTTGCCAGGCTGGAGTTCAGTTTCTACAGTTTGGGCTGAATTCTAATTTTTCTTGGCTGTAAGTCTTCAAAATCATGTTTTCAATTTTTTTCCTTCATCCCTCTCCACCGTTTTTATTTTTTTTTTGAGATGGAGTCTCGCTCTTGTTGCCCAGGCTGGAGTGCAATGGCACGATCTCGGCTCACCACAACCTCCGCCTCCCAGGTTCAAGTGATTCTCCTGCCTCAGCCTCCCAAGTAGCTGGGATTACAGGCACCCGCCACTATGCCTGGCTAATTTTTTGCATCTTTATAGAGATGGGATTTCACTGTGTTGGTCAGGCTAGTCTCGAACTCCTGACCCCAGGTGATCCACCCACCTTGGCCTCCCAAAGTGCTGGATTACAGGTGTGAGGCACTGCGCCAGGCATCACCGCCCCATTTTTTCCTAATTTGGAGTCACTGAAAATTAAGCTGTACTTTTGTAAAGTCCTGCAAACTGAAGCTAGACAACCCAAACTTCAGAAGAAAATAACAGCAACCTATTTACATACATAAGCCACTTTTATACCTACCTGCTGATGTATGGACTTCAGAGTAATATGGCCTATATCAATTTTCCAAGATTATTCTTTTGTTTGTTGCTGTTTCTCTCCCTTCCCCTATTTTCTCTTCATAAAACATAAGACTTCACAACCTGCTAAAAATGAACTTTCCTAACAGCTCGGGACCTACCCATCTGGGAATAACCTATCCTAGCCATGAGAGATCAGAAAAAACCTGAGACCAGAGACTCATGTTCCTCTAAAATTCTTTCTCCAAAAAAAAATTTTTTTTAAAAAGGGGGGGAAATATGAAAGGAAAATAAATCCGGGGGGCCCCAAAATAACCAAGTTAATGGGAAAAGTCAAGCTGGGAACTGCTTAGGGCAAACCTGCCTCCCATTCTATTCCAAGCCACCCCTCTGCTCACTGAGATGAATAGATATCTGATTACCCCCTTTGGAGAAGGTGATCAGAAACTCAAAAGAATGCACCCATTTGTCTCTTATCTTCCTATAACCTGGAAGCCCCCCTCTCTACTAGTTGTCCTGCCTTTTCCAGACCGAACCAATATTCATCTTACATATGTTGATTGATGTCTCATGTCTCCCTAAAATGTATGAAATGAAACTGTGCTCTGACCACCTTGGGCACATGTCGTCAGGACCTCCTGAGACTGTGTCATGGGTGCATGTCCTCAACCTTGGCAAAATAAACTTTCTAAATTAACTGAGACCTGTCTCAGATATTTGTGGTTTGCATATATAAGGTCTAGAGTTAGGCAAGCCAGGTAACTCCCATGATTACTGGGACCCAGCGTGCTTCTCCTTTTTTTTTTTCGCTCTGCCATGCTCATTCCATGACTATCAACCTTGAGGGTTCTTCATAGTCCAAGATGACTGGAACTTAAGCCCTTCTGCCCTAATAGTAAGACGGAAGCAGAAGAGGGGGAAGAGGGCTAAATATCTCCTGGCCTCTTGTCTTTCCACCTTTCTCTCTCACTGGCTACAGCTCAGTTGCTGGCCACCCCTAGTCAGAATGGAGTCTGGGGAAGGTGGTCCTTTTTATTGGGCATATTGCCATGCTGAGTAAAAGCAGTGGTCTGATACTAACAAGGGGAGGAAGCAGTAAAATGAGATGAATAAAAACAATATAATGAGTTCTTCATGAAATAAAACATTCAATTTACAAGACTGTTCTTGAGACTTTTTCCCTTCATCTTGTCTTAAAGTTAAAAAATACATTTTTTTTTTCAGTCTGTCACCCAGGCTGGAGTGCAATGGCACGATCTTGGCTCACTGCAACCTCTGTCTCCCAGGTTCAAGGGATTCTCCTGCCTCAGCCTCCCGTGTAGCTGGTATTACAGGTGCACGCCACCACTCCCGGCTAATTTTGTATTTTTAGTAGACATGGGGTTTCATCATGTTGGTCAGGGTGGTCTCGAACTCCTGACCTCGTGATTCGCCCGCCTCAGCCTCTCAAAGTGTTGTGATTACAGGCGTGAGTCGCCTCGCCCGGCCAAAAATACATTTCTTAAAAAATGAAATTATAATTATGGCAGACTTTTTTATCCTAAAGTCTTTACTTGACCAAATAAAAACTTGTTGACTCTGTTAATCCTCTAATGTTATTGACATTTTACTGGCCCCCCAAATCCAAAATCTAGAGAACTCCTGCTTTCTTTCAACTCTAAAATACTTCGATCTGTGTCTTCCACACAGCCTATAGGCTTCATTCTTTATACTTGGTAGTGATCAGGTTCACAACCTGCTACTCCTCAATATGGCATGGACTTTTGAAAAAATGGCAGAAGCTGGGAGGTCACTCTCACCTTCCCTCCTCTCCTTTCTCCTGAAGCGGGTCATAAAACCTTGGAAGGATTTTCTAAACTTCCCCTGAGGCAAATTCTAAGACTTCATGCGAGAAGTGCTGTCCTATATCCACAGGAAACGTACATTCTTATCTCTGAAGACGGAAGGGTCACAGAGTAGAATCTGAACAAATAAGCCTTGCTAAACTCCCCCCCAGTTTATTCTCATCTTTGTTCAACTATATCTCCCCCACAACTGTCCATTCTTCATGAAACCTGGCATAAAAACACCCAAGTTTAACAGCTGCTCTGGATATTCCTTTCCTTAGGAGGCTCCTATGGCATGGGAAATTTACATGCAACGTGTGCGCTTTCTCTGGTTAATCTGTCTTTTGTTATGGAGGCCTCCGCCATGAACCTAGGAGGGGTTCGGAAAAGCTATTTTCCTTCCCTATAGTAATCTCTCATTAGGTATCTATTGATTAATTTATCAAGTAGACCTAGCCAAAGTGCTAATGCCCAGTGACACAATGAAGAGCTGCCACCTCCAGGTTGTTAGGGCTTGCTTTGCGGTGAGGGAGGGAAACTCACTGAAGTCAGCATAGGTAAACGGATGATTGTTGCAAGGATATGGGGGACTCTCATGGACAACTAAGAACAGAAAAAAAATACAGTCAGTTTACCTTGAAATTGGGCTTAAAAATAAGGAATGGGGCCAGGCGTGGTGGCTCACGCCTGTAATCCAAGCACTTTGGAGGCCAAGGTGGGCGGATCACCTGAGATCGGGAGTTCAAGACCAGCCTGACCAACATGGTGAAACCCCGTCTTTTTTTAAAATAAAAAAATAAAAAAATAAGGAATGGAAGCTCCCCCCTCTCTCAAAGAATAAATAATAGCCTTTCAACTTCATTTTGCTTTTTTCTGCCAACCAACTTTCTTTGCTACTTATATTTTTTTCTTCCCTCAGTAACTCTGACTGGCATGGGGGCTTTAGCTCCCGTTGTATTGAGGTGTTACAGCCTCTCAGTGTTGCCGTTCCAAATTCCCCAGCAATAGTTTGATTGGTTCAGCTAGGATCAGGCTACCATCCCTGGTTCAATTAGCTGTGGCAAGTAATGGAGGCTGTAGTACAAACATGTCCTCCTGGGTGCTTCTTTCAACAGAGCCTACGGAGTGAGCATGTAGGGGGTGGGCTAGAAGGGACAGATTCCATACAGCATTTATAATACATTTCCTTTTTCCAAAAATTTCCATCTCCTGCAGCCATCCTTCCTTGGCTTCAGGTGCGTTCTTCCTCAAGGTGGCAGATCAAAGACCTTCCCTATTATTTGCTCCGTTTCTTGAAGTGTTTGTGGCAGAAAAATTATTTTCATTATTGTTCCCTTCTGTAATTCAACTTACATTTCCACGGCTGGGATGTTTTAATGAGAAAGTAACATGCTAATTAGAGTGCAGAAGCCTCTGGGATCACCTCATCCTATCTCCTATTTTCCCCGTTACCAGCCTGGGACAGGAGCAAGAACACTGTAAATAAGAAGCCACTGTAAATGGAGTTGAAGCCAGGTTCCAGCCTGCACTAGAAGAGATGGCCCTGTTTATGAGTTTCTGTATTTATGAAAGTGGACTATTACCATGGTGAATTTACATAAGATCACTGTGAGAATCTGAGGAAATAACCCAGGTCAAGGAGTTAGCCGAGTGCCTGGAACTTCAACACACATTATTTACAACTGAGGTACAAGAGGCAAATATCAAAGCCATAGACAAGAGAGTGTGAAGGGCATGATGGCATGTGCCTGTAATCCCAGCTACTTGGGAGACTGAAGCATGAGACTTGCTTGAATTGGGGAGGCGGAGGTCGCAGTTAGCTAAGCTGAGATCTTGCTACCATACTCTAGCCTGGGCAACAAAGCAAGACTATGTAGCAAAAAAAAAAAAAAAAGATAGTGCTAAATGTTTGGGTGCCAAATAGGGGCTGGAAACCAGGTGGGTGGTGTGTGAACTAATTCTGAAAGTAGGAGTCTCGGTATGATGGTTCCCACAACGTGAATTCTAAGATAGTTGATGCTATCTGTTCACTGAACTTTTAAGGAAGGTTTGACAATGTCAGGAACTTTGCAGCACTCAGTCAATTGTGTTGTTTTCCTCTAGAATGTAAAGATTTAATGTAAACAATGTAATAATTTTCATCTAAATATGCCATTTTTCATTTTTGCCACATTATTTAAGTGTGATTGGGTTCTATACTACAACCAAAACTTTGTTCCTCCAGAGTAACACAGAGCTGGGCCCAGTGGCCCACACCTGTAATTCCAGGTCTTTGGTGCCACTGAGGTGATTGGATTGCTTGAGTCCAGGAGGTCAAGGCTGCAGTGAGCTGTGTTTGCACCACTGCACTTCAACCTGGGTGAGAGTGAGACCCAGTCTCAAAACAAACAAATAAATCAAAACCACACACACACAAACAAAAATCAGATCACCCACAATCAGTTTTATGATTTAATTAAAAATAGGGTTTATATTGAAATATCTGTTTCTCTGGAAACGTTTTTTCTTCTTCTACCACTACATACCCCAGAGAAAACTCTGGAAACTTTTTTGACATTTTACAAAGTGAACATTCCATTATTGCTTAAAATATTAATAAGATAGTTCCATGCATATGAATGCCTGGCACGGTGATCCTTATAAATTTAAGTTTGTATCTTTATGCTATGTATGCTTCCCACCTACGTCTAAATTAGGCCTAAACATGGTGTCATTTCATGTACTGCAAAGTTGGATGAGCCTAGCAATTCTTTTTTTTTTTTTGAGACGGAGTCTAGCTCTGTCGCCAAGCCTGGAGTGCAGTGGCGAGATCTTGGCTCACTGCAACCTCCACCTCAGGGGTTCAAGTGATTCTCCTGCCTCAGCCTCCTGAGTAGCTGGGTTTACAGGCACGCACCGCCACACCTGGCTAATTTTTGTATTTTTAATGGAGACGGGGTTTCACTGTGTTGGCCAGGCTGGTCTTGAAATCCTGACCTTGTGATCCGCCTGCCTCAGCCTCCCAAAGTGCTGGGATTACAAGTGTGAGCCACCATGCCTGGCCTGAGCCTAGCACTTCTTTATTAACCACTGAACTTTTAAAAAAGACAAAACACTGGGATATGGCAAGATGTCCATCATTAACAAACACTAAAAATGATTTTTCAGCAAATATGTAATGTAATGTACTTTCTTTGCTGGTAAATGCAGAACTTAAACTCATTCTCGATTTGTCACTACAGAGGTGACTTTCTCATGGTCATGGTGCCACGATGAGTGCTCCTCAAGCATGTATCTCCCTACCCAGGACTTGCTTTTGATTCATCCACATCACACTATACACATGTCAAAAATGCATCAACCTCTCTGCTGTAAAAAAGAATGAAATCATGTCCTTTGCAGCAGCATGGATGGAGCTGGAGGCCATTATTCTAAGTGTGCAAACTCAGAAACAGAAAATAAAATATTGCATGTTCTCACTTATAAGTGGGAGCTAAATAATAGGTATACATGCACATAAGAATGGGAATAACAGGCCGGGCGCGGTGGCTCACGCCTGTAATCCTAGCACCTTGGGAGGCCGAGGTGGGTGGATCACCTGAGGTCAGGAGTTCAAGACCAGCCTGGCCATCATGGAGAAACCCCATCTTAAAAAAAAAAAAAAAGAATGGGAATAACAGGCACCGTGGACTCCAAAAGGGGAGAGGGTGGGAAGGGGGGTGAGGCCTGAAAAATTATCTATTGCATACAATGTTCAATATTTGGGTGGTGGATACACTAGAAACTCAATCCCCCACCATCACACAATATACCTATGTAACAAACAAGTACATGTACCCCCTGAATCTGAAATTAAAAAACAACAAGAGCACCGACTTCCTTAACCGGCAGGGAATAGTTTCAAGAATGGATTTAAACACCGGATTCCTTAATGTAGTTGCAGATTCTGCCAGTTTTGCCTCAACTCTACATCAGTTTCTTTTTCAAACTACCGCTACCACTATGCTACCTACTTATTGTATCACTTATAAATGTATAACCTCTGGAAATTAGTCTTTGAATTGAAAGTATTAACTGGTAAAATGGGTATTTCTTCACCATAGGAATAGTTGGAAGTGTTTAAATAATTCAGAGCTATTTTTATTACAGGCACACACATAGCTTTGCGGTTTTTTTTTTTTTTTTTTTTTTGAGACGGAGTTTCGCTCGTTACCCAGCCTGGAGTGCAATGGCGTGATCTCGGCTCACTGCAATCTCCACCTCCTGGGTTCAAGCAATTCTCCTGCCTCCAAACAATTCTCCTGCCTCAGCCTCCCGAGTAGCTGGGACTACAGGCGCGCGCCACCATGCCCAGCTAATTTTTGTATTTTTTAGTAGAGATGGGGTTTCACCATGTTGACCAGGATGGTCTCGATATCTTGACCTCATGATCCACTGGCCTCGGCCTCCCAAAGTGCTGGGATTATAGGCGTGAACCACCGTGCCTGGCCCTGTTTGTTTGTTTTTTGAGACAGAGTCACCCTCTGTTGCCCAGGCTGGAGTGCAGTGGCGGGATCTTGGCTCACTGCAACCTCTGCCTCCTGAGTTCAAGCGAGTCTCCTGCCTCAGCCTCCTAAGTAGCTGAGATTACACACTAATTTTTGTAGTTTCAGTAGAGACGGGGTTTTGCCATCTTGGCCAGGCTGGTCTCGAACTCCTGACCTCAGCTGATCCACCTCTCTCGGCCTCCAAAGTGCTGGGATTAGAGGTGTGAGCCACTTTGCCAGGCCTGTAATGTGTTTTTCGAATGTATATGTTAAGTTGTGTGTGTGTGTGTGTGTGTGTGTGTGTGTGTGTGTGTTGTGTGTTTGAGACAGAGTCGCTTTATGTTGCATCCCAGCAGACTGAAAGAGTCTCGCTGTCTGTTGTCAGGATGGAGTGCAGTGGTGCAATCTCGGCTCACTGCAGCCTCCGACTCCGACTCCTTGGTTCATACGATTCTCCTGCCCCACCTTCTGAGTAGCTGGGATTACAGGCCCGGGCCACCACGCTCAACTAATTTTTTGTATTTTTAGTAAAGACGGGGTTTCACCATGTTGGCTAGGATGGTCTTGATCTCCTGACCTCGTGATCTGCCGGCCTCGGCCTCCCAAAATGCTAGGATTACAGACATGAGCCACCGCGCCCAAAGTTGTGATTTCATGATTATGATTTATGGTTATGAGGCATTGATTTAAGACATTTTCAAGTTTAATTCGTCAAATTCTAGAAGAAAACAAAAATTCACAAAGACAAGCTAATGCCATTGTCATGAATGGGAGTTTGGAGGAAATTCTATTAATATTTGAGTGGTTTAAATACAGGGTTGAACTGATTTGAACCCCGACCAAACACTATATGGAACTGATTTGCGGCTGGGAGAATCATTAACCAAGATGCCTTTTTTGCTGTTATTGTTAACAACGCAGCTAGAAAATCTTTTTTTTTTTAATTTAATTGTTTTTGTTGTTTATTAGGATGGGTTTCACCATGTTGGTCAGGCTGGTCTTGAACTACTGACCTCAGGTGATCTGCCCGCCTTGGCCTCCAAAGGGCTTGGATTACAGGTGTGAGCCACCACGCCCGGCCTAGAAAATCTTATTTCAGAGGTTTTACCCCGTTGACAAAGCCTCAACATTTCTTTAAAAGAGGAGGTAATTTCCATTTTACCTCCTCTACATTTTGAACAGAATCTTAAAACAAATAGCCAACAAGGTGATGGAAGAAGCCAGCGCCGCTTCTCCGCGGGCACTGCAGGGGACCTGCTCCCGCCGGGGCTTTCGCGCGAGACCGCGAATCCTACAGCAGTACGGACTCCGCGGGCCTACAGCCCGCCCTAGCCGGGCCCACTTCCGCCGGAGCCCGGGCCGCGCCCGGGCCGCGCCCGCCCCGCCCCCCACGGACCGGAGATTCGTCGGAATTTTCCCGCGACGCCGCGGGAGCGCGCGGGGCCGCTCGCTGAGCCCCAGAATGCACTGCGGGCACGTGAGCGCGCCCGCGCGACTCCAGTGCCCAGCGACCGCGGGAAAATTCCAAAAAAACTCCAAACAAAAAGCCAATACGAAGCAAAGCCAAATTTTCAAGCCACAGATCCCCGGGCGGTGGCTTCCTTTCCGTCACTGCCCAAACTGCTGAAGCAGCTTCGGCGAGGACCACCCGGTAAGCGGCAGGCCGCAGAACGCAGCGAGGGCGGAGGCTTCTCTCGGGGGTCTGGCCGATACGTCAGCGGCGGGAGCGGGAGGAGGAGGCGAGGAGCCAGAGGGAAGGATCGCGAGAGCGGGTGGGCGCGGCGCGCCTCGCGGTGGGCGAGCTGGGTTCCCGCCGGCGCTGGGCTGAGGCTGAGGCTGAGGCTGAGGCTGAGGCTGAGGCGGGAGGCGCGAGGCGGGGAGGTGGGGGAGGTGGGAGGTGGCAGGCGGCGGGCGGTGCTAGCCCGCGGGGCGGGGGCGGGGCGGGGCGGAGCGAGGCGAGCTGGGGCGGGAGCCGGCGCGGGGGTCGCGCCGAAGGGAGCCCCGGAGCGGCGGCAGCAGGGAGTTGGCGTTTTGGTTCTTTTTGTTCATTGAGCGCAGGCAGCTATGTGTTTTTCAAAGGAGAGGAGCAAAGGTGAATTTCTCTGCCTCGGACCCGTGGGAGCCGTGAAAAGCTTGGCCCTTTGAGCCCGTAGCCCTCTACCACTGGCCTCATCCTCCTCGCCCCTCGCACCCCTGCCTCCAAGCCCCAGCGGCCGGGGCACCGGGAGGGGGCGAGGCCCAATTAGAGGAGCCCGGGGCGCGGCTGTTACCCCTACCGCCCTCCGCCTCTCATCCCTGGTGGGGAAGCGGGTTCGCAGGAGCCAGTGTCTGCCCTCCACGCTTTATGTGGACGCCAGGCCACATCTCCTTCAAAGCCCGTGAGAGATTTTTCGGGTGGTATTTGTTTGTTTACCTGATTTAATTTTTTAGGTGTGTGCGTTTACAGCTGTGAACCCTCTATGATCTTAGGTGTCCAGCGCACCGAATGGGGGAAAATATTTGGAGTTTTATAACATGGGAAATTGGGTACCAGAATCTTCAGGAAAGAGGCCAAGAAGTTTTCTAGCAAAGACCTGTATGTGCCTGGGCTTTTGTTCCAATCTGAAACTTGAAAAACTCCCGGGCACCTGGTTTTATTCTAACCTGTGCCCCATTTAAT
Organism: Ateles fusciceps; assembly: GCA_036589455.1. Classification (NCBI taxonomy): domain Eukaryota; kingdom Metazoa; phylum Chordata; class Mammalia; order Primates; family Atelidae; genus Ateles; species Ateles fusciceps. Next base: position 823,681 of record JAZHEH010002996.1, on the reverse strand, counting down.
GCATCTCAACTGTGATGTGATTTGACTTAGCATTTATCAAATGAGCAGAGCGCTTTTGGGCCACCCAACTTCAGCTCTTTGTGGCTGTCACTCACTGTCAGAGATATGCCCTCAGACAGATCGTTTTCTCCTTACTCCCCTCCAGGGTTGTTACAAACGATAGAATTCATACCATGTGTTGAGATCATTCATTACATAAGCTTAGATAGAAAACATGTTCATTGCGACGTTATACATTAAACTTAAATTGATGTTTCAGTGTAATGTGCTGTACCAGAGTCAGATGGAAATAAGCACTCATATACATTATTCATATACAAGAAAGGCGGCATCAAAAAAGAATTTGTTTTCCTAGACGTATTAGAGGTCTTTTTCACCTCCCCACTACCCCGCCAGTAAAATATGCTTCTTGAGAATTGGACTTACTATACTTTGTATATTATACATTCGAATTTATTTTTGCTTAATTTGGTCATATTTCTCTTGATTTCTTGAAAAACATTTATTAAGGCCTCAAAAAAAAAGCAGGCTCTATATTGGTATTTTTTGTTCTGTCCGATAATAAAAAGCATTAACTTGATTGATTGGGTGGATGTGGAAGATGTGTTGCCGCATGTATCTGTGCATGTACATTTTAAAATAAATGGTACTTTTAGCCAGTTCCATATTTCAGCAAGTAGTTCCAAAAACAATTATACAAATTTCGTGTTTATGAAAACCAGCTACAGAGAGGCCAGCCTGACCAGTAGAAAGTTGAATTGATTATCTGGGCCATCTAGAGAGCCAGAGGAAACTCACATAAGTGGTAGTTCCAAGTTGGTAGTGGTAGGGCCTCAAATCAGGCTGGAAACGAGCACCAAATGATTTTTAAAAGTTTTAGGCTGGGGAGATGTGTATTCTTGTCTTGTTTATGGATCTTGAGTGATTGACTTAATGTGAAAGAATACATACAGGAGAAGTACATTGAATTTTTGCAGTGTTTTTAATAAAAATGCAGAAGTGGAGAAGGAAAGACAATTCAGGTAACAGGCAGAGCATGGTGGCTCGTGCCTGTAATCCCAGCACTTTGGGAGGCTGAGGTAGAAGGATCACCTGATCCCAGGAGTTTGAGTTCAGCTTGGGCAACAGAGAGCCCCCTGTCTCTACAAAAATTTAAAAAATTAGTGGGGGAATAGTGGCGCAGCCTGTGGTCCCAGCTACTCAGGAGGCTGAGTTGGAGGATTACCTGAGTTCAGGAGGTCAAGGCCACAGTGAACTGTGATCGCGCCACTGCACTCCACCCTGGGCAACAGACTGAGACCCTGACCAAAAAAAAAGTTGATGACGATTCAGATTGGCCACCAGAGTTAGACTGGCGGGGGAGCAGGCAATGGTTTTACGTCCATTTTGAGATCGAGGTCTAATTCAAGTTTAATACGGGACTGAAGGTAAGAGGCCTGTATGCCTTTTATATCAGCATCACACTACCTTGATTATGACAGCTTTATAGTAAATTTTGAAATCAGGTAATGTAAGTTATCCAATGTTTTTCTTCATTTTCAAAATTGTTTTGGCTGTTCAGGGTTACTTACATTTCCATAATTAGTATAAGTTTGTCATGTTTTCAAAAAATCTGGCTGTGATAGATTTTGTAGTAATCGCATTTAATTTGCATTCCGTTGGGGGAGAATTGCCATCCCACCATGAACATGGACTCTTTCCATTTCCTGTTGAGATCTTTAATTTCTCTCAGCAATATTTAGTAATTTTCAGTGTATAAATTTTGCCCTTTAGTAAATTAATTTTGAAGTGTTTTGTATTTGAAAGTGTTGTGAATTGAATAGAATTATTTTTAAAATTTCATTATATTTTTTATTTATCCATAAAGTGAAAGCAAGTTTATTAAGAAAGCAAAGGAATAAAGAATGGCTACTCCATAGGCAGAGCAGCTGAATTATTTTTAAAATTTCATTATGGATTGTTGTCAGTATATAAACATACACACGTTACCTTGAAATCTTCCTTGTTGAACTTGATGATTACTTCCAGTTTTTTTGTGAATTACACAGGATTTCTACATATGGCATCATGCCAATAAAGATAGTTTTAGTTCTTCCTTTCCATGTGGATGCCTTTAATTTCTTTTTTGCCTGATTAATTTCCTTTTTGCCTTGTTCGAACCTCCAGCACTTTGCTGAATAGACATGGAGAATACATTATTGACTTAGTTCTCATCTTAGGGGAAAAACATTTAATCTTTTGCCATTAGATAGGACGTTAGCTGTAAGTTTTTCATAAATGCACTTTATCAGGTTGAGAGATTTTCCTTCTGTTACTAGATTGTTGGGAATTCTTATGAACAAATGTTAGAAATGTTGCTTTTCTGCATCTATTGAGATGACTGTGTTTTTTGTTCCTTTATTTTATCAATATGATTGATTAACTGATTTGTGTATTTATCTTAACATTGCATTCTAAATTCCATTTGGTCATGTTATATAATCCTTTTTACATATTTCTGGATTTGGTTTAGTAATATTTTGTTTAGGATTTTTGTATTATGTTCACGAGTAATATTAGTAATATTTTGTCCCGTGATGTCTTTGGCTTTGGTATTGTCATACTGGCATCCTAGAATCAGATGGGAAGTGTTCCCTCGTATTTTTTAGAGTTTGTGAAGGATTGATTTTTTTTTTTTTTCTTTAAATGTTTGATAGAATTCACTCAGACAGTCATCAGTTCTGGTTTTTCTTTATAGGGAAATTTAAGATTACAAATTCAGTTTCTCCAGTGTGCGCATGCGTGTGACTTCTTCGGTGCAGGTTGTACACGCGCGTGCCCGTGATTCCTCCAGAGTGAGCTTGTGCACGTGTGCGCGCGCCCTCTCCATCGCCAGTTCCCATGCACACTTTCTTCAGCACTGGTTGCCATGCACACACGTGACGCTTCTCCAGTGCGGAACTCCCATGGTGTGTGCAGCTTTTCTCAGCGCCCACTCCCGGTGGGTGTGCGTTGCCAGCGCCGGCTCCCTGCGGTGTGCCGCTTCCCCAGCGCTGGCTCCCGGGTTTGGGCGCCGCCCCACCACCTGTTCCCAGGCGTGTGCGCATCTCCAGCGCCAGGTCCTTGGCATATGTGCTCTGCAGCGCCGGATTCTGTGGTGTGCATCTTCCCCAGCGCAGGCTCTTGTAGTTCGTTGTGATCAGCCGTACCCCGTAGTCAGCAGTGTAGCTCAGCATCCCGCTCAGGCGATTTTGTAACTGAGCCTCTGGTGGGACACCTCCCAGTGAACACCTTTTCCTGGCACCCTAGAGGATGGGTTTCTGTTAAGTTACCAAAGGTGGGTTTCCAGCAAGTACTGGTGCAGCACCCACAGAGACATCTTTCCTATTCAGTGAGCCATGGCTGTGCTCCCTCCAAAAAGTTCTTGATCTCATCCCTGGGAAGAAGTGGGTATTTTTCCCTAGGGGACCCACCTCAGCCCTAAAGGCAGTGGCTTCTCCTTATATCTGCTATACCTATGTTCTGTAGAATTCTCTTTACTTCTGGCTAGCCAACACCTTGTTACTTCAGTCCTGTTACAGTGACTAGTTCTTGACTGAGCATGGTGGCTTATGCCTGAAATCCCAGCACTGTGGGAGGCCATAGGACTCCGGAGGATTACTTGAGGCTAGGAGTTTGAGACAAACCTGGGCAACATAGCAAAACCCCTGTTCTACAAAAAATACAAAATTATCTGGGAGTGGTAGTGTGTGCTTGCCTGTAGCCCCACCTAATAAGGAGGCTGGTGTGGGAGGATCATTGAGCCCAGGGGGTTGAGGCTGCTGTTAGCCATGATTACACCATTGCATTCCAGCCTGGGCAACAGAGTGAGACCCTGTCTCAAAAAAAAAAAAAAAAAAAAAAAAGACAACAACAATAATAATTCTTTATATTTGACTTTCCTTATTCAAATTATTATGTGGTTTCTTTATACTGACTGGACGCAGACTGATTCATCCCCTTTGCTCTGAACTTCCTCAAGAAATCATGAGTGGTAAGAGTATTTAGCCTGTTTATTTTCTTGCGTTATGAAAGTTAATCCTAAGGTTATTCCCATTTCCACATGACAAAAGGCACATTTGGGTGAGAATATGTCAGGCTTTTATAAAGTGATGAAATTGTGTCTTCCAGGCCTTTGCAAATTAGAAACAGTATAGATTGTCATGGAAAGTGAGGTTAGCGAGTACGAGAGGAGGGGGAAGAGGACAGGATTAGAACTGTGGTTGGCCTTGTGGCATCCAGTGGGCTGGATTCCCAGATGATTTGACTTTAGATCTGACTATACTTCTCGTTACCTTTTACCCATGCTTTTCATTTTTCACATTTCTGGAACTTGTGTTTTCATTTTCCTCTAGAGCCCTAATGGCACTTTTGCAATTCAGAAACATTTTATGTGTGATATAAACATTTCATGTACATTTAGCTATTTTAGTGGAATCTGAGATCTGTTACTCTGGTGACTACCCATAAGACAGTTTGAGGCTGTGGTTTCTCTCTCTCTCTCTCTCTCTCTCTCTCACACACACACACACACACACACACACACACACACACACACAGATTCAGAGAAGATTTTATTTAAACGATATGAATTTGGCTGGGTGCAGTGCTGTGCACCTGCAGTCCCAACTATTTGGGACACTGAGGCTGGAATATTGTGAGTTCAAGTCTATACTGGGCAAAATTATGAGACCCTTTCTCCAAAAAAAAAAATAAAAAAGGGCTGTGATTTTATGTCTGTGATTCCTTCTTTACCTGGTTCAGTTCAAAGGTGTGGAATTGCCAGCCACTTTGGTTTCTTTTATAAGATTTTGGAGGTGCCGTTTACCTTAGTGACTTCTAAAACCCTGCTATGGCTGGTTCCTTTTTGTTGTTGTCATTTTGTTTTTGTTGGTTGTTATTGTTTATTTAAAACAATCACATTATAAGGCCTCGTACTTAGCCTTAATCCTATTTTTCTAATTATGCTTGTACGTTCAAGTGCTGTACTCAATAGATTTTCTTATTAATTCCTGATTTTTTGATGACCATTTGTGGTAATGAATGACTTTTTCTCTGTCCTTATGCACTGCAGTTCATATTACTGCCTTATGTATATATGCCTGTTTCCACAACTCTTAGCTAACTTCTTCAGGATATGTTTTTTTTTAATTACACAGCTGCATTGAGGTTTGTTGAGTGCCAGCATGCTTTCCTCCCTTCTTTGTCCTAACAGACCCTAGATTTTCTTTCAGTAGTCACTGTTGTATGGGCTCTGGGGAACACTGATCCTTACCTCTAGCTCCTGACTTTGATTGGCTTAAGGAATCTGTTTTATTGATTGGTCACAGTCATTGGTTAGGAATGGGCATAAGCTCAAGCAAATCCAGTCTGAATACATCTGAGATCTGTCTCTTACTTGGAATGCTGGAACAGAAGTATGTACTCTCTTTTGGGTAGTATGGATGTAAGGTGACTTTTGTAATGGCTAAAGCTATTTTACTATCATGAGGGAAGCAGGATGGAGAGATAGATCAACTGTGAAGTCTGTCCTGTTTCTGGACTTGCCAGTTTCTTGAACCAACAGATCCCCTTTATTTTATTTTTATTTTTATTTTTATTTTGAGACAGAGTTTTTCCCTGTCAACCAGGCTGGAGTGCGGTTGCACGATCATAGCTCACTGCAACCTCAAACTCCTGGGCTCCAGCAATCATCCCACCTCAGCCGCCTTAGTAACTAGGACTACAGGTGTGCACCATAATGTCTAGCTAATTAATTATTATTATTATTATTGTAGAGACAGGGCCTTGCTATGTTGCCTAGGCTGGTCTTGAACTCCTGGCCTCAGGCTATTCTCCTGCCTGGGCCTCCCAAAGTGCTGGGATGAGAGGTATGAGCCACCATGCCTGGCCTGTCATTATTGTTTTAGCTGGTTTTGCTTGGTGCAGCAGGTTCATTTAAAGCTTACTAAATATTTATATCTTTACTCACATTTCTCAGTTCACTTCCAGCTAGGTAGGACATTGTGATCATTCTAGCCAATAGGTTTTAAGCAGGTTACTTCCAGGTAGAAGGATTTAGTAGCAGATTCATGAGCTAGCTGTCTCTGCTTTTTGCAGTGGTGATTATGGAGGCTAGGTGTTGAGATGTTTGAGCACCTGTCATGTTGGATCCATGAGTGACTGTGGAGCAGAACACTGCCCTCACGCCACAAACATGGATGTCCCACATACATGTTGGACATATAGTATGAGAAAAAGTTACTACATCATAACTTAGCCTATCTTGATGAATAGAGTTGGGTTTTCAATTACTAGAAACCAAAGGCATCCTACATGATACAGTATAATCTTGTAATTCTTGGTGTGTATATGGTGATTTACAATGTATGCAGATTATACATTTTAATCGATTGGTAAGACACTTATCTGAAGGAATCAGTTATATTTAGCCCTAGCTTTCTGAATTTGGGTACACCAAATTCCTTAGCCTACCTACCCCTACATATCAAAGGTTATAATAAAACAGTATATAAAATATAGATTTGTACAAATGATATGTAATGTCTGCTTTTCTTGAAAGCTGTTAGCTGTGAATTTCTAATCATAGGCCTTAAGAGTGAGTAATCCTGTATTAGTGGTATAACAGCATGCATCTTATTTATGAAGTAGTATTTTCTGCAGTATTTGGCACCAAGAAGAATATCCTGTGTTTCTGATTCTGATTAGTATCATTAGAATTTTTAGTCATTACGCTAAAAAAGTTCTCAAAGCTAGTGGAACTTTTGCTTGATGATAAGTTTTTTGATAAGTGGTGATTTTTTGAAACTATGTAGCCAGTTTTAGGAGTAACATATAGAAATATTTTTATATGAAATGGTATAATATGATTGATTTTATCTTAAAATTGAGTAGTTGTAAGGAAGAAAAGTGCCATACAAATATCTTTTTCTTTTTTAGAGATGCGTCTCACTCTGTCCCCCACGCTGGAGTGCAGTAGTGCAATCATAACTTGTTGCAGTCTCAACCTCCTGGGCTCAAGTGACCCTCCCACCTGAGCCTCCTGAGTAGCTGGGGCTACAGGCATGAGGCACTGTTCCTGCCATTAAAAATATCTCGAATTTTGGTAGCGACATTCCTTTGAAGATATTAAAAGCTAGAAATTTGTTTCATTATATCAGTTTCTGGTATCTTCATTTAGTTCTATGAGTGTGTGCTGTGCTTATCTATTGTTTGCCTAAAATTGAACTAAGTCCTTTTGGTTTTAAAGTAAGTCTAGGCTGTGTGTGGTGGCTCATGCCTATAATTCCAGCACTTTGGGAAGCTGAGGGGGGTGGATCACTTGAGTCCAGGAGGTCAAGGATGCAGGTCGGCTGGGTGTGTTGGCTACTGCCTGTAATCCTAGCACTTTGTGAAGCCAAGGAGTTCGAGACCAGCCTGGCCAACATGGTGAAACCTGTTTCTACTAAAGATACAAAATAAATTAGCCGAGTATGGTGGCAGGTGCCTGTAATCCCGGCTACTTGGGAGGCTGAGGTATGAGAATTGCTTGAACTGGGGAGGTGGAGGTTGTAGTGAGCTGAGATTGCTCCATTGCACTAAAAAAAAAAAACAAAAAATTAAGCCTAAGTTGTTTAATTTAAAAATAATTTGAGATTTAAAAATGTATCTGTTTTTGAGACAAAATGATGAAAATAGGACAAGTATTTGGTTACATTGTTTTGTGGCTAAAGTGGCTATGACTAAATGACTACATGTTAGTTATTTTAAAAACATTGTTACTGAGGTATTATTGATGTACATTAATGGATTAGTATTGTTATCATGGGAGAGGTTTGTTATAAAATCGAGTTTGGCCCTCTCATGCTCTGGCACTGTGTGATGCCTTCTATTGTAATGTGACCCCTCAATCTTAGACTTCCCAGCCTTTTGAACTGAGAGCTGATAAATTTCTGTTATTTATAAATTACCAAGTTTCAGGTATTCTGTTGTAGCAGCACAAACAGACTAAGGCATTTGAGCAACAGTAAGTCTGAGTTGCCTTTCAGCAGCAGCTGGCAGGAGTGAAATCCTGGCTGTCTTCTTTGCAGTTAAATGGTCTACCACTGAACTCTAGCCCCTGGCTGTCTTCTTCGGACAGTGCTGTTTTGGAGTTGCCACAAGCCCATCTGATTGCTTTACTCATTTAACTTATCTGTTGTGGACATTTGAATTTATGACCTTTGTCTAAAGTAATTTACTAAGTTTTGAATAATTTTGAAATGTATTCAGTTGTTAAACTAACACTTAGAAAAAAAATGGACATATCAGATCAAATTTGTCATACTTACTGAGGAAATTACTGCAATAATCAGGGCTCTCTGGTGACTTCTACGTTTCACATCTGTAGAAAAGATTATTATTACTCCTGAGCAGTAAGATACTATATATCCTTTATAAATGAGAGCTTTTTTTCCTATTGATTTTATAAAAATGCATTGGTTTTATAAGCATGGTGTTTTTTTTTTTTGAGACAGAGTCTCACTTTATCACCAGGCTGAAGTGGTGCAGTGGGGCGATCCCGGCTCACTGCAACTTCTGTTTTCCGATTTCAAGCAATTCTCTGGCCTCAGCCTCCTGAGTAGCTGGGACTACAGGCACACACCACCACACCCGGCTAATTTTTTGTATTTTTAGCAGAGACGGGGTTTCACCATGTTTGCTAGGATGGTCTCCATCTCTTGACCTTGTGATCCGCCCGCCTTAGCCTCCTAAAGTGCTGGGATAACAGCCGTGAGCCACTGCGCCCGACCTTTTTTTAACTACTTCTTTTGGTTTCTTAGTTTATTTTTAACATTACTTTGGGCAATAGCCCTATTAAAAGTGCTTTATACTTTCCAAATTCTTTTCTTTCTTTTTTTATTGCACTTTAGGTTTTAGGGTACATGTGAAGAACATGCAAGATTGTTGCATAGGTACACACATGGCAGTGTGATATGCTGCCTTCCTCCCCATCACCTATATCTGGCATTTCTCCCCATGATCTCTCTCCCCAACTCCCCACCCACCGCTGTCCCTCCCCTATTTCCCCCCTACAGACCCTAGTGTGTGATGCTCCCCTCCCTGTGTCCATGTGTTCTCATTATTCAACATCCACCTATGAGTGAGAACATGCAGTATTTGATTTTCTGTTCTTGTGTCAGTTTGCTGAGAATGATGGTTTCCAGGTTCATCCATGTCCCTACAAAGGACACGAACTCATCGTTTTTGATGGCTGCATAGTATTCCATGGTGTATCTGTGCTACATTTTCCCTGTCCAGTCTATCATCGATGGGCATTTGGGTTGGTTCCAGGTCTAAAAATATGGAACACTTCACGAATTTGCATGTCATCCTTGCACAGGGGGCCATGCTAATCTTCTCTGTATCATTCCAATTTTAGTATATGTGCTGCTGAAGCGAGCGCCCAAATTATTTTCATATAGATTATATGGGATTCTCACAATAACCATCTGTGCTAAGGTAAGATAGGCATTTTTAAAAAAAGGAAAAATAGGGCTGAGCACCTGTAGTCCCAGCATTTTGAGAGGCAGAGGTGGGCAGATCACTTGAGCCCACAGGTTTAAGACAAGCTTGGGCAACATAGTGAAACCTCATCTCTACAAAAAATACAAAAATGAGCCACACCTCCTGATGTGCAGCTGTAGACCCAGCTCCTTGGGGGGGTAAAGTGGGAGGATCATTTGAGCCTGGGAGCTTGAGGCTGCAGTGACCTGTGGTCATACCACTACACTCCAGCCTGGGTGACAGAGCAAAACCCTGTGTCTAAAAAATAAATTTAAAAAATTAGAAAATAAAAATAGAATGGGGCCCTTTTCAAAAAAATTACTTTGGCTCATAATTAGGGAATTCCCAAGAGATTGCCCAAGAGAGGATAGTTACTGACAAACTTCTTGGGTTAATTGTATGTGTACAACTTTTAAATATGTCTTAATTATTATGATGAGATAACCTTTTCAATAATCAAAAGAGCTGGATATGTCTGGTTACCCAGACCTAACTGATTTTAGCAGCAAACATTCACCTTTGATAATAGCTTCTCTTTGAAACGTTTACAGAGAAGGAAACTGAGTTTAATGGCAAAGCTGTTGACTGTTACCCAGGGAAACTAACTCCTGTCTGGTGTTCTTTTTGTTGCACCAATAGTTCCATGTCCAAGGGTGGCTGAGCTTCCTATTGAAGCATTCTTAAGCAAGTCTTTCTCAGGCTTTCTGTTGCATCTTTCTACTGTGTAAATAGGAGCATGAGGAGAAATGTAATCTTTGAGCACTGCCCAACCAGTTTCTGCTTGGTAACGTGCCCTGAGCCCCTCAATGAATGCCAGCAAACAAATTAGATCCACAGTGTATTTGACATGCATATCTTTTCCCCAAACAAAATTCAAATTTCACAAACACATACTGAGTCATTTCCCAAATGTTTGTATATGAATGGAAGTTTTTGTCCTGTTCTTCTGTAACTAACACCATAAAACTTCTGAAGGTCCTTGATGCATTTATTGTACAATGTTAATCCAAAACAAAACTTTATTCTGACTAAACATGTAGCTATAGAGAGATACCAAACTCATTTTTGTTGATCGGTACAACATGTTTGTACCAACCAGATCTAAAAAATGTGTAAAGGAGTGCCATGCTATAAAGACCTTATTACAGTTGTAAACACCAGTGCAGCTGTTACAAATCTAGCAAAACCTCAGGTTAAACAATTTCAAATTTACTGAAGATGACATTCCAGGCCCAGTTTTCATAACATAAACAGTCTAGGACATGCCTTTGAAATGAGTGGGATTGTCATTAATATTAATGCCTCTGAATTCAAGGCTGAGAAGTCATTTCTTTTCAAACTTTATTTTCACTTCTAATTTTGGAATAAAATATACTTTTAGCCTGAAGTATGGCATGTCTTCTCACAGCCTGAAAACATTTGATCCTGTTGCTTTTGAATTGTAGGGGTGCAAAAATACAGTATAAGTCTTTTATTCTTTATGGTCATTTAACTTAAATGAGTTGGTTAGAATTAAAGTTGGCAAAAATTAACTATTAATGGAATCCAATTGCATTGTTCAATTAAAAAATGAGATGCTAAAAATAGTTGCTGTTCTAAGGATTGTATTAGTGTGACATTTTAGAATGCTGTATTTAAGGAAAGAATTTTATTCTAAGTGATTTGAAGCGCATTTTTTGTGGTCTTGTCTTTCATCAAGACAAGGTAGGACAAGCATTCAAAACCTGTGCCAGTCTTAATCGATTTTTTTTCTTCTTAGTTTCCACTTAGTGGGACATCTGGTAAGATATCATTTTGGCCATATAGTCATTTCTAAAGCTACTTTCTGTGCTTTGATTTCCAATTAAGTCTTATGTGATATTTGTCAAATTTAAGAGTATGTAAGGGTCCACTGGAAGCTCTGAATAACTGGGCTTTGGCCTAATTCTTGTGCATGGCCATATGTGTGGGGTTCTTTTGTTTTGTTTGCTTGTTTATTGGTAACTGAATTAAAAAATTCCATTTCCCTTTACTGAATTTTTTTTGTTGTTGGACTTTGGGGAAACCTCTAAATTGGATAATAGAGCAATTAAATGACTGTTTGTAAGCTATCCTCAGTGCTCTATTAAAGAGAGGCAGCATTTATCAAAAGAAGACAGTTGAATTTCTTTTGTTTAAACTTGCTTTTGAAGTTCTGAAATTCTGTTAATTTTCTGATGAAAATTGAGGCCAACCATTGTCAAGTACCGTGTTGTAACCTCAAGTTGGTAACTGTGGAAGCACTAGGTTGATGTGGTAATAACTTTCAGAGGAACTTTGGCTGTTTTCATCAATGTAAAGGACACAACAGACTGCATCTGTTTGCTTTCACCTCTGCTTTATTTCTTCTGTTTTCCTTTTTTTTTTTTTTTCTTTTTGAGATGGAGTCTTGCTTTGTTGCCCAGGCTGGACTACAGGGGCACGATCTTGGCTCACTGCAGCCCCTGCCTCTTGGGTTCAAACGATTCTTGTGCCTCAGCCTTTCAAGTAGCTGGGATTATAGCGCACAGCCTGCCTATTTTTCTTTTTCTTTTTAGTAGAGAAGGGTTTCCCCATGTTGCCCAGGCCGGTCTTGACCTCCTGGGCTCAAGTGATCTCCCACTTCAGCCTCCCAAAGTGCTGGGATTACAGGCGTGAGCCACCACTCCTGACCTCTAAAAAAAAAAATTAAAGAGGTTGTGGAGGTTTCTTTGAATTCTTTTGGTGTTTTAAAAAATGTTATATTTTGAGAAGAAAACCTGGGCAATCCAAAGTTTTAACCTGTTTAAAAACTTTTTTGCAGTTGCCCTGAAATTTTCCAACACTGTGCTTCATTCTTCTATCCTTTCTTGATATTGGGTCTTCTGTTTACTATATTTTCTTTCTTGGTTTTCTCCTTCCTCTTGGTGTGGAGCAGATGCTCTGGTATCTTCCTAAAGCAGAATGTGTGGGAGTTGAATTATTTCTAGTCACTGCGTATAGAATGTTCATCATTCTGGTGACATTTAATCGATAGTTTGGATATAGAATTCCAGATTGGAAATAATTTTCCTTTAGAATTGTGAGGCATTATTTCATTTCCTTCTACCTTCCTGTGTTTTTACAATTTCATGATGATGTGCCTCCTGTGGGTCTCTTCTCGTTCATTTTCTTGGTCAGCCCTTTCAATCTGGAAACTCCCATCTTTTAGTTCTAAGAAAATTTTTGTTGATTATGTCTTCCCTTTCATATTGGAACTCATTACAGGAAAACTAGTTAAGGAAGAGTAGAGGGTTGTGTTATGGACTGAATTGTGTCCACCCCTCCCCCATTCATATGTTGAAGCTGAAGCCGTAACCCCCAATGGGACTGTATTTGGAGACAGGGCCTTTAGGGAGGTATTAAGTTAAACAAAGTCATAAGGGTGGGGTCTGATAGGACAGGTGGACTTACAAGAAGAGGTAGAGGGAGATCTCTCCCCACATGAGTATGAAGAAGAGGTCATGTGTGAACATAGGTAACTGCCTACATACAAACCACAAAGAGGGCCCTCATCAGGAACCTGATAGGCCAGGACCTTGATTGTGGACATTTCAGCCTCCAGAATTGTGAGAAAATACATTTCTGTTATTTAAGCCACTTCATGTGATATTTTGTTATGGCAGCCTAAACTGACCAAGACAGGTTGAGGTCAGGCTAGGACCTCAGCTTTATCAAAGTGAACTGCATGCATTGCAAGAGAATATGAACATGGTGCTGGTACACGTGTGTGTGTTTTCCTTTTTGACTGTTTTCTTTTTAAACTTGGCTCACTCATCTGCATACCACCCTTTGTGAGTTAGCATAACTCATTAACCCAAGGTTCTAGATCTGTGCTGACCAATGCCATAGTCAGTAAGTACATTTGACTGTTTAAATTTACATTAATTAAAATTAAATAAAATTCAAAATTCACTTCCCCGGACGCAGTAGCCACATTGCATGTGTTCAGAAGCCACATGTGGCTGGTGCCTGCAGTACTGGATGGACAGATAGAGCTAGAACCTTTCCATTCTTGCAGAAAGTCTGGCTGTACAACCCTGTTCTAGATACTTGACTTACACCTCTCCCCTCTTTTTTTTGTCCAGTGGGTGTGAACTTTTTTTTTTTTTTTTGAGATCGATTCTCACTCTGTCGCCCAGGTTGGAGTGCAATGGCTGCAATCTCCGCCTCCCAGGTTCAAGCAATTCTCCTGCCTCAGCCTCCCAAGTAGCTGGGATTACAGGTGTGCATCACCACGCCTGGCTAATTTTTGTATTTTTAAGTAGAGACCGGGTTTCACCATGTTGATCAGGCTGGTCTCAAACCCCTGACCTCCTGATCCACCCACCTCAGCCTCCCAAAGTGCTAGGATTACAGGCGTGAGCCATCGCTCCTGGCTGGTATGGACTTTTTTAGGTTCAAGCCATACTTACAAGAATTTTTAGTGGACATGTTCAAGGTTTTAAGACAACATTAAGAAGTGAACAACCATTATAGTGCAAACTCTGCCAAAGTGTCATGTGCATACTGTGTCTATGACAGCGTCTGCAGTGATCATGCTATTCATTTGGCCATGCTTCTGCAGTATGGCCCTTAGAAGAGCTGTTTTCTACCCCTACTGGGCTTTCTGACATGTTTGTAGGACAGAGAATTGCAGGAAGCAGGCCTTCATGTCTGAGCCCTGCTGCTCTGGTTGCTGTGCTGAATGTTGCTGTGCTGTCTCCTAGAAGAGGTAGACAGGTGCTTTAGAAGGAACTGTCAGAACCCCACTGCTCTGCTGAGCACTGCTGAGTCTGAGGATTCGCAGGCTGAGGGCAGGTCTGTGAAAGTGGCCTATGTTCTGGAATTGCTTGGAACAGATTGTTTCCTGAGATGACAAAAAGTATAATTGTGGTCAGAAGGGTCACTGATCTCCCCTGGAACCTACTCCACTAGGCTGTGTCTAGGTAAGAACTGGTCTCAAGAATCCTCAAAACAGCCCTTTGAGGTAGGTATTGTTTCACTCCTGAAGAGAAGTGAAGTTGGCACTCAGAAATTTCACATCATTTGCCCTGGCTCAGTGAATGAACGAGTGAATAGTGATGCCAGGTTCAGACTTTTCTGCTTTTCTTTAAAACTTGTGTTTTTTTCTACCAGAATGCAACTAGTCTTGGCCAGTGGCACCTTCTCTCGGCCACGTGGGATCACCTCTCCTAAAGCTGGGCTCTGGATTAAAGGGATTGTTTTGCAGATTCATTAAAATAAACACGTTTAATTCAGGGTAAAAACTGAATGATCTGGAAGATCTTTTCGTTTTATTTTAAAGGACGGTTATTTTTATTTCAATTTAATTGAAAAACACAGAAAAAAAATACAACAACAACAACAAATCCCAGGCAGGGCATGGCCAATCATGCCTGTAATCCCAGCACTTTGAATCGCTTAAGTCCAGAAGTTTGAGACCAACGTGGTCAACATGGTACCACCTCAGCTCTACAGAAATTTAAAGAATTAGCTGGGCATGGTGGTGCATGCCTGTGGTCCCAGAAGGCTGAGGTGGGAGGATCGCTTGGGCCCAGGAGGTTGAGGCTGCAGTGAGTCGAGACCATTCATGCCACTGCACTCCAGCCTGGGTGATAAAACAAGAACTTGTCTAAAAAAACAAAAAAACCCAGAACTAAAAAAACTAAAACCCCAACAAATCCCTCACAGCACTAGCGCTTATTTTGAATACTTCCTGTACTTACATACAGAAATATTTTGTATGAAAATTTTATGATATTATAAATATTTTTCTGCAGCTTCCTTATTTGACTTTAGAATTTATGATAATATCATTTTGAGTCAGTCAGGAATATTCTTTGTACACTGCTAACTCCTCTGTTACTTTAAAAATGTGTGTGTGTGTGTTTTGATACTTATTGTTATACTGACTTTAGCCACTTTTCATCATTTTAGCCTTTAGGTCTATTTTTTCTTTGTGTGGTCTTAACCGAGAAATAATTGCAAGTGAGGAACAAAGTCTTAAATTTGGTGGCACTCACCACCAAATAATTCCAGATGTTTGCCTTCCCTCTACACAGAAAAAGCCTACTCTGATGCTGTATTTGTTCTCCTCCTGTCTTATTTCTCTTTCATTTCATTTAACTTTAACCTCAATACCAGACTTGTTTTGTGCAGTCCTTGGCCTGCTGCGGAGATATCTTTGCCACTGGCCCTCTCTCCAGCCCCCAGTCGCTGACGTGTCTCTTGGCAGTGAGTGTAAATGATGGTGGTCCTCTCATCCTGGCGTGGGAGCACCCCAAGTCAGCAGTAATATTTGGTATAACAAGTACCAGGGTGGGATAACCACATGTCCCTGGACTGGGATTTTAAAATTGTCAGCTGTCCTGTCATTTGTGGTTTAGAGATCAACTTGAGCAAGAGATTGAATTTATTTCTTACAGACTTCTTTTTTTGGTTATCATCTGACATTGCCTTATCAGGTATTTTGTAATGTATTTTATTCCTTTTTATTATTTATGGCCTGAATTTTCCTTTTAGTCTTTTACTTTGATCATTCTTTCTTATTTTTTCCTCCTTGTTTAGAATTCCTCAGACTTCTTCCCTTTCTTAATTAACCTTATCCTTACCAGATTTCCTCCTTATATTTCATGATACAGTTTTTCAGTGGATGGGGATAGAAGGCTGAGGTGAGGAAGGTGGGAGTATATTTGCTACTTGCTGATTTTTTTTTTTTTTTTTTTTTTTTGAGACGGAGTTTCGCTCTTGTTACCCAGGCTGGAGTGCAGTGGTGCGATCCGGCTCACTGCAACCTCCGCCTCCTGGGTTCAAGCAACTCTCCTGCCTCAGCCTCCTGAGTAGCTGGGACTACAGGCACGTGCCACCATGCCCAGCTAATTTTTGTATTTTTAGTAGAGACAGGGGTTTCACCATGTTGACTAGGATGGTCTCGATCTCTGACCTCGTGATCCACCTGCCTCGGCCTCCCAAAGTGCTGGGATTATAGGCGTGAGCCACCGTGCCTGACTGCTACTTGCTGATTTTTAAATATAAAGCAAGATATAAGGAACTTATTTCCTTTTTGATTCCCTATATTTGGGAGACCATAGAATTGGCTGACCACTAATATCAAGTGGCTTTTGTGTGCAGACCCTTACAAAGATATGACTGATAAAGTCCCTGCTTCTAGGATTTCATGGTGCATAGTGGGAGAAAAGACCAGCCCATGTAGACAGTGCCAGAAAAATATACCAGCAAAGGTAAACTAAGCTGATAGTAAAAAAGTGTGACTTCCATGACACATACATTGTCAGCAAATGATGGATAAAAATGGACAGACTTTGAGAAGGAGATGAGTTTTGAGTATACAGAGATACAGTGTGTGTGTGTGTGTGTGTGTGTGTGTGTGTGTGTTTGTGTGTGTGTGTGTATTTGAAACAGGGTCTCGCTCTGTCTCCCTGGCTGGAGTGCAGTGACATGAATGTGGCTCACTGTGGCCTCGACCTTCCAGGCTCAACCAGTTCTCCCACCTCAGCCTCCCATGTAGCTAGAACCACAGGCATGTGCCACCATGCTTGGCTAAGTTTTTGATGTTTTGTAGAGCTGAGGTCTCACTATATTGCCCAGGCTGGTCTCTAACTCCTGGACTCAAGTGATCCTCCTCCTCAGCCTCCCAGAGTGCTGAGATCACAGGTGTGAGCCACTGCAGGCCCACAGAGATACAGTATATTTGTGATACTGTTAGTAACTTTTATTTGACAGAGGGTTAAGTATTGACTAGGGGATAAAGCCTATCCTGGGTCTCAGAAAACAAGGTTTTGTTCCAAAAAGGCAATTAGATGTAGATAACAGTTTCAGTACTGAATTGGGTTCCTTTTTGCTAAAATGTAGTTTACATGTGGGTATCTAGCAATAGAGTCACTGTTAGTGAAGAAATATATATGTCTGTGACATACAGATGAACCACATACAATTTCTTAAAATAATGCATTCTTCATTTTTGTTGAAATCCTAGATGAAACTGGAAAAATTCCAAGTTTTATTGTTGCTCATTAGAAATTACAGGGATTTTGATATTGTGTAATTAAAAGTTCAGTAGATTTTGGAAACTACTTATTAATTGACCTCAGTTCTGCACAGTTTTGTTGCTTTGCAAAAGTACCCTTAAGGCTCAAATAAAGTTAAAAGTAGGATAAATGGTGTGTCAGACTAAAACTGTATTTTTTGTCTGTCAGCACTTAAATAGAACAACAAACTAGCTTAAGAACATGACTGCAATCTAGAATCTTAAAACCACATATACCATAGTATTTTTAAAGCCTGGAAGCAAAAAGTAGAATCACCGTGTTTTATAGCACTTTGAAATTGTGTCTGATGTTACTCTATGTCTGTGCTGTCCCGATACGGCTTTTGGATTGTGTTTGTGGTACAAAATGATTTCTTGTGTTTGTATGTTGCTTGGCTACACAGATGGTATCTGCTTCAAATCTACTAAATAAAACTAGAACAATGATTTTGCCAGTTTGTTTTGACTGATTTTTATTTATTTTGGATGGCTGTAGTCTTTGTGAAGATGGCAGACTAAACCTGGAAATGACAGCCAAGAACTGGATGGGTGGGCTACAGGTCTGCCGATTTACCTCAGCAGAATTTGTGCCGGTTCTCCCTCAGTACAAGATTTTTCTTCAGCTGAATCTCCACAGGCCACTCGAGACATCCATCACTCCTATATCCCTATTGTCTTTGGCCCAGTCCTTTTCTCATCCTCCCTGGATTATCTCATCCATTTCCATGGCTTTAGTTACTGTGTCTCTGTTGATGTTTCTACATCTGTGTTTTAGCTCAGGTCTGTTTCCTAACCTCATCTTCACATACCCACTGCTTTTTGGGACCTCTTCATTTAGGTGCCCAGGTCTCTCATACTCACTGTGCCCTAAGCTGAGCCTATCTTTTTATTTAAGTATGTTCCTACTCCTTTGTTCCCCTTTCAGTGTATGGTAGTATAACACACCTAGTTCTCTAATCAGAAACTTGAGCAACATCCTTACCTCCTCTCTATTCCTTTTTATTCAGTTCAGTCTAAACACTGGGTCGTGTGTTCTCCCTGATAAGCATCTCTTATCTGGGTGCTTTTCTCTATTTCTTCATGCCACTAGACTAGGCCTCAAGTCTACCCTGGTGGTCCATTTTCTATATTGGTTGTGTGATCTTTCTGAAAAACAAATCTGATTATATTACTTTCATGCTAAAAATCCTCCAGTGACTTCCCATTGCTCTTAGGATAAAGTCCAGAGGCCTTACCCTGTTTTGTAAAGTCCTTTTAAATCTACCTATTACTTGCATGAACAGGGTGACAGTCTTGGTAAAATTTACTTTTATAGCCTGAAGTCCCCCTCACACTTATCATGATGCTTTCTTTTCTTGTGAGAAGCAAGAAATTTTATTTTGACATGTTGCCCATTAGTAAACCACACTCAGATCTGTGTGTCCATCTTCCAAAAAATACATTATACACATTTCTACAAAGGGAGAAAACCTGTAATAGTTGTCAGGTTCTTTTGAGAAATCCTTTTGTAGAAGTTATGCTTGGTGTTGTTTTAATGTTTTTATTACAAAGTAGAGAGAGCCTGTCTGATGAATCTTACGCACATAAAGTAATGGAGGTGATTAGATATCACTACAGCCTTTCCTTTCTCTCCAGAAGAGGTAGTAAGAGTCAGCATCTGCTCAGTTGGAAGCAGTTGCCCAAACATGCCAACAAGAGTTGCGGGTATCTGTGTCTCATTCTAAGAAAGCAGGTTTCCTGAAAGTCTTTGGAAAGGAAGGAAGACAGGGAGGGAGAGAGGAAGGAAAGAGAGTAGGCAGGTGGGCCAGTCACCAGCAGAGGGATAAAAATGGTGACGTCAAAATATGAAAGCACCAGTAGAGTAATCCTTTGGCTGGCCTCTATCTCTAGATACCATAAAATGTTTATCTCCATTATTAAAAAAGAAGTCAATGTAGGTGCCTAAAGAAAGGAGGCATCCCTGATCTGGGCAGGATTCTAAACAATTGCCTTTTGTATTATTAGTCTGCACTTTGCTGAAAGTCCACCTTGCCTCAGCCTACTGTTCCCCTGGTGAGCCCCCACATATGGTTGAGGTCTGTCAGGTCCCTTTCTGGAAACCTTCCTCAACACCCAAGTCTGGGTTAAGGGCTCCACTTAGTCTCCCGTACCATGTAACACCTCTCACTCTGCAGTGTTAGTTTGTATTTTAAGTCCATTGACTATGACTAATGTTATTGTTTGAAATAAAAGAGATTTTAAGAGTTTCTTCAAGAGCATTGACTAGAGTCCTGAGACATTTCTCCATTCTTGAATATATGAAAGCCACGAGTTGCCTTTGAACTTCATTATAATCTTGAAAATTTTTAGACATATCAAAGGTATTCTGTGTATGAGAGCTAGCCTGCTTCAATCCAGTTGTGACTGTCTTGAGTGTGAATGTCAGTGTTCACATTTGATATTCTTTATTTTGGTGTATACTCCTGGTGTAAAGCCAGCCCAATTTTGTCCCAACACATGACCTGTGCTTGTTTGTCTAACTGAATACACCCTACCTGCTTTTTCTCCATTTTCTGTCTTTATATCCAAATTCCTACACTTGAAATATTCTAATCCACTAGATACTGAAACCCTGTTGGAAAATTCAAATTAATTACCCTTAGGTTAAAAAAAAGTACCTAAGAAGCTTTGTGGATTTGGCATGGTAACATATCAATTAAAAAAACTTTTGAAATAAAACTCACATATTTATTTTTAAAAACAACATATTTATTTTCAAATCTGTTGAGTTTTTACACCTTCTTCTTCAAAGTCTTCTTTGTCATCCAAAGACATGACATTTGAGGATCTGTCTCTTTACTGCTTTACTACTTTCCAGGCAATAAAGCCTCTTGTTACATTAAATTAGTGTGTCGAGGTCATGATCCTTAGTCATTTTAAATTGGAGTGTGATAGAGAGGTTTTAATATATTGTACAGTAGATCCTTGATATTTTCAAATTTAACAGTAGTTTGTTTTGATTTTTAAAATCACTTTATTGAGATATGATTGATATATTAAAAATTGTACATATTTTATGTATACAACTCAATGAGTTTGAGAATACATAATGAGTTTAGGGATAAGTGTATACCCATGAAGTTATCACCACCATCAAGGCTGTAAACACAGCTATCACCTCCCAAAGCTCCCCCCTGCCTCCTTTGTTATTATTTCCTAACCAGATATTTTAAAGGTTCAGAAAAAAATTTTTAAGTCTGATCCTTATGTAGTAATTCTGAAAAACTGTAGAAAACAGAGTAATAAAGTATAAAAGCAGAAACTAGAGATTGAAATGATACTCTTCTTATTACCATTATTTCTAGAGACAGGGTCTTGCTCTTTTGTCTAGGCTAGAGTACAGTGACATGATACATAGCTCACTGCAGCCTCAAACTTGTGGGCTCAAGCAACCCTCCCTCCTCTGCCTCCCAAGCAGCTAGGAATACAGGTGTGCACAACCACCCCTGGCTAACTTTTGTTTGTTTTTTGTGAAGATGGGGTCTCACTGTGTTGCCTGGGTTGGTCTCAGAATTCCTGGGCTCAGGTGATCCTGCCACCTCAGCCTCCCTAAGTGCTGGGGTTACACGCTTGCAACATCAAGCCTGGCCTGAAATGAGACTCTTAAAGGGAACAGAAAACAGTGAACAAAAAGAAGAGTCATTGGAAATTTTAAAAAAAAAATGAATTAAGTGAAAAGCCCTATGTCTGATCAAATAGAAGCACTGGATTCAGGTATCAACAAACTAATCAAGATGGAAGAGCAGAGGAAATTTCCTATGTTGTGCCCTGGCAAGAGCTTGGTAACCAAGAGATCAGGGGCCAGAGTGAAACATATTGAATGCATGAGCCAAGTGCTGGGACTCAGTTGACCTATAAGAACAAATAAGAAGAAATCGTGTAAATCCATGTAAAACACAAAACCATGGACACTTGTATTAACGTATAGCTTGTCAGTAGAATTTGCATCAGTGCATGCTAAGTTTAAGTCACAGTCAAAGCCTATTCAAAGAATAGCCTAGTGGTTTTCAAGTAGGTCGGCAGATAAACAAAATACATTGACATCTATAACTCTTAAGATCTGCTGTAACAAACAGTTATTATACTAGCCATACCAACTTTAATTTTCCTCCTATATACGATCTTGGTAAAGGCATCATGTTACATAAAATAGACATGATCAACTTGGATAATGAAACTGTAAATAAAATCCTGCTTTACAAATTATTATTACTGAAACAGCCTGTGGTTTAGAGAAAACAATAATGTTTTTAGATAAAAGAAATAATTATTCCATTTATTAATATTAAATTGCAACATTTTATTTTTATGTCAGAAATACCTGTTCTGTACAGAGATTATTAAGAACTGGGAACATGAATCTATGTTGCTGATAAATAAAGTTTCAGAATTCTTAAGATAAATTATGTATTCAGTTTGGGAAAATGGGGTGCCTTATCAGCTGGAAATACTGATTTTACCACCTTATGGCAGTGGTAAAAAGTCCATACCAAATTCTTTCTCTTGGATATGTATCTTGAAATTTTATGTGACAGAACAGAAATATATTTTTATTCAGGAAAAAAAATTGCAGAAATGTTATTCTGTGCAGCCGTTGTCTAGAATATGCCTGCCTTTTTGTTGTAGACAAAAAAGAGAATTTTCTAGTTTAATTCCTTGAAGAACGATTTGAATGGCTTCCACTTGGGAAATTATGTAATTTCATATTAAATAGCGGGTGGTAAGGTAGGCAGATGGAAATGTTCAGTTCATCCAGCATCATCAGATTGATTTGACAAATGGAATTCTTTTAACTCTGTGGAAAGCATTTTTCTCCGTTTATCCTTTGGCAGATGCGTTGTCTGTGGTTCCCCACAGAAGTTTGAGAGAGTAAATTTTGGATATGTAAATAGAAACAGCAGACGGGGGCATTGCCTCTGACAGCTGGATGGATCCACTGAGAATCTTAGGAGGGTGCTGTTATGGATGATGTTGGATAGGGCTGTTTAGAGAGACTTGAGGGAGGAATTAACCAATGTGAACATAAATGAGGACTGCACATGCTCAGAAAAAATGATAGTTCCTCCTTAAGAAGCTGAAGGATTTTAGGTTGAGGTTGCTGAAAGATTTTGCTCTTGATATGGATAAAAACAACAAAAAACTTACTTTTCATATTCATACTTCATTTCCTTTTGTGACCTGTCATCAGTGATTTGTGATGTGGATGAGCATGTGATATGTTTCTCAGTGAGTGGCTCCATCTCGTATATGATATGTGACTTTGGACAAGATATTCACCTCTCTTTTCCTTAGTTTCCACATTCTTATAATGGGATTGTGGGGATTAAGATATGTTTACAGTGCTTATTGTCCTTGGCATAGAATAAGCACCATGTAAGTGATAGCTGCTATAAAATAATAATAATTATGATTTTGGTAGATTGAGAAATTCCCTTAAGGAGGAAGCTGTTTGCTTCCTCTAATAACCTTAGTGTTGTTGACTTATTTTTATAGAAATAAGATACAGAATTCAGGAGCAAATTATTTAGTGTTTAAGATGATTTATAAAGATATGTCCATATTACCTTTTAAAAATTAAATTGTGAAAAATACTGCAGGTGCCCGCCACCATGTCCGGCTAAACTCTGAGCCTTTGTACATGCCAGGTAATGTGCTGTGGCACGGACACTGGGTCTGATGATGCTCCCCTTTTCTTTGCTTGCACAGTACTCAGCCCTCAAGACTCTTCTGGTTTGTGAAATCTTTCTTCGTGCCCCCATGCTATGTGTGTGTGCTGCCATTAGATCAATTTCGCATTATTTTTGGAATTTTTATTTGCATATCTGCTATCCCACTCAGTTGTGTGTTTTCCACACAACTATAAAATTTTTTGAAGATGAAAATTTATTTCTTTTCTTTAGCTACAGTGCCTGCTACATAGCAGGTGTGTTTAGGTGAATGACTGAAGGATAAATAAATCATACTGGACGTGATGGTATTCAAAAGAAAACAATGCTTCTCTTGTTTTCCCTGTAAGGAGCAAGGAAATCTTTCCTGGAAGCCCCCACACCAGACATCTCCTTGTATTGGCCCAGGATACAGTCACTGACAAGAGAACAGAATTTCCCTAGTTGGCTTAGGTGGAAAAGGTATTTTGTGTTTAACCACAAAGATCACTGCACTGGTTACAAAAATAATACATGATTATTATAAGAAATTTATGAATTAATGAAAAGTACAACAAAATAATCTAGCATTACACAAAGAAAACTGTAGTTATTGTGCTGTTTGCTTTCTAGTTTTTGGTTGTATATGTATATGTTTGTGTGTATAGAAGAAAATTGCAATCATGTTGTATATAGTGTTTTATAGTCTTAATAGTCTAACATAAGCAGTTTTCCATACCATTAAATCATATTCTTCTGAAATGAGACTAATGGCTTAAATTCTTTCATATGGCTGTATTACAAATTATTTATTTGCTTGTTGTTGGATTCTTTAGATTGTTAGCAGTTTTTTCACTATCGTAAATATGCAGTGAACATCCTTTTATATCAGTCATGTACATCTCTGGTTATTTCCTTACACTGAATTCCTAGAAGTGGATTAATGAGTGAAAGGGTACAAACACATTCAAAGTTTTTTGATATACTTCTCTGATTATCCTTCAGAAAACTTGGACCAATTACATTTCCAGAAACCTGCATATGAGTGGCTATTTAACTCTATTCTTGCCAGTGTTGGGAATTTTTTTCTTTTTCTTTTTTTTTGAAACAGGATCTTGCCCTGTTGACCAGGCTAGAGTGCAGATCACGGCTCACTACAGGCTCAACTCCCTGGGCTCAAGCAATCTGTGAATTATGTTTTCATCGCTAATTTTATAGGCAAAGGTGGTTTCACTCTGCTTTTCTGACTCATAGCGTTATTTTTCATTTAGTCAGCATTTAGTTGATATTTGTTGAAAGATAGAAGAAATCAGTGTTTCTTGATGTATATATTGTTTATTCACATCTATTATTGATATTATTTTGGCTTTTTTATAGTGATCTATAAAAAGTACGTAAGATGTACTAGTATTAAGTGTAAAACTCCATATAATTTATGACATTCTATTTTCAGTTTGTTATTCTGGATATTAGCTTGTTTACTTTATGGTATTACAGTAATTAATAAATTATCTCACAGCCTAGTCTGAGATTGATTCCATCATAGTTACATTCTTCCTGGAGCTCCTAATTACATAGAGACTTCGTTTTTGGTTCTGACTGAGAAATAAATTATTTCTTTCTTGATTCCTTTATATTATTTATTACATGTCTGTGATTTTTCTCACAATCCTTTTCTTGGGAACATACCATTTTATCTATCTTCATATTCTTCCAGATATCAAAATCTTTTTTCTCTATTTAGAAGAAATGTTAAATTATTTTCTTTTTATGCTTTCTCCCTTATTCCTTGGCTCAGATTTGTGTGTGTGTATGTGTGTGTGTGTGTGTGTGCGCATGCGTGTGCATGTGAGCGAGAGAGAGAGAGAGAGAGAGGGAGTCTCAGCTCAAGTAAACAGTACTTTCCTGTGCTATTTGTTAACAGCTACAACTGCTGTTTATTGTTAATACTTATCTCATTTAATCTTCTTTTGTCATTTAAGACTGATACATATCATTGTGTTCTTCATTTAGAGAGAAATGAACTATTTTGGGCCATACTGCTAATAGTGCTGTGTGTATCAGAGCTGAGATTAGAACCTAGTTTGCTAGTGATATGTTTGGATTTCAAATTATAAACTGTACTGGGTTTAGTCTTGCACATAAAAAGAGGCTGAACTGAAGTTTCCAAGATGTTGAGAAATTTATAGTTTATTTAAATTCGAATCTTGCTCTCAAGTACACTCTTTCGCAATTATTTGCAGCTAGAAAAGCAAAAGTCTTCAAGTATAATTTAATATAACCAATAGGAACCACACGACTTTTACAGTCATTTTTGTTAGATGCTAGTGTTTATACAACTCATGACTTGACAGCCGACCAAACTGTGTTATCCATCTCATATTAACATATTGTGAATGTAGCAGGAACTGGCTTAGCAAAATCTTGAAACCTCTAATATTTGTGGGATACTAAAGTAAACAACTTTGGGGCTTTCAGGTTTGTGTGATGCACAGCCTATCCAGGACATTAATGCTTACTCTCACTGTTGACTCCCTTGCTTTTGTGGACAGTTTTGCTGATGGGTGTTTAGGCTTACCAAGAGAGATTATTTCTGCATAGTAGAGGATTCTTGGAGAAAGCCATTGGTTTCTGCTTAGAAATGTGATAACTAATGATAATAGCTGATAATGAATGGGTGCTTACAATGTGCCAGGCAAAATTTAAATGCTTTATGTGTAATTAATATATTTTATTATTCACAGCAACCCTACTAGGTTTTTCCCATATTACAGATACAGAAATGGAAGCGTAGACTGGCAAAATAACTTTCCAAGGTCAGATAGCTACCTGGAATCCCTACTCTGTAGGGATTCAAACTTCGGCAGTCTGCCTCCAAGTCAGCCTTCCTAATCACTCTGTTATATTGACATTTATTAGATAAAAAGAAAGAGGCACAGGTGAGTCATAAGTGGCTGTTCGTGTTTTTGGAAAACATTTGACTTTATGCCTACTGGCAGCTTGAAACAATTAAGCTGGTGCCATTCCTTAAATTTTTATTTTTTGTTAAGTGAGTTATTTGCTTGCATCTAATATTATAATTGGAACATAGTGAGTAAAGTATACTCTTATGTTTGTACGAATTTAGGGTAAGCTGTATTTTCAGTAAAGAAAGTGGTCTTTGAGAAAGAAAGTGTTTGAAACAAAACTTTGAAGAGTGGGTTCAGAATCAAGATAACAGCCACAGAATGATAAGTAATTTGGTCAGTGCTCTGTGATAAATAGCAGAGACTGTGCCTTATTGGTCCTGTGCACCATGTTTAAAAGCTGAATGTTGCAGAAATGGCAGGCTAAATGTTTTGGAGTAACCCAAGCTGACTCTAGGCAGAATTAGTGTTTGGCATCTGAACATTTTGCCTGTCACTGGCACCTGTCTCATTCACCTTTTGTCATTGCCAGGTATGGCATGGTGCCTAACAACCTTTACTCACTGTCAAGTCCAGCTGGGTGTGGTGGCATGCACCTGTAGTCCCAGCCACTGGGGGAGGCTGAGGTGGGAGGATCCCTTGAGCCCATGAGTTTGAGGCTGTAGTGAGCTATGACTGTGCCACTTCATGCCAGTCTGGGCAATAGAGCAAGACCTATCTGTTTAAAACAAAACAACAACAAAAACAAGTTTCTCTTAAAATACTAGTATTAGTGTTTAATAAAAGGGATATTCTTTGTCAGGGTTTTTGCATTTAATAAATCATTCTCAAAGTTTGTGCTTTGGGGTTATTTTTGAGAGTTGACATCTATTGCTGTAAACTTACCTGTTAGAATTGCTTTTGCTCTGTCCCATAGGATTTGGTGTGTTATGTTTACATTTTCATTTGTCTCAAGAAATTTTTTAATGTCTCTTTAAATTTATGTATCTACTCATCGGTTGTTTAGCAATGTGTTTAATTTCTACGTATTTGTAAAGTTTTTAAGGTTTCCTCTTTTATTGATTTCTAGTTTTATACCATTGTGATCAGAAAAGATACTTGATATCTTTTTTTTTTTTTTTTTTTTTTTTTTTTTTTTGAGACACAGTCTCGCTCTTGTCACCAGACTGGAGTGCAGTGGTGTGACCTCAGCTCACTGCAACCTCCGACTCCCTGGTTCATGCAATTCTCCTGCCTCAGCCTCACAAGTAGCCGGGATTATAGACACGTGCCACAACCCCCAGCTACTTTTTTTTTTGTACTTTTAGTAAAGATGGGGTTTCACCATGTTGGCCAGGATGGTCTCGATCTCCTGACCTTGTGATCCGCCCACCTTGGCCTCCCAAAGTGCTGGGATTACAAGCGTGAGCCACTGCCCCGGGTCATGACTTTGATATTCCTAAATTTGTAAAGACTTGTTTTGTGGCCTAACATATGATTTATCCTGGAAAATGATTGATATGCAGTTGAGAAGAATGTGCATTCTGTACCTGTTGGATGGAATGTTCTGTAAATGTTTGGTAGGTCCGTTTGGTCTGGGGTATGGTTCATATCTGATGTTTCTTTGTTGATTTTTTGTTTGGATGATCTTTCCATTGTTGAAAGTGGGGTGTTAAACTCCTCTAGTAGTATTGTGTTACAGTCTGTTTCTTGAGATCTGTTATTATTGGCTTTATATATTTAGGTGCTCAGACATTGAGTGCATATACATTTACCCAACATCAGAGCACCTAAATATATGACATACACTTTTGCTGAATTGACCAACCCCATTGTCATATATTAATATAATGACCTCCTTTGTCTCTTTTTACAGTTTTTGACTTAAAGTCTATTTTATCTGATAAAAGTATAGCTACTCTTGTTCTGTTTTGGTTTCTATTTGCATGAAATATCTTTTTCCATTTATTCACTTTCAGTCTATTTGTATTCTTATAGGTGAAGCAAGTCTTTTGTAGGCAGCATATAGTTGGGTTTTGTTTACTTTTGCGTTTTAATCCATTTAGCTACTTTGTGTCTTTTAATTGGAGAATTTAATCCATTTACATTCAAAGTAATTACTGATAGGTAAGGATTTACTGATGTTGTTTTGTTAATTGTTTTCTAGTTTTGTAAAATCTTTTTTGTTTTTCTTCATTAGAGGTTAAGAGATTTTGTCTAGTAGTATATTTTGATTCCTTGCTTTTTATTTTTAGTGTATCTATTATAGGTTTTTGCTTTGTGGTTACCATGGGGCTTGTAAAAGTATGCCTTATAATTATAAAAGGTTATTTTATACTGTTAGCAACTTAACTTTGATTGAAAATAAAATACTCTTTAACTCCACTTCCCCATTTTGAGTTTTTGATGTCACAATTTATATCTTTTTATATTGCATGTCCCTTAACAAATTATTGTAGCTGTTATTTTTAATTGTGTTGTCTTAAGCCTCATAAAAAATACGTGATTTACATACCACCATTACATTATTAGAGTATTCAGAATTTGTGTACTTGCTTTTACCAGTGAGTTACGTACTTTCAAATGGTTTTGTGTTATTCATTGCTATCCCCTTCTTTCATCTTGAACTCTCTTTAGCATTTCTTGTAAGACAGGTCTGGTGCCGATGAATTCCATCAGTTTTGTTTGTCCAGAAGTCTTTCTTCTTTTCTTCATTTCTGAAGTACAGCTTTGGTATAGTATTCCTGGTTGATAGTTTTAATTTTTTTTTCTTTAGAACTTTCAGTATATTATCCCACTGTCTCCTAGCCTACAGTGTTTCTGCTTAGAAGTCTCCTGTTAGGCATATTAGTACTCCCTTATACATTATTTGCTTCTTTTCTCTTTCTGCTTTCAGGATCCTCTCTTTGTGTTTGATCTTTGACATTTTATTACAATATGTTGCGGGTAGTGTTATTTGGATTAAATCTGATTGGATACTCTTGATCTTCCTGTACCTGGATAGCTATAGCTTTCTCCAGGTTTGAAACACTTTCTGTTATTATTTCTTTAATAAGCTTTCTGCTACTTTCTCTTTTTCAAGGTTTCCCCCTTGAACACCAGTGACCCACATATTTGCTCTTTAGACTACCCCACAAATCCTGTAACTTCATTCCTTTTTCACGTTTAATTATGTATTTTCAATTAACCTGTCTTTGAGTTCACTGATATTCCTCTAATTGAACAATTCTGCTATTGATGCCTTCTATTGGATTTTTTATTTTGTTCCTTGTAGTTCTTAACTCTAGAATTTGTTTGATTTTTAAAAATTATTTCTATCTCTCTGTTAAATTTCTCTGATGAATTTGTGAATTGTTTCTGTCTACTTTATTGAAGTTAGCCAAAGTTCCTTAAAACAGGTATTTTGATGAAGAACTGGATGATTAAAGGGATGTAAAAAAAAAAAAAAAGAAAGAAAAAAAAACCAGGTATTTTGAATTTCTGTCAGGCAGCTTTTCTATAATCCCCTTTTTAGGATCAGTTACTGGCAAGTTATCTTGTCCCAATGCATGTTTTTCCTCCTTTGACCCACTGATTATTTAGTAGTGTATTGTTCAGTTTCTGTATTTGTGAATTTCCTTTGAAACTTCCTGCATTTATTTTTAATTTCTTTCTTTGTGATCAGAGCACATGTGTTATATTACTAATGCTCTTTTAAATATATTAAGACTTATTTTATGTCCTAGCATACGATCTGTTTAGGAGAATATTCCATGTTACCTTGAGAAAAATGTGTATTCTATTGGGTGGAGAGTTCTGTAGATGTCTGTTAGATCTAGTTGGTTTATAGTGTTATTCAAGTGTTCTGTTTTCTTGTTGATTTTCTTTCTAGTTGTTTTATCTATCACTGAAAATGACAGTGTGAAGTCTCTAGCTATTAATATTAAATTATCTGTTTCTCCCTTTGTTTCTGTCAATTTTTGCTTCATGAATTTTGGTCTTTAGTTGTGTCTGCTTATAATGGTTATATCTTCCTGATGGATTGACCATTTTATCATTAACAAAATGTCCCTCTCCATCTCTAATAACTTTTTGTTTTAAAATATATTTTTTCTGATATCAGTATAGTCACACTAAGTTTCTTGTTTTTGCATGTTTGCATGACATATCATTTCCATCGTTTTACTTCTAATTTGTTTGTATTTTTTACTCTAAAGTGTGTCTTCTATAGACAGCATATAATTAGATCATGTTTTCTTAAAGTCTGACAATATTTGTCTTTTGATGAGATTGTTTTTGTTGGGGTTTTTTTTTTGAGAAACACTCTTTTTTTTTTTTTTTTTTTTTTTTTTGAGACAGTCTTGCTTTGTTGCCAGGCTCCAGGCTGGAGTGCAATGGCACGATCTCGGCTCACTGCAACCTCCACCTCCTGGGTTCAAGCAATTCTCCTGCCTCAGCCTCCCAAGTAGCTGGGACTACAGGCGCACGCCACCACGCCCAACTAATTTTTGTATGTTTTTAGTAGAGACAGGGTTTCACCATGTTGGCCAGGATGGTGTCGATCTCTTGACCTCATGATCCACCCACCCGCCTCGGCCTTCCGAAGTGCTGGGATTACAGACGTGAGCCACCGTACCTGCCCTGAGAAACATTCTTTTTTTGAGACAGTGTTGAATTGTTGCTCAGACTGGAGTGCAGTGGCATGACCTTGGCTTACTGCAACCTCTACCTCCCAGGTTCAAGCAATTCTTGCCGCAGCCTCCGAAGTTGCGGGATTACAGGTATACAACACCACGCCCAACTAATTTTTTCTACTTTTAATAGTGACAGGGTTTCACTGTGGTAGCCAGGCTGGTCTCGAATTCTTAGCCTCAAGTGATCCACCCGCTTGGCCTCCCAAAGTGCTAGAATTATAGGTATGAGCCATTGCAGCCGGCTAACTTCTGTTGATTTTAGTGGTAAAAGTTAAGATGTGTTCCATCTCAACCTAAGATTTCCAAGTATTTTCTACAAATAGAAAAATATATCATTGAATAATGAAAACTTTTTTATTAGTAAATGATTCAAAATTGAATAAATGTAGTTTGTACATAAAATGTGTTAAAATTATGCTTTACTGCTTCAATAAAAAAGAGGAGGCTTGCTGGGATTGATAAGGAGGAAGGAGTCATTCTTTGGAAGGTGGTTGGTGAGTCAGGTGATGGACTTTTAAGGTGTGTGTTCAGCAGCAGAAGTGCTTAATAATATTAATAGTATTTTTCTCTGTGGATTTTGACTAATGTGGAAACCTTTGGTATATCAGTAGAACGGGATCTTGTAGCCAAAAAAAAAACAAGATATAAGTTTGCTTCCCTTTTTGTGATTTGCAATTCATACACCTCCTTGCTGGATGTTATATTAGTTTCCAGAAGCTGCTGTAGCAAATTACTACAAACCTGTTGGTTGAAGAGAACAGAATCATGTCTTGTCACAGTTCTGGAGGCTAGAAGTGTGAAACCTGACAGGGCCACATTCCGTCTGGGGACTCTTGCTTCCTCCCGCATCTGGTGGCCAGCATGGCATTCCTGGGCTTGTGCCTGCATCCCTCCAATCTCTGCTTCTGTCTTCACATCGCTGCCTCATCTGTGTCTGTCTCCAGCTCCTTCTGCCTCTCTCATAAGGATGCAAGTGGCCCACCCTGATATTCCAGGACAAGCTCCTTCTCTCAGGATCCTGAACGTTACCACTTTGTAGTTGTTACTGTACAAGGTAATAGTCATTCCTTTGCCCTATAAAGTAATATTCGCAGGTCCCATGTGCTAGCGTGGGAATGAGGTGGCGACATTTGGGCTGCGAATTCTTTGTTGTGGGAGACTGTCCTGTGCGTGGTAGGTGTTTCAGCAGTGTTCCTGGCTTCTGCCCACTGGATGCCAGTGACATCCTCCTCCCAGCTGTGACAACCAAAAATATCTTCAAACATTGTCAAGGGTCCCCTCTAGGGCAAGACTGTCCCTGGTTGATGACCACTGCTTTAACCTAATCAGAGCCCATTCTTATCCCATTCACATATGCTGGCTGGGAAATTTCCAGTCCTGTTAAGAAGGGGGAACGTGGAGAATGGATGCTGGAGAGGTGACTGCTCCTCTCTGCTACACCTAACATTCTGTTGAGGTCCACAAAAAAGTTGCAGCATTTTCATCACGACTAAGGCATGGGAGGGGTTATACATATAATGGTTCCCAGAGTGTCCCTACGAGACCAATAAAACATAGCAAAGCTACATGATAAGCAGGCTGAAATGTCTGTAAATTGTTCAGGTGAGTCTGTCTCAGGGTTTCTGTACTTGGCAATACCTAAAGCCTTCATGTAAAGCATGAAGGGCTCCAGAAAGAACCTGCTCTTTGCTTTCAGTTGTATTCCGTATGTTTAATATACAGCACAGCAGAAGCAATCAGCTCTCCCTGATGTTACTTATCCCATAAATTGTCTTTCCTTACGTCTACGTATTTTCTTCTTTATTCGATTTTTATTAAGAGATCATCTCATCTCCAGCTTTGCTGGTCTAGAACCTCTGTTCATCTTAAGCTCCTCAAGGAGAAAGGGACTATTATAATCATCTTTCAATGAGTTTGTGAAAGCAATTCCCCCCATTTCAGCACTGTGCCTCATTGGGCTTAAAATTTGACCAAATGACTTGACTTTACATACATCCTTCCCAGACCCTTTAGGACTACTACTGCTTGTCCCCTAGAGGTT
Source organism: Ateles fusciceps (assembly GCA_036589455.1). NCBI lineage: Eukaryota > Metazoa > Chordata > Mammalia > Primates > Atelidae > Ateles > Ateles fusciceps. Next base: position 790,811 of record JAZHEH010002996.1, on the reverse strand, counting down.
TTCTCTGCCTTTTGGAAAACAGGTAGGGGAAAAGGGATCTAGAAATAGCAGTATTCATTATGATAGCCAAAAATGGATAGAAGGAAAAGAGATTCATTTTACTGTGGTAATTAAAATGAGAATGGGAGAGTAAGAAGGCATGCTGCTGCTTTTTCAGGAGTCTTGGCAAATGTTCTAGTTTTAAAAGAGAAAGAGACATAGCCAACTAGGTTGAAATGATGTAGAGTTCATCCCTCCACAGTCATATTTTACTGAGCCATTTTTCAGTAAAGGGACTAAATTGTCCCTTGGAACTCAGTAGGTGGTGCTCTTGTGCCATAGCATAGCATCGGCTTTGGAGAGGTTCTGAGAGCACAGTGGCTGGTTCCAGGGCCTGTATCCTGTCGGTCCCCTTATGTAACTGCCAGGTGCACCACCTGGAGGGCATCACATGGCTGGTTTGGTGAGCTGCTTTCTGTCTTTGGAAATGAGGGGGTGAATTAGGGTCTTTACCTTCTCTAACCTGTCTGAGCTCTGCCTTCCAGGGGAACCTAAGTGAGAAGCTTACTGACCTTTTAAGGAAAAAAATTGTGACTCTATTCTTTATCCAAACAATTATAATGTGTTTTGTTACCAGTTTTCCAAGATTTTTTTTATTGTTATTCTTCCATGATTCCTTAAATCAAAGTTCCTTTCCACATAACTCAGGCTATCATTCTTGTTTATGTTTTCCTTTATGTTAATGTTTGTTTCCTGTTTTAGTTTCAGAGAAGATGCAGTAGAATGAAATATGTAGTAGAGAAATTTGGACATGATGAAGGAAAACAGGTGAAAGCCATCAAGTTCATGCAGCAGCTAGTAGTAACTTAGCTGACAATTGGCAGGAGCCCATTGCTTTACTCCTTTTCCTATATATAATGATATCCTTGGTCCAAACTTGGTTGTGATACCATGATGGTGAATAAGGAATCCAGTCAAGTCCACATTTGGTGATGCCGGAGAAGTGTGGTGGGCAAGGAAGATAAATTTAAATCCAGAGTGAGTTTTCTGTTGCAAGGAGGGCAAATCTGTTGCCAGAAGTTACCAGAAGCATTTCGGGGTCTGGTTTTCAGGAAGTTTCTGTAGGGGTTATATAAAGTGAAAGTTGCTTCACCTATATCCACCAACTGGTAGGAGAGAAGCAGAGTGCTAGTGGGACTCACAGCCTGGATGTGCTGATCTGAGCCATTCAGTCACCTGTGGTGTGGAAAGGCTACCGGCGAGGTCCGAGTAGGCCAGGCTGTGGGGCTGGCAGCTGAGCTCCTGAGCTGTGTGGCTGCAGATCCAGTGACATGCAGTGTGTTTTGGTAAGACAGAGTGCTTCCTCTCCAGTCTACTGTCCAGTATCTTGTGCACTGAGTTTTTCAGTTTTAATGACTGTAGTTCTGATTTACATACTTTTCAGTTGATTGTTTTTGAGCCATTTTTTAATTCTGCCTTTTTGGTTTATACTTTCTTACTCTTTTTTAATTAGCTTTTTAAAAAGCACCCTAAATATACTTGTTTTTGTTGGTGTTTTTAATCACCTTAAATATATTTTGTTGGGATTACTTTAGTATCTTAAGTATACTTTGCTGGGATATTTTAGCATTTAAATATACCCTTTGTTGGACTGATTAACTTCATCTAAAGTGAATTTATGATCTAATGTCTGATTTTGTTGCATTTATTTCTTTAGAGCTTTGGTTAAATGACATGTTTTGAATGAGGTTTTAAACAACTTTTTTCACTCATTCAGTCATTTTTCGTATTTCTTTCTCCCTCTCTGCACAGTCTCCCCTGTGTAGCCCCATTTCGCTTGTCTCTGTCTGGCTTCCATGGAGCTTGGGTGCAGAACCAGCTTTCACAGTGGGGGCTCCTGGGCAGTCACAGGCTACTTCATGGAGTGCCTGGTCCTGGCTGGCGGGTGTCCTCCATCCTGCCTAGACCACCATTCCATAGGCAGCAAGGAAGCTGCCAGCCCTCCTTCAGGCATGGAGGGGTAGGGCTCCAGTCAGCACCTTCCATTCCACCTTCCAACAGGGGGTGCTAGTTTCTTTCTCTGTCCTTTGTGCCTCTGTTTAGCCCCCAACCTTTCTAAGACCTAAACCTACAGTTTCATCGCCCTTTTGGATTCTAGTATAGGAGGGGCTGGCTGCTCAAGGTTTTGTCCTCAGGGCCTTGCTTCTTTGTGTTTCTGTCCCGTATCTGTTTCATAGAAATGTTTGTTTATTTTTTGTGTGTGCTTGCCTGTATCCTTTTCCTTTTTTATGTTTCTCCTCTCATTGCTGTATGTTTGGAGTAGAGAGATCCATCAAAGAGTGAATTGACTGTGCCATCTTAACTGGAAGTCATGTGAGCAGAGAGTTTTAAGGAAAAAAAGTCAGATATTTGGTTTTACATAGTACTAAAAGCTAACCACAAGAATGCTTCCTATGAGAGCTCAGTGACCCATAGTATGCATTTATTTAAACTCCACCTGAGGCTTGCAGGCCCTAAAAGATGAGTGGGATTAGGCAGGTGGGGTTTATTAGGATGCTGTGGTCCTCTATGCTAAAGATTTCACCTTCTATTTTTCATTTTGATGGTAATTTTTAAAAATTCATGTTTCCACACACCTAAATGCCTACAATTCTAACCAAGTAATGTCTTAAGATTTCAGTACCTGCAGCTGTGTTTGTATTGGTGCCAAGGAGCACTACTTTAAATACAGGGAGATATTACAAAAGAACAAAGGTGAAAATGTAAATAATGTGTTTGAGCTAAGAGACTGCCACTGCACAGTGGTTCTGAAGAGAAAAGTGATGGGTGAATTAAGCTGTCTCCCCAACATATGTTAGTACTGGCCAGTCAACAGAACCTGCCTGTCAGTACCAAGCTCACATGGTTAGTCCAAAGTGAGTTTCAATGACTGCATCATTGATCATGCTGAATTAATTTTGTCAGTTTAAATTTTACTCCTTTTGTATATTTTTTGGTATTTAATTCGTACATTTTTTGTTTTGTAGTTGTATAAGAATTATAAGCATAAGGTTTTTCTGCTTTATGTTTGTTAATATTTAACTAACAAGAAAAATGTCTTTAGATAATACTGGGAGCTCTCAATAGTTTTAAGTTTGAGACCCATGAGTCAAATGATAACTTAACTCTTGCTGTGCATTGCAGCAAGCACCTTGCATTTGATTTTGATGTCTTTAGCTCGCTCCTGCTCATGCTTCCTACCTGCTTAGCTCAGGGTCATTGCTGTCTGGGGTCTCTGACACTTCCTTGCCTGGCTGGTGCCCCTTCCTCATGCTCCATGCAGCCACCTGTGTTTCCTTCTCTCCCAGCCCTTCCCTATTAAGTGTTATCTGTTATGGGTCCCAATTTCTTCATTAGCCATAAGTTACTTGAGAGCAGGGAACACTGTCATCTTTCTGTTTGCAATGATTTTCAGGGTTCTTGTCATAAAATAGGCTCCTAATAAATGTATGGGTTTCCTTGTTTTTGTTTAGGTAGCAATAAGTTACCTGTGGAACCAAGAGGAGAAAGAGGCAGAAGTAACTTGGAGTCAAGTCACCAGTCACAAAGGCAAGAAGAAGCTTCCTAATATTTTGACAACTAATGTGCTCCTCAGCTCACTTTCTAACTGGTCTAACCAAAACCCAATAGTCTTACTGTCAGGTAAGTGAAGTTGAGGACAAGAATGCAAGGAAAGGAAGTAATCATTGTAACAGAACAGATGAGGGCAGGCTGATATTTTCGAGTCCGAATGATGGCTCTTCGGTGCTCTGATAGAGAACAAGATCAGGGGTTTCTGTCTCAGCAGCCTCAAAGGCGAGCACTGTGTTGAAGGGATGCTTTTACTCTGAAGCCAAGTTCAGAGAAGAAGCTCTTCTCCCACCACCGCTGGGGACATGGGTGGGAGAATTGAGCTTAGTAAATCCCCAGAGTTATCTGCTAGATTCAATTTACTTAATTCTTTGCAGAGTCATCTGAAGAGTATGTATACATATTCTGCACCTGGATTGAAGTTGCCTCCTCCAATTCCTTAGACCCAGATTTTGTTTACAGTTGAGGTTTGTTTGAAATTATCTGCAAATTTCAAGTCTTCTGTTCTGATTAGACTATCTCAGCGGTAGAACACCGCTGACTCAACAGAGAAATAGCCAGCTCCTCCTAGTGGAACTTTTCTTAAAACCTTACTGGTTTTAGGGAGAAAAATACCATTTGTTTCTTTCATAAGCACTTCATGGGAACAAGAATATTTTATTGTGATTTTCAAAAAAGAAAGCCAATAAATTGACCAATCTTACCCTGTGAAGTGAAGCAAAGAATCATTACATTTCAGCAAATTAAAAATAGTTATCAGGCTTTCATCAAGGAGGAGGAAGAATCTTGTCAACTTAAGGGGAATTGAATATACATTTGTTAATTTTATATATGATTATATTTTAGGGGCTTTAAATATTTTCTGACAAGGTCATGGTGTCCCTAGCTGATGACATTGATGGGAAGCTAGGTATTTGATTTGTCTCATTTTCTTTTTCCATAAATAGTGTGTTTTATAGCATTCTCTCCTGTTTGGTGCTAATTTCATGAGAGAAAGGACTTCATACTGAGGGGGAAATGGGAAAAAAGTGCTCTTTATTCAAGATGCGTCTACTTTGAGAAGGTTATGTGGTCCATATCTGGCATGAGTAGACTTAGCTCTCTGGGCTTAGAGATGTTTTAGATCAAAGGAAAGTATTTTCAGACTTTCTTGTCCCTCCAACAGGTACCATATATAGCCATTTTTGTGTGGTTTAAGATGAGCTTTGTTTTAAATGTTGACAATCTTGGAGCTACAAGGATTTCTGTCAATATAAAATCAGTCTGAATTTTATCTGTTTTATTTTTCCTCTACAATAGCTTTGGTGGGTTTGTTTGTTTATGTCTTTATTTTCCATATATTTGTTCAGTACGTATTTATCACATTCCTACAATGTGCCAGGTCCTGTGTGAGTTCGTGGGTTTCAAAATATGCTCAGCAAACTAGGTTCTGAGATGTGTCAGCTAGGATGTGTTTGACTGCAGGTAACAGGAAAGCCAAAGAATGGTGGATTAAGCAAGAAGAGCAGCTCCACAGTTGGCTCCGTCATTGCCTCAACTATGCTGTGAGGACACAGGGCTGTGATTCTTCTGTGCTGTTTGCAGTACGTTGGCCAGTCCTCTCAGGCTTCCTTATCCCTGGGTCTCAAGGTGACTTTTTCTATTCTGAGTGTCACGGAAAGACTACTGTGTTGGATATGGAAAAAAGTGAACTCATTTAAAACTGAGAAACCTTTCAGTTGAAGTTTAGTTCTCATGCCCCAGAGCTCCATAACATGCACGTTCCTACAGTTTGATACGAGAGCAAAAGTAAATACCATGACTGGTCTGTATTAGCCATTCCCAAAACATGGCTGAGGGCCCAGGGTCCCTGAGACCCTTTCAGGAGGTTCACAGTGGTAAAAGTATTTTTATAATAATGCTAAGCTGCTATTTGCCTTTCCACTCACATGTTCTCACTAATGTGCAGTGGCATTGTCAAGAGGTTACATTTATGAGAAAACACTGAACAGAAGGATAAAAAAAAAGAGGTTACATGATAGATGATGATGCCATCGTTCTGACAGCTGATGGAATGTGTGCTTGTATATTTTGTCTTTAATTTTTCTCAGTTTTAGTTTCTGGTGGTAAACATTAACGTATATAACTCACATAAACAAAAACTCTTTGGGGTCCTCAGTCATGTTGAAGGGTATAAAGGGGTCCTGAGAATAAAACATTTGAAATTACCTGGTCTGTGTGAATCAAGATTCACCCTGGCACTGGGGGATATCCCAGTCTCCCTAAGACATGTGGCCCTGCAATTCCTGGACAAAACTCTTAACAAAGAGGTGATGGAGGGCTTAGGGCTGCTGACTGGGCAACTAGCAGTGTGTGCAGCACTGTTCCGAGTGGTTATGGAGGGGAGGGCAGGCCGGGGATACAGGGTGTTCTCCAGGCCCCACCTCTGCTGGGCCAGCTATGCCTGGAGCTACTCCAGGTTTGTCGTTTCTGTGTTGTTGGTTTTTTAATTGTGGTATATATCAATAAGATTGTAACCATCTTAACCACTTTTACGTGCAATTCAGTGGCATTGATTACATTAACATTGTTTAACCTTGCCGCCATCCATCTCCAGAACTTTCCCGTTATCCCAAACAGAAACTGTACCCAATAAGCAGTAATGCTCTGTTACTGTCTTCCCTCATGAATTAATTTGACTCTGTGAATTTGGCTATTCTAGGTAACTCATCTATGTGGAATCACAGAATATCTGTCCTTCCGTGTCTGTCTGATTTAACTAAGCATAGTGTTTTCAAGATTTATTCCTATGTGTATCAGAATGATATTGCAGTGTGTGAATGTACCACACTTTGTGTATTTGTATAACCTTTCTCCACTGAAGGATATTTGAGTTCTTACTTTTGACTGTTGAGTTCTTTGTGCTGCTGTGAATGTGAGTGTACAAATACAAATCCTGCTTTTAATTCTTTTGAGTATATACCTAGAAGTGGGATTGCTGGATCAATGGTAATTCTATGTTTAGTTTTTTTTTTTTTGGAACTACCATACTGTTTTCCATAGCAGCTGTACCATTTTACATTTCCAGCAGCAGTGCATAGAGTTCTGGTTTCTCTGTCCTCATCAATGCTTGTTGTTGTTTCCTTGATAGTAGCCATTCTAAGTGAAAAGAGATGGTTTTCTGTTTGTTTTTAATGAATTAGGAGGCATTGCCCCAGCCTGTCACCCAGTGTCTCATCCCTCTTTGTTTTCTTTCTTCAGACACTGCTCAAGTATTTTGATGCTTTTACTTCCTTCTTCTACTCTCATGAATTGTGCTTGGTGAGCTCCATATTCTTGTGAGGTACATTTTCCATGAAGTTTTTGAATATATCCTTCTCTTAAAGGACAGAATTCACCAAAATGAAGAACATTTAGCCCTGAGGTAAAACTCTTTGTTGTCTGCTGTACTTTGAGTCTGAGCCATGTTATCTCAGTGACTCAGACTGTGAGCCCCTGTGGACACTGGTGTGTCTTTGTACCATGGTGATTTGAGTTCATAAAATAGTACTTAGCAGGCAACCAAACTCTTGAGCAATTTATATGTGTGAGAAGAAGGGCAATGGCAGTGGTCCTAAGCTGATGCCATTGTGAACTGGTCCCTTTTCAGTATCTTGTATGTTTGCACGGCCCCATGGCTGGTTTCCCTTGGAACTTTATCCCACCCCTTCACCTATTCCTGCTTCTAAAGGATCTGTTCCCACGTAGCAAGAAACGGGGGTAGGTGCAAGCATGTGCGGATCCTTCACTGGACACTGCCTTTTGTTCCAGTGTCTGCTCTCTTTGCTCATAGAACTTTGCTTTAGTTCCCTCTGTGTAGGAATTTCTGAAGGTCACTTTATTTTCTCCTGGAAATACTTACTGAGGGATCTAACAAATTCTGTTGTTTTTAGTCTGCATATGTGGAGAAGGTGAAATCATGGTTTGTTTTGATTCCTAAGGGACTGGGTAAATGCACCAAAAGATACATTACTCAAGAAGTGGAAAATGTGGATTTCCTTCTAATTTTTCATGCCATTTGCTTTTGCTACATTAGTATATGCTGTGTGTGTGTGTGTGCAAAATACTTGTTAAAATCCTGAGTTTTGAAGACATATATTATAAAACATCAACCTTTTTTATTTCTTAAAAGATGCTAAATAATTTTTCTCTAAGAGCTAATAATGAAATGAATTTAGGTACAGACACTAGGCAGAATCATAAGAAAGTCAAGGATTTACATATGGAGCAAGATAAAGGATTCTGGTATTGAGCAAAAATGTATAGTCAGGTGTCCATTGTCTAATAGGTTTGTAGATTACCTGGGATGAAGAATTAGTACATTTGTGAAAAAAGTTGAAATTACCATAAATCTGAAGAATCAGCCCTATTTTTCAAGGCATGCATTTTTTTGAACTCCATGGAAGCCACCTTGTGTGTCTGCTTTAGTGTAACACTGTCTTATTCCTGCCTGAGTAGTGAATTGAATGTCTCTCCCTCTTTGTGACAAAGTCCTCTTGGGGAAAGCAGAAGCTGTACAGCTAAGATAAGGGGCCCAGGAAGCAGGTTTTGTGTTTTCCCCTTCTTAAAGCCAGGACTGGCAAAATGGAGTCATTATTTGAGGGCAGAAAGGAAAAGAAGGGAGCAAGTGCTAGGACCATATCTCTGTCCATCCTGGTTGGTGATTTTAATATTTTCAGACAGAGAACTCAGGCAAAAAACAGAAAATACATACTGTTTCAACAATTTGAAAGTTTTTATTGTATTCATCAAGTACTGTCCATCACATTTATAAACTTAATTCACATTTATAAACTATAATACTTTTTCTTTTTTTCCTTGCCTGTGGGGTGATTCTTTATGGTAAATGTGAATCTGGAAGTTTATTATTATTATTATACTTTAAGCTCTGGCATACATGTACAGAACGTGCAGGTTTGTTACATAGGTATACAAGTGCCATGGTGGTTTGCTGCACCCATCAACCCATCATCTATATTAGGTATTTCTCCTGATGGTATCCCTCCTCTATCCTTCCACCAGCCAACAGGCCCCAGTGTGTGATGTTCCCCTCCCTGTGTCCATGTGTTCTTGTTGTTCAGTTCCCACTTATGAGCGAGGACATGTGGTGTTTGGTTTTCTGTTCCTGTATTAGTTTGCTGAGAGTGATGGTTTCCAGCTTCATCCATGTCCCTGCAAAGGACATTAACTCATCCTTTTTTATGGTTGCATAGTATTCCATGGTGTGTATGTGCCACATTTGCTTTCTCCAGTCTATGATTGATGGGCATTTGGGTTGGTTCCAAGTCTTTGCTATTTTGAATACTGCTGTCATAAACATACATGTGTCTTCATAGTTGAATGATTTATAATCCTCTGGGTATATACCCAGTAACAGGATTGCGGGGTCAAATGGTATTTCTGATTCTAGATCCTTGAGGAATCACCACACTGTCTTCCACAATGGTTGAACTAATTTACACTCCCACCAACAGTGTAAAAGTGTTCCTATTTCTCCACATCCTCTCTAGCATCTGTTGTTTCCTTTTTAATGATTACTATTCTAACTGGCGTGAAATGATATCTCATTGTGTTTTTGATTTGCATTTCTCTGATGACCAGTGGTGATGAGCTTTTTTTCATATGTTTGTTGGCTGCATAAATGTCTTCTTTTGAGAAGTGTCTGTTCATATCCTTTGCCCACTTTTTGATGAGGTTATTTGTTTTTTTCTTGCAAATTTGTTTAAGTTCCTTGTAGATTCTGGATATTAACCTTTTGTCAGACGGATAGATTGCAAAAATTTTCTCGTATTCTGTAGGTTCCCTGTTTACTCTGATGATAGTTTGTTTTTTTTTTTTGTTTTTTTTTTTTTGCTGTGCAGAAGCTCTTTAGTTTAATTAGATCCCATTTGTCAACTTTTGGCTTTTGTTGCCATTGCTTTTGGTGTTTTAGTCATGAAGTCTTTGCCCATGCCTACATCCTGAATGGTATTGCCTAGGTTTTCTTCTAGGGTTTTTATGGTTTTAAGTCTTATGTTTAAGTCTTTAGTCCATCTTGAGTTAATTTTTGTATAAGGTGTAAGGAAGGGGTCCAGTTTCAGTTTTCTGCATATGACTGGCCAGTTTTCCCAATACTATTTATTAAATAGGGAATCCTTTCCCCATTGCTTGTTTTTGTCAGGTTTGTCAAAGATCAGATGGTTGTAGATGTGTGGCATTATTTCTGAGGACTCTGTTCTGTTCCGTTGGTCTATATCTCTGTTTTGATACCAGTACCATGCTGTTTTGGTTACTGCAGCCTTGTAGTATAGTTTGAAGTCAGGTAGTGTGATGCCTCCAGCTTTGTTCTTTTTGCTTAGGATTGTCTTGGCTATATAGTCTCTTTTTTGGTTCCGTATGAAATTTAAAGTAGTTTTTTCTAATTCTGTGAAGAAAGACAGCGGTAGCTTGATGGGGATAACATTGAATCTGTAAATTACTTTGGGCAGTATGGCTATTTTCACGATATTGATTCTTCCTATCCATCAGCATGGAATGGTTTTCCATTTGTTTGTTTCTTCTCTTACTTCCTTGAGCAGTGGTTTGTAGTTCTCCTTGAAGAGGTCCTTCACATTCCTTGTAAGCTGTATTCCTAAGTATTTTACTCTCTTGATCGCAATTGTGAATGGGAGTTCACTCATGAATTGGCTCTCTGTCTTTTATTGGTGTATAGAAATGCTTGTGATGTTTGCACATTGATTTTGTATCCCAAGACTTTGCTGAAGTTGTTTTTCAGCTTAAGGAGATTTTGGGCTGAAATGATGGGGTTTTCTAAATATACAATCATGTCACCTGCAAACAGAGACATTTGACTTCCTCTCTTCCTATATGAATAACCTGTATTTCTTTCTCTTGCCTGATTGCCCTGGCCAGAACTTCCAATACTGTGTTAAATAGGAATGGTAAGAGAGGGCATCCTTGTCTTGTGCCAGTTTTAAAAGGGAATGCTTCCACCTTTTGTTGATTCAGTATGGTATTGGCTGTAGGTTTGTCATAAATGGCTCTTATTATTTTGAGATACGTTCCATCAATACCTGGTTTATTGAGAGTTTTTAGCATGAAGGGGTGTTGAATTTTATCAGAGGCCTTTTCTGCATCTATTGAGATCATGTGGTTCTGTTTATGTGATGGATTACATTTACTGATTAATGTATGTTGAACTAGCCTTGCATCTCAGGGATGAAGCCAACTTCATCATGGTGGATAAGCTTTTTGATGTACTGCTGGATTTAGTTTGCCAATATTTTACTGAAGATTTTTGCATTGATGTTCATCATGGACATTGGCCTGAAATTTTCTTTTTTTGTGTGTCTTTGCCAGGTTTGGTATTAGGATGATGCTGGGCTCATAAAATGAGTTAAGGAGGAGTCCCTCTTTTTCTATTGTTTGGAATAGTTTCATTAGGAATGGTACCAGGTCCTCTTTGTACCTCTGGTAGAATACAGCTGTGAATCCATCTGGTCTTGGGCTTTTTTGGTTGGTAGGCTATTAAGTACTGCCTCAATTTCTAAACTCATTATTGGTCTATTCAGGGATTCAATAACTTCCTGGTTTAGTCTTGGGAGGGGGATATGTGTCTAGGAGTGTACCCACTTCTAGATTTTCTAGTTTTTTGCATAGAGGTGTTTATAGTATTCTCTGATTGTATTTCTGTGGGATCAGTGCTGATGTCCCCTTTATCATGTTTTATTGTGTCTATTTGATTCCTTTCTTTTCTTCTTTATTGGTCTGGCCAGTGGCCTATCTATTTTGTTAATCTTTTCAAAAAACCAGCTCCTAGATTCATTGATTTTTTTTTTTTTTCGGACGGGCTTTTCATGTCTCTATCTTTCAGTTCTGCTCTGCTCTGATCTTAGTTATTTCTTGTCTTCTGCTAGCTTTTGAATTTGTTTGCTCTTAGTTCTCTAGTTCTTTAAATTGTTATATTAGGGTATTGATTTTAGATCTTTCCTTCTTTCTCCTGTGGGCATTTAGTGCCATAAATTTCCCTGTAAACACTTGCTTTAGCTGTGTCCCAGAGAGTCTGGTACGTTGTGTCTTTGTTCTCATTGGTTTCAAAGAACTTACTTATTTCTGTCTTAATTTTGTTATTTATCCAGAAGTCATTCAGGACCAGATTGTTCAGTTTCCATGTAGTCATTCAGTTTTCAGTGAGTGTCTTAATCCTGAGTTCTAATTTGATCGCACTGCGGTCTGAGAGACTGTTGGTTGTGATTTCCATTCTTTCGCATTTGCTGAGGAGTGTTTTGCTTCCAATTATTTAGTCAATTTTAGAGTAAGTACAATGTGGTGCTGAGAAGAATATATATTCTGTTGATTCGAAGTGGAAAGTTCTGTAGATGTCTATTAGGTCTGCTTGGTCCAGAGCTGAGTCCAAGTCCTGAATATTCTTGTTAATTTTCTGTCTCATTGATCTCTCTAATATTGACAGTGGGGTGTTAAAAGTCTCCCACTATTATTGTGAATCTAAGTCTCTTTATAGGTCTCTACTTGCTTGTCCCTGTATTGGGTGCATATATATTTAGGATAGTTTGCACTTCTTGTTGCATTGGTCCCATTACCATTATGTAATGCCCTTCTTTGTCTTTTTTGATCTTTGTTGGTTTAAAGTCTGTTTTATCAGAGACTGGGATTGCAACCCCTGCTTTTTTTCTCTTTCTATTTGCTTGGTAAATCTTCCTCCATCCCTTTATTTTGAGCCTATGTGTGTCTTTGCACATGATATGGGTCTCCTGAATACAGCACACCAATGGGTCTTGACCCTTTATCCAATTTGCCACTCTGCGTCTTTTAATTGGGACATTTAGCCCATTTACATTAAAGGTTAATATTGTTATGTGTGAATTCAATCCTATCATTATGATGCTAGCTAGTTATTTTGTCCGTTAGGTGATGCAGTTTCTTCATAGTGTCAATGGTCTTTACAATTTGGTATGTTTTTGTGGTGGCTGGTTCCTGTTTTTCCTTTCCATATTTAGTGCTTCCTTCAGGAGGTCTCGTAAGGTAGGCCTGGTGGTGACAAAATTTCTTAGCATTTACTTGTCTGTAAAGGATTTTATTTTTCCTTCGCTTATGAACCTTAATTTGGCTGGATATGAAATTCTGGGTAAAAAATTCTTTGCTTTAAGATGTTGAATATTGACCCCTACTCTCTTCTGGCTTGTAGGGTTTCTGCAGAGAGATTTGCTCTTAGTCTGATGGGCTTCCCTTTGTGGGTAACCTGACCTTTCTCTCTGGCTGCCCTTAACATTTTTTCCTTCATTTCAACTTTCTTGAATCTGATGATTATGTGTCTTGGGGTTGCTCTTCTGAAGGAGTATCTTCGTGGAGTTCTCTGTATTTCCTGTATTTGAATGTTGGCCTGACCTGCTAGGTTGGGGGAAGTTCTCCTGGATAATATCCTGAAGAGCGTTTTCCAACTTGGTTCCATTCTCCCCTTCACTTTCAGGTACACCAGTCAAACATAGGTTTGGTCTTTCACGTTGTCCCATATTTCTTGGAAGCTTTGTTCACTCTTTTTCATTCTTTTTTTTTCTCTAATCTTGTCTTCGCACTTTATTTCATTAAGTTGATCTTCAATCTCTGATATCCTTTCTTCCACTTGATTAGTTCGGCTATTGATACTTGTGTTTGCTTCATGAAGTTCTTGTTCTGTGTTTTTCAGCTTCATCAGGTCATTTATGTTCTTCTCTAAACTGGTTATTCTAGTTAGCAATTCCTCTAACCTTTTATCCAGGTTCTTAGTTTCCTTGCATTGGGTTAGAACATGCTCCTTTAGCTTGGAGGAGTTTGTTATTACCTATCTCCTGAAACCTACTTCTGTCAATTTGTCAAACTCATTCTCTGTCCAGTTTTGTTCCCTTGCTGGTGAGGAGATGTGATCCTTTGGAGGAAAGAGGTGTTCTGGTTTTTGGAATTTTCAACCTTTTTTTGCTGCCTTTTCCTCATCTTTGTGGATTTATCTACCTTTGGTCCTTGATGCTGGTGACCTTCGGATGGGGTTTTTGTGTGGACATCCTTTTTGTTGATGTTGATGCTGATGCTATTCCTTTCTGTTTGTTAGTTTTTCTTCTAACAGTCAGGCCTCTCTGCTGCAGGTCTGCTGAAGTTTGCTGGAGGTCAACTGCAGACCCTGTTTGCCTGGGTATTGTCAGTGGAGGCTTCAGAACAGCAAAGATTGCTGCCTGTTCCTTCCTCTAGAAGCTTCGTCCCAGAGGGGCATCTGCCAGAGGCCAGCTGGAACTCTCCTATATGAGGTGTCTGTCGACCCCTGCTGGGAGGTGTCTCCCAGTCAAGAGGCATAGTGGTCAGGGACCTAGTTGAGGAGACGGTCTGTCCCTTAGCAGAGCTTGAATGCTATACTGAGAGATCTGCTGCTCTCTTCAGAGCATGCAGGCAGGAACGTTTAAGTCTGCTGAAACTGTGCCCACAGCCACCCCTTCCTTCCCCCAGGTGCGCTGTCCCAGGGAGATGGGAGTTTTATTTATAAGCCCCTGACTGGGGCTGCCGCCTTTCTTTCAAGAGATGCCCTGCCCAGTGAGGAGGAATCTAGAGAGACAGTCTGGCTACAGCAGCTTCGCTGAGCTGCGGTGGGCTCTGCCCGATTTGAACTTCCTGGTGGCTTTATTTACACTGTGAGGGGAAAACCACCTACTCAAGCCTCAGTAATGGAGGACGCCCCCTCCCCCACCAAGCTTGAGCATCCCAGGTCAACTTCAGACTGCTGTGCTGGCAGTGAGAATTTCAAGCCAGTGGATCTTAGCTTGCTGGACTCCATGGGGGTGGTATCTGCTGATCTAGACCATTTGGCGCCCTGGCTTTAGCCCCCTTTCCAGGGGGAGTGAATGGTTCTGTCTTGCTGGCGTTTCAGGTGCCACTGGGTTGTGAAAAAACTCCTGCGGCTAGCTTGGCATCTGTCCAAACGGCCGACCAATTTTGTGCTTGAAACCCAGGGCCCTGGTAGTGTAGGCATCCAAGGGAATCTCCTGGTCTGCGGGTTGCGAAGACTGTAGGAAAAGCGTAGTATCTGGACTAGAGTGCACTGTTTCTCACAGCGTGGTACCTCACGGCTTCCCTGGCTAGGGGAGAGAGTTCCTTGACCCCTTGCACTTCCTGGGTGAGGTGATGCCCTGCCCTGGTTCTGCTCACCCTCCGTGTGCTGCATCCGCTGTCTAACCAGTCCCAATGAGATGAGCTGGGTACCTCAGTTGGAAATGCCAAAATCACCCGCCTTCTGTGTTGATCTCACTGGGAGCTGCAGACTAGAGCTGTTCCTATTTGGCCATCTTGCTAGCCCACGGAAGTTTTAAAAAATTTTTTCGTTGTGGAAAGTAATATATTGAAGAGCATGTAGGCCAGGCACGGTGGCTCATGCTTGTAATCCCAGCAGTTTGGAAGGCTGAGGTGGGCAGATCACCTGAGGTCAGCAGTTCAAGACCAACCTGGCCAACATGGTGAAACCCCGTCTCTTAAAAAAAAAAGAAAGAAAAGAAAAGAAAAGCATATAACCATGATTTCTACTTTGGTGAATTATTAAAATGTGAATACATAGTCATTGCCATGCAGGTCAGGAAATAGAATATTGCCAGCATCTTGGTGCCAATTATTCACACCTTCCCAATAGCACATCTTCCCTTCCTCTAAAGCAGGGAGGGGTCCCTAAGCCCTGGGCCACAGACTGATACCAATCCATGGCCTGTTAGGAACCAGGCTGCACAGCGGGAGGTGAGTAGTAGGCCAGTGAGCATTGCTGTCTGAGCTCCGCTCCCTGTCAGATCAGCAGCAGCATTAGATTCTCATAAGGGCATGATCCCTCTTGTGAACTGCCACATACAGGGGATCTAGGTTGCTCGCTCCTTATGAGAATCTGACTAACGGCTGATGATCTGAGGTGGAATGGTTTCTTACCACAAAACCACATCCTTCCCCCTCCTTGCCCCACTACCCCAGTCCATGAAAAAGTTGTCTTTCACAAAACCTGTCCTGGGTGCCAAAAAGTTTGGGGACCACTATTCTAAAGGTAAGTTTCCTGACTTTTTATGGTAATTACTAGAATTTAATTTTACGTGTTTTTGAACTTTATGTCGGTGGAATAATATCTTATGTATTTTTATGGTTTTTTTTTTTTTTCCTTAACATTGTGATTGCCAGTTCATCTCTGTGCCTGTGGTGGTAGTTCCTACATTTTCATTGCTGCATGGTATTCCATTGTTGAAGTATACTACATTTTATTCATTCCAGTCTTGGTTGGCATGTGGATTGTTTAAAATTTGTGTCTATTATGAATAATACTGCTATGAACATTCTGACAGTATATGTAAACACTTAATAATCTTGGAGTTTTCTTTAAGGGAAAGTTTGTAACTTGTGGATTTTTAAATTTAATTTACTGGGAGAGGTGTGTTACAGTTTCTCACTATGATCGGAATTGATTACTTCCTGTTATAGTTGTGTGAATTTTTGTTACATTTTGAGGTTTATTTTTTAAAATTTTTGCACATTTTAAAAATTGCTATTTTCAGGACATGTTAGAAAACTATTTCTCTGATACTGAAATAAGCATATCTTTGGTATAGAAATTATACCCCATGTGTGATCTTTAATAAAACTAATCAGGAACTGTGAGCTAATATGCCGAACAATTATTTGCTCATCTATCTGTCCTCCTTTTTTAGAATTATTATGTAAACAATTTGCAGAGCTCAAAAAGTAATAGCATAGAGCCATAAATTTGATAAGGCACTTTAAAGAGAGCAATCAAACATATTACAAATATCAAACACAACAAATGTTAACTGTAAACGTAGTAACCATGGAAATAAATAGGGAAAAATATGCATTCTTCTTAGAGAGGCATTTTCTGAAGTAAAGCCTTTCTTTAAAAAAAAAAAATACAAAAAATTTATATATTTTAAAAGGCTATCATTAAGTTTAAATCTCTGTAAAAAAGAATATTTTTCAAGCCAATAAAGTTCGGATTCATACATTTTCTAGAGAAACAATTATAATCTTCATACTAAATATAAGAAGAAAAAAATAGCTTTGAATTATGTTTGTCAATTCTTTTATTCAACAAACATTTAATGAGTGTTGTGTGACACTGTTCTAGGTGCTGGGGACATAGAAGTAAGAAAGACACAATCATTAGCTCTAGAGAACTTAGCCTAAGTTAGCTGGATCTACCATTGGCAATCTTGAAGTTACCTCCCTTGCTCCTTAAGATGAAGCTCACCTTCAAACTCTGCCCATGCTTGGCATGTTGTTGCAGAACAAATAATGGTCTACCTAGTTTGCTACTGGTGGCACTGTGGCACTGTTAATATTAACTATATACTAATGAAATTAACTTTTACAAAGGATTCTATGAAAGTTTAGAGGGCAGAAAGTATTTAAAGATAAACAGGTATTCTTTATCAAAATAGCATCAGCATTCTACTTTCAAAAAAGCGAAGAAAACCAGGAAAAATTTCATTCTGAGTATATACAGAACTGCTGGAAAGAGATCATCCTATACATGTGGTACATGTGCAAATATCATATACAAGGAGGTATGAATTAATTATTACACCATCATTATTAAATAACTAAGCATGCCAAATCAGGTCATGTTTCAAAAAATCATAGCCTTTATGAAGTGATTCTCTTTACCTCTAATAATGTTTTTTGCTCCAGAGTCTATTTGATAACTGTTTATTTGGTTCCTTTGATTTGGTTTGAGTGGTCTTTTAAAAAATTCTTCTTTTAACCTTTCTGTATGTTTTAGATGTGTGTTTTATAACAGCATATACTTTTATTTTTTATTTATTTTAATTTTGTCACCAGGTGCGATCTCAGCTCACAACCTCCACCTCCCAGGTTCAAGCAATTCTCCTGCCTCAGCCTCTCAAGTAGCTAGGATTACAGGCATGCGCCACCACACCCAGATAATTTTTGTAGTTTTAGTAGAGACGGGGTTTCACCATATTGGCCAAGATGGTCTTGATCTCTTGACCTCATGATCCGCCCGCCTCAGCCTCCCAAAGTGCTGGGATTACAGAGAGGTTGATTTAAAATCACATATTATTGTTATTATTATTTTGTGACCAAGAACCTGGAAGAGAGGGCCTGTCCTACTAAAAATGAGAAAGACTAGCAGAACTTTTGGCAATTTCACAAGGTTGGAGAGACATACATTGAACTTCCGAAGGAAAAGGTTGTTGACCTTGCTACTTAAAAATGTAAAATTCTGGACATCAGGAAGCACCGTAAATTAGAAAATCACTATTTTTCAACCCCTAATGGTTTTAAAATGATCGTCAGTGGATCCTAAAACCATTAGAGAAGAGGTTGATGGTAAACTTTATAATGGATGGATTATGTTGACAGTGCCTGAATTCATTGATCAGTTTCAACATTGTGAAATGTGAGAGAACTAAACATTACATGCCTTCTGATTTGATTAAAAGTACACAAACAACACCATGAATGAAGTATTCTTGTGAAAGAATTTAATCAGGATCAAGCCTCTAGATCTATCAGTTTGCAAGAAATATAGGGGATAGCCAAACATGTAAAACACTACCATAGGGATACAATCAGTCAAATGCAGAAGTATGAGAGAGTCTTAGACTCTTAACTCTTAGACACAATAGGCCAAATGCCTTGGTTTCTCCAGGGGATAAATGGTATGAAAAAGTTTAAAATATATAAAAGAAGGATAATCAGGACAGATTTAAGGAAGAAATATTAATATTGACCATATGTAGTTTGTGGCTCTCAATGTGAAAAACAAATGATATGAACAAATAGAAAGGGAAATTTTAAAGAAATCTGAACGTAGTTGGGCTACTAGTTGACATTGTTTTATTCTGTGTGAAAGAGATATGGTTGTCTCTTCTTTTTTAAAGGTCATACAAAAGAGATACAAGTCAGAGTCTTCTGGGTAACATGATATGCTTTAAAATGGGAAAAATGGATAATTGTGTGAACTGGTTATGAGTACATAGGGCTTACTTTGGCTGTTCTATGTACTTTGTTGTATGTTTTTAAATATTAATTAAATAGTTACCAAAAAGAAATCATCAACAAAACTTCACTTGTACTACATAGCCTGCCCTCCTTGTTTGGTGAAAGTCAGCTGTTGTTGAGTGGTGTGAGACAAAAAGGCATACACTTTATTTTATCTGTATAGCATATTTCCTATTAGTTTTATCGGCTATCCCTCTATAACTCCCCCACTTTCTAGGGATGCATACCTTGATCCTTTGTCTCAACAAGACCATACTATAAGAAAGAAAGGTGTTTCTTTAGAGCAATAATGGGGAGTATATATATGAAAAGAACAGGAAAGGGTGCTAGGTAGGCAGAACCCACAGATATCCACTACCTTTCACTTACTGGCTTCTCAGGACATTCAAACCTACTGATTTCCACACACTAAATTTTAAAAATACTTCCAACTAACATAATTTAGCTCTCTCTTCCTTTAAAAAGGTAGATAATCCAAAGTAATACCCAGTTCAAGCCCAGGAGTTCCGGATGATGTCATTTCCTCTTCCCAGCTGTGTTACGTCCTGTAAATTATATACAAAATAGAAAATGTGTTCACTAGTCATATACTCTATATATGCAGTAGGAGTGAGAAAAATGAAAGAGAAGGAATTTTTAAAAATTGTATGACATAGTAAGGAAATGCAGATAACACCTAAAAACCTCACTTTTGCATTTTGACCAAGTGGGCATAATGTGCCCATGATGATAGAGTGCTGCTAGGCACACCCAGCTTTGTGGCTTGGAAGATCAGCGCAATCACTGAGGCCTGCCATAGGCTCTTTCTGGAAATCATATCTTCCACTCATGCTTTAAACAGCATTGGGTCATACAGTTGAGTGGCAGAGTGTTGCAGCAGGACCAGCTGTGCTGTGACACTTGCTGTCAGCCCTAGCCAGTTTTTATTGCCAGGCTGATGGGTAGAAGCAGATAAATGGTCTAAAACCCATGCAGTACATGCTACCTTCACAGTCTTAGAGAGATCAACCAAGTATTTGCTTCCTAGCAGGTTCGAAGTACAGCAGTTATCATTCACTTGAATTTCTGATTAATTTTGAGTAAGTAGTCTATATGGCATTAAATTGAAAAGATACAAAAAGGTGTACAGGGAGAATCAGCCACATAGATCTCTTCACTGGAGGCGACTACTAGTACTAGTTGCTTGCATACCCTCATTTTAAAGGGCATTATCCTGACTTGGTACAGACCATAGGATCAGAAGAAACTTCCTGAAGTGGTAGGCCCTGTATGTTCCTGGCATTTACATTCTACTAGCTGGAATGTATGCAAGACACATATATCTTTCTACTCTCCGGGTTCTATGAGCATGGTAATCTTCAGTAGACCAGTGTAGATGTGTCCAGTGGAATCTACATGTCTTGAGTTGAGATCTCTGAGGCAGGTGAAAGTGAACTGCTTTCTCATGTCCTCAGTTTATCTCAACAGAGAAATGCATTCACCAGTTTCATAACTGCATTCTAGGTGTCAAAGGTCATATTAATTTCCTCCAGTAAGACTCACTTTCTGAAAATGCAGCTTGAGTTGGAATTATCATTTGATTATGCTTTTGGTAGAGTAGTGTCATTGATGCTTTGACCTCTCAGTAGGGCAGGTAGGATTCTCTGCACATCACCAGATGTGAAGGATTGGGTTTAAAAAAAAATTTAGTTTATTTTGGGGGATGGGGCGATGGGTAGATTCCAGTGACTTTTACTTGGCCATTTTACTAGACAGGCATGAGTCAGGGGCCTTGATTGCTGGAGATACCTCATTGATCTGTGTTACCCTCTTCTTCCATGGACTCTGATTTCCAAATTCCTAAAATGAACAGAAGTTTTACTGCCATTTTCCGTGTGTTGACTTAATAACCAGTTCTAAATTCTCCTGTTTTCTCAAAAGGTCTGTTGCCTATGATCCATTATCTAGTACCTGTGACTCTCTCAGTTTGTATTCTTTGATGGAGAACCACAGAAACCAACAGTGGTTAATTTCAGGAACATTTTTTTTTTTTAAAGAATTTATGGCAAGGTTCCAAGGTAGCTGTGTTTGTCCATTTGCATTGCTGTAAAAGAATACCTAAGACTGGATAGTTTATAAAGAAAGGAGGTTTATTTTTGGCTCATGGTTCTGTAAACTGTACAAGCATGGGACCAGCATCTGCTTTGCTTCTAGTGAAGCCTTGGGGAGCTTACAATCATGACAGACGGGGAAGAGGAAGTTGTCACATCACCTGGTGAGAGGGAGCAAGAGGGAGCGAGGGAAGGGGTCTCGCTCTTTTAAATAGTCTTTTAAACAACCAGATCTTCCATGAATTATAGAATAAGAACTCATTACCTCAAGGACAGCACAAAGACCTTCATGAGGGATCCACCCTCATGATCCAAACATTTCTCACTAGGCCTACCTTCAGCATTGGAGGTCACAGTGCAGCATGAGATTTGGAGGGGACAGAACATCCAAACCCTATCAGTAGCTGACAGAATCAGATACAGCTGTAAAACCATACTTTAGAAGAACACCCAGTTTCCAGTTCCACATGTAAGGAGGTTGGAAATTAGGATACTTCATCCTAACAGTAAGTAAAAAGCTGAACAAATTTTGAGAAACCAACAACTCTTCTTAGATCTTTAAAAAAAAGTGAAGGCACAGTACAAACTGTTGCCCCCAAAATTGGGAGAGTCAGTTAAAAACTCCAGGGGGACCTAGTCATAGGGAATCCCCCCACACTTTTGTGAGTTTGACTTCCAGGAACTCAACTAGGTTCTCACAGTAAATGTTGGAAAAAAAAATCCCCTTGTGGTTCTGGGAGAGTGAGGGGGAAAAGAACCATTTTGAAATATGCCAGAGCACTCTGTTCCTTAACAAGGAGAAACTAGTTAATGAGAGCCTAACTGGCCTGGAAGGAGAGTAATACCAAACTCCAGCCAGTTTTAACCTTCCATATTGGAGAAGGGAAATACACAAATCTACCTCACTCTTGCCATCCTGTCCCACCTAACAGGTGGGGCTAGGAGTGGGAGAAAAAGTCCTGAGAAACCCTTGTGGACTTCACAGCCCAAAGGCATAGCCTCATAAAAGACTGAGACCTAATCATAGGCCTTTATAACACTCTCCCTCCCCACTGTACCTTACCATCACATGACAGAAGGCCTGTTCATAGCAGTTCCTTTGACACAGTGTATCATTTTTAGCTCTTGAGAAAAAATTACAAGGCATACTACAAGGCAAAAACAAAAACACAGTTTGGAGAGACAGAGCAAGCATCAGAATCAGGCATGTGAAACGGTTTTAAAACAACTACAATTAAAATGCTAATGGCTCCAATGGATAAAGTGGATAGCATGCAAGAATGGATGGTCAGTGTAAGCAGAGAGATGGAATCTTAAGGAACCAAAAAGAAATGTGAGAGAAAAAACAAAACACTGTAATAGATGAAGATTGCCTTGGATGCCGTTACTGCTAGACAGGACACAGCCGAGGAAAGAATCTCTGAGCTTGGGGATATGTTAATAGAAACCTCCAAAACTGAAAAGCAAAGAGAACAAATAAGGAGAAACTCAGAATATTCAAGACCACTGGGACAAATACTAAAGGTGTAACATATGTGAAATGGGAATACCAGAAGCAGAAGGTATGCTGAAGAAAGAGAAGGGAAGTTAAGAAATATTAGAAACAGACTGCACTCCAGCAGCCTGGGCAACAGAACGAGTGAGACATTTCCAAAAAAAAAAAACCAGGTGTGTCCTGTTTGGACAGACAGAGTATGTACAGATTTGCATCATGAACTTTTGCTCCAGAACTGCTGCAGGAATATACCAGGAATGCCAAGAGAATCCACAGACCCTTTGAAGAAAGCGGATTGCTACTGCAGGACCCAGCAAACAGCCTAAATACTGTGCTGGTATCTATGACTGAGAGACCTGAAGGTGGTTTACATCACAGGATTGTTCAGACAACCTCCAGTACCAACCTGGAGCCTGGTAGTCCTGCTGGGTGGATAGATCCAGAAGATAAATAACAATCACTTACAATTCAGCTCTCAGAAAGCCACATCCCTAGGAAAAGAAGAATACTACATCAAAGGAACATCCTGTGGGACAAAAGAATCTGAATGGCAGGCTTGAGCCCCAGATCTTCCCTCTGACATAGTCTATTCAAATGAGAAGGAACCAGAAAAACAATTCTGACCATATGACATAACACCCCCCCAAAAATCACACTAGCTCGTTAGCAATGGATCCAAACCAAGAATAAATCCTTGATTTACCTGAAAAAGAATTCAGAAGGTCAATTATTAAGCTAATCAAGTAGGCACCAGAGAAAGGCAAAGTCCAATTTAAGGAAATAGAAAAAAAAGATACAAGATATGAGGGGGAGAAATCCTCAGTGAAATAGCATGAATAAAAATAATCACAACTTCAGGAAACAAAGGACATACTTAGATAAATGCAAAATGTACTGGAAAGTCTCAGCATAGAATTGAACAAGCAGAAGAGAGAACTTCAGAGTTTGAAGACAAGGTTTTTGAATTAACCCAATTCAACAAAGACAAAAAAGAATTTAAAAAAATGAACAAAGCCTTCAGCAAGTTCGGAATTATGTGAAACGACCAAACCTAAGAATAATTGGCATTCCTGAGGAAGAAGAGAAATCTAAAAGTTTGGAAAACATATTGGGGGGACTGATTGAGGAAAATTTCCCTAACCTTGCTAGAGACCAAGACAAGAAGCTCAAAGAACACCTGAGAAATTTGTCACAAAAAGATCATCACCTAGGCACATAGTCATCAGATTATCTAAAGTCAAGACAAAGGAAAGAATTTTAAGAGCTGTAAGGCAAAAGAATCAGGTAACCTATAAAGGAAAACCTATCGGATTAACAGCAGATTTCTCAGCAGAAACCCTACAAACTAAAAGGGATTAGGGCCGTATCTTTAGCCTCCTTAAACAAAACAATTATCAGCCAAGCGTTTTATATCCAGCAAAACTAAGCTTCATAAATGAAGGAAAGATACAGTCTTTTTCAAATACACAAATGCTGAGAGAATTCACCACTACCAAGCCAGCACTACAAGAACTGCTAAAAGGAGCTCTAAGTCTTGAAACAAATCCTGGAAACACATCAAAATGGAACCTATTTAAAGCATAAATTATAAAACAAAATACAAAAAACCAAGCTATACAGGCAACAAATAGTATGATGAATGGAATAGTACCTCACATCTCAATACTGATGATGAATGTAAAATCGCCTAAACACTCCACTTAAAAGATACAGAATGGCAGAATGGATAAGAATTCACCAACCATCTGCTGCTTTCAAGAGATGCACCTAACACATAAGGACTCACATAAACTTAAGGTAAAGAGGTGGAAAAAGACATTTCATGCAAGTAGACACCAAAAGCGAGCAGGAGTACCTAATCTTCTATCAGACAAAACAAATTTTAAAGCAGCAGCATTTAAAAAAGACAAAGAGGTACATTTCATAATGATAAAAGGCCTTGTCCAACAGGAAAATATCGCAATCCTAAATATATATGCACCTAACACTGGGCCTCCCAAATTTATACAGCAGTTACTACTAGACTTAAGAAATGAGATAGACAGCAACACAATAATAGTGGGGGAACTTCAGTATTCCGTGAACAGCACTGGTCAAGTCATCAAGACAGAAAGTGAGCAAAGAAACAATAGATTTAAACTATACCCTAGAACAAGTGGACTTAACAGATATTTACAGAACATTCCACCCAACAACCACAGAATATACATTCTATTTATTGGCCCATGAAACATTCTCCAAGATAGACCATATGGTAGGCCACAAAACAAGTCTCAATAAATTTAAGAAAATCGAAATTATATCACTCTCTCAGACCACAGAGGAATAAAATTGGATATCAACTCCAAAAGGAACCCTCAAAACCGTGCAAATATGTGGAAATTAAGTAACCTGCTCCTGAATGATCATTGGGTCAACAATGAAATCAAGATGAAAATTTAAAAATTCTTTGAACTAAACAATAATAGCAACACAACCTATTAACACCTCTGGGATACAGCAAAGGTGGGGCTACGAGGAAAGATCATAGCCTTAAATGCCTACATCAAAAAGTCTGAAAGAGCACAAATAGACAATCTGAGGTCACACCTCAAGGAGCTGGAGAAACAAGAACAAACCAAACCCAAACCTAGCAGAAGAAAAGAAATAACCAAGGTCAGAGAAGAACTAAAGGAAATTGAAGCAAACAAACAAGAAATGCAAGAGATACATGAAACAAAAAGCTGGTTTTTTGAAAAGATAAATAAAATTGATAGACTTTTAGCAAGGTTAGCCAAGAAAAGAAGAGAGAATATCCAAATAAGCTGAATTAGAAACAAAATGGGAGATATTACAACCAATATCACAAAAATACAAAAGACCATTCTAGGCTACTATGAACACCTTTATGCACATAAACTGGAAAACCTAGAAGAGATGGATAAATTCCTGGGAATATTCAACTCTCCTAGATTAAATGAAGAAGAAATAGAAACTCTGAATAGACAAATAACAAACAGCGAGATAAAAATGGGAATTAAAAAAATTGCCACCACCAGCAACAAAAGTCCAGAACCAGACGGATTCACAGCTGAATTCTATCAGACATTCAAAGATGAACTGGTACCAATCCTATTGACACTTCCACAAGATAGAGAAAGAGGGAATCCTCTCTAAATGATTCTATGAAGCCAGTATCACCCTAATACCAAAACCAGGAAAGGACATAACCAAAAAGAAAACTACAGACCAATATCCTTGATGAACATAGATGCAAAATTCCTTAACAAAATACTAGCTAACCAAATCCAGGCATATCAAAAAGATAATCCATCACGATCAAGTGGATTTCATAACAGGGATGCAGGGATGGTTTAATATTTGCAAGTAATAGATGTGATACACCATGTAAACAGAATTAAGAACAATCTCATGATGATCTCAATCTCATGATGATCTCAATAGATGCAGAAAAAGCATTTGACAAAATCCAGCATCCCTTTAGGATTAAAACCCTCAGCAAAATTGGCATACAAGGGACATACCTCAATATAATAAAAGCCATCTATAACAAACCCACAGCCAACATAATACTGAATGGGGAAAAGTTGAAAGCATTCCCCTCTGAGAATGAGAACAAGAAAAGAATGCCCATTTTCACCACTTCTATTCAACATAGTACTGGAAGTTCTATAGAGCAATCAGAAAGAGAAAGAAATAAAGGGCATCCAAATAGGTAAAGAGGAAGTCAATCTGTCACTCTTTGCTGATTACATGATTATATACCTAGAAAACCATAATGACTCATCCAGAAAGCTCCTTGAACTGGTAAATGAATTCAGCAAAATTTCAGGATACAAAATTAATATACACAAATCAGTAGCTTGGCTATATACTAACAATGACCAAGCTGAAAAGTGAATCAAGAACTCAATCCCTTTGACAATAGCTGCAAATATATATATAAAATACTTAAGAATATATCTAATCAAGGAAGACCTCCACAATGAAAACTACAAAACACTGCTGAAAGAAATCATAGATGACACAAACAAATGGGAACATGTCACGTCCTATGCTTATGGATGTGTAGAATCAGTATTGTGAAAATGACCATACTGTCAAAAGCGGTCTACAAATTCAATGCAATTCCTATCAAAATACCACCATCATTCTTCACAGAACTAGAAAAAAATCTTAAAACTCATATGGAACCAGAAAAGAGCCCACATAACCAAAGCAAGACTATACAAAAAGAACAAATCTGGAGGCATCACATTACCTGATTTCAAACTCTACTGTGAGGCCATAGGCACTAAAACAACATGGTACTGGTATAAAAACAGGCACATAGACCAGTGGAAGAGAATAGAGAACCCAGAAATAAACACAAATACTTACAGCCAACTGATCTTTGACAAAGCAAAGACAAACAAAGTGGGGAAAGGACACCCTGTTCAACAAATGGTGCTGGGATAATTGGCTAGCCACATGTAGTAGAATGAAACTGGATCCTCATCTCTCACCTTGCACGAAACCAACTCAAGATGGATGAAGACTTAAATCTAAGACCTGAAACTATAAAAATTATAGAAGATAACATCGGAAAAACCCTTCTAGACATCGGCTTACGCAAAGATTTCATGAGCAAGAACCCAAAAGCGAATGCAACTAAAACAAAGATAAATAGGTGGAACTTACTTAAGCTAAGGAGCTTTTGCATGGCAAAAGGAACAGTCAGCAGAGTAAGAGACAACCCACACAGTGGGAGAAAATTTTCACGATCTACACAAACGACAAAGGACTAATACCCAGAATCTATAAGGAACTCAAACAAATTAGCAAGAAAAAAACTAAACAGCCCATCAAGAAGTGGGCTAAGGGCATGAATAGAGAATTCTTAAAAGAAAATATACAAATGGCCAACAAACATATGAAAAACTGCTCAACATCACTAACGATCAGGGAAACGCAAATCAAAACCACAATGGGATACCACCTTACTCTCACAAGAATGGCCATAATCAAAAGATAAAAAAATAAAAATAGATGTTGGCATTGATGCGGTGAAAATGGAACACTCCTACATTACCGGTGGGGAATGTGAAGTGGTACAGCCACTATAGAAAATAGTGTGGAGATCCCTTAAAGACCTAAAAGTGGATCTACCATTTGATCCAGCAATTCCACTACTGGGTATCTACCCAGGGGAAAACAAGTTGTTAAATGAAAAAGATACATGCACACGCATGTTTATAGCAGCACAATTCTCAATTGCAAACATGTGGAAAGTCCAAATGCCTATCAGTCAACGGGTAGATAAACTGTGGTATATATATATATATATGATGGACTACTACTCAGCCTTAAAGAGGAATGAATTAATGGCATTCGCAGCAACCTGGATGAGACTGGAGACTATTATTCTAAGTGAAGTAACTCAGGAATGGAAAACTAAATGTCATACGTTCTCACTCACAAGTGGGAGCTAAGCTATGAGGATGCAAAGGCATAAGAATGATACAGTGGACTTTGGGAACTCGGGTCAGAGGGGAAGGGTGGGAGAGAGATGAGGGATAAAAGACTACAAACTGGGTTCAATGTATACGGCTTGGGAGATGGGTGCACCAGAATCTTGCAAGTCACCACTAACTTACCATCTAACTAAATACCACCTGTTCCCCCAAAATCTATGGGAATCAACCATTTTTTTAAAAAAGAAATATCTGAAGCAGTAATTACTGAGAATTTTCCAAATTAATGTCCGACACCATACCACAAATACAGGAAGCTTTCTTATTTTGAAAGAAGCCAGAAGAAAAATGCACCTTACCTGTAGAGGAGCAGAACATTTAACTTCTCCTCAGAAACCATGCAAGCAAGAAGAGAGTAGAGTGAAATGTTTACAAATATTAAAGTGTTGAGAGAAATACCTTATTAAGAACATGAACTCAGATAGCTCTAGGGATCGAGACTAAGAGAGCCTTTGAATGACTGAGTTCCACCTGTCAGTCTAACTCAAGACTCAAATTCCCAGCAGGGTCGGATTTGCCCAACAAGCATGATCATCCCACATGTGGCTGATGGCACAAGGCACTTTGATTAACCAAATGCTGGCAGCAGCTGCCACCCCCACCCCCCGGTCATCACTACCACGTACCATGTTTCCACCCCTACCCCAGCCCTAGAGGCTGTGGAGCAGCATATTAAGGACCACCGTACTGCATGATTCCTAAAGCTGTTTCCATTTAAAACAATCAGATATATTTCCATTGCTGAGCAAAAGATTTGCCATTCTTTTTTTTCTTTTTTCTTCTTTTTTTTTTTTTTTTTTTGAGACAATCTGGCTCTCTCACCCAGGCTGGAGTGTGGAGTGCAGTGGTGCTATCATAGCTCACAGAAGCCTCGAACTCCTAGGCACAAGCCATTCTCCTGCTTCAGCCTCTAGATTATCTAGTACTATAGGTACCTGCCATCATGCATGGCTAA
Source organism: Ateles fusciceps (assembly GCA_036589455.1). NCBI lineage: Eukaryota > Metazoa > Chordata > Mammalia > Primates > Atelidae > Ateles > Ateles fusciceps. Next base: position 762,128 of record JAZHEH010002996.1, on the reverse strand, counting down.
GTTTTAAATTATTTTGTAGAGATGAGGTCTTGGTATGTTGCCCAAGCTGGTCTCAAACTCCTGGCCTCAAGTGATGCTTCTGCCTCTGCCTGCCAAAGTGCTGGGATTATAGACATGAGCCACTGTTCTAGGCCTGCAATTTTATTTGAGTAAAATGTTTGTCTCTTACTTTTGTCAAAAAGTTCTTCGTTTTACTGTTCCCAAATATTTAAACTGATCTGCATGTAGTGCCATATGAAGTATATCAGAAATTCATCAGTTTATTTCTTCTGTTTATTTCTTCTTTTTTTTTTTTTGAAACACAGTCTTGCTCTGTCTTCCAGGCTGGAGTGCAATGGTGCAATCGTGGCTCACTGCAACCTCCACCTCCTGGGTTCAAGGGATTCTTCTACCTAAACCTCTTAAGTAGCTGGGATTACAGGCTCCTGCCACCACGCCCAGCTAATTTTTATTATTTTCAGTAGAGACGGGGTTTCACCATGTTGGCCAGGCTGGTCTCAAACTCCTGACCTCAGGTAATCCTCCTCGGCCTCCCAAAGTACAGGGATTACCGGCGTGAGCCACCATGCCCTGCCTCTTCAGTTTATTTCTTTAAGGACACAGACTTCAGAGCCGGACCCTGGATTCAAATTCCGCAATCATAGCTTTGCTTTTACTAGCAGTTACTTCCTTTCAGTTTGTACATAATCTTACTTTGGGCAATTATGTAATCTCTCGGTGCCTCTGTAAAATGGAGATGGTAATAGTACCCATTTCATAGCGTTGCTGTGATGACTAAATCAGTATGAATAAAGCATTTAATATACTGCCAAGAGCATTAGTATAAATGTATGCAAGTATAAGCTATTACATTTATAAAATGAGATATTACTAATTAAATTTCACACAGGCAACATAAAAATACCTAAAAATTTTTTTTGGTCGGGAGTTACCTCTTAAAAATTAAATTACTGGCCAGGCATGGTGGCTCACGCCTGTAATCCCAGCATTTTGGGAGGCTGCAGCGGGCAGATCACTTGAGGTCAGGAAGTTGAGACCAGCCTGGCCAACATGGTGAAACCCTGTGTCTCTACTAAAAATACAGAAATTAGCTGGGTGTGGTAGCATGTGCATGTAATCCCAGCTACTTGGGAGGCTGAGGCAGGAGAATTGCTTGAACCCAGGAGGTAGAGGTTGCAGTGAGCCTAGATTACTCCCCTGCACTCCAGCCTCGGCAACAGAGTGAGACTCTGTCTAAAAATAAATAAATAACATTAAAATTAAAATTAAACAACAACATCTGGAGCAGCATTCTGCTGTGGCATTTAGCTTAGAACTGTACTGTGAGGAATACCAGTGAGTTATTCGTTCCTTAATTCAGTATTTTTTGAGTGCTTGCCCGGCATATGCTGCATTGTAGGAAGACAGGGAATTTATACACTAGTAAAGGAAGTGGTAACTAAGTGAACAAATAAAGCCCAGGATAATTATCGATGTGGTAAGAGCTGTGAAGGAATCGGCAGAAAGGCCTGGGAGGATTTGTTGTGGGCATGAAGCAGATGAGAGGCCTGGGCTGGACTGTGGTGAGCTGTGGAGAGAGGAAACAAGAGCTGTCGGAGAGGGTGCTGGAGCCATGTTCTGCAGGGCCTTCAAAACTCCAGCAAGCCGCTGGGAATATACAGGGAGTTTGAACCTCTTTTCAAGGAAGCTGTGAAGAGGAGTTTTACCCAGGGGGAGTGTGCGGGTCTCCCAGCACATTTTCATTTGGTAAAGTTGTTTCTGTCTGCTGCATAGAGAATGAATTGGGGAGGGGCAAGCCCAGCCTAGCAGCAGATAAGTGCAACACTCCAGGGCTAGGCCGAGTGTTGGCAGTGAGGTAGGAGGAAGCGCATGCAGTCAAGTCAGATCACACACATTTATTTTGGCGGTGGACTTGACAGGTGGTGATGATGGCTTGAATGAGGAAGACAATGAGGAGGCAGGGACATTACCTAGATTTTTGGCTTAAGTGCCACTTTGGCAGTATGATATTCCCTCTATTATTAAACTTTTTTTTCATTTTGACATGATCCTTCCCTCTAGGGAAAAGACCCCATAAGTGCTGAGGCAGGAGCCAAAAGCCTCAGCCTATTTCCGTATAAATAATGAAGAAGAAAGTAACTAGAAATATAGTCGTAGTCTTAGTTAATCGTAGGTGATCTTAATTCTTTTACTAATGCCTCTCAGATCGGAAGTGTGAATAGTAATAGTAATATAAATCTTAATGTTTTTGTTCTTTCTTGATAAGTATGGAAAAAATGCTGATGTATTATGCTCCTTACTCACTTCGGGGTGCCAGAAATTCCTAGCCCCTACCTGAATGACATGTGATGTACTTGACCCTGTCACTGCCATGCTCTATCTACCCTGTCCCCCAGTCTCTGACCACCAAGACCACGCCCCACCTACCCTGCCCCCAGATTTGCAACCCAATTAAAGTGAGAGCGTCCAGGCATTTGGGGCTACTGCTGGTCTCTGAGATTTGGGTAGCAGTGGACCCCTGGGCCCAAACTCTCTTTCTCCATCTCGGTGTCTTGTGTCTTTTATTTCTACAATTTCTCGTCTCCGCACCAGCTGGGAGGGGCTCACAGAACCCTGTAGGGCTGGACCCTACACTTCCCCTAAACTGTAAATGTTCTAGTATGTGTGCTGCCCAAGTGAACATAAAAACTGCACATTTTTAGGTATTTTAAAACTTTAATTTTCCCAATCTAGATTTTTTTGCATTGCAGCCAAATTGTACAGTCGTCTTAAATTTCTTCTTGTTTTCTTGTTTGGTAATGGGAACCTCCTTTGTTGAGATTTTGGATATTTAATTGGGAGCATTTCACCTGTTAATTATGGCTGTTGAGGATTTAAACTTACTTTATTTACCACTAGTGTTTTGAAATTAGATTGCTGTACCGGGGGAGTGTCAGAGCCTGTGAAGGCCTGCACCTGTTGAGAGGCAGCCTTTCCTCCTCTGCGATTCCTGCTTCCGGCTTCCACTGGCGATAGAGTGGAGGGGTGTGGGATGGGAGGGGACACCTGGAGCTGCTGAACCAGCTCCATCTGTGTAACTCCATTGTTCTTTTTAGCGTGGCCTTCAGGGGTAGGAAGTCAGGCTTATGTGATTTTATCTACTGTCACTTAGAACCAGTATTCCTCCTCAGTAATTGGAATTTATTATTATTTTAGTAAAATAGGGCTTCTTGTGAATGAAGTGAGATCAAGCATATAAAGCAATCTTTAGTGAAAAGATTGCTTAAATTGATTAGTGTGGAATGAATTATTTTACTTTTTTCTAAGAAATGAGAAACTGGGAAAAAATTCATTAGACTGTAATGCATAGAGACTTTTTTACATCTAAATGAGAAGCCAGAAATTCATATAAAACATAAGAACTTCAAAAACATTTCTTAGGCACAGACTATTATTAAACACTTGTGGATGTTTTTGATTTCCTGTTACATTAAAATAGTCAAATCAACTTCATATTCAGAACATTTAAAAATAGCTCAATCTTAAAAAGAAGATATAAAGTATTATCAGCTGTGCTTTTTGTGCATAATTAGCATGTTCCTGTGGAGGTATAATAACTTCTAGCCTAATGATAGTATCATGATAAAAAATTCAGATGGTAAAAATTGGAGCTCCAGCTGGATGACACATTTTATAACAATTCAAAGATGACTCCAGCATAGAAGCCATGCTATTTTAGTTCTTGTAATCCCCTCTTCACCCATCAATGGGTCATGTAGGCACTGATAAAAGAGCCTTTTAGAAATGTTTCTATTTGTTCCCTTTCTTACAGATTTAATGTATGCCCACTATTTCCTTCAGTGCTGGACAGGCTTCTGTGAAGGGGGACATCACCTTTTCCCTTTTTCCAAGATGGCTCAAGATTCAGTAGGTCTTTCTTGTGATTATCAGTTCTGGATGCAGAAGCTTTCTGTATGGGATCAGTCTTCCACTTTGGAAACTCAGCAAGACACCTGTCGTCACCTGGCTCAGTTCCAGGAGTTCCTGAGGAAGATGTATGAAGCCTTGAAAGAGATGGTAAGTAGTAGACCAAAATAATGAAATGATTTTCTGACTTCAGGGTCTCTACCAGATTTCACCAAGACAGAATGCCATCCAGAGTTGGGACTTGTGGTATTGACTAAAGTGCTGATGGATTAGGAAGACAAATTACCCAAGAGCTGGTTTCCTAGTCTCTCTGATTTATTATATTACTATAATTTCTTCTTGAGTAGCTGTATTGTCACATGAAACTTCCTGACCAAGCAAGTTGTTTTTAAATAATCAAGATTTCATGCTTTGTTGTCAAGTAGTAAATGGGATTCTTTTAAAGGCCTTCGTGTCCCTTGAATCTTGGAGAATTTGCTACATGCTTAACCTTTCCTCCACCCTGTTCTCAAGTGGGCTGCCCTAAGAGATGATAAATATTAAGATCTTTATAAAGATAATACTTTTTATTAATATTAAGATTTTGAGTATCTTTATTATTATATAATTGATTATTTTCAAAATTTAATATCTTTATGGATGTCATGTTTCTTTCATTATGATATTTTTATGACTTGGCATTTGTTTATATATTATGAGCTAGTATTTTGCATTTAATTTCAAAATGAAAAGCAAAATTGTCAACAAAGTGTCCTTGTGTTAAGCTTTTCTTCCCTAAATCAAAGAGCAAATAGGAAATTTGAAGAATAGTTTGTATTGATAGTATGTGTTCATATGTCTTTAGAAACTAGAAGGAAGATACAGTCTGTGTGAACAACCAATGCTAATTAAAAAAAATTTTTTTAATGAGACATATGTAACTTGACTTTTATGTGGTCCCAGAAAGTCTAGGACCAGCCTTGATGCTGGGACACATGTGAGAGATGTTTTACTGGAGCAGCAGGAAGTGCCCATCGTTTCAGCTTGCCTGCACATTAGTTTGCTTTTATTTTTTAACCTTTATGAAATGTAAGAAGTGGAAAAAGGTCCAGTTGTACAATAGCATGTGTGTTTTTAAATCTTAAGCTGTTTTCTATTTGGTTGATCCTTTTTTTGTCAGGGTTTAGATAGTTACAGACTAAGTATGATGTCATTTGCCGTACAGTAATTGAAATAGTAATAAACAGAGTATATACATTTATGCTTTGGCTGTTTTTATTTCTTTATTCAAGTTCCAGAGTTCTTGTTCTTTTAAACCTTCTTTGAAATAGCCTTAGTGGAGCTGAGTTAGTAACCTCTCTTATGTTAGAATAAAAAACCAGGATGAAGATATAGGATTATATGGTTATTGATCACCAATATTGTGTTTTCCCTTTTTTTTTTTTTTGAAACGGAATGTCACTCTGTCACCCAGGCTGGAGTGCAATGGCGAGATCTTGGCTCACTGCAACCTCCTCCTCCCAGGTTCAAGCAATTCTCCTGCCTCAGCCTCCTGAGTAGCAGGGACTATAGGCACATGCCACCACGCTCGGCTAATTTTTGTATTTTTAGTAGAGGTAGGATTTCACCGTATTGGTCAGGCTGGCCATGAACTCCTGACCTCAGGTGATCCCACCTGCCTTGGACTCCCAAAGTGCTGGAATTACTGGTGTGAGCCACTGTGCTCAGCCCAGTAATGTGTTTTCAACTCTTGAGCAATCTTTGTTATTTTTAAATAAAGTAGCCTTTCCTGAGTAGAATTAATTTTGCAACACAATTGATTTTACCTAACTATGTCATACATCTTAGTTTGGTGACCTGGTTTAAGGATGAAGTAAGGCGGTTGGTTGCTTTTTAAACCTTTATTTGAGTTACTTACCTAAAGATCTTCTCTAATCCTTTTCTTGCCACCTTTTAAAAATGGTGTACTAAACAAGAAGCATTCAGGCTCCCTGAACCTGTATCAGTTCAGTCTTCCTGAGTTGCATAATGCCTTTACTGACCAAAATTTAATTTTCTTTCACAGGATTCTAATACAGTTATTGAAAGATTCCCCACAATTGGTCAACTGTTGGCAAAAGCTTGTTGGAATCCTTTTATTTTAGCATATGGTAAGAATCCAAAACAAGTCCTCACAAAATAGCTATTTTAATCTTTGCATTGTTTCACAGAGGCTTAGATTATGAACCTTTCTTTTATTATTTCTTTTTATGGAACAGCTTATCAAATGTATTCATTGTTCCATTACAAAGATGGCTTCCTATACTGTTGTTCATGTCTGTGTGTGTAGGTTTGTATAGACACACACACACGCACATGCACATGCACACACACACGCACCAAATGCAGATCTTTAGGAAAATAGAGCTCTTTGTATTAGAGGACAGAAATTCCTAGATGATTTAGATATCTATTTTTGCCTGTAATCACTTTCATAACTTCATTTTAAATTCAGTATAAAATGGCTATACTGATGATACTGGGTTAATTTTATTTCACGGCTTTATAGCAAGTCACACCGTTTCCCATGTTGTAAAGTCATACTTCAGAGTCTGAATCCTGCCGTGACTTTGCCTTTGACTTTGGCTGCTTTGGCTTTATTTAGCGGTGCCATTTTGGTTTTATTTAAGGTTGAGAGGAATTTGGGGGCACTTTGGGGAGGTATCCTTCATTGAGCTCCTGCTTGCTGTCCAGTCTCATTTCCTGTTTCATCTTCTACAGCTATACCTCATGGTAGTAGCTGGGTCCTATTACTAACAGTGCTTGAAGGTGCTTTGCATCAGGATTTCTTTTACCCTCATTCTCCTTTGCAGTAGCCTTACTGGGCTGAGTTACAAACTGCTGGGAGTGTCTCCATGACCTCCAGCATCTTCCTTTAATACGGTTACTTCACTGTCTGCTGCCCTGGAAGACAGCATGCCTCTCGAGAACAGGAACCGTGGTTTTAGTTCTCTTTGTCATCCTAGGGCCTCCCAAGGAACATGGCTGAGGTTTGCCTTGGATGAACTGTATTATTAGCTAATGTAATATTTACTTTTCAGATTTTTTAAAGTCAAAGGCTAATTGCATAATATAATGACATTGCAACCCAAAATAAAATGAATATTCCCCTTTGATGTCTTAAAGAATCATACAGTTTCCCATTTGTAGGCTGTCATAGTAATTATTGGAAGAGACATGAACTAGGTGGGAAAGGGACAACATGTGTGTTTAGCCCTGTGAACATGCTTGCATGGACACCCACACACTCAGCCTCGCTCACTGCATCCCACCCTCATCTGTCCCTCCTTCTTCCCACTTACACCTCTTCCCCAACCCCTAAACTTGTTCAAATTCTTGACTCAAAATGGCAAAACGAGTGAGTCAGCAGTATGTTTGCCCACTAGGGCCACGCTTACCTGTCCTAGGTTTATCTGTTGCAGTTAGGTCAGTGTTTCTCAAACATCTTTGACCAGAAATACATTATGTACGTGTGTATGCGTGTATATGCATATGCACATGAATGTGCGCATACACATACAATAAAACACATCTCATGAAAGAATGAATACAATAGCTCCCCACTTTGAATTTTTGCAGTTTCAGTTACCCACAGTATAGTACAATAAGATTTTTTGAGAGAGATCACATTTATATAACTTTTCCTTTTTTGTGGGGGGGGCAGTTTTGCATTTGTTGCCTAGGCTGGAGTGCAGTGGCGTAGTCTGGGCCCACTGCAACCTCCATCTCCCAGATTCAAGCAATTCTCCTGCCTCAGCCTCCCAAGTAGCTGGGATTACAGGTGCCTGCCACCACACTCAGCTAATTTTTGGATTTTTAATTGACACAGGGTTTCACCATGTTGGCCGTGTTGGTCTCAAACGCCCACCTCGGCCCCCCAAAGTGCTGGGATTAACGGTGTGAGCCACCTCACCGGGTTTAAGGAATTAACAATGACAACAATACAATAAATCAACTATAATAATATTGTTAACATAAACATGGGGAGGTTTATGATGTAGTGTGAGAAGCATTGCTCACTTTGTGCTGGGCACTGTTCTCTGTGGACATAATTGAAATCTTGATGACAGTGTTGTGGGGTAGAAAACTATGGATTAGAGTCTATAAGTTGCTTTCCCTAGAATACAACACTAATAAGAGCCAGAACCTCACTTCTCATGTGACTTTAAAGTCCACCTTGTCGTAATGTTCTGACTCCATTGGATCACATCCTGTGATCGTAGTGTTCCAGTACTGGCATTCCCACTAGCCAGTTTCACTTGCATGTACATAGTCATTCAGCAGGTATTTACTAAGTGGTTTTATTTTTATTTTTATTTTTTTTTAAGACAGAGTCTTGTTCTGTCACCCAGGCTGGAGTGCAGTGGTGTGATCTTGGCTCATTGCGACCTCTACCTCCCAGGTTCAAGCAGTTCTCCTGCCTCCTACTCCTGAGTAGCTGGGATTACAGGTGCTTGCCACCACGCCCAGCTAGTTTTTTGTATTTTTAGTAGAGGTGAGGTTTCACTGTGTTAGCCAGAATGGTCTCTATCGCCTGACCTTGTGATCTGCCCGCCTTGGCCTCCCAAAGTGCTGGGATTATAGGTGTGAGCCACTGCACCTGGCCTACCAAGTGTTTTTTTGTGTGTGTGCGCCAGCCCTTAGGAAAACGTGACTCACCATCTTTGCCCATTGTGACCTTCCAGTCAGGGAAAAGAGATACCTAAGCAGGTCAGCCTCACTCAATGTGATTGTTTTCTGAATTAGAGTAGCAGTTGCTGAGAGGAAAGAGAGTTTCTCAGGAGAGCCCCTACTGGGGCTGACTTGAAGATGTGATTCTCTAAGACAGGGCAGCTGAACTCGTGGGGTCTCATATTCCTTTTTTTTGTAGAAGTAGAAGGTCAGATTGATTTATTTTGGTGTCCTTGAACTCATATCTGTCTGTGATCTTTCCTTAGCACCTTATCAGCATTGGCCTTGGCCCCCTCTAACAACCAGAAACAAATTCTCCATCCCTTTCTGTCTCAACGCTTGTGTTACCTTTTGAACTGCCCATAAATTTCAGTTTCCTGTTGAGGTATGCACTGGCTATGAGCTCACAGAGGCGGCTGAACGACATGTAACTCCATGAGCAGTCAAATGTTGCCTGTGTCGCCCCTGTTGTTTCACAAGTTGGACGCTTTATTCCTGGAAGGGATCTTTTCTTACGGTTTTATAATATCAAAATTGCTTTTTAATTACAGTAAAAGCAAACAATTTTCGTCGTGGAAAAAAGTAAGCCATATGTAGTGTTCATGGAGAATAAGATCAGAAAAGGGTAATAAGGAAGTAGGGATGATTTGTAAATAAAAAGATACCGAAAAGAGAAGAGACGAAATCGATAATAATGGAAAGCAAGAGAACACGTTTTTATTCGGCAGTGTCCTCAGCATAAAAACACTGCCTTCACCTTCTGAAATTCTGGTCCATTGCTTCTAACTCTGCCCCTCATGATGAAGCATAACAGCTGTTACCTCTCTTCTTTACTATTCACTCTATTTGGTATAACAGATTCCGCCAAACTTAGCAGCTTAAAACAGTGAATATTTATTGTTTTAAAAATGTGCTGCAGTCATACTTTTAGAGTATAGAATTAAAGATTAAAGAATTAGTTCAGCTTTTATGTGGAATTTCAATTCCAGATGTAAAAATAAAATATAAGGTGGCAAGTGTATGTTAACATCCTTTCCCTTCCACTCATTTTTAGAATCCAAATTTACACTAAGATGGGCTGTCAGCCACTGTCCCTGCAGTGAATCCCAGGCAGTTTCCCATCTCCCTTAACATGCCCTGTGGGATGTTCCACCCCAAGCTCAGGGCCTCCAGGGAGAAGGCTGACAGATGCCAGCCTCTGGAGTGAGTGCTAGTGGCACTCATGAATAACAGGCCGTGGCTCATGTTTGTAAATTGCCTAAGCAAAGCAAGCCGTAAGCTCATTAGCAGTGCATTTCAATGCATTGACTCCGGGCAAGGAAAGTCAGTTCCTAAAGGTTGGGTGGAAGTTTCTCTGGCTTCTCTTTTTTATTTTCTGGGAGAAAAATAAAAAAATAATATACTTTTTGAACTAACTTTGCATAATCACTCAACACCTGGGGAAACCCCCAGTTTTTGGGATTCTTATAGATTTGTTTCATAAACTGAGATTTCCTTTTTTTTTTTTTGGTGGTGAATGTCTGGTTTTTGGAAATGCTCCCCATCAGATCACGTTCTTTTTAACAACCTGCTGCATGTGTAAGGATGTCATTGGGTGGATCTGTCACACTTGCTGCGTGAAGCTAGGTAGAATTTCTCCTAATATTTAAACCGTGGGAAACATAACAGTCACATTTTTAATTAGTGGCATTGGTTAAACCTGAAGAACCCTAGGATCTTTAGTGGTTAAATTATACAACTCTTGAAATGAACAGATCCCAGACAAGCCAGTGCCTTATAATGCTTTATTTGAGCTCATAAAAGCTAGGGGGAAAAAATGAATGGCCTCAGAATAACCCCTGATAAAGTTTTTTTCAGAGCTATTAAGTTATTGGAAAAGCATAAGCTTATGGATACTCACAGGGAAAAAATGGGTTTAAAAATTACTGCTAGCATTTTTTAGTTTGTGGATAAAAATACAGAAATAATTTACTAGAGTTGGTATTGTTTTTATTTCTTTGTTAATGAAGCCCTTAGAAATGCTGTGTTTTGGCCAGGCATAGTGGCTCATGCATGTAATCCCAGCACTTTGGGAGGCCATGGCAGGAGATCACTTGAGCTCAGGAGTTGGAGACCAGCCTGGGCAACATGGTGAGATCCCATCTCTACAAAAAGTACAAAAATTAGCTGGGTGTGGTGGCACACATCTGTGGTCCCAGCTACTCAAGAGCCTGAGGTGGGAGACTCACGTGAGTCCGGGAGGCAGATGTTGCACTGATCTGAGATCGTGCCACTGCACTCCAGCCTGGGTGACAGTGAGACCCTGCCTCAAAAAAAAAAAAAAAAAGAAAAAAAAATAGATTGGGTTTATTAGATTGCAGAAGATGAGGCGGTAGAGAGGACTGATTCCAGGCACTGAGTGTCTTACTCACCTCCATGGCCTTGTTATAAAGTCTGAAGTTGCTTTGCCCTAGCTCAGTTACTGACTTCTTCAGTTTCTAGGCTGCAATTTTGTTTCTTAATGGTGTTATAAATTCTCCAACTGGAATAGATTCAGTCACAACAAGGGGAAAGGAAAGTGGCTCATCAAGTAGATGTTCCTGCAAAATGTAAGACTTCAAAGTTCAGATTTTCATTGCATGTTTGGTAAAGTTTTATATTTTAGAGTAAAGAATTTACATTTTAGAGTAAAAGAGCATGTAAGAGGCTTCTATTTTATCCAAAGCACTTGGTACTAAAATTATATTTTAAAACAATCCTTTTTATTAAATTTCTTTTTAACAAGTGACAAATTAGAAAATTAAAAGATTAAATCAGAAATATTGGCTACTGACTGCCTATAACCTTTAAGTTGCCTTAGAAAGGTCAAAATTATTAATGGTTTCAAATGGTAAATAAAAAACTGATCATGAGAAAAGCTCAGTTCTCTAAGTGCTTTCCATCCTTCTCGTTTGGCTTTAAAAATTGCTACTGTTAAAGACAGGGAATTGACCACACAAGCGTTAAGTGATCCCGAGGCCACAAGAAGGGAAAAAACCCACAAAGTTAAGTTTCGGGAATTCTGAAGGACAGCTAGGAGAGCAAGGATAAAGTGAAAGAGAATATTCCTGTCAGCAGAAAGAGAACGTGCCAAGTAGGGTGGTGAGAAAGCAAATGTTGTATTCAGGGATACTGGTTCTGTGAACTTGGTAGTTTGAGATTTTCCTAAATATAATGTTAAAATGTTTTTATGTTGGTTATTTTTTCTGTTTGATAAAACTTACTAAGTTTTCCTTTTTGTAGATAAAAGCCAAAAAATTCTAATATGGTGCTTATGTTGTCTGATTAACAAAGAACCACAGAATTCTGGACAATCAAAACTTAACTACTGGATACAGGTAAGAGAGTAAATCTTGCTCTGCACTTGACTTAAATCGATCATTTAAAAGTGCTGCTTAAAAAATTTTTTAGGGGGGTCCAGTTCTATGATGTTTTAGAAACTTTTTCAAACATACCCCTTAACTGTTACATTATCTTGCTGGGTATAAAGTTTTTCAAGAGATTTCAATTTTGCTTGACTGTGAATTCCAAAAGATATCAGTCCTTAGGATGAAGACCTAATGTTGAGTGGTTTTGAAAAGCTTCTTTCAGGCGATTAAAATAATGTATTCTATTTCACTCTAGCAATTGCTATTTTTCAGAAAATTGTTTGTCTCTCCCCAACCTGGTTTAAATACTTAAGTAATTCCTTTCCACATGCTTCCCTGCCTCTCTCAAAATCTATTTTGTAGTAAAATGAAAATTCAGCAGTGTGGTGGGGGCAGCACTCTATTGTGTCCCGAAGTTGGCGCCTGGGCCAGCATATGCACAGACCAGAACTTGGTGCCGCGTGGCCTCTGCTGCTGACACTTTCCAGGTGGTTACCTACCATGCTAGTCCAGGTAGCTGACAGCTTCCTAGATTTCCCTGTCTGCTTCTGCTTCCTCCTGAAGGGCAGACGTAAGGTGGAGATGTGGTGAGGCTGGGCTGCAGCTGTCCTCACTAGCGGCATGTTGGCTGTTCTTTTCTGTTTCCCCTCACTGCCTTGCTGCACCAACCCCAGTACTTGCTGATGTGTGCCAAACTCCACTTAGTATGCATGTGGTTCAGATTAGCTGCTTAGTATTATGAAATCACCCAACCAGATTAGTGCATATGGTTTTGTCTATCAGTCTAACTGGTAATATCATTACATTTGCTGCTTTTATGATTTCTTTGTTATAGACAAAATTCCTAATAGAGATGAAGATGGTATTTATATTTTCTGTTAGACTGAAAGAATAGAAGGGAGTGAGGGGGAATTGCACAATGGAAGGAAAGAATACAAACTTTAATTGGAAGGAAAATTAATGTAAGGAACTGAAGAAAGGAGCGGATAAGTAGAATTAGGGAAGAATGAATGTGTAACAAACAAGGCCATAGAAACAAAATAACATATTTAGCCCTTAATTTTTTAAGTGTTGCTTTTGTTGAGTATTTGATATTTTAATGAATATTTAGCATATAATTTTATATTAGATAGCTCATTGAGTCCTGAAGTAGGCCACCTAATAAAGTGTTTGTAGGGTGATTAGGTTAACTTTCTTCATTTAACTCATAACTTTATTAGCCTATTTTAAAATTTCCAGTCTCGCATTTTATTCTTGTTTGTTTGTTTAATACGGTATCTACTTACTAGTAGGTACTTATTAAGTATAGTTCATGGAGGTAAAGTTAAAACACTTAATCTGTGCCTTCAGGGAATTCCCAGACTGGTAGCCAGGTCACTCCAGGGCAGCATAGTTGGGTTATTGCTAGAGCTATGTATAGGTGTGACAGTGACATAGAGGGGAAACTTGCTCAGATGTGGGGGTTTGGAGACATTTCCTGGGGCAGGTGACATGTTAATTGAATTCTGAAGGACAGCTAGGAGAGCAAGGATAGAGTTAGGGAGAATATTCCTGTTAGCAGAAGCAGACTATGCAAAATGTGGTGAGAAAGCAAACGTTGTATTCAGGGAACTGCAGATGCTTAGGTATGCCTGGAACTTGGGGTTTTGTGGGGTTGGTGATGAAGCGTGAAGCCAGAGAGACCGGCAAACACAGGCCTTGCGTATGACTGTAGAAGGTTTTTATCTTGATGGCAGTGGGGCAGCCACTAGAGTATTTACACACAGAAATCATGGTTGGGTGCGGTGGCTCACGCCTGTAATCTCAGTGCTTTAGGAGACCAAGGCAGGTATATCACAAGATCAGGAGATGGAGACCATCCTGGCTAACATGGTGAAACTGTCTCTACTAAAAATACAAAAAATTAGCCGGGTGTGGTTGCATGCACCTGTAGTCCCAGCTACTTGGGAGGCTGAGGCAGGAGAATCACTTGAACCTGGGAGGCGTGGTTGCAGTGAGCTGAGATTGCGACACTGAGCTCCAGCCTGGGCAAGAGAGCGAGACTCCGTCTCAAAAAAAAAAAGAGAGAAATTATGTGGCTAGTGTGTGAGTTTTAGAGACTAACAACAAAAGGAAGTTGGTTGAGAAGAGGGCAAGGATAGATGTTGGAAGCTATTGTAGTGATAAGGTGAGAAATTGTGAGGGCCTCAAAAAAATGGAGAAGGGGGCCTGATTTATAAGATATTAATAAGGTAAATACCCAGAAGGTGTAATGGCATATTAAATGTCAATACACTTAGGCATAGCTGGAAATGTACAGAGAGAAGGTGAATATCCCATTCTCAGGAGAGCAAGCTGATTTGCTGGCAGAGGGTTGAAATCCGCCTGTGGGAATAGTGGAAGCCTTTGGTGAGGTGACGTCTGCCCCCAGAGAATGCTGGGATAGGGGCACAGGGGAACTAGAGAGAGCCTTGGGAGACACTGACCTTAAGGGGAAGTGGAAGAATGATTGATACTTCAGAATGCAAAGAGGGGTCCAAGAAGTAGAAGGAGGGAAGCAGTGGAGAATGACTGCTCATTCATGTCTAATGCCATTCATATCTAATGCAGTGCTGTCCAACAGGAATAAAATGCATGCTGCGTAGATAATGGCAAACTTTCTGGGTGCTGCTTTAAGAAACGTAAAAAGAAATAGTTAAAATTAATTTTAAGAAGATACTTTACTTAGTTCAGTATATCCCAAATACCATCATTTCAACATGTAATCAGTATGCAAATTACTAATGAGATTATTCATAATCTTTTTTATGCTGTATCTTTGAAATCCAGTGTGTATGTTACACTAACACTTGTATCTACATGTTATATCTTAATTCAGATGCTAAATTTTCTTTGGAAATTCTTGATCTGCATTTAGATTTCATAAAATATAGGGTTGAAAAAGTAGATTCACATACCCAAGTTGTTCCTAAGAATCTTATAATTGAATCAAGTATTGGTGTTTAAATTAAAATTAAAATAAAAAATTCAGTTATTACCTGGTGCTTACTGCTCTGCAGTTCTCTGCAGCCACATGTGGCAGGTGGCCGCCGTGTTGGAGAGGGCAGCTGTGGAGCATAAGGCAGAAGGATTGAGAAGTACTCTTTGGATTTAGCCACTGTGAGCAAAGACGGTGAGGAGAGGTTTAGTGAGAGGTGGAGGGAAATAGCCAGATTACTCGAGACTGAGAAATGATGGGGAGGTAAGGAGGCAGAGCTGATAAACTTTACTCTTTCAAGAAACTTGACAGTAAAGGAGGGAGGGCTTTGGCGATGAAGGAGGTGATAGCCAGACTAAGGTGAGGTTGGCTGAACTGAGCAAGTCCTGAACATGCTTTACTCTGGGAAGAATGTGCAGGTAGGGAGTAGGGTAGGACATGGGAGGTTGGGAAAACAGTCTCCCTCCTCATTTACCAAGCAAGCCTGAACTAAATAACAAGAATCGATAAAAGGATGTCTAGGAACATGTTATTTAACTCTTAACAATTATTATTAACATATTAATTATCTAACTCTTAACAACTCTAAAGCTAATTACATGTGCCTATCACCAATCAGTACATAATCTCATGTTGACCATAAATGCACCAAGACAGAAGGTGGTCATGGGTTTATAAATCAATTTACATCTCGGGTATACTTTATTTTATCTTAGAGGTGATATTTTCCTCATGGAGGTTTTAGAGTGACATAGTACATGTTAAAGATGTGTACCTTGTCATTCAGCATCCTTGTGAAAATTATAAAACAGCCATATTTTAAAATGTTTGCTAATTTCATTCAGCAAGCATTTATTAGAGCCTACCATGTGCTAGGATATTCTAATTGTGGTGATAAATCTTGGGTCATTCTGTGTTAGCGGAGCATTACAAATGTGATTGAAATACCCTGAATGAAAAACCAAGAATTTCTACAGTAAATTACAAAATTCAGTAAACATTCAAATTAATTAATAAATTTGAAAATGGTAAATTGAGTTGTATTTTTAGCACAGAGGAGAAATAATTGTTTGACACTTGACGTGTTAGCATATGTTATATTGGAAACACGTTAATGGAATGTTTGGGAGCTTTACTAACAACCTTGAATGTGCTGTCATAGAGCACCACCTCAGTGGCTGTTCTTACAGTTCAGAGACAAAGTTCCAGGACTCTTTCACATATTTTGGGAATATGTGGTCTTGAAAAACATAGTTTTACTGGTGAATCCACTGAACAGATACTCTGAGCTCCTGCTGTTTGCCAGATACTGCTGCAGAGGCTGAGGATATAGCAGTGGACCTAGAAAGAAGGACAGTCTGTTCTCAGATGCTGCAATAGAAGGGGAAGGTTTCCAGGGCCTGCCAGATGTAGGGGGACACCTGTCTTCTCTGGCAAAACCATACCACTATTATTTTCTTATTCTGATGAAAAAAAACCCAGCAGGGTACCAGGAACAGAGATCAAAGGTGTTGTATTCTATCTGTATTCCCTTTCAAAATGCAGTACTAAGCAATATCCAGATAGCTTCTGTCCTCTACTTTCTTCTTTTATTTTAAACAAAACTTTTAAATTAAAAAAAAAATCTAACAAACTTACACAAAACATAAATGCCAAGCTTAACAAATTGTGAAAGATCCTTGTAACCACCACACAAGGAAATAGAACAGAACGTTGGCTGCTCCTAGATGTCCCTGCCCCCCATGTGCTCCTTGTTGCTTTTATTCCTCTAGCCTCCTCCAGCAGTTACCACTAGCCTGGCTTTTATTTACATTTCCTAATGGTTTTACCACTTAATTATGCCATTTGGCCTATTTTTTAGCTTGGTAGAAATGGAATAATACACTATGTATTCTTTTGTGTTTATTTTTGTTCACCATTATTTTTGTAAGATTCAGTCATGATATTGGGTGTAATGTGTTCATTTTCATTGCTGTATAATATTCAGTTTCATGAACATACCACAATTTATTGATTCTACCTTGGATAGAAATTTGTTTCCATTTTGGGGTAAGTAGGAACAATGTTGGTGTGAAAATTCTCACATATAGCTAGAGTCCAAAGCATGTATTTAAAAGGAAGTAATGTTGCATGTTCCAGGATATACATGTCTTTAATTTTATTAGCTCATACAAAATAACTTTCCATGGTGGTGATTCCAATTTAAATTTCCCTGGTCATCATGTGTCAGTTCCATAGCCTCTGTGTCACTTGATATTGACAATGTTTCAAGTGCTAGATATTCTGATGAATGTGTGTGATAGTATCTGTTACGATTTTAATTTATATTTCCCTGAAATTGAGCACTTATTTTGTGAAATTCCTGTTCAAATTGCTTAATTATTTGTCTACTTGGTATCTTTCTTACCGATTTGTAGAAATTTTTTTATTCATGCTGATATGGGCCCTTTTATAGAAATTATGTGTATTGCAGCTGTTTTTTTTTTCAGTCATGGTTTGTGTTTATATTCCCTATTATCTTTCAAAGAAGAAATACTTTACATTTTATTGTAGTCAGATTTATTAGACTTTTCCTTTGTGGTTAATTACTTTGTACCTTATTCAAAAAATTTTCCACACTCCAAGATCATAAAGATCTTCCATATTATCTTTTAAAAGCATGTTGGTTTGCTTTTCCCATGTAGGTCTGTGATCCACCTGTAACTTTTTTGGTATGGTCTGAGGTAGTAAGTAGTCCATTTTCATCTTGTTCCACATTGGATATCCCATTGCTTGACACTGTTACTGAAAATCATTTCTCACTGATCTGTGGTGCTACCTTCGTCGTGAATCAAGTGCCTTTGGGTGCACAGGTGTGATTCTCGAATCTCTCCATTGGTCTTGTTGTTTATCTGTGATATTAATCTTATGTATCAACTTGACTGCACACAAGGTCCTGATAACATTATTCTGGGTGTTTCTGTGAGGGTGTCGGGGTGAGATTAACATTTAAATTGGTTGACTGAGTAAAGCAGATTGCCCTTCCTAATACGGGTGGGCCCTATCTCTTGGGTCTCTGACTTGCTGGCTACTGTAATGGTGTTAGCTGATTCCTTATAATAAATCCCTGTGTGTGTCTATCTCATTGGTTCTCTTTCTCTGGAGAACTCTGACAAATATACCATCTTTATGAGAGGCCTGAACAGAACAAGAAGGCTGACTCTCCCCCTGAGTAAGAGAGAAGTCCTCCTGCCTGAAAGCTTTTAAATGGAGACATTGTCCGTTTTCCTGCTTTCACACTCAGACTGAAACATCACCTCTTCCTGGGTCTAAAGCCTGCTGGCCTTCTGACTAAAAGTATACCAGTGACTCTCCTGGTTATCTGGGCATTGGCTCTTCTGGGTCTCTGACTTGCTGGCTAGTGTAATGGTGTTAGGTGATTCCTTATAATAAATCCCTGTGTGTGTCTATCTCATTGGTTCTGTTTTTCTGGAGAACTCTGACAAATATACTCTCTTTATGCCAGCGCCACATTGTCATCATGAATGTGGCCTTCTAAGTTTCTTGCTATCTAGGAGGAAGTTCTTCCATCTTGTTCTTCATCAAGGCAGCCTTGGCTAATACTGGAACTTTGCATTAACTGTTACCTAATTTTAGAATGTGTTTGTCAGGTTTCACCAAAACAAAATAACTTGTTGGCATTTTGATTGGCATTGTAATCGGTCAATTTGGTGAGAATTTCAATGGCCACTATCCTCTAAGGCAAAGTGGATTTTTCTCAGCTTTGTTTACTACTAGCAAATTGAACAGTACCTGGCACAGTATAAATTTTTGAATGAATTAATGAATATATGATAGGAATAAGTGAATGACAAGATGTACAAATTTATTATTTCAGACAGTCTTCCTGATAACTTTGAAACATTTTTGCCAACTTTTAATTAGCATAACTTTTAATGAGGCTGATGACTAGCCTGCAGGAGAAGTGTCCATGCTACCATTTCCGGGTTCTCTTAGGTTGCATGCATAGTAGTATTTTAGTCTCTGACTTCTTTGCAGGGATCCTTTGAAGCCAGGTGTCCATCTGATGGTTCCTTTAGTTACATAGTATAACCAGCAGACCTTCCTTACTGGTCACATGGAAACCATCATGCATATCCTGAGAGGAAGCGGGAACTGGAGGGGCTCCTACCAGCCCTTTGTGAGGTCGAATCCCCCACTCTTCCCTCAGGGTCCCACTTGGACTACTTGTGAGACGTGACCATCTAACATCTAGACTGGCTAAGGTCGTAGTGCCAGTACATTTGTGAAACATTACTAAAGCTTAATTTCTTCTTATATGTAAACATTCTAATGTTGTTTTTATATCTCAGTGGACTGTCTTGTATACTACTTGGAGTATACATCCCAACTTTGTGTTAATAAATTTTGATAAAATCCACATGCTATCTTGGTATACGCAGCTTCTCTTAATCTTTTCTCAACCCTAATATCTTTCCATTTTCCATTTTTGTACCCACATATTATGAAGGCCACTCCCTGATCTTCCCACATCCTAGGATCTTGCTACATTAGCTCTGGACGTGCCAAACCTATGCATAGATTTTTACTTGGCAGAAATTTTCTTTCCTCTCCTTGGAATGGTTTTCTTTTTTTTTTTCCAGCCTGAAACAAATCTTCATTTATTGACTACTTACAGTACAGTGATTTCTCATCTTAGCTGGTAATCAAAGATGGTTATGTATTAAATAAGAGAAGACACAGTCTCTCTTCCAGACTATCACCTCTCAGAAATCTGGGCAAATTTAATTTTAAGAACTAGAATTCCATCTCCTGGTAGCAGTCGTCACCCTGAGAACAGGCACAAGGCAAAGAAAGTATACAGGATTTTGATTCTCCTACACAGGTGCACATAAAGTTAGTTTATTAATGACTACATTTTGAAGCCAGCCATTTTGTCCAATACTTAAGTAACAAGCTGTTTAATATTAAAGCAGAATGTACTGCCACACTGTGACAAAAGTACAGCTTTATCCATAAACCTTCACACAATTATACATTAAATGCTATTTTTATTTAAGCAAGGCACCCCTACTTGTTCTAAAATATGGGATGTGCTACTCCATTGTAAAAGCAAATGAGGAGACTGATTGTTTCCTATCTAGAGCTGGTTTAAATTCAAGTGAAGCCATTAATTTTCTCACCAGTCTGGACTGTTCTGACATGTCACTTCACAGTTTTGAGGCTAACAAACACCCTTAGGTTTACCCCAAACCAAAAAAAGCCAGGGAGGGACAGTTCAGACCAACTTTTTAGTTAAGACTAGAATGCCCCTTAAGTAGACAGGCACCAACATTAAACACCTTTAGCACAAGGCTTAGAAAGGCAAAACATTTCTAAAGACATAAAACTGCCAAATTACCATTTACACTCATTAAGCTTGGTATTTATTTTTTGTTTTGATTTTTTGAAAATTCCTAAGTAATCAAATAAAACAGAATTTAAAACTATTCTACCAAACCATACCAGTTCAAAGGTCTGAAACCTTTCTTTGCTTTGCTGAATGTTTGGTTAAAATAAATCACTGTTTCACTCCATGAGAATTTTTACATCAGAGCACTCAATTCACAGGCAAAAAAAAAAAAAAAGAGTATTATTTTTTAAATGAAAGAGTTTAAGGAATACTGCTGAATAAAAATACGTAGTCTTTCCAATGGATAACATATCATCTATGAAAATAAATGGTCTAATCATATAAAATAAAGGCCATATTTTTAAATCAGATCCTGGACAGTTTAAACAAAAGTTTTAATTTGTGGTTTATTTCATAATCCCAAACTGGATCTTTTATTTCTTCTAAACAGTCCATTGTGAAATTTTTCTTAGAAGCAATTAACCCAAAACACCAAAATCAATTCCCCAGCAGTTGCTGCTAATAAACTGGAACTGTATATCCCATGTCCAAGAAAGATGTGCAAATGAAATGCTTCTTGCTTCATTCTTATTATCTGGAGCCCCCTGAAGTCTTATTTTCCTTTTGGACATGAATTCAGGAAGAGTTCAATATACCTATGATGAATGTGGGACCGATCCTCGAGCATTGCTGCAACAGCATCCTCGTGGGTCTCAAAGTGCACGTCAGCTTCTCCAGTGCCCTTCCCACTGGAGCTGTATTCCATGGTGATTCTCAACAGGCTTCAGTGGAGAGAAAAAGTTTATAATGTCTTGGGCCTTGGCTTGAAAAGGTAATCCTCTCATGTGGACAAAATGCAGACAAGGCGTAGTTCCAAAATCAGCAGCCTCTGGAAGCTTTTCTGGCACCTCCTTAGGCAATTCTATTTCTTTCTCACTTTCAAAAGCTGCCATGGGTCGAATATCCTCATTTACTTCGTGTTCTTCGAAGACCATTTCTGGCTCAGTTATATACTTAGCAGTAGGAGAGATGCCATTTTCTTTCCCTTTTGAGAACCAACATGTATTCGAACTTCATTCCTTCTGCTTGGAAATATCTCGATGTATCGATTACCAATTTCTTCCCTGTGTTTCAACAGGGCTTGGTTGGCCATTTTTGGTTTCAGATTGCACGTAGGCTTCCCCCTGTTTTTCGTCTCCCTCTGTAGTCCATCACAAAAGTAATGTCAACTATATTCAGTCCTGCAAAGAAGTCTACAATGTCTTTCTCGTTGCAACTCTAAGGAAGTCCTCTCAAACGAACCACACCATCATTTACCACAGGCGAAGATTTGACCTGCAGGCTCTTCATTAAGACATCCACATCTTCATTGTTTATCTCATATGCTTCCACATACCGCTGGCCCATGTACATGCGGTGCTTCTAAGGCTTTCTGCACATCCTGCTCTGACTCCATTTCAATTAAGGCATCACCCCTTCGCTTCCATCTCTATTTAGGAGGAAATGTATTCCATTCTCGCCATTGCGGATTCTGCAGTCGGAGGAAATGTATTCCATTCTCGCCATTGCGGATTCTGCAGTCTGAGAAAAAGTTAAGCACATCTTCTATAGTGCATGACCAGGGCAGTCCTTGAGCTCAAATGAGATAGACATCATCCACTTCCTCTCCTAACTTGGATGGGGCCAATTCATACTCACGGAGTGATGGAAGGTCTTCCACGTAAGTCGTTTTAGACTCCTGGCTGTAGCTCCGTGTCGGACCCGCGGCCGCCGCCAGCGACTGCGGCAGCAGAGGGGCACGGAGGGCAGGGGTAGGCCGCAGGGTAGGCCGCAGGGTAGGCCGCAGGGCAGGGTAGGCCACAGCGGCTGCGGCCACGACAGAGGTGGCCGCAGGGGAAGGCCCTGCCAGCCTCCCGGGAGGCACAGGCCCGGTCTGGAGGCCACGCGTCTGGGCGGCGGCAGCAGCAGCAGCAGCAGGCGGCCGACGGCCCGAGACGCCCGAAGGGAATGAGCCAGCGGCAAGAGTAGAAGGGCGGGCAGCAGGCGGCGCCGGTGCCCCGGCAGCTGCTGCAGTTAATAGCCGCAGCCCCGGAGCAGCGCCCCGAGTACCCAGCGCGTGCCGGCCATGGACTCCCGAGGCAGTGCGGGGCCTGTAGGCAGCTGCGGGCTGCAGCGTGAGGGGAGGGGGAAGTGGAATCGGTTTTCTACCCTTACTAGCCTGGCCTGGCTGAGATGTGGAAACCTAGGGAAATAATTATTGTTCAAGTTTGAATGGCAATTTAAAAGGGAAAATAAGGTAGGTAGTGAAAAATAGCAGAGGCAAGGTGAAATTCAGGAACAAGGCCGGGGATGTTAGAGCTCTTCCACAGCTCCATCTACTGTTTTTATTACCTTTAAATAACAAACACGTTACTGATATTTTTTCAGTATCAGTAATGTGTATTGTTGTTACTGATATTTTTATTCCTACCTGTCTTCTATTTCCTTGACTTTCTACAACGTCAGAGTTTTTTTTTTTAAAGATTAATTGATAATTGAATTTTTGTATTTGCCTGTATAGGGGATATTTATTCGTTGCTTTTCCAGTATCCATCTTCCCTCCTTTCCCACCTTTTTAATAGTACCCTGAATTTCCCAGCTGTACATGATTCATTCTGGGTAAGAGGTATCTTTACGTAGTTCCTGGAGTGGGTCTTACCTGGCTTAACCAACACAGCTTCTCTGTTCCCCTGGCCACAGTGGTTGGTCAAGATGAGCCCCGTCAAGCCTGATGAGATTCAGGGCTGTAACATTTGTTTGCAGGATTGGGAAGTGGATTCCATCTTTCCTGATGAACGTGAATTAAGTAGCACATAATCCCTGAAGTTGCTTTGGTCACTATGGAACCGTGAGATCAGAGCCTCTCTGGAAATGCAATTAGTCCTGACAAAAACATATCTGAGAAAAAGAGAAAGAGAAAACAGGTCATATTCACATTGTGTGGACCCTGGGTCAAGCCTTTCCCAGGCATAGATGCTCCAATTTCTTTCCTTTTCTATTTGAGCTGTTTGGTTCAGGATTTTGTAACTAAAAGCCAAGAGCATTTTGAGATAACATTGTTTGGGGCATAAAATACCATTTTTTTTTTTGAAGGTTTTTGAAACTCAGGGACACAATTGCAAGAAAAAAATCTTATTTATTCAAGAATATTATGAATAAATACTGAATTTAACAAAGTACTTTCTGCTTCTTAAAAATTGCTTTAATTTGTATTGGTTTTTTCACTGCCATTCATTGTAGAAGATACATGCATTCAAGAAGGCATTCTTCCCAGCTTCAGTCAATTTTACTCCTTTGCACAATCCTGAAGTGAGTTCATAATATGTTTGTCACTGATACGGTTTGGATCTGTGTCCCCACCCAAAACTCATGTTGAATTGTAATCTCCAATGTTGAGGGTGAGGGGGACTTGTTGGAAAGTGACTGCATCATGAGGGTGGTTTCTCATGAATGTTTAGCACCATCCCCTTGGTATTGTCTTCATGATAGTTCTTGCGAAGTCTAGTTGTTTAGAAGTGTGTGGCACCTCCCTTGTTTCTCTTGCTCCTGCTCTGGCTATGTGATGTGCCTGCTCCCCCTTCACCTTCCACCATGGTTATAAGTTTCCTGAGGCCTCCTCAGAAGCCAAGCAGATGCTGCTGTGCTTCCTGTATAGCCTGCAGAACAACGAGCCAGACAAAGCTCTTTTCTTTATCATTACTTTATAAATTATTTACCACCTCCGTTACTCATTCTCAGGTATTTCTTTATAGCAGTGTGTGAGAATGGACTAATACAGTCAGTTCACACTGATTTCCATGGTGGCTGAAATGGCATAAACCCAATAATTGAATGTCAACAAGATCTTGCCAAGAGAGAGAGTGGCCTTCAAATAACACCTGTATGACATGTTTTACCAAAAAGTAAAGGTCTAGCATATAAGTTTCTCTTTAAAATACCCCTCTCTTTGATTTGTGCCCTCATAAGAATTCCTCTTTAGGTTAATCATGAACTCTGTTCTCCACACTTGGAACTTTCAAATATAGGATTGTTGTGGGACTTTTCCTTAGGTCAGCTAAAGATGGGGTTCTTTGTCCCATCGCCACGAAAATTCAGGCTCACAGACAATTTGAATGATGAGTGAGACAGGGTTTTATTGGGTGAAAAGGAAGAAGAGGGAGAAACAGCGAGCTCTCCGGAGTCCCTGCCAGAGAGCTTCCTGCCTGCCATTTGAATCCCAGGTTCTGCACAGGAAGAGCAGAGGCCAGGTGCCTCCCTGATGCAACTTCCCTAGGCTCTACCTCAGTTAATGGGCAGGCTAGTTGGAGTTTGTCCAGGAACCTTCCCACCTGGCTGAGTCAATATGACCTTGATGTATCCTTATCTTTAGGAAATGTGTTTGCAACCACCATTGAAAAAGTAACATAGCTTGGATATTTTGTGGACTTGGCTTTTACTTTCTGCAAATATTGAATATAGACAATCTCAGAAAAATAAAACACAAGGATAAACTTGTGGTCTAAAATAGTATTTGATATGGCAGTGGAATTCAAGGTTCATACTTAAAATTGAATCTAATGCAAAGTCAGACTGGTAAAATGGAATGTAGTTACAAAAAGAAATTTGATAAGGTTAAATAATTTTGCACTGGAAACAGTGGTTCTTTATTCATCCATAGTCCAGATGCAACACAGAAAGCAAGGTATGTGCTTCCAAAGATTTTTACCCCTGAAACCAGCCTTGAGTTCGGGAAACCACTCACTGGTATGAAGAACAATTAGATTGCCCTCCGATCTTAATTGTGGTGGGTGTGACTGCACTGCAACTGCACCACACCACAGCAGAACCGTGGCTCCTCAGACAGATCTCTTTCACTGGGCTCAGCGTGCTGGGGACAGAACAGGGCTGAGTCTAAAGAAATACCCATGTTGATTTCTGAATGGCAAACTGAAAAAATTTTTTTACTGAAATAATTAAGGAAGCAAACATTTAAATAGTATTTGTCAGCTTTCCAGAAATTATATTCCACAGAATTGGGCCATGTCTTTTTGTTCATGTCCTTTCTTTTTGTTTTGTATTTATAACTCATAGCAGGCACAAAATAAAAAACTACTGAACAGATAAAATTATTTAAATTTTACTAATTCAGAATTGTTTTCCCTTCCATGGCTCACTGGAAAGAGCCATGAAAGAATTATAAAGTGTTTGTGTGTACCCATGTGTGCACACATGCACTGACAGGTCCTAAGCCTACATCTCCAGGTTGAACTTTTCCCCTGAGCCCCACACTCCTGACTGCCTGTCTGACACCTCCACTTGGGTGACTATGAGTATCTTAAACTAAACATGTTCCAGCTTAATTCCTGATCTTTTCCTCAAAACTTTATTCCCCCTCCAGGCTTTCTTAACTCAGTTAAAAAGCAGCCTCATTCTTCTGTTTCCTCAGGTCAAAAGCCCTGGCATCATCCTTGGCTACTCTCACTCTCTCATCTCACCTCCAGTCTGCCAATCCATCCCGTCTGTTGATTTTATCTGTGACGCGTGTCCAGAATCTGACCACTTCCTACCAACCTCACTGCTTCCACCCACATCCATGCCATTGACAACCTCTCCAGGAACGTTGCAGTATCTCTATGTGAACTCTCCTAGAGTCTAAGCCAGAAGGCTCTTTTTTTTTTTTTTTTTTTTTGAGATGGGGTCTCACTCTGTTGCCCAAGCTGAAGTGCAGTGGCATGATCTCGGCTCACTGCAACCTCCACCTTCCAGGTTCAAGCGATTTTCCTGCCTCAGCCTCCCAAGTAGCTGGGATTACAGGCATCTGCCACCACACCTGGCTAAGTTTTGCATTTTTAGTAGAGATGGGGTTTTGCCATGTTGGCCAGGCTGGTCTCCATCTCCTGACCTCAGGTGAGCCACCTGCCTCTGCCTCCCAAAGTGCTGGGATTACAGGCGTGAACCACTGCACCTGGCCCAGAAGGATATTTTTAAGCGTCTCTGTTCAAAACTCTTGGGTAGGTTCCTGTCTTATTCAAAGCGAAATGCAAAGTCAATGCGCGCGTGGCTCGTGAGGCCCTCTGTGACCTGGCTGTGGGGTGTTACTGATCTTCTCTCTCCATAGTCTCATTTCTCTCAGCCACAGTGGCCTCCTCACTGTTCCCCACGTGTGCCCAGCAACTCCCTCCTGGGGTTTAAGCATCTACCTTCACTGCTTCTCCCCCGAGAACAGCATGGCTCCTCTGGGTACTGCTTGGGTTGCTTCCAGATGTCACCTCCTTGTGGAGGCCTGCCTCCTCATCCTGTGGTAGACCCTCGCTCTTGTCGCTTGCACACAGTGTTCTTAGTGCTGGTCAGCTCCTGACATGCTGGAGTTTTTTTGTCTCCCCATAACCTCCCAACTAGTTACATGTTCCATGAGTGCAGAGACCTTGTTCTACAGACTAGGATAGTGCTTGGCACACAATAAGCATTCAGTGATTATTTGCTGAAATACTAAAGAAATGAATAGGAATTTTTGTGACAAAATGTGGTGAGATGAGGAGAGGGACTTCCACATGAAAAGAAGAGAGTGGACAAAGTAGGCCATGGCCAAGAAATAGTGATTACTCCAGTTAGGCTGGAGAATGAGGTACCTAGAGGGGGAAGTTGAAATTAAGGTTAGAAAAATAGTTTGGGACACATTTTAGAGGACTGTGAATGTCAGCCTGTGAGTTTGTTTATAGATCAGCGGTGTGAGGCAAAGGTGCTGTGACAGTGTGGTACTGTGGCACCTGTCACGCTCCACATGCCCCTGCTCCCTCGCTAGCTCCCCCTCCAGTGTTTTCTTCATCCTCTGTCCCTCATTTATTCCACAATTGTATCCTGAGTGCCTGTACTGTACAGCCAGGTGTTGGGGATGGAAAGGTCATGTCTTCGAGGATCTGGTGATTTTACTGCATTTTACCAAGTGAAGGGGTAGAACAGCATGCAGAAGGCAGGGAAGAGAGAGACACTTTGTTGTGGCCGTGCAGAGAGGTTGCAGGGATGGTTAAGAGGCTTCCAGAAGGGACAGTTGAGTTTGCAACATGAAGAACAAGGCCCCAAGTGAGCAGAGGCTTAGGGCCTGTATGGTAATAGGAGACCTGAAAGTGATTTGTGGTCTAGGCAGAGATAGTTAGAAACGTTCCTCTTGCTAATGATAAGAAGAAGAATGGCCATCTCATTGATCAGATGTTAGGTACTCAAGAAGGTTTAGATAGGGCCCGATCGCAGTGCGCCACTTGGCTTATAGTAAAGAATTTACTTACCTTGGAAGGCAAGACTTTTAATTGAAAGGGTTTAAATGGGGGGTTGGGGGACACGTATGTAAATATAAATAAGTTTGAAAATACGTGGAACACAGTGCAGGAGGGAGGGAATTGGTAGGTTTAGATGTTAGAGAAGTGTGAGTGGAGCAGTGGAGGACAGCACTGAGGAGACTCATAGCACCTGTCAGTTGTCTCCTGTCTTAGAAACTAGTTGAGAATAAGATACCGAGGCAGGCAATTGGACAGTTCCTTTACACCTAAAACAGATTCAAGAATGTAGCTTGTGTCTGTGGTTCACTTGGCTCCTCTGGGTTTGGTAGATATGTCCACCAGGCACTGGTGAGCTGAGCCCCGAGAGGCCTACCTGGCTAGGACTGAGCCTGCCTGGCCCAGCATGGTGCAGCTGGAGGCCAGGATGCATCCTTTCTGCAGGCAAGGCAAGTTGGAAAGACAAAGGAAGAGGGGGTGTATGGGGAGCTGGGTATTTTAAATTTTCTCTCCCAAATTGACCAACTAGATCAGTTCTCCTAGAGAGGAGAGAGTGGGTTGAGAGATGATGTCATAGGTTAGTCTCTCAGGAACTCTGAGATGGAGATTAGCATTCAGGGAGTGCTTTGGGGAAGGACAGCTGTGAGGCAGAAAGGAAGGAGACAGGACTGTGCGAAGGAAAAAGTTTAGCTACAGTACCGTCTCCACAGAACCCTCAGCTGTGCCTGTGGGGGTAGAAGTGGAAGACCCTTCAGAGCTTTCTTGTGCTGAGACGGGAGGGGACCTTTGTAGCTCTATATCCATCAGCCACTATGGGGGTAGGGGTGTGACCTTGGGCAAGGTGGAGACAGCTGGTTATGATATGGTTGTCACATCACAACATCCTTCACAGATATTACACTTGTTCCTCCTCTGCTTTGCTCTCCTGGGGGAGTGCATGGACATTCTGCGTTCTCTGGGAAACCAAGCAGTTTGTCTTCCTGTAAGAAGGAATGCTGAGGTTTCGTGGTTGAAGATAGACATTTCCCTGAGAAGTGTAAGGGGAAGAGGTGGCGGGATCCATGACAGAAGCCACTAGAATGTGAGAGAGGGAGGAGCAGGAGACAGCACATCGCAGCATCTGCCCTCACTCCTGTCTGCTGTGTTCCTGGGCAGCTGCATGGGGAGACGCTGTCTTCCCTTCTGCCGCCCTCACTGCCTTTTTGTGTCTTTTTCCATCCCTAGAGCATAGATCAGGGACTACAATAAAGTTCAGTCCTTTTCCTTTTCACCCTCTGTCTATTATTGAATAAAAGTGGGTGGGAACAGACATCTAAGAAAGAGAAATTGTAGAAAATTTTCTTTGTAATTTTGTAAGTGTATTTTCCCTGGAGCTTTGGAAATCACAAATGCTTTCTGTCATACTTTATTAGGGTAGTAGAATTGGTGGTAGGTTCTAAATTCAACAAGTACATTTAGTAAATCCACAAAATGCCATTGCTTTCTTAAATATCATGATTTGATTTAGTCTGAAAAATTTTCTCAGCATTTCATAGTTTTGCAGTGTAAATAGGGCATCTAGCATCATTTTACAGGGCTCTAGGAAATGTGGAAATTACTGCTATTCCCATTTTCAGTATTTCAAGTCCATTTGGTGTGATCAGTACTTCATTCCACACATGAAGTCTAATTGTGAATTTTAAAAATGTCTTTATATGTGCATGTTTTGGGGGGAGTGGTAGTTGTCTCCTGAGTCATTAATGTGAATGCACTGAACTTGTTCTTAAACTTCCCATTATGAAAATTTGCTTCCGTGAAAGGGGTAAAATGAGGTACCATTTGTGTTCCTAGCTAGGTTTTTATTTTGTTTGGGAGTTTTGTTTTATTTTGTTTTTTCATTTCATTTCCGTGGAGTTCTGTTCATTAGAACACTAATTGTATCAGATTGTTTGTGAGTGATTTGCCACTGCTCCGACAGGCCAGATCAAGACACCTATTGTCAATTAGGACTAGGATATTTGAGATGTTTAGTGATGTTGTCCGGGTGACCTGTTTTACGTTTTCAGTTTGTTTTGTTTTTGTTTTATGATGATGTTGGCTTTTCCATTAAACTATAACTTTAACCGACCTTGGCTTAGTTAGTAAAACATTGACCAGCTCCCCTTCTCTATCCTCCAGCCCCCTCCTGATGCCTCTTACCCTATTGTGCCCCAGCCTCAGTCTGAAGTGAAGTGAATTTTTAGGTCTGTATGTTTCTTATGTAATCTGTATTTCCAAGACTTAAGCTCACTGTATTTCAACCTAAATTGCCTGCATAGTGCTCCTTGGAACATTTAGGGATAAATCCCTGTGAAAAGTAAATTTAAACGGTGATGTCTGTAGTGGGAGGTATTTCCTAATGAATAGCCACTACTGAGGATATGTGGATGTCTGCACTACACGTGGCTGCCTGATCACTACATCTGTTTTGAAGTTCAGTGATTTCCCAGACCACATGTGCATTTCTTTAGGGGGCTGATGTCCCTCCCAGGATCCAGTCATTGTGAGCTGGTAACTGTAACTGGCTTACTCTTTTGACCTGTATACTATTATACTTTGTCTTAGTTTGACTATTGTTCCTATCAGATCTGACAGCACTGGAGTTTCTATAAATAGCAGCATGGCAGAGGAACCAGCATATTTAAACCCATAAGTCGTGATTTCCAGGTCTTTTAAAAGCTTTGTGGTTTGAATAGTACTTTACTCTATGGTAGACATAAAGAGTGCTTATAAAAATTCTGGGTATCAGGAGGCTTTTGTAGTTCAGCTGAAACTACAAAATAACCTCAGATGAGTCACTCCTTTGGGAATCAGACCTTCCAGATTTGTCCTAGCTCTGCCAGTGAGATCTTTTACGAATTAATATACCCTCATTTTTATATATAAAAAAATAACAAATACTGTATGATTCCACTTAAATAAGGTACTTAAAGTAGTCAAGTTTATAGAAACAGAAAGTAGAACAAGCCGGGGGGGCGGGATGGGCGGTTGTCATAGGGGAGTTGTTTAAAGGATGTAGAGTCTAGGTTCTGCAAGATGAAAAATTTCAGGGAGATCTGTTGCACAACAGTGTGAATGATTAAAATGATAAATTTTCTGTGTTTTGTTTAATGTTCAAAAGGATGGTATTACTGTTAACTGAATGCTTGGTATGTGCCATACATGCATTATCTTATAACTATTCACAACTCCATGAAGGTAGATATTGTCACCCTGTTTATAGGTGAGAGAACTTAAATGTAGTTTACTAGTTAGTAAGTGGCAGACCATGTTGGACCTAGATGTGACCCTAAAGCCACTTAAAAAATGTATTGTCACCAGCTCACTTAAAGGCAGGCTCACTCTGAGGCTTTTTAGCTCTAGAGTCTGTGATTCTATGATTCTGAGACATGCCAAGACCCATCAAGTAGGAACAAAGTTTAAGTGTTTATGTGTTCAGAGACCACTTCTCTACTATTTTTAGTGAATAAAAATTGCCATACTATATTTAATCTGTGGTACATCAGCAGCACCAAATGCTGGTTTGTGGGAGATTGAGATGTTACTCAAATGTGAGAAAAATTAAGGTGTTAATAGTAATTACTTCTTTTTTTTTTTTTTTTTTAAAGACTGAGTTTTGCTCTTGTTGCCTAGGCTGGAGTGCAGTGACGCGATCTCTGCTCACTACAACCTCCATCTCCTGGGTTCAAGCAATTCTCGTGCCTCAGCCTCCTGAGTAGCTGAGATTACAGGCATGTGCCACCACGCCTGGCTAATGTTTGTATTATTAGTAGAGCTGGGGTTTCTCCATGTTCGTCAGGCTGGTCTCGAACTCCTGACCTCAGGTGATCTGCCTGCCTCGACTTCCCAAAGTGCTGGGATTACAGGCATGAGCCACCACGCCCAGCCAATAGTAATAACTTCTGTGGAATGGCTTGGTAAAGACTGAGAAGAGCCTTACCTATTCATTATATTTTTCCATTTTTTGAGTTTGTAATAGCCTATAGTACTTGTTATAAGTTGAATTTGTGCCCCCAAATTCATATGTTGAAGTGCTAACCCCCAGTACCTCAGAAGGTGGCCTTACTTGGAAATAGAGTAATTGCAGAAGCAGTTAGTTAAGATGAAGTCATACTGGATTAAGGTGGACCCTAATCAACATGACTATTGTCTTTGTAAAGAAGGGAAATTTGGACATAAAGACATGCACATAGGGAGAATGCTATGTGGAGATGAAGACAGAGCTCGGCTGATGCTTCTGCAAACCAAGGAATACCATAGACTGCCAGGAAGCCCCAGAAGTGTGGGGAGAGGCATTTCTTCACAGCCCTCACAAGGTATCAGCCCTTAGGACAACTTGCTGTTAGAATTCTAGCATCAGGACTGGAGATGAATTTCTGTGGTTGAAGCTTGTGGTACTTTGTCACAGCAGCTCTAGCAAACTAATACAATTTCTAAAATAAGATTTTTTACGTACAAAAAAAGTTCACCACGGTTACTGATAGTTTATCCAGAGCAGTGGTGAAATTAAGAAATGAACCTTATATGTGAAGATGTTCATTGTAATATTTTTTATAATCAGAAAAAATGAGAAACAATCCAAATATCTAGGCATTTGTGAATAACCAGTTATAACAAATTATAGTATAACTACTTGAGGAAATACTGTGTTGTCATTTCGGATAGCCTGTATATGAAAAATATATATTACACAAATAAGCTGGATGAAAATTTTTTATACAAAATGATAACAGCTGTGTGAAATGTATATGCATCGGACTGAAATTAGAAGGAAACAGAAAATGAAAAAGCTTTGTTAGGATTATGGAATCATAATTGGGTTTTTTTCTTTTAATGTTTCTTTTAATTTGTTGCTTTTATTACATAGAATTGTGGCAATGTATTATAGTTATATTATTTTAAAAAATCAACTTTATTGTGGAAAATTTTACATGCAATCAGATGCACTCTTTTAAAGTGTATAATTGGATAGTTTTGACACATGTATACCTCCTTACAACCACCACCACAATGAAGAAATAAAACATGTTCATCACCCAGAAAGTTCTCTCTAGCCCTTTTATAGTCAGTCCTTCTCCCAGCTCTCGGACTGAGTTAACCCACTGATCTGCTTTCCATCACCATAGATGAACTTTTTCTTTTCTATAATTTCATACAAACATAATAATATAGTATATACTGTTGTGTCTGGCATCCTGCATTCAGCATAATGTTTCTGAGATTTATCCATGTTCTAACTTACATGTAGCTGATTACTTTTTATTGTTCAGGAGTGTTTCATTGGTATATTGTATCTATATACCATTTTGTTTATCAGTTCACTTGTTGATAGCAATTTGAATTGTTTCTAGCTTTTGACTAAGTTGCTTTGAATTTTTTTTTTTTTTTTTTTTTTTTGAGATGGGATCTTGCTCTGCTGCTCAGGCTGGACTTATCTGGACTCAAGTGATCCTCTCACCTCTGCCTCCCAAGTATCTGGGAATACAGGCATGTGCTCCCAGGCCCAGTTTGAACATTTTTTGTAAAAGTTTTATATAGTCATACATTTTTATTTCTCTTGGATAAATGCCTAGGATTGGAATTGCTGGATTGTGTGATAGTATGTGTTTAATGTAAGAAACTATCAAATGGTTTACATTCTCACCAGCAACTTATGAGAGTTCCAGTACCTCCACATGTTCGCCAACACCTCACATTATCAGTCTGTTTTTATCTTAGTTATTCTCATGGGTATATAGCTCTCACAGTGGTTTTAGTATGAATTTCCCTGATGATTTGACATTTAGCATCTTTTCATGTGATTCTGTCTTCTTTTGTGAAGTGTCTATGAAAACATTTTGCCCATTAAATTTTTTTTTTCTTCTTATTAAGATGTATAAGACTGCCCTTTATATTCCAGATACTGTTCCTTTTGTCAAAGATATGTATTCAGAGAACATATGTGCTCAGTTTGTGGCTTGCCTTTTCGTTTTCTTAATACATATGTACTCAAAAATACATATGTTTTAAATTTTGGCAAAATCCTTGTCGTTTTCTTCTGTTACAATTCATGCTTTTTGTATCCTAAAAATTTTTTGCCTATGTCAAGTTTATGAAGATTTTGTCCTTTGTTTTCTTCCAAAAGTTTTGTATGTTACTTTTTATATTTATATATATGATCTATTTTGAGTTAACTTTTCTAGATGGTTATGAGGTGGGGATAGAGGTTATAGATTTCCATTTGTTCTCTGTTTTCATGTTTAGCTCTTTGAACATATTTCAGACAGTTTTTAAAAAGTCTTTGTCTAGTAAGTCCAAACCTGTATTTCTTTAGGGTTGTTTCTAGAAATTTATATTATTCCTTTGAAGGGGCCACGTTTACCTGTGTCTTTGTGTGCCTTGTGATATTTTGTTTGACAACTGGTCATTTTAAAAAAAATGCCCCTTTTCTCAATCTTTGCAGACTGGCTCCATGTGGGGGAAGACCTTCAGTAGTTAGCCCAGTGTGAAGGCTTAGGTTTTAGGCTTTTTGGGGTATACATCTTCCTTGGATTTGTCTGTCTGGTTTTTTATTTTTTTCCAATTCTCCCATATACATGGCTGCTTTTACCTGTATTAATTTCTCTAAGAGCCTCGCTCCTGCCTCTTCACAGAGACTTAGCTGTTCTATTTTCCTCTGCCCGTAATCTCTTGCCCACAGGTGTCTGCAGTTTTCTGTAGTTTTCATGCACTACAGCACTTGTCACTACCTTCTGCAGCTTTCAACCTGAGATCCAAAGTGTGCCATCATTCCCATCTCAACTCTGAGTCAGGCAGTGAAGAACCGGTCACTTGGGCAGCCTGCAGACATACTTTTCCCCTCCAATTCGGGAGAAAACCAGGAATTGGGTCACTGTGTCTCTCCCATGCTGTGCCAGGGAAAGGCTAGGGCAAGTGCAAGCAAGCGCAGCATGACATTTCCTCTCGTTTTCAGTGTGGCTTTTTCTTGACTGGGTGTTTGCTTGGTTGCATCCTTGACTGGTTTCCAAAGCTTCCGTGAAGCCATTTTAATCAGTGTATAGTTGTTGACTTGATGTTTCCATGGATGAACAGAGAGGCCATCTGAGTCTGCCATCTAGCTGACATCACCTATCAAATGCTGAGTATTTTTAAATGCCTTTTCTGCGTCTATTGAGATGATCATACAGTTTTTCTTTTTTATACTATTCTAGTATGGCAAATGCAGTCATTGATTTTTTAGTGTTAAACCTACTTTTCAGTACTGGGATGATCCCCCATTTAGTCATGTAGTGTTATCTTTTTAATATATTGCTGCTATATGCTAAAGTGTTAAGGATTTTTATGTTTATGTTCATGAAAAATATTGATCTATTGTTTTCTTACAGTGTCTTTGTTTTGACATCAGGGTAATTCACTCAGTATTATTTTTTGAGGCAGGGTCTCCCTCTGTCGCCCAAGCTGGAGTGCAGTGGTCAATCATAGCTCACTGCAGCCGTGACCTCCTGGGCTCAAACAGTCCTCCCACCTCAGCCTCCTGAGTAGCTAGGGCTATGGATGTGTACCATTGCACCTGGCTAATTTTGAAATTTTTTGTGGTAATGAGGTTTTCCTGTGTTGCCCATTCTGGTCTTGAACTCCTAGTCTCAAGCCATCTTCTACCTTGGCCTCCCAAAGTGCTAGGATTACAGGCATGGGCCACCACACTCAGCCTTGCCCTTGTTTTTCTTCCTTAATTGAAATCACTAGTGAGACTTTCTGGCCCTCAGATTTTCTTTGGGGGAAGTTTTTAAATTGTAGGTTTATTTTTTTAAATAGGAAGTTTCTGTTCAGGTTGTCTGTTTCTTCTTGAGTCAATTTTAATATTTTTTGTCATTTGAAGAATTATCTGTTCCATCTTTTTTGTCGTTTATTGGTATAACATCCTTAAATAATGCTTTTAATATCTGTAGGATATGTAATGATGTCTTCTGTTTTATTTCTGACATTGGAATTTATATCTTCTCCCTTTTTCTCTCCCCCCATGAACTGAGCAACAGTTTAACAAATTTATTAAATTTAAAAAAAATAGCCAGGTTTGGGTTTATTGATTTTATCTATTGTTTGTGATTTCTTTGACTTTTGTTCTTTATGATTTTTTTTCTTCTTACTTTGTATTTAATTTGGTCTTCTCCCCCCCCCCCAGCTCTTAAGCTGGCGACATAGATAATTGCTTGGAGACCTTTCTTCATTTATAACATGAGACTTAAAGCTATAAATTTCCCTCAATTGCTGCTTTATGTGCATCCCTTGAATTTTGATACATTGTTTTTATTTAAATTTAAGTAAAAAAAATTTACTAATTTTCCTTGTGATCTCTTTTTGACCATTGATTATTTAGAAATATGTTTTTAAATTAACAAATATTTCAGGTTTTTCCAGACATCTTTCTGTTGCTGATATATAATTTAATTTTGTTGTGTCTGATTATATATTTGTATTGTTTCAGTCTTCTCAAATTCACTAGAATTGTTTTATGGTTCTGAATTTGGTCTATTTTGAGTAATTGTTCCATGTAAACTTCAAAATAATGTTGGGTGGTATATTTTCTAAATGTCAGGTTAAGGTAGTTGATACTTATTGAAGACTGTGGAGAGTCTGAGGTTTTTTTCCTTCCTCTTTGGAAGGTAACAAGTTAGACTGCCACTGTTTCTTGCATGCTGGCCGAAGACGTAGGACTTCTGGGTCAGAGACAAAGGATTTTATAATCACAGCACAGCAAGCAACAAGAGCTTGGTGTTTGTGTCTGCTCCAGGAAGATCTATGGGAGAGATGCAGAGTCCTAGGTAAATACTGTGCACATATCGGTTTGCGACACAGCCGAGAAACTTCAGCTTGTGTTGCTCAAATCTTTTATAATAGGCTGCAAACAAACTCCCTTTACCTGGAGGAAGACATTATTTTTATTATTGGGTAGATTAAACCTGTCCATTTCTTCTGAATGAGAGCCTGTCTCTTTTCCAAAGGGCTGGCTGTACAAATATCATTGAAAAGACAGTCTGGAGCAAAAGCAGAAATGCAGCAGACCCATGGAGAATTCTCTCCCAATAATAGTGTTGCTCAGGTCTCCTATACTCTCTGGTTTTCTGTCTGTTTTTTTTATCAATCTCTTAAGAGATGATGTTGAAGTCTCTAATTATAATTGTAAGTTTTTCATTATTGTTTTCAATTCTGTCATTTTTTGTTTCATTTATTTCTAAGCTCTGTTACTGCATATAAACATATTTAGAAATGTTACATCTTCTTGATGAGTTGACCTTTTTATCATTGTGAAATCTCTCTTTATTCCTGGTAATATGTTTTGTTCCCAAGTCTGCTTTGTCTGACATTAAAACAACAGTAACAACAATAACAGTTTGCTTTATATTTAACATGGATTTCTCATAGGTAGCACATGGTTTTTGATTTTATCTAATGTGACAACTGCTGCCTTTTCATCTAGTATTTAAAACATTTCTATTTAATGTAATTATTGATATGGCTGGTTTAAATCTTTAATACTAGTTGATATTGTTAAGTAACAACCATTCCAAAATTAGTGATATAAAATAATAGTCATTTTAATGCCTTTTTGGATTCTGGGTCAGGAACTCCACTAAACAATGTAATAGGCCTCTTCTGGGAAGACGTGAATGCTGGCAGGATTCAGCAGCTGGGGCTGGAGTCATCTCAGTGCTTACTCCCCTCGTTTTCCTGATGTTAGTTGATACTGACTGTCAGCTGGTTCCTCAAATGAGGCTGTCACTTGGAATCCACGGCCTCTACATGGGGCTTCTTGGCTTCCTCACAGCGTAGTGGCTGGGTTTCAAGAGTGTCCCCCAGAGAACCAGGCAGAAACTACATAGCCTTTTATAACCTACCCTCAGAAATCACAGTTACTACACTCTCTTAGCAGGAGCAGTCATAACCACCCCACCCATATTAGGGGAAGGGAACTGAAAAGCCCCACCTCTGGTGGGGGGGGTATCAGAGATCTTCAACACCAGACTTAAAAACTGCCACATCTAGCACCTTGCTATTTGTTTTCTATTTTTGTCATCTGTTCTTTGTTTTTTCCTCCTCTCTCCCATCCTTCCCATTCTCTTCTCCCTGTCCTCTCCTCTCCCACCGCCTCCTTCCCTCACTTTCTTGTTTCTCCTTACCTCATCAGAGACCATATACACTGCTCTCTGCTCCCCTAAGAAAGGCTCCTGTTTTTAGGGAATTTAATTCCTTTACATTACTTTGCATCCTCAGATGCAAAGTGGTTTACCCATTTTGTCTAGTTATTACTGCAGAAGCAGTGATCTCTATCCGAACTGTAAGAGATATCTTTGTCTTTGAACTAGTAAGTTTACACCATTTAATTTTTCAAAATTATTGCTAGTTTGGAACTCCTTTTTATAACTAAACTTGTTATTTCAATTTGACCTATTTTTAATGTTTATTCTAAACTTTTTATTACATATATTTTTGTGGTAAAATGCAAAATAAAATTTATTCTCTTAACAATTTTTAAGCGTACAGTTCAGTGGTATTAAGTACATTTATATTGTTGTGCAACAGTTAACCACCATCCATCTTCAGAACTCTTTTCATATTGTGAAACAGTACCCATTAAACAGTAATTCTCCGTTTTCACCTGCCCTGGCAGGCACCACCATTCTACATTCTTTCTCTGTGATTTTTGACTACTCCAAGTACCTCATATAAGTGGAGTCATACAGCGTTTGTCTGTGTCTGACTTCACTAAGCGTAATGCCATCAAGGTTCATCCATGTTCTAGCATAAGTCAGAATTTCTTCCCTTTTTAAGACATTAAAATTCCGTTGAATGAATAGACCATATTTTGCTTATCCATTTGTCTGTCAGTGGACACTTGGATTGTTTCCACAGTTTAGATGTTTGTGGATAATGCTGCTGGGAACATGGGTGTACAAATATCTCTTCAAGATCCTGCTTTCAGTTCTTTTGCGTGTGAACCCAGAAGTGGAATTGCTGGATCATCTGGTGATTCTATTTTTAATTTTTTAGTTATTATTTTTAGAGACAAGGTCTTGCTGTGTTGCCCAGGCTGGAGTGCAGTAGTGTGATCACGGCTCACTGTAGCCTCAAACTGCTGGGCTCAACTGATCTTCCCACCCCAGCCTCTTGAGTAGCTGGGACTACAGGCACGTACCACCATGCTCAGCTAATTTTCTAAAAATTTTTTAATAGAAACAGAGTCTTGCTTTGTTCCCAGGCTGTTGTCAACTCCTGGCTTTACGCAGTCCTCCAGCCTCAGTCTCCCACATTGCTAGGGTTACGGGTGTGAGCCACCGCACCTGGCCCATTTTCTGTCTTTTCCATTGTAGCTATCGTAATGGATGTAAGTAGTATCACATTGTAATAGTTTTGAGTTGCATTCTTCCAATGATTAATGGTGTTGAACATCTTTTCATGTGCTTGTTAGCTGTTTATATGTCATCTTTGGCAAAATGTCTGTTCAGTCCTCCATCTATTTTTCAGTTGTGTTTTGTTATTGTTGTTGTTGAGTTTTAGTTCTTTATACATTCTGGGTATTAATCCCTTATCCAGGTATATGATTTGCAAATATTTTCTCCCATTCTGTGGGTTGCCTGTTTACTGTATCCATAGTGTCTTTTGAAAGTTTTAAATTTTGACTGTTTGATTTGCCCTGTTTTTTTCTTTTGTTGTCCATGACTTTGGTGTCATATCCAAGACATCATTGCCAAATCTAATGTCATCAAGCTTTTATCCTGTTTTCTTCTAAGAGTTTTATAGTTTTAGGTCTTAAATGTAAGCCATGGATGCATTTGAGTTAATGTTTGTATATGGGGCTAGGTAAGGGTACATTCTTTTGCATATGCATATTCAGAATTTCCTACCAACGTTTGTGGAAAGGCTATCTCTTTTCCCCATTGAATGATCTTGGCATCCTTGTTGAAAAGCATTTGACCAGATAGGCAAGAGTTTATTACTGGACTCTGTATTCTCTTCTACTATCTATATGTTTGTCTTTATGCCGAGACCACACTGTTTTTGATTACTGTAGCTTTTCAGTAAGTTTTGCAATCAGGAAGTGTGAGCCCTCTAGCTTAGTTTTTCTTAGGGATTGTTTGGGCTATTCTAACTCTTTTGATTCATGGTTTTTCTCTGTTTTTCTTTCATCTCTACTTTTTGCTTATTAGGTATGTCTTTTTATCTCTTACTGGCTGCTGTAGGGCAGCAGTGTCCTATAGAAATATAATGTGAGCCACAATTGTGAGCCCCATATTTCCTATTAGCAATATTAAAGAACTAAAAACAAAGAGATGAAACTTGTTATAAAGATATTTAACCTAGTATAATGAAAATATCATTGAAACATGTCAAAATAAACAGAATGAGATTCTTTGTTGTTCTTCTCGTACTAAATCTTTGAAATTCAATGTGTAACTTGTAGCATATCTCAGTTCAGACAAGTCACATTTCAAGTTTTCATTTGCCCATGTGGTCAATGGCTACTGTGTTGGGAAGCACAGCTCTAGGATTTATACTATTCATATTTTGCACAATACATGATTACAATTATTACTTGAAAATAGAGTACATAACATATGTGTATGCTATTAGAACCTCATCACGGTCTACGTCCACATCTCCTCCTTCTGTTTATCGTGGTAGTACATTTACTTCTAAACATTTTATAAACCCACAATATATTATTAATTTAGTTTTAACAAAATTACTGTTTTAACAGAATTGACAAGGAAGACAGATTCTCCCTTTCAGTACTCTCTGTTTCTTCCTGCAGATACACGCTTCCGTGTGATGTCACTTTCCCTCCTCTTGAGCTTCCCTTACCATTGCTTGTAGTGCATGTCTGCTGCTGACAGATTTTCTCAGCTTTGGTTTGTCTGAAGAGGCCTCACTTCACCTTCATTTTTGCATGCTAGATTTCTAATTTGACAGGTTGTTTTCTTTGCGTTTCGGTACTTTAAAGAGGTAATTCCATTTACCTCTGTCTTGCATAGTTAATGAGAAGGCTGTTGGCATTCTTATCTTGTTCATCTGTGGCTTTTTCTACTCAGGCTGCTTTTAAGAATTTTTTCTTTATCGTAGATTTTCAGAAGATTGATTCTGATGTGTCATGGTGTGGCTGTCTTTGTGTCTTCCTAGTTGGAGTCTTTCAAGATTCCTGTATTTGTGCATTTATAGTTTTCATCAAATTTGGAAAAAAATTAGTTATCATTCCTTTAAATACTCCATTCTTTCCTCTACACCCCTTTCCTATGACTTGAATTATATCAGTGTTAACCTACTTGAGATTTTCCCAAGATCACTGAGGTTCTTGTCATAATTTTCCCCATCTTTTTTTCTCTCTCGCTTCCTTTTGGATAGTTTTATTGCTGCGTCTTTAAGTTACTAAAGATCTTTCTTTTAAAAAAGATTTAAAGAACGATTTGAAATCTTTAAGTCTTTCTTCTGAAATATTTAATTTGCTTAATTTTGCTTTGTGTATTTTTTGTTTCATATATTGTATTCTATATCTGTGGAAATTGTGACTGGTTCTGGTTTGGTTTTTTTTTTTTCCCATTCATTTATCTCCTGATTATGTTTTTCTTTAAATACCTGTAATACATGTAATTGGTTAAGGTCTTTGCTACTTTCATCATCTCTGCCATTTCCAGTCTGCTTCCTTAAGCTGCTTTTCTTCTTGGTTATGGGTCATATTTTACTGTTTCTGAGCATATCTACTAACTTTTTATTATGCCAGGTATTATGAACATTACAGTGATGAATGTTTTGATTATGTTGTCTTCTCTTAGAGTGTTGTATCTCGGCAGGCATTTACGTTTTGTAGATTAGGTCTGTCCTCTCCTGGCTTGTTCTGTAAATGTCGCTGGGCAGGTCGATAGTAGCCTTTCTCCAGGACTAATTTTATCTACCCTGTGGAGTTCACCCTACATATGCACAGATTATTATTCAGCCGCAAACTCAGAGCCCCCATGTTGATCTGGAGCCTTTATCTAGTTTCCTTCTTGGCTCTCAAACTGCAGCTGCCTTTGCCTTATCAAACTCCAGTGTCAGTCTCCTTAACTCAGTGAAAATTCTGTGCTCTGCTCACGACGGCTCTCCAGCCCTGGTTCAGAGAGTGCACCCAGGCGGATGAAAAAGAACATCAGGGAGATTCCCAGGATTTTAAATCAAGATGCCATTTACTGAAATGAGAACTGCTCCCCAACAGACATATTTTATTGTGTTTTAATTAATACATGGGCTTTTAAAAAGAATAAAAGTTATTTATTTATTATTTATTTATTTATTTTGAGATGGAATGTCGCTTTTGTTTGCCCAGGCTGGAGTGCAATGGCACAATCTTGGTTCACTGCAACCTCTGCCTCTCGGGTTCAAACAAGTCTCGTGCCCCAGCCTCCCGAGTAGCTAGGATTGCAGGCATGTGCCACCATGCCTGGCTAATTTTGTATTTTTAGTAGAGACACGGTTTCTCCTGTTGGCCAGGCTGGTCTTGAACTCCTGACCTCAGGTGATTCTCCTGCCTTGGCCTCCCAAAGTGCTGGGATTGTAGATGTACCCGACCTAAAGTTTCTTTTTTAAAGTAGTTTTAGGTTTACAGCAAAATTGAGTGGAAGGTATAGATACTTCCCCCTCTCTCCCCATTCCTACACATGCACAGCCTCCCCCGGTTATCAGCGTTCCTCTCCAGAGGGATACATTTGTCACAACTGATGAACCTGCCCCATCATTATCACCCAGAGTCTGTAGTTGACACTAGGGCTCACTCTGGGTGGTGTACATTCTGTGGGTTTGGACAAATGTGCAATGACACATATCTCCATTACAGTATCATAAAGCGTAGTTTTACTGCCCTAGAAATTATTCGTGCTCTCCCTGTTCATTCCCCTCTTCTCCTTAATCCCTAGCAGCCACTGATCTTTTTACTGTCTCCACATTTTTTCCTTTCCCAGAATGTCCTGTAGTTGGAATCATAGATTATCTAACTTTTTCAATTTGGGTTCTTTCATTTAGTAATACCATTTAGTAGCTCATTTTTAAAGTGCTAAATAACATTCCATTGTCCTGATGTATTAGAGCTTACCCCTTTACCTACCAAAGGTCATTTTGGTTGCTTTCATGTTTTAGAATTATGAGTAAAATATCTGTGTTTACTAAAACACAGATGCTAAAAACATTTGTGTACAGGTGTTTATGTGGATGTAAGTTTTCAACTCTTTGGGGTAAATATGAAGGAGTATGATAGCTGGATAATATGGTAAACGTATGCTTAGTTTTATAAGAAACTGCCAAAATGTCTTCCAAAGTGGCTGCGTCATTGTGCATCCCCACCAGCAGTGGATGAGAGTTATTGTTGTTCTACATCCTGTCAGCATTTGGTGCTGGCAGGGTTCTCGATTTTGGCCTTTTTTTTTTTTTTTGAGATGGAGTTTCACTCTTGTTGCTCAGGCTGGAGTGTAATGGCACGATCTCAGCTCACCACAACCTCCGTCTCCCCAGGTTCAAGCGATTTTCCTGCTTCAGCCTCCTGAGTAGCTGGGATTACAGGCATGCGCCACCATGCCTGGCTAGTTTTGTACTTTTAGTAGAGACAGGGTTTTGCCATGTCGGTCAGGCTTATGGGGGCCGGGCACAGTGGATCACACCTGTAATCCCAGCACTTTGGGAGGCCGAGGTGGGCGGATCACCTGAGGTCAAGAATTCAAGACCAGCCTAACCAACATGGAGAAACTCCATCTCTACTAAAAATGCAAAATTAGCCAGGTGTGGTGGCGCGTGCCTGTAATCCCAGCTACTCAAGAGGCTGAGGCAGGAGAATCGCTTGAACCCGGGAGGCAGAGGTTGTGGTGAGCCAAGATTGCACCATTGCACTCCAGCCTGGGCAATAAGAGCAAAACTCAATTTCAGAAAAAAAAAAAAAAGGCTTATGGATTAGCAGAAGGCATTTACAGAGTTTAATACTTTCCTGTCCCTTACCTCTTCCCTGCAAAGTTTATTGGAAGACGGATTTTAACATCGAGGCTGAAATATTACAGTCAGAGCCATTTGTATCACATTCATAAATGTAGTCTAATCTGTTATTAAAATGTAAAAATACACACCGAAAGAGAGAAGGACACACACATACACACATACTTACTCTCGTTCCCCTTTCTTGGGATGAAGTAAAATTTGTTAAGTTATATTCAGCTGCTAAACAAACTGCTTTATGGTTCCAGCAGCTTTGTGTTATTTCTTATCTTTGTAACATTTTGCCACAGGTACAGTATATAATGAAATAGATGGGGGTGGCTGGTGGAGAGGTTGTCACTGTCAATGAGAAGGCACCTGGGATTTGTCTGCCTGCCCTGCCCAGAGTAGTGGAGCCACCCGGAGTTCCAGGGAGCACGAGTCTAGGAGAGAGATGGGCAATGTTGCATCTTCTGGAGGCCAGCATAGTTCAAAGTTGGTTTTCTGAGTCTCGGTCTTGTGGTTTTAGGATTTTATGGCTTTTGGGGGATGTG
The DNA here is from genome assembly GCA_036589455.1 of Ateles fusciceps. NCBI lineage: Eukaryota > Metazoa > Chordata > Mammalia > Primates > Atelidae > Ateles > Ateles fusciceps. The sequence continues at coordinate 717,975 of JAZHEH010002996.1, read as the reverse complement.
TTTGGGGAAGGACGGGTCTTCATTCCTTGCTTAACCTATGCAAATAATCTTCAAGGACTTTGATCACTGAGCAGAGGAATAGGAGACTGCCATCTGTCTTCCAGATGAAAGGTTCTTCTTGGCAGGAGCACTACAGAGATGGAAGTTGTGATTTTTTGGTTATTTTGACTTTATGCTTCTAGAAACGATCTTTTAAAAAATTCTTATAGCTCTTTTGTTTTCTTTTCTTCTTTATTTCTTTCCTTTTTAGTGATAGAAGCCCTGGCCGGCTCTTCATGTGAGTTCACTCACTTGCCCCTCCCAAGGCAGGCACCCTATATAAAGCAGTTTAGGTGGACGTTTGGGTCTTCCTTGCCCACCTTTGAGCCAGGTCTGCCTGCCGTTTCTGACTGAGCTGACTTGCCCTTTAAATAAAACAAACTTGATATTATCTTGGCTCCTATAGAGAAGACATGCAGTTGCGGGTCTGGGGTCTGGGAGCTGGGGGTGGAGCAGGGTTTGGTTGTACTCCCATTCATTAGTTCACCTCTCTTTCTGAGTGTCTGTCCTGGGTGTCCTGACTGACTCTCATACACCGTACCTGGGATAATACTCCTGGAAAAGCATGTTTTTACAGCCCCATTACTGTTATTGTGAACAAAATTAGAATGGAAAGCAAATTTTTGTTATAAAACTAAGTTTGGGGGTAAATAGACCTGCAGAATTTTACAACTGCTGTGTTCCTTGGTATTCTCCTATGTGTTTAATCACTGGGCAGATGTAAGGGTGAATTTTATTGTTCCCTTGGTGCATGTTTAACCTGCATCTTACCTATTTATTGAGGGGTTTAACTTGGGCTGTATATCTTCTTTAAGAGATTGAAAGGGAATTTAGAGTGGCATATCTACTTTCATTGCAGCGTTAGATGTGCGGTAAGTTAAACCATTTTTGTAAAAGTTGAAAGTGTAATGTTCAAAGTAGCCAGTTTCTAGCCATTTGTGCACATTAAAAATAACTCGCTATTCATGTTCAAGTGGTTTCCTTGTTAGATGATGTAGGGGACTTACCACAACACATGCAACAGATTATAAAAAGACTGCAGATTTCATAATTACAACATGGCGCAGACCACGCTGGCAGATACTGGGATGCTTCCCATCGTGTGGGTGGTCACGGTCCGCAGACATTTGAGGCAGGCTGGTCCCACTGCAAGAGCACAAGTAAACAGCATTCCACAGGCTTTTCAGGATTTTTATTTTGAAAAAGTATAGCATTTCTTTTAGGTTGCTTTCCCTTTTTCTCTCCTCCTTCTCCTGCCTCCTCCTCTAAATTTTTGTTGTTTAGAATGTTTGCTTTTGCAGGGAGAACCTTTTTGCTTATGCTTTTGCTTTCTTTGTCCAGCTTTCATTTGGGGCAACAAAATAAAATTTTATTTTTCAATACTCTTGAAGTCTGTTTCAGCACAAAAGCTGAAAATGCCCAGTAGAATATTTTGCTCTTTGGAGAAGTTAGCAACTTTTCCTTGTAAGTCCTGGTAAATTGAACTTAAGCAATTTATTTCCCTATTCTTTTTTTAAAATTTAATTTTTATCCCTTGTTTCCTTTGATGTTTGTTTGATTAAATGAAAATTTGAGTCATTTGCAAAGTTTTTTTCTTCCTCATTGAAAAATTTTGTTTTTGCTAGCTTGTTTTGTTCTTCAGCTTTCCCTTTTTTTGAAGCTTTCATGATCCTAATCTTTAATGTTAATGAATATTGATGAAAGAAGCAAGTCACTAGTTTTTGTTCATTCATGAGAATTACAGAGTTTATTAAAGCTCTTGGTCAGTTTCTCTGGGGGAGGAGTTACTTTAAGTAATAAATGTATACAAATGGTAATGTATCATTCCGAAGTGTTAACATTTTTTCTGAGTGTTTTTTTTTTTAAAGAAAGACTTAGCAAAACAGGTATTTTAATAAAGAACAGTTAATATTACAGCTGTGCACCTTTCTCTTCTTTCCTTCCCTAGGGATTTCCTTAGGAGGTGCTCTTATTGTTTTAAATTATAGACAGACTGTTCCTAGTCTTTATAAAATTAAAGACAATTGTCAAGTTTTTAAATGTAAAATATGACATCTTAGCTGCTATTTTGTATAAGGAACATAATTGTGTAATATAAAGGAACTATATAAAAAATAGTTTGAAATGTATATATATAAGCTGTAATCCTTAATAAAGTCATAGTATACTGTACCTTTTTTTACACAAGCTGATTAAAAATGAATTGCCAGCAATTATAATTTATAATGACATTGTCAAAACCAGCTTAAAGGGAATGTGGTATGATTATACATTTTAGAAGGAATAACTTCCTTTTACAATCATACCTGTATGGAATACAGTGCTATACATAATTTTTGGAGTTTTGTTGTTCATGAAAGCATTTAAAAAATGCTTTAGTCATTTTCATTTATGATAAAGCTAATCTAATTCTCTATTCTGATGCTTCTTGCCAAGCTTTAGATCATAACAGCTTAATTTAAGACAAAAATTGCTGGCTAATCCCCTTTGGTATTTTGAAGCTATTTTGGGCACCCTTTGTTCTATGGTACGTTCCATTCTGTTTATGGCGAGCCATTGGGTGTCTGATGTGGGACCCTCTCTTCTGGCAGAGGGGATTAGAACTCCAGAGTCTGAGTGCAACTGGGACAAGTTAAGGATGCTGAATTTAACTTGCTTTTGGATTTGTTTTCTTCTATATAAATTGAAGGATTACATTTAATTTTAAGTGGAGTAAGGGTAAGGCAGGTTGGGTTTGATTTTTGAAGTCACCATTTGGAGTTTGGTAACCATATCAAAAGCAAGGATTTTTACAGATTTAATTTTCATATTACTGGTTGACATATACTTTTGACTAAGTGTTTAGTCTCCCCTTTCCTGAGCTTCCTGATGGGTGTCAGATTTGCATTAAGACACCAAGGCCAACCCTCCTTCACAAAAAAATGTGTTTTAGAAGTCCTTAATCCCTCATTTCAGACTCATGTTGTGGTTCCCACTGAGTGGGCTGCCTGAGACCCAGTTCAGAAGATTTCTGTTCACAGACATGCTCTCAGAACATCTTCCCAGTTTTCAGTGTCTAATTAGCTGTCTAATGAATGTCCTCATGATGGAGATCCATAGGTCTATATAGATGAAGCTTCTTGAACGCCATTCATAAAACAGATATGTAGTCATATAAGAGACGTAACAGACGACTAGAAGACTAAATGTTCTGCATATTACTCTTTGCGGTTGCTTCAGTGAAATTAAGTCATCAATATTTTACATGAGTTTAAACTATTATTCTTGAAATTATTTTACTTTCCTGGCCTTTTGTCTATAATGAACACATTAGCATATACTAACCGTGTCTTAATTGAACATGGTGTTTCTGTGCTCCTGGCGATATTCACAGTTCTATATACCCTCCACTCCATCCTAAGCGTAAATATACATTGTCGTGTTTTGTGTTATAGATTAGCAGCTCTGAAAATGTGGTCTTGAAGGACTGTGGAGTCTTCAAGAGTATTTCAGGAGACCTATGTGGTCCAGCTTTGTAACTTTATGATGGTGGATTTTCTTTATAAATTGAACTAAAGCAGCATATCACAACAAATTGAATGCTGCAACAGATACGAGAACACAGCTGTCTTCTGTTAAGTCAGACATTAAAGAGATTTGCAAAAAAATATCAGTGCCACTCTACTCAAAATTTTTTGTTGTTTTGGAAAACATAATTTTTTCATAAATAATATTTTTGTTAACATGTAAAGGGTTATCTCATATGAATTAATAGATGAATATTTTAAATTTTTCTGAGGTTTAAATCCCGGTACAGTAAAGAGTGATAGTTAAAACCAGAATAAAAAGTGCTTTGGGATCCTGAGGCCAGAAAACTTAACTGCTAATGTATATATATATTGGGATGGCTTCTCTGAGAGTTTTATCCAAGTGAGCATATAAAATGTAGAGTGAATTTAGCCTACAGTTATGAGGTTTTAATGAACTGTTTCCTTCACATTTTCAGATTTGTTTTTTTTTTTTTTCCCTAAGAGACAGGGTCTCATTCTGTCATCCAGCCAGGAGACTGGAGTGCCCTCCAACCCTGGGCTCAAGTGATCCTTTCACATCAGCCTCCCAAGTAGCTGGGGCCACAGGCATGTGCCACCACGCCCAGCTCTTTTGTATTCTTTGTAGAGATGGGGTCTTGCTATGTTGCCCACTGGTTTTGAACTCCTGAGCTCAAGTGATCTGCCCACTTTAGCCTCCCAAAGTTCTGGGATTATAGGCGTGAGCCACTGTGCCCGGCCTCATATGTCTTTTAATAAATAAAGTATCAAGCAAAGCTGCCACTGTCCTCTTGTAAATTTAATAAGGTATCGTAGGTTTTAGAGTTATGGTCCCTTTTACTTATTTAACTGATATGTCTTTGTAGTTTGGCATACTCTGGTCCCATCTGAATTGTAATATGTGGCTTTTAACAAACATTGTAGATTGCCATCTTTCATATGTGATTTTATGCTATTCATGGAATCTATGGCAATTTCATTAAGGATAGAGCCTATCATTCTTGTGTATACTTGGGATGTTTTTAGCCACATTTGCCTCAGTTACCCAATATTTTTTATTTCTGAATCGATTTCTAGTTTGGGGCGAAGAAGAAAAGAATGTAACTGGCAAAATAGCTATTATTTTTTGCCTTTATTCTTATTTTACACTTTCTATTTTTAGTTTATCTTGATTTGTAACCAATCCTTTAGAATGTAATTACTTCTTATTTGGAAGAGGCTAACTGCCCCACAGAACAAACTTCTGTAATTAGAAAAAGAGTCCCATAAGATCTGATCTGGTTCCTTTGCCCTGAGCATATTTGTTGGCAACTTATGGTAAGGTTGACTCACTGACTGGTGGGACTTCCTCACTCCCGACCTGGGCTAGAAGAGCTGGCTGTTTCTAGAGGCAGCCCTAAGGCCCAGTTCTCTCTGCTCTGACATCTCCATCTCTATTGGGGCAGTTTCTCCAGTTCCCTTCCCAGCCAGCAGCACCCCTGGAGTCTTCCTTTTAGTTTCCGGTCACATGGATGAAGAGGAAGTTTTCCTCCTCCTCTGAGCATAATACAGCAGTTTTAAATATTTGATATGTAGGTGATTTTCAGGACAATGAGCTTATTAGGCTGTTTTTTGAGTTCTGCCAAATGCCTAATTGATTTTTTTAGTTTCTTCCAAGATTGTAGTTGTCAAGAACCATCTGCCTTATATATTACATTGAATGGGTTAAAGCTGCAAATGCTTCTTTAAGTAAGCAAAGTATAGGTGCATATATTATAGAAAGTAATGTAGTATCACCAGTCTGAGGTTTGGAGTATATTAAGGGACTTGGTTTCTGGAAATATTTTTAAACTTGGAAACCTTTAAACCTGTGACTTAAAAATGGATCTGCAGCTATCTAAGTAGGTGGCCTTCTGTGTCTTGGCTAGTTTTAGAGTGTGGTGTTTGTTTCTTACACATAAAGGAACAAATTTAAATCACTAGGTACTAAACCAACAGATTTCAGTGTGGATTAGTTAAGAAATAATTGTAGCTCTTGTGTGGTGGCACAAATTTTTTCCCCCAACATTTTGTTTATGCAGACTGCCTTTTTTCCTTCATCCTTTTCTTTTTCACTGAAAAGGAAATCACAATTTTGTTAGTGTTTTGCTTTGAAGAAAATGCAGAGGGAAAGAGAGAACCAGACTTGACTTGTGATTACTTTTCATGAGCATGGATAAGTATGGGCTTCAAGACTTGCCAGGCCTTCAATTCTTTGGCTTGCTTTTTTCTTAACATTTCCAAAGGTTTTGTTAGTGACTTTCAAATGGAACTTCAAGCCTTGGAACAGTTCCATTAATAAGTTGTGTGGTCTTCGCCACAGTAGCAGCATGGTTTATTTTTCCTGTACTAGTTTCACAGAGGTTAACTGAGCTGGAAGTGATGAGAGACTAGCAGTGCAAGGGGGTGGGTGTGTGCTGTGTGTATGCTTGTTCCCTCTTGATTTGTGCAAAAAAAAATTTTTTTTATTGGCATTAACGTGTACTTTGAATGTTGCTTAAAAAGGAAGCAAGTCAATTATCCTAAAATGCTTTATACTCCATTGTTGAAAACTTTCAAAAATGTTCTCTTTCGTTAATTGTATTTTTATATTGCATAGTACCAGCCTACATTTATAAAAGGCAATTCATTGTGCAGATTTGCTTTCTTGTTGGGAAATGTACTACAGTTTACAGCTCAGCATAATCTTAGCTGACGTGTTCTGGAGAGTGCATTTTACCTGTCTGAATTTAAAAGAACACTTGACTGTTCATGATTGAGACAGTTTTATTCCTGGTTCAAATAAATATCTTGAAGTTAAAACGTGTACCTTTTATTCCTTAGGTGGGTATATTTTTTAAGAAAACATGAGTTGTTAGTTATATGTCATCTGCTTGTTATATGCATAAGTTACTCAAAGAATAGTGAATTTCTAATGTAAATAACAATTACACTGATACTTTAGATTTTAATGCTGTTTTGTAAATTTTAAAGCAAATTCATATGTTATCTCATTTAATTCTCACAACAACCTCATGATACCCCAGGGCAGATATAATTATCTCCCTGTTATAGATGAGATGAGAAATGTAAGGCATTTGCCTGAAATCCCCTGTTTGGTAAATGAAGAAGCTGAGTCAGGTCCTCACATCCCTGACTCTGCTGTTCATCTTACCGCTCTCCTGTAAACAGCCGCTTAGACCTCGTTGATAGTTTACACAATGGCTTGTGGATGGACAACTGCCATAATATTGTTTATAACAAACATTTATTGACTGCTTACAAAGTTTCACACATTTTGAGACAGGCTTATCTCAATTCCCTCACCAACTCTCTGAGTTTGGAACTATCATTATATCCCTATTTTGTAGATGAGGAAACTCAGGTTCATTAGATTGATGAGTTGAGCTTCCTAGGGCATTGTAGCCAGTAAGTGGCTCTGTGAACCCCAGCAGCTTTGCTCTGAGATCCGGGGTCCCTGACTGCTACCGTGCATGAGCTCCCAATAGTGGTTCATGTGCCAGATTTTCAAATGCCAAGCATTCACTGGTATTTGTAATAGCTTCAGTTTGCATTCATCTGTAATCTTGAAGATTTAACCATGAAAACTTAGAAATGAGAGATTTATCCTCTAAATTTACACGAAAAGAAAAAAATTTAAATATAAAATACATAATATTATCAGTAGGTATACTACATGGAGCAGATAGATACTAACTTGTATAAATCATCCTAAAAATAAGATAAATGTTTATTAAGAAACAAAGAGGGTTCATATAAGCTGGGGAAATTTTTATGTCTAATAAATGTCCTCTCTGTTGTAGAGAGGGTTCTTAAAATGTAAAACTTTTGTGGGGGAAATGATACGGAAGGTTTCACCTAAACAGCAGAGCCATTATACTAAGGCAAATGTGTACCTTTCAAAACTCTGGAAGTCGTTACTGTAAACACTCATCCTTGGAATGGAAACCAGGGGCCTCTGGTGGTGGTTTTTTCTCTGTTTATCCACCCCTCTCCATTCAACAAATGAAATGCCTGTGTGCACCAGGCACTGCCTGTGTTGTGCTGGGCACACAGTGGTGCTCAGATGGTCTAGGAGGCAAACAGCCATCAGACTGAGAGACCATGCCCTGGGAGAAGGGTGGCTGGTAAGGTCATGGCAAATGGACACCAGGTGGTCCCGGCTGAAGCTGACACCAGAAGAGGAATTAGGGCTTTAGTAGGTGACGAGGAGAAGGAAGGGGATGTGGGAGGTGAGCAGAATGCAGTGGGAGGAGGCATGGCAAGTTGGAGGGGCCCAAGGAGGCAGAGAGAGCTGTGGGTGCAGTGCGGGTGGCAGAGCCAGTCCTAGGGAGGCTTCTCTGTATCTGAGCAGCAGCAGGAGGAAAGAATTTTAAGTACTAGGCGTGAGGTGGGGGGCTTTGAAAACTGGCCAGAGTGTAGTCTGCAGAACAGATTGTTTTAAAGATATGATACCTGGGAATGTCTACACCCATTCAGATCCAACACCAGTTTTTAAGAATAGATGTTTTGTAACACCTGCTTGGAGATCCTGAAATGAAATTGAAAATACTCTTTCCAAAAAAAATAAATCCGTATATTGCTTTTGCCACAATATAAAGAAAAAATAGGCCAGGTGCAGAAGCTCTTACCGGTAATCTCAGTAGTGCAAGAGGTTCACTTGAGCCCAAAAGTTCCTGACCAGCCTGGGCAACATAGCAACACCCTGGCTCTACAAAAAAGTTTGAAAGTTAGCCAGGCATGCTGGCGCACACCTGTGGTCCCAGCTGTTTGGGAGGCTGAGGTGGGAGGATCACCTGAGCCCAGAAGGTAGAGGCTGCAGTAAGCTGTGATGGTGCCACTACACTCCAGGCTGGACCTGTCTCTAGTAAGACTTTGTCTTTAAAAAAAGAAAAAAGAAAAACAATTTTAATAAGATAATATACATTTCCAACATTAGTACTTGGGTCTTACGGGGCTGGGAGACATCATGAACAGATGCATGCATCCACATATGGCCTCTCTGAGAATGTGACTACTGCAAATTCAGGCCGATAGACGAGGGCCTTGTGTGGCCTTGCCTTCCAGGAGGTGATTTTCCGAAACGATGGACAACTCTTGAGAAAGCTCTGATGAAACTGCCATCTGATCTCCCTGATCAACAGGTAAGTTACATTTTCGGAGAAGTCAGAAGATGCCAGAACATGCAAAACATATTTTGTATTTCTATATAAAAGAGCTTTAGGCTCTAAAAGAAAGTTCTACATACATGATAGTACAGTGGAACATCTGAAAATTATGTGTGACTGTTTGCCATTATATGGTATATTTCTAGTTTTCCTTAACCACTAAAAGCCGGTAAAGCCACAAAAATGTTTTAATAGTGGATTAGTGGATTTGGAATTGGCCCCATCAGGAGCCACTGTTGTGTTCTATAGCCCTTTCCCACCTAAGCCCCAAGCTAAAGACAGTGAATTGTGGTGCATTTCAGAAATTTCATCTCCATTAGCTGCTGGGTCATGATGTGTGTCTCACTGCTGTGGGTGCTGGCTCAGGGACCTTTAACACCACTGAGCCAGGACTCTGGTATGAAGCCCTGTGCCTGTCCTAGGAGTCTGAGTCTCAACCTGTGATTATATTCTTGATTGTAGACCTTCTCCCCTGGTGAGATCAGCCCTTCCTCTAGGGACTCCTGAATTTGGCCACTGATGCCTGCCTGACTGCTATTTTTGAGTCCTGTGGGGACCTCTGCTGTGTCGTTCCACCCACTCAGAAGGGGTCTTTGGATGGCTTCATCAGTTCAGAATATGCTCAGGCTTGAGACTTTGTTTCTTGGCCTTCTGCCTAGTAACTCCTTTACATCCACTCAGGGCTTGACATCTTAGCTGCAGCAGCAGTAGAAAGTCCTCTTGGCCCCAGCACCACTGGCCTTCCTCAGGAGTCAGCCCTGCACTTTAAATGACAAGCCACAATTCCTGCAGACTGTGAGGGCCATGTGCAAGATAAGCATGATTACAGGGCTGGATGCATGGTACCTGGCAGAGAAAGCTTTCAGTACATGTGAACTATAACTGTCATACCGGTTCTGTTACATTGGGGTTTGTTTGTTTGTTTGTTTGTTTGTGACAGGGTCTGATTTTTTTCCCGGGCTGGAATGTAATGGCAGAATGTAACGGCTTATTGCAGCCTTGACCTCCCGGACCCAAGCAGTCCTCCCACCTCGGCTTCTCAAGTAGCTGGGACTGCAGGTGTGTGCCACCATACCTGGCTAATTAAAAAAATTTTTTTTATAAAGACAGGATCTCCCTATGTTACCCAGGCTGGTCTGTAACTCCTGACCTCAAACAGTCCTCCTGCCTCGGCCTCCCAAAGTTCTGGGATTATAGGTGTGAGCCAACTGCACCTGGCTATATTTGGGTTTTTTAACTTGAGGACCTTGGGCCCTGCTGTTCATGGATGTGCTTCAAAGGGTCAGAAAACTCCATGAAGTTGTGTGGAAATATTGTAGACATACATAGTTTTCCTGGAAGAGGGTTCACAACTTTCATCAGATACTCAGGATAGGTCATGAGGGACTTCTGTTTTTAGCTATTGCAAACTCAGAAATCAAGTGACACCTCCTCCTGAGGATGTGAAAACTCAGACTAAATATGAAAAATATGCTTTAAAGCTTGCAAAACTCGTGGTATAGTAAAATATGTTATTGGTCAGGGTCCAGGGAAGGTTAAAGGCCACAGGAGGTGAGCCTATGGTTAAGGACTAGGGGTGTCTGCTAGTTCCAAAGGAGATGATTAAGCAGCAAGGTGCTTTTGAGAGCATTGCAGGACTGGGAGGGCAGAAATTAGAGTTCATGGTCTGCCAACTGAGCACACCCTGGTGAACCTTTTAATTGAGGTTGGGATCTTGAAGGGAAGCACCTAAAGAGTAAGTGTGAGCTGAAGCGGACAGGCCCTCAGAGAATGTGCCATTTAGCCTCAGGTCATCTCAGTCTCTGACACTGCATCAAGGTAGTCCTGGATTGCTGGTGCTTCAGGTCTGTCAGAAGCCTCTCGGGAGGAAGGCAGTATTATCTTGGTGTATCAGATTATTTCTGCCAGCAGTTTTGCAAGTGTGGTGTCATGTCTGGTACAGATAAAACAACTAGGTACACAAAGAGCCAGCGTAACAAAATTGAATCAGTAGAAATAACAGACAATAAAACAGACACATAGGGGCTCCAGATATTAGCATTAAGACCCCGACTTTAAAATAGTTATTCTAAATCAGTAAGTGTAATCCACCATATTAAAGAAGAAAATCATGCGATTGTATCAGTTGATGCAGAAAAAAAAAATGCATTTAACTCTCAACAAATTAAGAATAGTGGGGGAATTACCTCAACTTGATAAAGGGCTTCTACCAAACACCTAGAGTGAGCATCATACTTAATAGTGAAAGACTGAATACCTCCCCCTGTAAGACCAGAAACAAGGCGAGGAGATTTGTTCTTCTTGTAACACTGGGAGTTCAAGACACTGTCATCGTCAAGAAAAAGAAATAAAAAGCCTGCATATTAGAAAGGAAGAAAAATCATTGGTATTTGCAAATGATGTTGTTTACATAGAATATCTTAAAGAATCTACCAAAACCAAAATAAATCAACTCTTAGAATTGATAAATGAGGTCAGCAGAGCTTCAGGATACAAGATCAACACACAACGCTCAACTGTATCTCCGTATACTATCAATGAACATTTGAAAACCAAAATTAAAAACACAATTATCTTTTAGAGTCACTCCAAAGAAAATAAAATACTTAGGTATATACGTAACAAAATGAGATCTGTATAACGAAAGTTACAAAGTGCTGATGAAATAAATGCTTAAAGATGGAAATAAATGGAGAGACATATAGTGATGATGCATAGAAAGACTCAACCTAGTAAAGATGTCAGTTCTTCTCAAATTGATCTGTAACTTGAAAGCATTTCCTATCAAAATTCTAGCAAGAGTTTTTACATTCGTAGACAGACTTACTCTAAAATTTGTAGGGAAAGGCACAAGCCCTAGAATAGCTGTAACAATTTTGACAAGAAAAAGTGAGAGGAATCGCTGTATTTAGTATTAAGTCTTTACTTTGATAGCTGCAATAATTACATCCTGTGATATTGGCAGCAGCCTGGACACATAGATAAATGGAACAGAACAGAGAACCCGGAAATAGACCCACACAAATACATTCAACTGTTTTTTTACAAAGGTACAGAAGCAATTCAACAGAGAAATTTCAACAAATGGTGCTTTTGCAATTGGACATCAAGCTAAACCTCACAACTTCTAAAAAAAAAATTAAAATGGATCAGGGACTTAAATGTAAAATGTAAAACTATAAAACTTATGGGAAAAAAAAACATAGAAAGTCTTTAGGCTCTAAACTAGGCATGTTTCTAGACTTAATACCCCAAGCATAATATGTAAAAGGAAAAATCACCTGTGTTAGGATCTCATCAAAACTAAAACCCTGTGTTCTGTGAAAGCCCATGTGAAGGACAATGGCAGACTGGGAGAGATATTTGCAAACCACGAATAACAAAAGACTAGTATCTAGATAAAAAGAAATCTCAAAACTCAATGGTAAAAAACAACCCAGTTAGAAAATAGGCAAACACTATTTCACCAAAAAGGTGAAATAAGTTCATGAGCAAAAAAAGGCAAATAAACACATGACTAGATATTTCACATTATTAGCCATTGGGGATATAAAAAGATAAAGCCACAGTGGGCTATCCCTGCACACCTATCAAATGGCTAAAATAAAAGCCAGCGAGAACATAAGATGCTGGTGAATACGTGGAGGAGTTGTGTTACTCATGCATTTTTGGTAGAAACATGGCTGCGGATAGTTTCATACCCAAGGCAAGTGCTCTCCCGCATCCTCCTAGGGCCAGCCTTGACAGGCTGCTTGTTGACTTCTCACAGAAGTAATGGAAGCCAGGAGACAGTGTAATGATATCTTCAAATTCATGGGGGGTGGCGGATCCATTAAAAATGAGACACTTTAGGTAAACAAAAAGTAGGAGAATTTGTCACCAGAAATCCCTACAAAAGGAGTACTAAAGTTGTTCTTCAAGCAGAAGGAAAATTACCGAAGTAATCCTCCATCTCCAAAAAATATAAAAAATCTAATTAATCTAGTTTTCATTCTGTCCCTGGCCCAGTGAGTTTTGGCCCTGACTGCACATCAAGAATTACTAATGGAATTAAAAAAAAAAATCCTCTACATCCTTTTTCAGTTGGTTTGGTGGGTGTATGACTCACGGTCACTAATGGTACTGGTATGCAGCCTTGGAAGTAACAGGCTAGACTCAGAAGGAGAGAAGAAAGTGGTGTCATTGCTTAAATGAAATACAGTGTCCTCCTGGTTCCTGTGCCTCACCTTTTATGCCTGATATGTCTTCCTGTGGCAGCATTCGTTCCGGCTAGGCCGAAATGACCCTCCACAGCTCTGGCTTCTCCCTCTTTGCTCCGGTCAGAACCAAATCCCGTCCATCATGCCTGTGTAGGTATCTCACGCTTTTATCCTTTTCTCTTCATTGCCATTGCCACCCTTGCAATTTGGGCACCTTTTATATTTTGACTGCAATAGCTGGTCAGTGGCAAAAAACTGCAGTTACTTTTGTAACAACCTATAGTATCTCGGCTTCCAGTGTCATCTCTCCCCTTCCAGTCTGTCTTGCACAGTCTTACCAACCCAATCTTTGTAAAGCATAACTCACGCTATGGCCATATTTAGAGATATTTTTGGTGTTCTCCTCCCCCACTGTTCATAAAATAAGCTCAAATTTCATACTTTTGAAAACAAAATCAAGTTGTTTTCCTATTGAATACCTTTTGATTTCATCACATTGCTCTTGAAATAGCACCCACAGCTCCTACGACCACAGCATACAAGATGCGACATGATTGGAGGCCTGTTTGGTCTCCACCCTTATCTCATAGCACTCTTCCTTCTGCTCGCCATGGCCCAGTTAGACGGCCTTCTTGGGGTTTTTCCTTGCCTTTGGGCTGAACTTGCTGATTACTTCACAAGCTGTTTGTATGCTCTTTTCTTACCTTTCAGGTCTTGATCCCATGCTTAGTCTTTGGAATAGCCCTCCCTTACTTATCTAAAGTGAATCCTATTCATTTCTAATTCTTACATGTTACCTTTGGATGAATGAAGGCAAGGGAGTGTGGTGGGAAATGAAACCGTGTAGGAAAAGACTGATGTCTGGGTTGGACAAACAAGCTGGAAATAGAATTCTGTCATTTCTGCAAGATCCAGGAGTCTCTACCCTGACTATACCTTTATGTCTCTGAAATTTCTAAAATCTTTTTCTGTTGCTTCCATAATAGTAATTTAAAAATTCAATAGTCAAATTACAGGTACTTTTCTTAAAGGGGCATTTCTAGAGAGGTTATATTCAATAACATTTTTGACTGGTGTTCTATAGTTTGTTCATTCATAATTGCACTGAACAACTCCTGTGAAAAATGTTATATCCTCATTTTGAAAATGAGAAAAGTGAGGCCCTAAATGTTAAGAAACATTTAAAAAGCTAGTTAAGTTGGGAAATTGGGACTGAGGTCGTTGACTTTACAATCCAGTTTCTGTGTCACTACTGGGCTTCCCATCCTGGGGCATCAAGTTTCAACTGAAAGTACCTGTGGCAGGAACTGGAGATGTAACAGACTTGCTTGTCTCTGAAATCTGGGAAAAGTGAAGGTGTCTGCCACCAGGTCACCTTCACATAGCAACATGATGTCTACCTGGTCATATCCTTTGTCGTCGTTCCTTCTACTGTCATTGGTCCCAGCAGATGCAGTCATCCAGCTTGGTGTGGCTGAAGCACCATGGGAACTGATTTTAGATTTCACATCTGAGGTGTTCCTCCCATTGTTCCCTGCATCTTCATTCTTTAATAGGAAATCAGTCTCATCAAAAGTAATTGTTCAAAACAACTCACATTTCTTACTTGTAAAAATTGTGTTGGCCTTAAGAGAGCTATGTCCTAACATTCCCCTCCTCTTGCTGCCTTACGGAAAATGGACCTCGAGGGAGGAAGCAAGAATAAAATGAGAGAAACCAGACTGGAGGCTGTGACAGCATCCAGGTGAGAGATTATGGTGGATGGGATCAGGGTGAAAGCACTGTCCTAGAGAGAAGCAGACCCATCCAGAGTGTAGTTGAGCTGTAATTGACAGGACTTGAGGATGGACTGGATATGGAGGATGAGGGAGAGGATTTGAAGGATGAGTTGAAGGTAACCTCTAAAGTGTTGACTGAAGCAACCATGTGGTTGGTAGAATCATGTTCTTGGCTGGCCAAGATGAAAAAGGGGCTTGAGAATGTCTGGGATAAGAGTCTTAGATGTGTTAAATTTGAGATATTGATTGCACAGTTGCAGATGTCAGGTAAGCTAGTTGCATATATGATCTGGAGCATAGGAGAGCGGGCAGGGCTGGAGCTAGAATTTTAGAAGGTGTCGTCACCCTGTAGAAGTAGGATGGTGGCCAGGCACGGTGGCTTATGCCTATAATCCCAGCACTTTGGGAGGCAGGAAGATTACTTGAGCAGAGGAAGTCTTGGCTGCAGTGAACCAAGATCACACCACTGCACTCCATTCTGGGAAACAGAGTGAGACCCTGTCTCTTAAAAAAAAAGGAATTAGGATGCTGGCTGGGGCTGGGCTGGGCCTTGTGGGGTTTGAACCCCATCCCGGGCCACAGGAGGGGAACACTCAGGCTTTCTTAGTCTTCTGCTTCTGTTGACTGGCCTAGATGCAAGACTGAAGGGGAAGGGGAGCCATGGACTTGAAAGCCTCTGTACTGACACCTCAAGATTGGAGTCCAGTCCTTCATGACAGAAGACTCCAGCATAGAAACGGCATTCAAAACCATGGGATTATACAAAATCTCCTGGGGTTCAGTCCTTTATGACAGAAGACCCCAGCATAGAAACAGCATCTAAAATCATGGGACTGTACAAAATCTCCTGGGATCCAACTCTTTGTGACAGAAGACCACAGGACAGAAATGGGATCTAATATCATGGGACTATACAAAATCTCCTGGGGATCACTTGAGCTCCCAGGTCTCCAGTGTCTAAAAATGGAGTTGAAGAGAAAGTACCAGCTAAGTTAGACTAGATGAAAAGAAAAACGTGTAGCATGTGGCGTACCAGCAGCAGAAGCCAGGGCCACCCTGCTGACCCACTCTGGTCTTGCCCACACAGTGCCAGGGCAGGCATTGCATGTGCATCCTGGGGGATGTACAGGTACAGCCCTGGGGGAAGAGACAGCCCTGGGGAAGAGGCAGCCCAGGGCACCACTGTGTGGACAAGCAACATGGTACAGGGGTGGATCGCATGGTTTGCAGCATGGAGTTCTGACCGGTGAACTGGTAGGGATAGAAGCCAGATTAGAGAAGCCTGAAGAATGAATGTGAGTTGGGGAAGCAGAGAAGGCAAGTTTAGACAGCTTTCTCAGGAAATTGTGATAATGCAGAGCACAGAGATGAGCAGTAATTAGAAGGAGGGAGAGGCAGGATCAAGGAGAACTTTTTTCTTTTTAATCTAGGTAGCTTTTCCAGCATGTTTGTAATTGACAGGAGAAATCCAGCAATGACGCGGGTCACTGCTGCAGAGGGTCTTTGCAAGGTGGGTAGAGGCGATCAGGGCCCAAGTGGACAGCTGCACTTTATAGGAGCAGAGACACTCCTTCCATCGGAAGACAGGACATGGGGTTGGGCGTGTGCAGGTGAGCTTGTAAATCGGTTGGTGGTAAGATGAGTGAGTTTCTTGCTAATTGCTATTTTCTCAACTACATATATGAGATGAGATCCCCACCAGGACTTTTGGGGAAGGGGTGGTGGTGTAATGAGAGGGGGAAGGAGGAAATAATTACTCAGGAAGTAGCCAAGCAAAATGGTCAAGGATGCCTAAGAAGGTTGTAAGGCACTGCTGAGCCCCTTCAAGGATTGTGGTCAGAAATCCAAGCCAACGCAGTCAGCTCAGTTGTCTGATATTCTCCAGCAGTGTTCAGCTGTGTGGGCACAGGGAAGAGAAGCTGTAGTGTGGATTCACAGGAGCCAGGGTTTTATGCAGCAAGTACCACTGGGCTTTAGAAAAGGGGGCAAGCCAGGGAGATAAGGGTGTTTTCAAAGGAATGATTATTTAAGCCTGGCAGAATAGTTATCAAATGCATGACCTGCTCCTAGTAAATGTATTTAGTAAAGCACACATTTCCAGGTCTATATATCTACATATTTCTATATGCATTCTTATAAATATGGCTTAATGCCATGGTTTCATTCAGGTTTACTTTCTAAAGCCTTTTGGTTTTGGTTTTTGGGAAGCCTACTCTATTTTCCCCCCCTGGAACTAATGAGTGAGCAAGCAAGAGGTTCTGTAAGCAAAAGTAAAAGCTGCAGACTTTGTTATGGTTGGAACTGTGTGTGGAAATTCTGTGAATTGTGTTCTGTCAGCATCCTGCTCGCGGAATAGGCTATGTAAACAAGGGGTGCTGGGAGGGTCTGTGAATGAGCAGCCTTCCTTCCCACTCACAGATTTAACCACTGCAGTTCTCCAGGTTTCTGAATGTTTATTTCATAGTAAAAGGGGCTCTAAAAATACCAGGGCAGTTAGATTTTTATTGTAGACCATTTCACTTAAACTGCAATGGGACATATAAATTTTAAAACGGGAAAAAAAAACAACATCGAAGGCAGGATTTTGAAGCAAAAACTACAGAAACCTGTCTGCAGTAATTTGTTTTGGCTGTGGATGTAAAACTGCAAAAGGGATAGGAATAAATTTGTTACTTTTTTTAAAGTTAGAGCAATTGGCATATTTAACTGATATTTACAGTATTTAAATGGCATAGCAGAATGCACAAATAATACATGATCATGAGAAAATTACATATACCAAGATTTAAATGAAAGGAAATTCTTTTTTTGAACTTGAATAAAATGTCATTTGTAACTTATTAGTAATTTTATTTTTAAAAAAATTATAAGACACATCTGGGCGTGGTGGCTCACGCCTGTAATCCCAGCATTTTGGGAGGCTGAGGTGGGCGGAACACGAGGTCAGGAATCGAGACCATCCTGGCCAACATGGTGACCCCTGTCTCTATTAAAAATACAAAAAAATTAGCTGGGCGTGGTGATGCGCACCTGTAGTCCCAGCTACTCGGGAGGCTGAGGCAGGAGAATTGCTTGAACCCAGGAGGCAGAGATTGTAGTGAGCTGAGATCACGCCACTGCACTATACCCTGGGTGACAGTGGGAGACTCCGTCTCAAAAAGAAAGAAGAAATTATAAGACACATGATACTGTAAGTTTGAGTATGCAGAGTGAAATGAGAAAAGGATTCGGGCAGATTAGGCTTTAGGACAGGAGGTACAGACCCGAGAGTCAGTCCAGGGAGGGATTATAAGTGGCGGGGTATATGGGGAGTGGACGTAAAAATACAAGAGAACGAGAAACTGCAGGTAGTAAAAGTTAGTGGGGGAACAGAAAGAGAAGCTACTGAGCAAACAGACACAAACACTGACTTGTTCAGATTGCCACGTGACCACCACTGAGGGATGGTGTCTACTGAGTAGGAAGATTTGAAGTTGTGGACAGGAGCGATACATACAAAGGAAAGCAAAGCAAAAACAATTTTCACTGGACAGAAATTTCTCCCTTCTAGGAACTCCTGACCTTCTTTATGGGACCAAGCAGTGAGAGTTCTGGGCTTGTGGTTCCTTCTGACTTTTTGTGACTTCTCCCCCAGGAGCAATGATGGTGCTGGGGTGTGGGTGTTTTCAGTATGAAGTCGTGCTGGGAGGCAGTGGTGAGAGCCAACGGGAGCTTTTCACGGAGCGGGCTGCATGAATCCATGCGCTGTGTGCCTCCCGAAGCTGTGGCAGCAGTGACGTGACACCTGCCTTCCCGGGAGCCAGGGAAGAAGAACCCCAGGGAAAGACAGTGGAGATGGCATCTCTCATGTGGGAGATAGAAAAGCGTGCAGTTCAGTATAGGCAGTGATAAACGGGTGATGTGTAGGCAAACAGAAAGATGAAACAGAAGGCATTCAAGACCCTTTCTCCCCCAGTGAGGGAAGGTTCTAGGCATTTGGCCGGTGTCAGGGAAACAACCCTGGCGCTCAACCATGGAAACTGACATTTATTTTGCACCTACTATGAGCCAGATCTCCAGCCGGGTGATTTACACGCATGGTTTCTTTCAGTCCTCCTCACCTTAAGAGGTGTCCTTTTCTTCATTTCACATGAAGACACTGATGCGGTGGCAGAACTACTCACTGAGCCTAAATGTGTCTGACTCCAAGTCTAGGGGCATTTCCATTCTGAACGTGTTCTACCTCAGGTCCTCAAGTAATCTCACCGTACACAGTGGTCAAGGGCTGGTCTGCACCCTGTCGTAGATTTTGACCCAGAGGAAGGGGTCGCTCCAGCAAAGGCGGGGAGGTCACAGGATGACCTGGGCTTCCCTCTGTGCTGTCCTCTCCTGGTTCTTTCCCTAGTGCACAGGAGATAAAGACACATGGCATTGAGCTATAGTCAGGTATGTGGCCAGTGAGCCCCAGACTTTATAGTGCAGTGGGGGAGGGGCTGTTGGTCCTGTTGGAGAAGCAGATTCTAGGGCCCCACCCCTAGAAGTTTGGACTCAGTGGTCTGGGTGGGACCAAGGTGGTCTGCAGGATAGTTCAGATTGAGGTCTCTGCACATCAAATCCTGAGAACCACTGACTGAGGCACTCTGATTTTCACCCTTGGCTCCTCCTGGGCCTCTGCATACATTTGTGGCAGACCTAGAGATGATATCTTCACGTGAGTGTATGCAGGAGCAGGCACTGGAGATGAGCCGGAGGGCAGGAGGTGGACCTTGGCCATGACCGTGAAGAGGGAGAAGGTGAGAGGTATCCAGAAGTCAGGAACGGGTTGTGCAGCTATCAGATTCTATACTCCATGCCCGCCGGAACTGGGACTTCAGATACAGCAGCATCAGATGGGAGATGTGCTGTGAGCATGTGATGCTTGCTGCTTCCCATGAGGCATGTGCCTCACTCACTTTTGTGACAGTTCCACAAAGTCTGTTTTATTGTCTACATTTTATAGAAGTGGAAACTGAGGGGCCTAACACTGTTTTTAAAAATTACCGTAGGGCCAGGCACGGTGGCTCATGCCTATAATCCCAGAACTTTGGGAGGCTGAGGCGAGTACATCAGTTGAGGTCAGGAGTTTGAGACCAGTCTGGTCAATATGGTAAAACCTGTCTCTACTGAAAATACAAAAATTAGTCAGGTGTGGTGGCACATGCCTGTAATCCCAGCTACTTGGGAGGCTGAGGCATGAGAATCACTTGAACCCAGCAGGCGGAGGTTGCCATGAGCTGAGATGGCGCCACCGCACTCCAGTCTGGGTTGACAGAGTGAGATTCTGTTTGGAAAAAAATAAAAGTGAAAATTACCCTGCAATCACTAGTTAGGACTCAGAGTCTTTTTAACTTTAAAGCTCCATGACCTTTCTTTCTTTCCTTTATTTTTAATTATACAAGTAATACATCAATATGGTTTCTAAAAAAAAGAAAAAAAATTAAGCCAGGTGCTCCGGCACACACCTGTAATCTCAGCACTTTGGGAAGCCGTGGTGGGCAGATCACCTGAGTTTTGGAGTTCAAAACTAGCTTGACCAACATGGTGAAAACCCATCTCTAATAAAAGTACAAAATAACCAGCCAGGCATGGTGACGTGTGCCTGTAATCTCAGCTACTTGGGAGGCTGAGGCAGGAGAATTGCTTGAACTCAGGTGGCGGAGGTTGCAGTAAGCTGAGATCATACCACTCCACTCCAGCCTGGGCGACAGAGTGAGACTTTTTCTCAAAAAAACAAAAACAAACAAACAAACAACGATCCAAGCACAGCAGTCTTCCAGCAACCTCAAAATCCTCTTCAGAAATAATCTGGTATCAGTGGGCTGTGTAGATTCCTGTAGTCTTCTTTGCTTTTATATATGCAAATAACTTTGTTTTTTGTTTGTTTTACCGTAAGTGGAATTATGCTGGCTGTATTATGTGACTTGCTCTCTTTTACATGGTAGTAACTCCTAGAGCGTTTCTGTATCAGCCACACAAGTCTCCTTTATATTGCCAATATCCATCTTTATCCCAGAGACAAGATGAATGTTCAAAAACTGTAATCCAAACTCAGTTCTAAAAATGGGTGTATCTTTAAGCGAGAGCTGCTCAGCTGATGCAGTTTTGCTCCCGAGGGGACCTGGGCAATGTCTGGGGACATGTGTGGTTGTCACAACTTGTGAGGGGTGGTTGCCACAACTTGTGAGGGGTGCTGCTGGCATCTAGGAGGTACAAGGCGGGAATGCACGGGTCAGGCTCCTGGAGCAAGGAATTGTCAGGCCCAAAATGTCAATGGTGGCAGCACTGAGAAAACCTGATTGGTTTAAACCTACTTACCTTAAGGGTGTTTCAGCAGCCCTATTAAGGGGTTTGATAGATATGTGGTTTATCAACAGCAGCCTTTGGTGCAGTGGGGTAGGTGGTGGTCCTGTGGGAGAAGTAGATTCTAGGGCCACATCCCCAGAGCGGATACCTGGGAGGCAGAGGTGTGAATATTGCCCTTGAGCTCAGGAGCTCCAGAGCAGCCTGGGAAACATAGTGAGACCCCATCTCCTAAAAAACAAAAACAAAAAGAGTGCTGAATAATAAGTCTATTTTTAAACATATGGTAGGATTTCAAATTTTCTGAAGAAATATTTAATTAGACTTGGCTGCTTCTCTGATATGAAACTAGCAATACTTTTATACATTTCAAAGTGAGGTTTATGAAAGAGGCAAAATTGTCAATGACTAATTGTTGAATTTTGCTTCCTAACCGTGTAGTGGGGAAAAGTGTTTCTGAATACGTGATTTATATGGTTAGTTTTCCTGCAGTGGGGAATTGTTCACTGAATTATGCTTTGTCCACTCAGGCTTACATAGATATGGATTCTGTAACATTGGAAATCATTGAACAGTTTAAACACTTAGATTAAAAGAAAAGGAACTATGGTAATTGCAGATCTATTAGATGCAATCTGTTGTGTCCTAATAAGAGTAATGAGAAAGAACATTGACTGTTGGAAGCAAGTTGTTTGGTTCAAGGTTGGGAATTGGGCATTATTTGTTTTCTGTGTCATTGCTTGGGTTAATCTACTCAGGCTGCCATTTTTGTGTTTGAAAGAAATAAGACCTAGGCCCTAAGCTTAGACTGTCTTTATGCATAAAGAAGTCCAGCCATTCATTATTACTTTGCTGACGGATACATTATCATGAATATTTGCAATGCAGGTAATGACTCCTTTTTCTCAAAATAATTTTAAATTACCTTAAACATGTCTGATTTTCAGAAAGAAAGTATTCAAAGCAAAACTATACCTTTAATTTAGTACAGACTTCTTCTCTCTTTTGGATTATAGATTATTCTAGTATGAAGTGTGCTGGTTGCATGTAGGAATATCTTTTAATCTTAATTTGTAAATAACAGAAATAAGAGATTGAAGTACTTTTTAACTTACAAAATTCCAAATCCTTTTTCAAGCAATTTGTATCTTATTTCTGTAAACGTTTTATCACCAGCCAATGGGTATGCACTGTCTTTCATAATATGGAAAGAAATTCTTTGTCATTTCAGATATTAAGGATTTCAGATTTTAAAAGAGTTATCAGTGAAACTATGTTACAAGAATATTTCCTTCCTGAGACATCTCAGTATTATAGGTGGCTTCAGAGTAACAGGCGGAGAATACGATAGTGTGAAGTATGATTCGCTTTACTCTACTGGGTACCTTTAGGATGTTCATCCAGAGGAGATGGGAGGGATTTGCACTTCTACCAGTCGTGTGTGTATCCGTGAACCACATCTCGTTTGGTGCCTGCTTTTGAACTTTAGATAAACAGAATCATGCTGCCTGTTTATTTCCATAATTTTTTTC
Source organism: Ateles fusciceps (assembly GCA_036589455.1). Classification (NCBI taxonomy): domain Eukaryota; kingdom Metazoa; phylum Chordata; class Mammalia; order Primates; family Atelidae; genus Ateles; species Ateles fusciceps. The sequence continues at coordinate 695,396 of JAZHEH010002996.1, read as the reverse complement.
TTAGCATGTACTTTTCTTGGCCTCTTGCTTCTCCAGTTAAATTTTAGGAAAGTTTCTGAAGTTCCACCAAAAACTCTGTTTGGGATTGTTACTGGGTACTGCATTGAGTTTGTATGCCAGAGTACTGACATCTTTGTGACATTGAATTTTTCTTGCTGAGATCATAAGGTCTTCCTTTATGCAGAACTTTCACATGTATTTTTAATGGTTTTGTAACACAAATCTTCTTTGCTGTCTTGTCATGTAATGCTATGCAGGGCAGTGATGGTCCATTTTACTCTATAGAGGACAACATTTCTTTCCTTTTTAGTGAAGTAAATTTAGGTGGTGCTCATGAGTTGTTCTCATTTCTAGTTTGTCTTTGTTGCAGGGAGAAGTGATAATTTAAAATTGTGTTATAAGAAAATGGGCCAATTTTCACCATGGCTTCTAATTTAGAATAATTTAAGTCATTTGCAGGTAATTTAATCAATTTGGGCATTTTAATATTAAGTAAACAATTCCAGTATAATAACATAAGTGCTTTACTAGATGTTTACATAAAATGCCATGGGAACATTAATAAAAAGGGCGGGGGGAAACAACTGATTCAGCATTTGGGCACAGGTATTTTATATGGTCACAGACCCCTCCAAGTATTTGACACGGCAGCATGGCCACAGGCCCAGGACTGAATAGACTGCTTTGAGGAAAGACAAGGTTAAAACACACCGAGTTATACCTGGGAAATACATTTTTCGGGGCCAAAAATAATTCAGTGAATCTGATGGACTAACAAAAGCTTTGTTTTACTAACCACGTTTGCAGGGAAAAAAATGTTTTTAAATGTGCAGATATGCATTATAACTTGTATTTGAATATGGCTGAGGCTGAATTTCTCAGGATCCTTTTCAACAAAGATGGTCCTTTGCCGCTGCTTCTCCAGTCTTTCCTGGATGTGCTGCTACTGCAGTGCCTGAAGGTTACTGCAAGCTGAATGGCACCAAAGCAACACCTTAGCCAATGAAAGTCCATCCTCATCAGTGTGCAGGTTCTGCTCAGTATTCCCAACATAAGTAAATGGATTTGAAGTAAAAGCACATAGTGATGTCATGTTTTCCCAGTATTCTGTGGGTGTTTTATGACCTGCAACTAAGGAAAGCAAATTGTAAAAAAGAAAACTTGTGCTCATCTATGACAAGGTCACCAGGGAATCCTGTAGCGATTATGTTGTTCAGTAGCCGTAAGACAGCAATCTGTGCTCTTGGTTTTCACTCAGCTTGTCTTTATTGAACGACTATTGTGTGGCTCACAGCTGTGCTAGGAATGTGAAGGCTAGTGAGGCAGTGCCTGCCGTGGAGAGCCTGAATGCTAATGGTGGACAGAGGAGAGCAGGCTCACAGTTACACTGCAAGGTGACCTTGGAAGGTGCAGGGAGAGAAACACAAGGGAGGAACCACAGAGACTTTGGAACAACATCTTACCCAGTCAAGAACTAGAACAGAAATCCTGCAGAAAGATGGATTTTGAAAGACAGGTGTGATTTTGGCAGCTAGAGATAGGGGCGGGGAGGTTGTTGGGTTTCTCAGAAGAAGGAAATGGTCTGGAGATGGGAAGGGGCTGGGTGAGTTTGGTGACCAGCCAGGAGTCTGATGTTACCAAGTCATAGGGATGAAAGAGAAAGGCAGGGGAAGTGAGTTTGCCCACGTGGGCTGAAGCCATGTAGGGGCAGACTGGGGTGCAGGCCAGGAGCCTTAGCGGGTGACGGAGTTTTCCCTATCTTTTTCTCTACTCCCTCCTCAGTCATTTTCCTCTGTCTGTCCCAGCCACATCACACATGCACTCTTTCTTCTCCTTGCCTCTGCCTCCTCCCCTTTTTCTTCTTTCCCAGCCCTCAGAATCAGCTCAGATGTCATTGTCTTTGAGAGCACCCCAAAACCCAGCAGTTGGAATTCATCTCTCCTTGCTCTGTTCCCACAACGACTGCCTCACCAAGAGTCATTCAGCACTTAGCATACTGCCTGTGTGATGGCTCCCACCTGCAGCACCGTTTACCAGGCTGCAGGGCCTCTCACCCCAGTGGTCCCAGGAGAGTGGCTTGAATGCAGATCATCCTCAACCTATGTTTGTTGAATGAATAAATAAGGGATCCCTGTTATTCAACTTTTTTTTGGGTGTATTTTGTATAAGGAGACATGCCATGGAGAGCAAAGTGGTGGAAATTCTAAAAGACTTTAATGATCGGATGAAGAAATTGTTTAGAGAAGCATAATATATGTGCTCTGTCTCAGTTTGAGAATATTGACCAAGTTTGGCTCTCCTAGTCTTTGCCTGAGCAAAACCCACAGCCCTTCTTCCACACCCAGACCACGTGCCAGACCACAACCCATTGCTCCAGCTTTCCTATCCTGCCTGTGAATGTGCTGCCTGTTACATGAGGGAGCAGGTACAGTGAGGCAAGGACAACTAGTGACACCCAAAGCAAGGACAGTGGATTTCCCTTTGCTTTATTTAAAACTTTTCTTCTTAGGAAAGTTCACCCAACAGGATCTAAGCATTTTCAGTGGCTTTTCACACATTAGCAGAGTTTTTTCATTATTTTACATGAATCGAAATTGGGCTTAAAATCATTTTAGGTACAGCCGTGTTAGTTCCCACACTTTCTACCCATGAAAGATTTTATATCAAGGGTCAAGGTGATAATATCTGTACATCTTTATGTCTGAATCTTTTCATTTACATCCACATCCTTTTCTTAAATATTGATTTGTGTATTTAGAAACCCAGTGCTTCATTAGTAAAATGAGGGAGTTAGAGTAAAGGATCTCCAAGATCGCTCTGCCAGCATTTGAAGAATAACCTGTTATTATATGACTATAGGAATTTATTTTTGTCCAAGAGCCCATGCCTAATCTTTAGTGGTTTTGTGTTTAGACTATTTGCCACTAGGTGGCAGTAAAAAAAAAATTTATTCTTAGCAATGAGAATTGCTCATCAATATGTAAGTTTACTTTAAAATAAAAATTTAGGGCACCAGAGTTTGAAGTATCTGTTTTGAAACTGTGTAACCATATACTGGCCTCTGTGTGTTGTTTCTAGGACTTAAGACTTATTTTATTCAGGGAAAAAACTTGTGGCACTCCATAGCCACTTATATTAGTGAATTACGGAAAAAAGACATCAGTTAAAATTTTGTTTTATATGTACACACACAAACAATGTGGTTTGTGGTGATTCTAGGTAAACAAACATACTGTGCTGGTAGTCATATAAAAGTATAGCACATACAATTATATATAGTACACAATTACTTGATAACAATAAATGACTATGTTACTGGTTTATGTATTTATCATACTATATTTTTATTGTTATTTTAGAGTGTACTACTTATTTTTTTAAAAAACTTCAAATTGAGTGATGAAGAAAGAAAGCAAAAAAAAAAAAAAAAAGTTGGCTAAATGTGGTGGCTCATGCTTGTAGTCCCAGTGCTTTGGGTGACCAAGGCGGGAGGATCACTTTAGACCAGGAGTTTGAGACCAGCCTGAGTGACATACTGAGACCCTGCCTCTACAAAAAATAAAATAAAATCAAAAAATTAGCCAGGCATGGTGGCACACGCCTGTAGTCTCAGCTACTCAAGAGGCTGAGGCGGGAAGATTGCTTGAGCCCGGGAGTTCCAAGCTGCAGTGAACTATGATTGCCAGACTGGGTGACAGAGCAACACCCTGTCTCAAAAAAAAAAAAAGCTAACAGTAAGACAGCTTTAGGCCGGTCCTTCAGGAGGTGTTCATTCTAGAAGAAGACATTGTTATCACAGGAGATGACAGCGCCACATGTGTTATTGTTATTGCCCCTGATGACTTTCCAGTGGGACAAGATGTGGCAGTAGAAGACAGTCATGTTGATTACCTGACCCTGTGTAGGCCTCAGCTAGTGTGTCTATGCTTCAGTTTTTCTCTTTAACATTTAAATGTTTATTGATACATAATATGCATACAGAAGTACATGCTCAAAGCATTAAGATAAAGCTCAGTGAATTATTACAAAGCAAATAGATTTTTGTAACCACAAAACAGAACCAGCCTTGTTCGTGCTTCCGACATCCACTTTCTTCCTTCTTCCTCCCCAAAGGTAGCCAAAATTGTAAGAGCTAATGTTACAGATAAACTTTGTCTTTTTAGACAAGTGTTTTATACAGAACATAAACAAAATAAAATGTACGCTAGACCTGACACTCGGCCTCAGCAACTACTTATCATGTGCTATTTCTACTTCATCTCTACTTCAGCCCATTCCACCCCTTTATTACTATTTTTAGTTATTTTTATAAGATGTATGTGCATTGAAATGTACAGTCTAAACTGTATCTTTTTGACAGTGTGGTGGCACATGCCTGTAATCCCAGGTACTCTGGAGGCTGAGGCAGGAGAATCATTTGAACCTGGGAGGCAGAGGTTGCAGTGAGCCGAGATTGTGTGCCACTGCACTCCAGCCTGGGTAACAGAACTAGACTCTGCCTCAAAAAAACCAAGAAGGGTAGAATTAACCATTATTAATGTGCATGTGAATCACCTGGAAATATTATTTAAAATCCAGATTTTGATAAAATAGGTCTGGGTTTTGTCTGAGAGTTTGTATTTCTAACAAAGTGCAAATTCATAGAGCACATGGTAACGACAAGGTCTCTTTTATCTAAAGTAAAGAAAATTTGATGAATAAAATATGCTATCTGTAGGACTGCTTGGTTAAAAAGATCATAAACCAAACAAACAATTTTATAATCATTTTAATCCAAAATTAGCGAAATCTCTATTATGGTTTCCATGGAAATGCTCCTTCAGGCTAAGAAATGTTAGTATCACCAGAGGGCACTGGTTAAAAACAGCAGAGATTTGGAAGTCGATGTCTTATAAAGTGAGTGGCAGACTCCTTTTCACACCCATAAGTGGCTTTTACAGAGTTACCCAAAATTCAGTCATTTGTACACCAAGTGTAGATAATTTTCATAGCTTCCTATTAAAATTACATTTTAATGCCTTTACACAATTTAACTCAATTTTCTTATAAAATTCAAGTAACAACATTTTTATATGACGTTATAAGTCCCATTTATATTCAACTTAAGCTTACATAATTGTATTAGGTGCCGCGTCTGTGTGTTGACCACCGAGTGTGCTTTGAGGTTCCACTGTTTGCACAGGCACCACCGCTGAAGAAACACAGATCCGCAGGTGCCAGTCAGTCTGGTTGTGCAAATGGCGGTCGTGTTCCCTAGCACAGAGGTCTCATTCCTGGGCACTCTCCTCAGAGGAGGAAGAGACCAGAACGTCCTCTTAGGGGTCACTTCCTGGGACATGGGCTAAGTCTCCTAAGGGTGAGGGCTCCAACCAGCAGGTACATACCTCTCAGAAGAGAGGGATAAGGCAGTCACTCTCAACCTGGAGCTCCACCACCCCTTGTCCCATCTCATCAAGACAGTTCTGAGGGACTCTTCTGGAACATGTCTGGATGGTAGAGACTGGAGGACAATGTGGGCTTTGCTGAGACTCAGATAAGATCTGTCCCAGGGAGGCAAGAGGTCGATGCTCAGCATCTGGGATGGTGTCCTTGTGAACAGTGAGTTGCTGCTTTGGGTAAAAGTCCATTTTCACTACAGAAGAGGCTATAGCAGGGGTGTGCAATCTTTTGGCTTCCCTGGGCTACATTGGAAGAATTGTCTTGGGCCACACATCAAATACACTAACACTAATGATGGTTCATGAGCTAAAAAAAAAAAAAATGCAAAAAAAAATTTCATAATGTATTAAGAAAGTTTACAAATTTGTGTTGGGCTGTGTGCTGACAAGCTTGGGCTGGAGAGTCTGGACAGCTCTCCCATCCCCTCTCTGATTCTCTTTGGTGGCGAGGCCTGGAAGGGGCTGAGTCTCAGTATCTTGGGAAGATTCTGGAAAGTCTGGGAACCTAGAAGACCTCTTGCCTGGAGCTTGAATGCCTGATTTGCTGTCCTGGCCACATATTTGCTTGGGAGCCAGAGAGCGGGGTTTGCATTCACACCAGCACAACTGTGAGGCAGGGCTTGAAGTGACCGGGACAAGTGTCTTGGTGGCAGTGTGCCTCAGTTTTTAACAAAAAGTTTAAAAAGTAAAAAAATTAAAAATTAAAAAATAGAAAACCTTATAGTGTAAGGATATAAAGAAAGAAAATATTTTTGTACACCTATACAATGTGTTTATGTTTTAGGCTGTTATTACAAGAGTCCAAAAGTTCAACAAAAATAGGTTTATCAAGTTTGAAAGTTGTGGTAAGCTAAGAATAGTTTATTGCTGAAGAAAGAAATATATGTTTTTATGAATTTAGTATAGTGTAAGTATACAGTGTCCATAAAGTCTACAGTGGTGCACAGTCATGTCCTCAGCCTTCACATGGACTCTCCACTCACTGACTGACCCAGAGCACCTTCCAGTCCTACAAGCCCCTGTCATGGTAAGTGTCCTAAACATAGAAAAGGTACAGTAAGTTTACTTACTGTACCTTTTCTATGTTTAGATAGATTTAGATCGCAAATACTATTGTGTTACAGTATTCTGTACAGTCCCATGCTGCACGGGTTTGTAGCCCAGAAGCAATAGGCTCTCCCATGTAGCCTAGGTGTACAGCAGGCTGAACCCAATTTACACTGGGTTCATGTAAGTACACTCTGTGATGTTTGGATGGAAAGAAAGTGCCTAACAAAGCATTTCTCAGAATGTATCCCAGTGGTTAAGTGATGCATGACTGTAGTATCTAGGGAACTATTTGTGGCTATTTTAAACATTACTTAGGAATTATTTACAATCTCTCATCTCACCCTGTGAATCTATCGGATGTCAATAGGAGCTCATGCAGTATTGGGAAGTCACCCTCCATGAGCTGGTCCCAGGCCTGGGGTGTGAGTGTTTCTGGGAGGCTGTGGGTTAGGGGAAAGCCTAGGCATGGTTTTGTTTAAGATCTACAATCTTGACTGACCCTTAGCTATTGCTGCCTCAAAACTGGTTTTCCTCTGTTGCATACTACATTACTTTCCATCCCAACTGAGTCTGTAGCGCTTGCACTCTTATTTTTTTAAGGTTGGATTGTGATAAATAGTAACAGTAGCCACCTGTTTATGGGTGGCTTAATTGAAACTTTGCTGAATTGAATTTGATTAAAAACTGAACCTGGGGTTTTCAGCGAGATGCCATATTAGAGAATGTAGTGCCTTACACATTATAAGCGCTTGGTAAATTTTAGTTGTCATAATTGTTAGAGTCTCTTCAAGAATTAACTTCTCACAACTAAGGGGCACAGGAGAGCTCCCCAGGCAGAGGGGATCAGACATACTGAAGTCCTGATGGCCCAAAAAGTCTGTGGCCCTCCAGGGTCCCAAACAGGCTAGTAAGGAGAAGTCAAGCCTGGTGCTGGATGTGGGGTGCACTGGTGAGCCAGGCTGCTTCACTTGAGAATTTTGGGCTTCATGGTGAGAGTAACTGGAAGCCATAAGGGTCTCATACAGAGCAATCAGATTTGCATTGTTAGAAACTATCCCAAGTGTCTCATGGACAGTGGGTACAGGGAGATTTATTATAAGGTTTGGCCATAGAGTAAATAACTGGCCTTGGGCAGGCTGCTTAAACTGTCTTGATTTCCTCCTCTTTAACCCAAATACAGTAACAGTACCTCCCCCACAGGCTATGAGGATTAAATGAGTTGCTATTTGTAATCAGTTTAGAACAGCCCCTGATATGTAGTAAGTGCTTGAGGTGTTTGTTAAATAGAATGCAGAAGTCTGGTTTCTGAACAGTAGGTTACATTATTCTGACACTACCCTTCCCCCTACCTAGCATCAGACTGACCTGCTCCATGAAAACCCAGACTGCTGCCAACTTGGAGCCTACCTAGTTTCCAAACCAAGTCCTCCCTCCTCTGCGTGGGTCTGACTTGGACACCTCCATGTGGATTTGACATATGGCTGACCAGATCTGTCTGGGCTTTCCCTTTTCCCAGAACGCCTGCCCTGCACCCCACTGGGAGTTCAGGCCCCATCCTGGCTTGCTAAGAGCACCAAGTGTTCTCCCTGTTGTGCAGGCCCCACTCACTTCCTTCAAAAGTTCAGTGGAGCCCAGTGGTAAGTGCCATTGCCCCTCCACAAGTGGCACCCTGGCTTGTACCTAAGCTCCCTGACTCTGCCTACCCAGCCATGGCTGCTCCCTCTATTTCCCAGATTGCACTTGGTGTTGGAAAAGAACACCACCAACATGGAGATGAACTCATTTGGGGCTATGGTCAGCTCCTGTTTCCTGTCTGTATTTGGGGCAGATTTGAACTGAAAGAGGGAAAAAGCAGTAGTCAGCAAGAGGCCCCATCCTTCTCTCTATTTTAGGCAGGGTTCACTCTAACTCTGTAAAGCTCCTGTTTTTCCCCCTTTCCAGTGGATTCATTTTTCTGTAAATCATGTAGTACATATTGCTGGTTTGTTGTTGTTGTTTTTACTAATGCCATGAATGTCTTCTACTGAGTAGTAATGTTTTAAAGCTACTTTGTTAACTTACAATTCTAATTTGAAAAAACTAGATAGGATGTCATGTACAAATGGCAGGTTTCCACCTACATGACTTAGGAGTGTTGCCTGGATTCTCCTTTAAGGGTATGGAGGCAGGTCTGAGCTCACAGGGTGAAAGTACATGATCCGCACAAAAGGATGCCTGTCAGATTCAGGGTAGAGCTTCCCCCAAGGGTAGGGACTGCTGTTGAATTGTGGTGGGGGAAGGGCAGAGGGCATACAAGGCTTCTTCTGTATTTCTAATGTTTTACTGATTAAGTTTGAAGGTTTGTGAAATTTGACATAATACCTTGTATCTTTTTGGATGTGTCAGATACTTTATGATGAAACTGAAGTGAGCACCGTGATAGTGATAACCACCCAGCGTGTCACTGATATGCATGCCACATGTTTGTCCCGGGTATGTGGAGCCTGCCTGCCCATCACTGAGGCACCCCCAGATTAGACTGTCATCTCCAAGTATTTGTGTATGAAGTTATATATGTATATTTATATGCGCAGATGCAAATTCATTTTATCTCAATGTGTTATCACAAAATGCAGTATGGAACTTTTTAAAAAATTAAATATTTCCAAATAAAATTTTCAAAAAAATTTTTTTACTGGTATTAAAAGAAGTGCATACATTTATGGGAGGCTAGGGAACATACTAAAGTAGAAAGAAGAAGAAGGGAAAAATATATATATATATATAATGTTAATATAAATGTTAGCAGTCTCTTGGGTGGTACTATTATGGGTCTCTAGCACCACCCTAGAGACTGCTAACATTTGGTGATAGCTGTGATCTGTCCCCCAAAATTCATGTGTTGAAACTTAATCACCAATATGGCAATATTAAGAGGGGCTTTGGGAGGTGATTAAGTCATGAGGGTAGAGCTCTCATGAATGGGATTGGTGATTTTATAAGAGGTGAAGGAGAGTGTCCTGGGCCCTTTTTGTCCCTCTGTTCCTTTCACCATGTAAAGACACAGCATTCATAGTGCTGCCCATCCCTTTTAGAGGGCACAGCCACAGGGCATCACCTTGGAAGACTTCGCCAAACACTGAACCTGCCAGCTCCTTGGTCCTGGACTTCCTAGCCTCCAGAACTGAGACATAAAGTTCTGCTCTTTATAAATGACCCAGTCTGAGGTACTTTGCTATAGTAGCACTAAGACAGTGATATTGTCTTCCATTGTTTTTCCATTCCCATGTATGGATTATTTTTATATTGATGAGATCATTTTGAGTATAACATTTTACATCTTTCTTCATTTAATAGTATAAGATAACCATTTAAAATACTATTAAGATTATTCTTAAACTTTTTTTTTTTCCTTGGAGATAGGGTCTCACTCCGACTCCCAGGCTGGAGTGCAGTGGCATGATCATGGTTCACTGCAGCCTCAATTTCCAGGGCTCAAGCGATCCTCCTGCCTCAGCCTCCTGAGTAGCTGGGATGTTAGGTGTGCACCACCATGCCCAGCTAATTTTTTGTACAAAAGTACGAAACATGGATACAATACAAAATACAAAACCTGTCGTCCCAGGTGGAGTTTCTCCATGTTGCCCAGGCTGGTCTTGAACTCCTGGGCTAAAGTGATCTGCCCGACTCAGCCTTCCAGAGTGCTGCGATTACAGGTGTGAGCCGCCATGCATGGCCCCTTTATAAACATTTTAACAGCTTACAGTGAGCCACTATATAAGAATATTATAAATTAATCATTCCCTGCTGTTAGACTATATGAGAAATAACTGCATCTTTGAGCATAGTTTCTGCCATCGTATTTGCATTTGTTTCCTTAAATGTATGCCACCTATATCAAGGGTTCTGAATATTTTGAAGACATTTAATATATTTTTTTTCAAGTTGCTTTTTATAAGGCAGGGCCTTTGTTAGTCCGTAATCTGTGTTTGTTCAGGTAACAAACCTCTAGACAGACACACCCCTGGAAGTCTAAGCTTCACGATGAGTTCCAGGCTGTGTTACATCTGCTCACACTTCATGGACACGTTGGTGCCATTCACAACTGCACTCTGTATGGAAGATCCTTTTTCTTTTTTCTTTTTCTTTTTTTTTTTTTTTTTTGAGACGGAGTCTCACTCTGTCACCCAGGCTGGAGTGCACTGCAACCGCCACCTTCTGGGTTCAAGTGATTCTTCTGCCTCAGCCTCCCAAGTAGCTGGACTACAGGTTCACGCCACCACGCCTGGCTAATTTTTTGTATTTGTGATAGGGATGGGGTTTCACCATATTGACCAGGGTGGTCTTGAGCTCCTGAGCTTGTGATCTGCCCACCTTGGCCTCCCCAAGTGTTGGGATTACAGGTGTGAGCCACTACGCCCAGCCGGAAGACCCTATTTCTGTTCCTCCAGGAGCGCACATAGAGTACCTCTTTCATAGAACCCCATACAGCATTAGCTATTCATGTCTGTAAAAGCTTGAATTCATTAAGTGAAAGTGGCATATAGGTGTTTTACCTTACCCTTTTTGATTATGGAGGACAAACATTCATTTATGTGTTTCTTAGTCGTTTGTATTTTCTCTTATGAATTATCTATTCATATTATGGTTATGCTCTTAGTGTTTGTCATATATTTTGTCCATTAACTTGATAACATAGAATCTGTACTATTTGTTGTTAACATTCTTTCTAGTTTGTGATCATATTGTTTTTCTGGTAAACACAGGTTTTATTTTTATTGAGCACAGCCAAACCTCTTCCCTGATGATTTGCTCCCAGGATGTTTAGTTCTCAGAGTTCTTTCTCATTCAAACACTTGAAAATGTTCATGTTTTCTTCTTGTGTATTATTTCATTTTTAAATTTATCGCTTTAATTTACATTAAACTGGATTATATTTAGATAAATAATGCCCGGTAAGAATCTTTTTTTTGTTTTTGTACGAATAGTTTTTGAGGCACCATTTATTGCGTAATCTGTCCTTTCTCTACTGATCTGTGGTATGTTCTCCGTCTTATATTAAATTCTCATATTTTGATCCTTTTTTAGTTCATGAGCATGATGATTGGGTGTTTCACATTCGTGTGTGAGATGTGCCACCCTTGAACCTTGTATGACGTCAGCACTTTAACCATTTGACCTTTAAAAAAAAATTATCATATAATCTTTGTTAAACATATTTTACTGAGTTTAAAACAATAAAATTTCATTCTTAATATAGGTAAAGCACTACTTATTCGTTATATATATATTTTTGTTTTAGATAGGTAAAGCACTACTTATTCGTTATATATATTTTTTTGTTTTAGTGTTAAAGTTTGTTTAAATTGACTTCTTTTTAATGTATTAACTTTAATGTTAACATTTCTCTTCTACACTTTGAATCAAGTAAATTGGGTACTTCGACAAACAGGTTGTTTTGTTTCATAGAGACCACCCCATTTACAAATAAATCATAGGCATTGTACATAAAAGGCACTTGTATTCACTTTTGAAGAAGTTAACTTTTTCTATTTATGTTTTTTAGGGTTTATTATCTCATATACTTTCAACACTCAGATTTGATAAAGAAGTTGCTCTTTTTCACTCAAGGTCTTGGATATGCACCTATAGATTACTATCCTGGTTTGCTTAAAAATGTGAGTATTTAAAATTTATCACTTTTGAAATGTTCAATGTTGAATGTATCATCAGCAAAAAGAGTAAATGGAAATATTTTGGTCCTCCAGAAGAGATGTTTAACTTTTCTTTGTTTATCTCTTTTTACCTTGGGCAGACTTATGGCCATGTAAGGAAGAACTGTGAGATGGGAAGTTATGAGAAAGAAGGAAACCAGGAAGGGTTTTACTAAACAAACCAATCAGCCTCTCTTTCTAGTAACACATCTCGCTTATTCACCCTGATGTTTGGGAGAAGAGCTTTTCTTAGCTATTATAAACACAGTCTTGTACCGTTAGACAACTCTTATATTTAAAATAACCTGATTGGAATTTTCTGTTAAAGCAGAAAATTCAATACATAATATTACATATTTACCTCTTAGTATTAAAGCTTTGTTTTCTTCTGGCCTAAATTGTAGCCAAAAGTAAGAAATTTTAACTTACAATCTTGATGTAACTCTTGTAAAAAACATTAGGAGATTTTTAATGTTCGTTAAGGGTTCTGGTATTTCGGAAGCTTTATACAAGAGAAGCATTTTTTTTTTAAATCAACTAGATTTTGAATGAAGAAATAAACTAACATTTTATTTAAATGGATTTGGTTTTAATTCTTAGGAAACTAATGATCTGTCTATTGTTCATTGCCCAAATAGGAATGCAGAATTATAGACATTAAACATAAAATCCCAGTTATTAGTAAATGTGACATGGCACTGCTTCCTTTTCACTCTGACAAAGTAAAACATGAGGAGAAGATGGGGGTTGGGGGGGGAATCTCAACGGAAATATCACTCACACCAAGAAAAATAGAACTGAGGTAATCCTGTTTGCAGCATGAGTTAACCTGCAACTGATTTTGTTTTACAGATGGTTTTATCATTAGCATCTGAACTCAGAGAGAATCATCTTAATGGATTTAACACTCAAAGGCGGTAGGTGTTAAACTAAACATCCTTCTTCTCAAGTTTCAAAATGTATCAATTTGGTTATAAGAGGGAAATTTTACAATTCATAGGAAATGCATGTTCAGTTATGGTTGTATTCTATGTAGAAAGATTATTTTAGTGGAATACATAGCAAATTGGTAAGTTTTTTCAAACTCTTTTTTAAATCACTATTTTCTCAACTCTCACAGAGCAGTAAGTAAATCATGCAATGTCTTTTGTGGGCCCATTAAGGAAAAAGCCCTATATATACAGTAGGGAGCACAAAAGAAAGAGCAGCACTTAGTTTTATCGTGGGGTTGCTCACTGCAGGAGGGGAATGTACACAGATGCAAGTGTGTGCTCTGGCTCTGCCTCCTCCTGCTCCCAGCGCACAGACACACACACACACACACACACACACACACACACACACACACAGTCAGGATATTTACAAGGCAACATTTTATGTGAACATATCCCCTATTTTAAGAAACATCATATTCCAAAATCTAGACTAAACAAAGAGATTCAGACAAATTAAAAGGCAATTAATTACATTACAAATGTTTCTTTGCTCTGTGAAAGAAATCAGTTTTCACTGGTGAACATTTCATTTTTGACATGTCATTAACCAAGAGAATCTGAGACTGAGGGATTGGTGATTTTTTTTTTTTGTAAAGCAGTTGCTAATTCCAGCTCTATCAGAAATTGTCTTTGTCCTCAACCTTTAGAAATCCTTTGCATCTAACCCTTAAACTATGTAATTATTAGAGGAAAACATTGCAGAAATCTTTATTATGTTGGATTGGCAATGTAAGAAGAATATATAGGAGACATGGAAAGTGTTTAGATTTATTTATTTACACGTCAAAGACTTGGCTTTAGTTGTGAGGTGAATGTTGACTGATGGCTCTTTAGATTTATGTAATTATAAATTTATTTAAAAGGACTTTAAAAATCAGTCAGTGCAATGTGTATATACTCCCTACTCCAAAATCCCAAAATGTACATCACAGTTGATGATTTTTTAATAAGCAGCTGACAATAAAATAATTTTTAAAATTTATTAATAAATAGAAACAAAGGATCAGAATGCAAAATACAGAAATGACTTGTAAAAATCAGTCATAAAGAGGCAAATACTCCAGTATGGAAAAGAGCAAGGAATATAAGCAGGTCGTTACCAAAAGATGAAAACTGAATTAATAATAACATTAAAGGAGTTCTTCAGGAGTGACATCAGCAAGATGGCAGAATAGGAAGTCCTAGACCTTATTTCCCAATAGAGACATTGACTTAACTACAACATCCATCCCCTAAAAGTTTAATGAGAACTACAGAACCAATTAAGAAGTCACAATATTGCAGGCAAGCTCAAAGTCTAGAATAGCCACATTGAAATTGGTTAAAATGTCTATTTTGTGTTAACTGTGATAGCCCTTTTCCAAGGCTGACACAGCTTGGTGAGATTGGTAGGAAAAACTCAGCTTGTAGCTTCTCTCCCTTGGGAGGGAAAAGAAGAGTGGAATGTGCATCCAACATTTTCACTTTTTAGGGAGCAGACGAGGAACTTATTTCTCTCTCTACTGACTGAGAGCACTGATGAGGAAATGGTATACAGTAATTCCTCTTTATCTGCAGGGGGATATGTTTCAAGACACCCAGTGGATGTCTGAAACTGTGGATGGTACCAAACCTGATTGCCATCAATCATAACATATTTCTGTATTCCACTGACAAATTTAATGTCTTTTCCATTATCATGCATGATGGCTGTAATTTTTGCCATGTGAGATGCAATGATAAAACTAACAATTTTTTTTCCTTCTTTACAATTTCACAGATAGACGATTTGTTTTTACTATCAATCTCAGCAACCTCAGCATATGATTTTTTTCTTTCCTTATTAAGTTGAGAACTTCCACCTCTTCACTTAAAGGAAGCACTTTACAATCTCTCTGTGGCATATCCAAATTGCTAGCCCCACTGCTCTTGGACTTTGAGGTCATTATTAAGCATTAATAAAATAAGGGTTACTTGAACACAAGCACAGTGATACTGTGACAGTTGATCTGACAACCAATATGGCTACTAACCAGGTAGTGTATATCATGGATACCCTGGGCAAAGGGATGATTCATGTTCCAGGTGGGACATAGTGGGACAGCATGAGATTTCATCATGCTCCTCAGAACAGTGCACAATTTAGGCCAGGGGTGGTGGTACATGCCTTTAATGCCAGCATTTTGGGAGGCTGAAGCAGGTGGATCACCTGATTTCAGGAATTCAAGACCAACCTGGCCAACATGACAAAACCCTGTCTCTACAAAAAATGCAAATTAGCTGGGCATGGTGGCTCATGTCTGTAGTCTCAGCTACTCAGGAGGCTAAGGCAGGAGAATCACATGAACCTAGGAGGTGGAGTTGCAGTGAGCTGAGATTGCACCACTGCACTATAACCTGGGCAACAGGGGCAAGGTGTTATCTGAAAACAAACGAAGCACACAATTTGCAATAATTATTTCTGGAATTTTTTCATTTGATATTTTTGGACCACGGGTGACCATGGCTAGCTCAAACTACAAAAAGTAAAACTGCGGATAAAAGATGACTACTTTTGATGCCTTGGGGCCATGGAGAACAAAAGAAAGCTTAGTGGTTTGTGGTAGTACCAGAGAATTGACAATGCTGCGGATGGAGGCTGGCGTAGCTCAACATTATTGGGAGAAAGTGCCTAGTTCATGACGTTCTTTGGGAGGGGAAGAGAAGAATGGAATATATATCCAGTATTCTGGCTTTTCAGGGGCCTACCAGAGGGACTGGTATCAGTCTTGCCTGACCCACAGCGCTGACAGAAATGGCATCATGCTTTGGAACAAGATAGCTCAGCAGCTTGTTGCAGCACTGGAGAATCTCTAATACCACAGACAGACACTAGAGGGAGGAAGAGATTAGGAGCTCTTGAGAAAGAAACCCATAAAGCCCTCTAATTTGGAAATCACAAGCCCTCTAATTTGGAAATCACATGCATAAGCTCAGAGAAGACATATCCCTGGAAAAGGTTTGAGGGACCTCCAGAATCTCTACTTGAGAGTCCATTTGCGAAAGTCTTCCCTGTACCATGTCTGTCCATAAAGACTGAGATAAGTGGATGTGTCTTTAAATGTACAAAATACAACAAAAACAACAAGATACAAAGTAAACCAGGGAAACATGGCATAATCAAAGGATCAGAATAAATCTACAGAAGCAGACCCTAAAGAAACAGAAATGTGCGCATTACCTGACAAAGGATTTGAAATAATTGTCTTAAGGGATCTCAAGGCATTGCAAGAGAACACATTTAAACAATTAAATGAAATCAGGAAAACAATACATGAACAAAATGAGAGTATCAACAAAGATATAGAATAAATGAGAAGCAAACACATATTCTGGAGCTAAAAAACCACAATAACTGAATTGAAAAACTTACTTGGGTTCAGCAGTAGACTTGATCAAACAGAAGAAAGAGTCAGAAAACTTAAACACAAATCATTTGAAATTATTAAGTCAGAAAAGAAAACAATAAAGGAAAGTAAAGAAAGCCTAAGACACTTGTGGAACAACATCATGTGGAACAATATACACATTATGGGAGTCCTAGAATAAGAGAGAAAGGGGCAAAGAACTTATTTGAAGAAATAATGGTAAAAACTTCCCAAATATTAGGAAGGAATTAGATATCCTAATTTAAGAAGCTCAAAGGACTCCAAAGAATGAACCCAAAGAGGCCCACACCAACATAAACAAAAATTCGAATTGTCAGAAGTTAAAGACAGAATCTTGAAAGCAGCAAGAAAAAAGTGACTTGTCATGTAGAAGGAAGGTTCCAGAAGATTGTCAGTGGATTTCTCAGCATAATTATAGGCCAGAAGGGAGTGGGATGATACATTCAAAGAGCCAGGGAGGAAACAAAACAAAACAAAACAAAAACCCCTTCCAACTAAGAACACTTCATCTGGGCTAAATCATTCTTCGAAAATGAAGAAGTAAAGATACTCCCAGATAAACAAAAGCTGAAGAAGTTCGTCACCACTAGACCTGCCTTACAAGAATTGCTAAAGGGAGTCCTTGAAGTTGAAATGAAAGGATATTAGACAGCAACATGAAAGCATACAAAAATACAAAGCCTTCTGGTAAATGTAAATATACAGACAAATTTAAAATCTTATAATACTATGTCATATAGTACAGTTGTACCTCGGTATCCACAGAGGATTGGTTCCTGGACTCCCCCACACTTACCAAATCTACAGATGCTCCAGTTCCACAGTAAACTGTATGGAACTTACAGAAACAAATGGTCAATCTTTGGGTTCTACATCCTGCAGATACTATATTTTTGATCCATGATTAGTTGAACCCATGGATACAGAACACACAGATATAGAGGGCTGACTGTACATAAATCATTTTTAATTCTGGTATAGAATTAAAAGATAAAAGCATAAATAACTATTAAACTATGTTGACAGAAAATAGAAAAGGATATAATTTGTGACACTGGTAATGTAAACTGGGGAGGGAGATGTAAATGAGTAGAGTTTTAGTATGTGATTGAAGTTACCTTGTTAGGTTGTTATAACTCTAAGATGTTTAATGTATTCCCCATGGTAATAACAAAGAAAATACCTGTAGGAGATGCACAACAGAAAATGAGAAGGAAATCAAAGCATATCACTATGAAAAAGATCAGTGAAACATAAAGGAAGGGAATAAGAGAGAAAATCATGAACTGAATGACTACAAGGTATATAGAAAACAACAAAATGCCAATAGTAAGTCCTTCTCTATCGGTAATTACTTTAGGTGAACATGAATTAAACACCCCCATTCAAATGATATGAAGTAGCAAACTAGATCAGAAAACAAGATCCAACTATATTCCAGCTATATTCTGTCACTTGAGATATAAAGATATGCATAGGCTGAAAATGAAAAGATGGAAAAATATATATCATGTAAATGGTAACCAAAATAGAGAAGGCATAGCCATACTTATATCAGAAAACTATGGAAAGAGACAAAAAGATTATATTAGTCAAAGAGTCAATTCACCAGGGAGATACAACAATTACAATAACATATACACTTAACAACAGAGCATCCAAATATATGAAGCAAACACCAATAGAATTGAAGAGAAAAATAGACAGTAACACAATATTAGGAGATTTCACCACCCCACTTTCAATAACAGATTGATTAACCAGATTGAAGATCAATAAGAAAATAGAACTTGGGTAATGCTATAGACCAATTGGACCTAATTGACATATATAGAACCTTCTACCCAATAACAGTAGAATATACACTCTTCTCAAGCACATATAGAACATTCTCTAGGAAAGATGGCATGATAGGCCACAGAACAAGTCTTAACAAATTTAAAAAGGCTGAAATGATAGTACTGTTTTTTCTGACCACAAGGGAATGGAAATCAATAACAAAAGGAAAACTGGAAAATTCACAAATATGTGGAAATTAACACACTCTTAAACAATCAATGGGTCAAAGAACAAATTACAGGAAACATAGAAAATAACTTGAAACAAATGAAAATGAAAACACAACATATCACAACCTATGGGATGCAGCAAAGGCAGTTCTAAGCAGGAAGTTTATAGTGGTAAAGGCCTACATTAAAAAGAAGAAGGTGTACATGCTTTTGAAGGAAGAAAAACAAGAAAAGAAGGATCTCAAATCAGAAACCTAACTTTATACCTCAGCAACTAGGAAAAGAAGAACCAACTAACCCTAAAATTAGAAGGGAGAGACTAATAAAGATTAGAGCAGAAGTAAATAAAATAGAGAATAGAAAAAAAATCAATAAAACTAAGAGTTGGGTTTTTGTAAAGATCAGCAAAATTGACAATTCCTTAAACTAAGAAAGGAAAAAAAAGAAGACTTAATAGCAAAAATCAGGAATGAAAGAATAGAAATTAAAACTGATACCACAAAAATTAAAAAGATTATGAGACTACTATGAATAATATATGCCAACAGATTGAATAACCTAGAAGAAATAAATTTCTAAAAATATGCAACCTTCATGACTGAATCATGAAGAAATAAAAACATCTGAACAGATCTATAACTAGTAAAGAGATTTAATTGGTTATTCAGAACCTTTCAACAAAGAAAAAAACCAGAACCAGATGGCTTCACTGGAGAATTCTATCAGACATTTAAAGAAGTAACACCGATCTTCTTAAACTCTTCCAAAAAAATTGAAGAAGAAGGAACATTTCCAGACTCATTTTGTGAGCAAGCATTACCATGACACCAAAATCAGACAATGAAACTACAAGAAAACAGACTGATATCCTTCATGAATCATGTTGTAAAGATTCTCAGCTTAAAGTGAATTCAACAATACGTTAAGAGTATTATATACCATGACTGAATGAAAATTATTCCTTGAATACAAGGATGGCTCAATATACAAAAATCACTATAATGCGCCACATTGATAGAATGATGAACAAAACCCACCTGATCATCTTAATTAATGCAGAACTAAGATATGACCAAACTCAACACTCACTTATGGTAAAACATTCAACAAATTAGGAATAGAAGGAGATGCCCTCAATGTAATAAAAGCCATATTTGAAAAATCCATAGCTAACATCATATTCAGTGGTGAAAAAGGAAAAGTTTTCCCTCTGAGCAGGAGCAAGGCAAGGATATCCTCATCCTCTCTTACCATTTGTATTTAATATATTATCAGAAGTCCCTGTGAGAGGAATTAGGCAAGAAAAAGAAATAAAAGTCAACAGATGCTCCAACCAAATTCTTTCCATCCAAATTGGAAAGGAAGGAGTAAAATTTTCTCTGTTCACAGGTGACATGACCTTATATGTTAATAATCCTAAAAGATTTCACACAAAAAATTGTTGGAACTAATAAACTAATTCAGCAAAGTTGCAGGAGGCAAAATCAACACACAAAACCAGTTGCATTTCTATATATTAATAAGAACAACCCCAAAAGGAAGTTCAAAAAACTATCTTGCTTACAATAGCATCAGAAAGAATAAAGTAATTAGGAATAAACAGCTAAGGAGGGGAAAGATTTGGACACTGAAAACTATACATTGCTAAAAGAAATTAAATAAAACATAAATAAAAAGATATCCTATGTTCATAGATTGGTATACTTAGTATTTTTAAATGCCCATACTACCCAAAGCAGTCTCCAGATTCCAGTGTAGTTTCTATCAAAATGTCAGTGGCATGGTTTTGTTTTTGTTTTACAGAAATAGAATCCTTTAATATATATAGAATCTCAAAATACCCCAAGTAACCAAAACGATTTTGAGAAAGAAAAGCAAGGTGGAGGTCTCATACTTCCTTTTTTCAAAGCATATTACAAAGCCACAACAATCAAAACAGTGTGGTGCGAGCATAAAGGCAGATATATTGACGAATAAAACAGAATAGAGAGCCCAGAAATAAGTTTTCACATATATGATTAAATGCTCTTTGACAAGGGCACTCTGTCTACAGGATTGGGAAAAGATTGTCTCTTCAATAACTGGTATTGGAAAAACTGGATATACACATTCAGAAAATGAATTTGAATCCTTACCTTACATTATATAGGAAAACTAACTCAAAACAGATTAAAGAACTAAATGTAGGACCTGAAACTATAGGAGAAAAGGGTCATGGCATTGGACTTGGCAATGATTTCTTAGATATGACACCAAAAGCACAGACAAGAAAAACAAAAATAGACAAAAAGGACTACACGAAATTTTAAAGTGTCTATGCAACAAAGGAAGTGATCAACAGATTAAAAAGCAGCCTGTGTAATGGGAGAAAATATTTTCAAACCCTATAGCTGAATAAGTGGTTAATATCCAGAATGTACAGAGAACTCCTACAACTCAACAACAGCAAAATAATCCAGTTTAAAAATAGTACAAGGACTTAAATAGACATTTCTCCAGAGAATATATACAAATGACCAATAAGCATGTGAAAAGATGCCCAACATCACCAGTTATCAGGGACATGCAAATAGAACCTCAGTAAGATACCAGTTCACATCTATTAGAAGGGCCACTCTCAAAAAAAGAAGAAAGAGAAAATGACAAGTGTTGATGAGGATGTAAAGTACTTGGATCCCTTGTACACTGTTGGTAGAAATGTTAAACTAGTACAGTCACTATGGAAAACAATATGCAGTTTCCTTAAAAAATTAAAAATAGAATTAGCAAGTGATCCAGCAATCCCATATTTTCTGTATATTTCTAAATAGTAATAAGATCTCTAAGAAATATTTGCACACCCATGTTCATTGAGCATTATTTACAAGAGCCAAGAGGTGGAAGCAACCTATATACCCATCAGCAAATGAATGAATAAAAAGAATATGGTATCTCTACACAATGGAAGATTATTCCACCTTAGAAAAGAAGTCCTGTCATATGCTACAATGTGGATGAAACTTAAGGATATTATGCAAAGTGAAATAAACTAGTGACAAAAGGCAAATACTGCATGATTACACTTACGTGGAGTATCTAAAGTAGTCAAACTTGTAGAAACAGAATGTAGAATAGTGGTTACCTTGGGATGAGAGGAAGGGGGAAATGGGAGTTGTTGTTCAATGGGTATAGAGTTTTAGTTTTGCAAGATATGAAAGTTTTAGAGATTTGTCGCCCATAAGGGCATATATTTAACACTACTCTACTGTACACTTAAAAATGATTAAAATGGTAAATTTTATGTTAATGTGCTTTTCACCACAATTTAAAACTGATCTGCGAGCTCTTCTGTGCATTTTCAGGAAAATGTAAACTACAACATCAGTTAGACACATCCATTACGTTATGTTGAGCTTCAGGAGGGAACATTTATGTTCTGCTGGGAACATAAATAGGCACAGCCACTTTGCCGAACAATTTGGTCTTAGAATTGGGATTCCTCATTAGTCTCTCCATGAGTGCTTTGGTTACTGTAGCCTCCAATAATTGTGGGAGGATCAAGAGGTGGTGTTGGTTGAAGTTGCCAGTAAATTGTTTCTGGGCATTAGAGCACTCCCATATTTTCTGGAGGTTGATAGCCATTTGGGACTGGCTTCTCCTTCACAGGCCTCCTTCCTCTTTCCTGTTGGGAGTCAGGACATTTCTGTTACCTCTTGCCTAAGGACAGTGGACAAGAAGAAAGAGTGTATAAGGCAGCTTGCTGTCAGGTTGCCCCCTGCTCCTTGATTCACCCCCCACATTAACTCTTACCTTTTATAGTAGTCCTCTTTTACAGGCTTTTAGGGCTGTGGTATTTTCCTTCAAAAAGATCCCACCTGCCTACCATGTCAAGCTTTTCTCAGAATTTGTGGATCATCAAGAAACCCCTATTTTACAATATTATATATTTAGTTGTAAAAATTCTTTCATCATTTCTAAGAGTTGGGAGTATAGTATGAATGCTAGGACATTCATGTCCTTAGTTGATCGCTTGATTCAGTCTTTTAGGTTACATTTCCATCTTATTTTCTCTTGACTAGATTATGAGAGTCATTGTTCTTCATAGGTCTTGCCTTTCAGTCCCCAGGATGTGTAGCAGTTCTATACCAGAGCTACTCAAGTGTGTCCCTACAAATCAGCAGTATCAGCATCCCTGGGGGAGAGGCCAAGAAATAGGAGTTCTTTAAAACATCTTTCTATACGTACTCTGGAAGTTCAAGAAATGCTGCTCTATACTACTTCTTTAGAAGCAGTTCCCGTAACTGCATAACAATCTGAATACTGTATGGTGACATGATAGAATTATATTTATGGTTTTTATTTTTGTTGATGAATTCCTTAATAGTTTAGCTGTATTATTTTCTTGATAATAGTAAATTCTCATGAAGATAATTTTTTGTCAGACTATCCATAGTGATCTATTATGTGTGAACAGTTTGTCTTTTCTCCTCAAATATTCACCTTTTCTAAATTGTACTTCCTGTTCAATACCACTTTCCTAAGTGGCAGATACCCTTTCAACATTTACCTTCCACAGTGCTTCATCATCTTTTTCTTACCACCATGGTTTTAGATCTAAAATTCATTAATGCGTTTTTGAGTCCATCATCTAAGTTGTTAACAGAAAAGACACATTTAGCTTGAGCTGAGCTATAAATATCTTACATTTTTGGAATATATGAGCTTAGCTTGTGGGATGGTAGAGGGAGATGTGTGTGGGAATGTGTGTGAAGGTGTATACTTTGCACATAGCCTAGTGGAATATATTGCATAGAATTAGGGCTGGATGGATGTTTGTACAATGGAAAGGTAGGCCTGAGAGTTGCATGTGTGTATCACTCGTGTAGCATCTGAAATAAGCAGGCAGGCCTCCAGTCTGACTCATCAGACCTCCTCCCAAAAAGATCTCTAAGTACAACTTTTCTCTCATTATCCGAAAAGAGGAAATGAAATGAGTCAGAGATTATTACTGGGTGGAAAGACTGTGGTGCTGAAGACATTTATCAAGTAATGCAGTTCATGGCTGTAGATTGTATCTTCTAATTAGGCTGGAAATGATCCAAGATAATTTTCCTGAAAAATTTAAAAATCTCATAAAGACAGGTAGTTCTTGGGTATACCAAAATTCGGGGCAGGCCAACTGATAGTCTTTCAAAGAAATTCAAGGTGCACACAGTCTTCATGGCTCCTCTTTTGCTCTGAAGTTTGTCAGAGTATGGAGATCCAAGTTCAAGTGGGGAGTTACGCAACACTTTCCAGATTGAATTACACTAAGCATTAAGTCTTAACTGATTGCCAGAGCAGCGCTTCCAAATAATTTCTGCACAGGAATTCAGCTTCAGAAGGCTAGACAGTAACCATATATCTGCTGGGAGCATCCTTCCTATGTGGCTGCATTGTAGCTTCCAAACCATCTGCCTCAAACCACAGGGCCACAGAATAAACTGACAATGCTCGAAGTGTTGTTCCTTCTAGATGGTTTGTAGCAAAGAACAGGACAGAATTTAAACATTCTGTCACTGCATTGTTGACTTTACTTGGTGGCAAGTGAAACTCTATTTAAAACCCTATGACACCACCATTTATCAGGCCTCTAAAAATAATGCAAAAAGAAAAAGCGAATTTTCCCACTTTTTTTGTTCCTCTGGCGATCCGTGCGTGTGAAGTCATGAGATCAATTTCTGTATTTTCTGTGAGACTTTCTGAATCTTTGGAAATGACCTTTAAACACTCAAGTGCTAAAAAATCAGAAAAAATAAATGCCTTCTAGAAGGAAAAAAAACACAGAAAAACAGCATAGCATTGTTTATATGGTGCTTAAGTTTGGGAGCTCTTGGCTGCTTGGACATTTGAAGTCATACTTGTGAAAGGAAAGGAATGTTAAAACTCAGATTCGTAAGTGGATGTGACTCTCCTGAATTTAAGCATATACTGGAAAGTAGTTTGCCCATTATGCTATATTCTGATTTAATTGTTTTGATTTATAAATCTTAAAAATGTACAGAGAACTTCAGATATGTAGGAGAAAGTTATGTAGAATTGTGATACCTATTTTAATTATTGTTATTATTATGACTAATGACAGCAAAAATTGTAATGGCTCCAGCGTGGTTGCCAGCTGTCTTGAAAATGTTATCACGGTGCCATTCTGTTACCTGATTTCATTAAACCGGCTTCTACTTGAGATAGGAACACACTTGGCAGAATTTATAATTCACTGGACAACTGCAGACTTAAAAGTTTTGGTTCTCACACTAGCTTTTAGGAATCCAAGTTTTTTTATAAATGGTGAACAGAAAAGCTCCTAAAAAGACTCAAAAAGCATGGTAGGCATTAAATGGCTTTTTAAATTCAATCTTCTCTCAGTCTAAGAGATTGAATTACCTTAAAAACTATATATAAGGGCTCAGCACATTCAGAAAAGTACCTGGAAAAAATGTATCTTGTTGAATTCTAAAATTATTTAAAGAAAATATTCAAAATATCATTCAGTAGAGCAAATTAGGAATGTATCAGATATGTTGGTTCACAGGGAACACTCTACTAGCACAGGCATCTCATATTCTTAGTAAATTCAGTTAAGAATTTTACTGATGGTATCATAGGTTTGCTTTGACTGGGAGTATCCTGAACTGCTAACTAAATTCCCATTTTATCCTTGCTACTCCTGCCAGCTGGGATGCCAGCATGGGCATCCTTCAGTGGACTTTACTCTGTGCCAGGGAATTTGTTCATGTTACTTTTGTAAAACAAGTATTCTTAACAACAACAACAAAATTATGAACTGGGGAATAAACCTGTTCCAAAGTGGCACAATCTGGCACAAAGGCAAGTTTTTAATCTATAAACATTGTTTCAGCCCAGGTGCAGTGACTCACCACTGTAATCCCAACACTTGGGAGGCTGGGGTGGGAGGATTGCTTGAACCAGGAGTTTGAGACCAGCCTGGGCAACATGGAGAAACCCCATCTCTACCAGAAAAAAAAAAAACCTCAAAAATTAGCCAGGCGTGGTGGCAAGCACTTGTGGTCTCAGCTACTAGGGAGGCTGAGGTGGGAGGATTGCTTGAGCCTGGGAGGTTGAGGTTGCAGTGAGCCAAGATCGCATCACTGCACTCTAGCTTGAGTGACAGAACAAGACTCTAAAGAAAGAAAGAAAAAAAAAGATTGTTTCAGCTGGTACCATCCAGCAGAGTCTTTTAATTGTGGTCCAGGAGACTTTAGAAACCATTCTAAACAGCTTGTCTTCTGTCCAACGGTGAGAAAATGAAAAGCACAAATAATTCTACAGAAATAGCCTGAAAAGAGACCAGTACAATCAAATAATGGGAAGAGTGTAAAAAGATGTAAATAATGGGGAAAAAAATTCCAGAGGGAAATAAATACTAAGCAATCTAAGGCTGATTAAAGACTTTTTTTTTTTTTTTGGAGACAGAGTCTTGCTTTGTTTCCCAGGCTGGAGTGCAGTGGTGCAATCTCGGCTCACTGCAACCTCCACCTCCCGGGTTCAAGCGATTCTCTGCCTCACCCTCCTGAGTAGCTGGGATTACAAGCGCCCACCACTACGCCCAGCTAATTTTTGTATTTTTAGGAGAGACAGGGTTTCACCATCTTGGCCAGGTTGGTCTTGAACTCCTCACCTTGTGATCCACCTGCCTCGACCTCCCAAAGTGCTGGGAAAGATGATGATGACGATGATTATTTTTTTAATTGGAAAAGAGTCATACAAATTTATTTGATCATAGTTTTTTTTTTAATTGCATTTTAGGTTTTGGGGTACATGTGAAGAACATGCAAGATTGTTGCATAGGTACACATATGGCAGTGTGATGCGCTGCCTTCCTCCCCCATCATCTATATCTGGCATTTCTCCCCCGTGGTATCTCTCCCCAACTCCCCACCCCCTGCTGTCCCTCCCCATTTCCCCCTGACAGACCCCAGTGTGTGATGCTCCCCTCCCTGTGTCCATGTGTTCTCATTGTTCAACACCCACCTATGAGTGAGAACATGCGGTGTTTGATTTTCTGTTCTTGTGTCAGTTTGCTGAGAATGATGGTTTCCAGGTTCATCCATGTCCCTACAAAGGACACAAACTCATCGTTTTTGCTGGCTGCATAGTATTCCATGGTGTATATGTGCCACATTTTCCCTGTCCGGTCTGTCATCGATGGGCATTTGGGTTGGTTCCAGGTCTTTGCTATTGTAAACTGTGCTGCAATGAACATTCGTGTGCATGTGTCCTTATAGTAGAATGATTTATAATCCTTTGGATATATACCCAGTAATGGGATTACTGGGTCAAATGGAATTTCTATTTCTCAGGTCCTTGAGAAATTGCCACACTGTCTTCCACAATGGTTGAACTAATTTACACTCCCACCAACAGTGTAAAAGCGTTCCTATTTCTCCACATCCTCTCCAGCATCTGTTGTCTCCAGATTTTTTAATGATCGCCATTCTAACTGGCGTGAGATGGTATCTCAATATAGTTTTGATTTGCATTTTTCTAATGACCAGTGATGATGAGCATTTTTTCATATGTTTGTTGGCCTCATGTATGTCTTCTTTTGTAAAGTGTCTGTTCATGTCCTTTGCCCACTTTTGAATGGGCTTGTTTTTTTCTTGTAAATCTGTTTTAGTTCTTTGTAGATTCTGGATGTCAGCCCTTTGTCAGATGGGTAGATTGCAAACAGTTTTTCCCATTCTGTTGGTTGCTGATTCACTCTAATGACTGTTTCTTTTGCTGTATAGAAGCTGTGGAGTTTGATTAGGTGCCCTCTCTCACCACTGCTATTCAATATAGTATTGGATGTTCCAGCCAGAGCAATCAGGCAAGAAAAAGAAATAAAGGGTATTCAAATAGGAAAGGGGGAAGTCAAATTGTCTCTGTTTGCAGACGACATGATTATATATCTAGAAGAACCCATTGTCTCAGCCCAAAATCTCCTGAAACTGATAAGCAACTTCAGCAAAGTCTCAGGATACAAAATCAATGTGCAAAAATCACAAGCATTCCTATACACCAATAACAGACTTAAAGAGAGCCACATCAAGAACAAGCTACCATTCACAACTGCTACAAAGAGAATAAAATACCTGGGAATACAACTAACAAAGGATGTAAAGGACCTCTTCAAGGAGAACTACAAACCACTGCTCAACAAAATAAGAGAGGACACAAACAGATGGAGAAACATTCCATGTTCATGGTTAGGAAGAATCAATATTGTGAAAATGGCCATACTGCCCAAAGTAATTTACAGATTTCAACGCTATCCCCATCAAGCTACCAATGACCTTCTTCACAGGACTGGAAAAAACCACCTTAAACTTCATACGGAACCAAAAGAGAGCCCGCATAGCCAAGTCAATTCTAAGCAAAAAAAAAGAAAGCGGGAGGCATCACACTACTGGACTTCAAACTATACTACAAGGCTACAGTAATCAGATCAGCATGGTACTGGTACCAAAACAGAGGTATAGACCAATGGAACAGAACAGAGGCCTCAAAGGCAACACCACACATCTACAACCATCCGATCTTTGACAAACCTGACAAAAACAAGCAATAGGGAAAGGAGTCCCTGTTTAATAAATGGTGTTGGGAAAACTGGCTAGCCATGTGCAGAAAGCAGAAACTAGACCCCTTCCTGACACCTTACACTAAAATTAACTCAAGATGGATTAAAGACTTAAACATAAGACCTAACACCATAAAAACCCTAGAAGAAAACCTAGGCAAAACCATTCAGGACATAGGCGTAGGCAAGGACTTCATGACCAAAACACCAAAAGCATTGGCAACAAAAGCCAAAATAGGCAAAAGATGATTATTTTTTAATGAGCTACTTTTGCTATTTTGGAAATAAGAACCTGAGGCAGGAAGTAACTCCTTCATTAAGAATATTTCTCCTTCCTTCCTCCTCTCCCCTCCCCCTTCCCTCCTAATTTTTGTATTTTTAATAGAGATGGGGTTTCACCTTCTTGACCAGGTTGGTCTTGAACTCCTCACCTCGTGATCCACCTGCCTCAGCCTCCCAAAGTGCTGGGAAAGATGATTTTTTTTAATGAGCTACTTTTGCTATTTCAAAATAATAACCTGAGGCAGGAAGTAACTCTTTATTACGAATACTTCCCGTCTCCTCCCTCCCCCACCTCCCCCTCTGTCTCCCCCTCTGTCTCCCCTCCCCCTTCCCCTCCCCTCCCCCCTCTCCCCTCCCCCCTCCTCCCCTCCCCTCCTCCTTCCCCTCCCCCTCTCCTTCCCCCTCCCCTCTCCCTTCCCCCTCCCCCTCCCTCTCCTCCCCCTCCCCCTCCCCCTCCCCCCCTTCCCCTCCGCTTCCCCTCCCCTCCTCTTCCTCTCCCCTCCCCTTCTCTTTCCTCTCTTTTCCTCTCCTTTCCTGTCTTTTCCTCTCCTTTTCTTTCTTTTTTTGACGGGATCTTACTCTATTGCCCAGGCCAGAGTTCAGTGGCATGATCTCAGCTCACCACAACCTCTGTCTCCTGTATTCAAGCCATCCTCCCACATCAGACTACCAAGTAGCTGGGACTGCAGGTGTGTGCCACCACACCCAGCTAATTTTTGTATTTTTTTTGTTTTTGTAGAGGCGGGGTTTCACCATGTTGCCCAGGCTGATCTCAATCTCCTGGGCTGTAGCAATCCACCCACCTTAACTTCCCAAAGTTCTGAGATTGCAGATGTGAGACACTGCCTCTAGCCATGAGATTTTCATTTTCAGTGTTTTACTAGTTAACATTGTATTTTAGTTTTTTAAAAGTTTAATTCTAAAACACTTATGACATGGAAAACCTGTGCCCATTGCCCAGATTTTTACAGTGCTATTAATATTTATAGTTGATCTTTTTAAGAAAATAAAATGTTTCAATTACAATTGAAGCATCCTTCTCCTATTCCATTTATTTTTTCTCTCCCCTGAAGCAAGCATACCGAAGAAGTTGGTGTAGATTCTTCCTGTCATGTTTCAACACTTTCACTTTGCATTTTCCTGTGAGTGTTTTAAAACTTTACATAAGGACGGCATACTGTGGATATCTTTTTTGCAACTTGTTTTCTTTATTCTATTTTTGAGATTTATGTATTCAGATAATGTAGGTCTAGTTTATTCGTTTAAACTGCCATATAGCATTCCACTCTGTAAATAAATTTTCATTTATTCATTTCTGTACAAATTTACAGCAAGATTGAATCTACCTTTTACAAACAGTTCTGTTTGTCTCCCTAACCTGTAGAAGAAATGGTAGCACATTGCTACCAGTTGTTCTCCAAAGTGTTTGTGCTTACTTATGCTGCTGTCAGAAACATCCTAGAGTTCTCTTTTCTCCCTAATCTGATGGGTCTTCCACTACAAAAAAATTTTTTTTAACTTCCCAAAGTTCTGGGATTGCAGACATGCGCCACTGCCACTAACAATGAATATTTTCATTTTCAGTGTTTTACTAGTTAACATTGTATTGTAGTTTTCTTTGAAGTTTAATTATAAAACTTACAACATGGAAAAACTGTGTATCCCCCCTTTTTTTTCTTTGAGACAGAGTCTGGCTCTGTCACCCAGGCTGGAGTGCAGTGGTATGATCTCGGCTCACTACAACCTTTGCCTCATGGATTCAATCAATTTTCCTGTCTCAGCTTCCGAAGTAGCTGAGACTGCAGGTGCCCACCACCATGCTGGCTAATTTTTTTATTTTTAGTAGAGGTGAGGTTTCGCCATATGGGTCAGGCTGGTCTCGAACTCCTGACCTCAGGTGATCTGCTCTCCTCGGCTTCCCGAAGTGCTGGGATTACAGGGGTGAGCCACCTTGCCTGGCCCTCCCATTACAAATTTGATGTTATAGTTTGTATTGAACAACAAACAACACATTGAACTACTAAAGAATTAATTAGGGTTGAAAGTAGTTATTTTTGGATATCAGAAAATGGGGGATAGGAATGCCCTTTCAAAAGTTACTGTTTTCATTAGCTTTGAATAACTATGACCATTTAAAGTATTTACATCAAAGAGATAATAAGAGCAAGCAGACAACCAGTAGAATGGGAGAAAGTATTTGCAAACTATACATCTGACAAAGGACTAGTATTCAGAATCTAGAAAGAACTCAAATCAGCAAGAAAAAACAATCCCATCAAACAGTGGGCAAAGGACATGACAGACATTTCTCAAAAGAAGATGTACAAATGGCCAAGCATATGAAAAAATGTTCAACATCATGAATCATCAGGGAAATGCAAATTAAAACCACAATGAAATACCACCTTACTCCTACAAGAATGGCCACTATTAAAAAGTCAAAAAACAATAGATGTTGACATGGATGTGGGGAAAATGGAACACTTAAACCTGCTGATGGGAATATAAGTTAGTGCAACCCGTATGGAGATTCCTTAAAAAGCTGAAAGTAGATCTATTTCATCCAGCAATTATGCTACTGGATGTCTATCCAAAGGAAAAGATGTCTTTATAGAAGAAAAAAAAACCCAATCACTGCATATGTATGTTTATAGCAGCACAGTTCACAATTGCAAAGATGTGGAACCACTGTAAGTGCCCATCCCCCCAATGAGTGGATAAAGAAAATGGGGTACCTATACACCATGGAATACTACTCATTAAAGGACCATTAAAAGGAACAAAATAATGTCATTTGCAGCAACTTGGACGGAGCTGGAGGCCATTATTCTAAGTGAAGTAACACAGGAGTGGAAAATTTAAAAACTGTTATGTCTTCACTTATTAGTGAGAGCTAAGCTGTGAGTACACAGAGACATACAACAAGCTTGTCGAACCCATGGTTCGTGGGCTGCATGCAGCCCAGCACAGCTTTGAATGTCACCCAACACAAATTCGTAAACTTTCTGAAAACATTGAGATTTTTTGCGATTTTTTTTTAAGCTCATCAACTATCATTGGTGTTAGTGTATTTTGTATTAACCCAAGACAGTTCTTCTTCCAAAGTGGCCCAACGAAGCCAAAAATATTGGACATCCCTGGGATACAGAGTGACATAATAGACTTCAGAGACTCAGAAAGGGGAGGGTAGGATGGGTAGGAGGGCAGGGATAAAACACTGCACATTAGGTGCAGTCTACTCGGATGGTGCATACCTTAGGATCTCAGAATTCACCAGTATACAATTCATCCATGAAACAAAAAACTACTTTTACACACAAGCTATTGAAATAAAAATTTAAAAGTAAATATTCAAAGCTAAAAAAATAGATGCATTTATTAACTTCATGAAAATGAAGTTTTAAAGAATATGCAAGCCCCGGACAGTGATCTACAGAAGCCTTTCCTCCATCCTGCCTGGTTCACTGCGTGTGGCCACATTGGTCCCCTTTCTGTTTTCAGAACCTGAGGGCCTTTGCATTTGCTTTTCATCTGTCTGCAACGTTTTTGTCTCAGTTATATATGTGGCTTGTTTATGTACTTCCTTCAGAGCTCTGCTCAAATGTCACCTTCTTGGTGAATTTCTGTCACCTCTCAGCATTCTTTACTTTTCAGCATGACACTCAGTATCACCTGGCATTGTATTGTTTCTGTCTCTGATGAGACCTTGTCATCTTTGCATCTGCATCATGTACACCTCAAACAGAGCCTTGACTACATACAGTAGGGGATCAATAAATTCGTATTAAATGAACAAATAGGACAGAGATACGCAAATACATAAACACATTATCTGAAGAGGAAATACAAGTGGGTAACAATTATTGTCTCACAAGTTATCAGGGAAATGCAAATTAAGGCAATGAAATAGTATTTTTTTCATCAAATTTGCAAGAAATAAAAACAAATAATGATATTATTGGAAAGGGTAGAAAAGTAAATTGGTATGGTCTTTTGCAAGGCAGTTTTTTGTTTGTTTGTTTGTTTGTTTGTTTTTTAGATGATCTTGCTCTGTCTCCCAGGCTGGAGTGCAGTGGTGTGAACACAGCTCACTGCAGCCTCGACCTCTTGGGCTCAAGCAAGGGGTTCCCTTGGGGCTCCCACCTCAGTCCCCCGAGTAGCTGCAACTGCAGGTGGGAGCCACCACACCCAGCTAAGTTTTATATTTTTTGTAGAGATGGGGTTTCTCCATGTTGCCAAGGCTGTTCTTGAACTTCTGGGCTCAAGTGATCTGCCTGCCTCAGCCTCCCAAAGTGCTGGGACCTCATGAGTGAGCCACCACCCCCGACCTTGGAAGGCAGTTTAATATGCAGGTACTCACACATGGACACAGACAGGCGTGTACAAGGGTACTGCTGCAGCCCTGTTTCAATAGTGAAAAATCAGAAGCAGCCTCAGTGCCTGCTGATAGTGGCATTGTTAAATTACAGAACGCATGTATGCTTTAATACTAGGCAGCAGGTTTTTAAGAATGAGGGACAGCTAATATGCTGTATATTGTGGTGCCATTTGTGTTTCACAAAACACAAGACTAAATTTCTGTATTTATAATTACATATGAAAATACCTAGAAAAACACTGAATAGCCTCTACCCAGAACTTTCATTTTATTTATCATTCACTGGACATGGATTTGTTGAGTATGTGCTGTGTAAGAAGAGTTATCCAAATGCTAGGAATAGAGTGGTAGGCAAAATAGGAGAAGCTGCCTGCCATCATAGAGCTTCTGCCCTCATAGGAGGAAACGAACCATGAGTACTACAAGGGAATACTGTATAGGTCAGGTGGTGAAAGGTACCAGGAAGAGAGGTAAAGCATGGGTAGGAGGGCACTTGAAGCTCCAGCGTCCAGTGGCAATTTCTGCACATCCTGTAAATGTGCACTGTCCAGTACTGTAGCCGCCAGCCACCTATAGCTGTTGAGTACTTGAAATGTGACTAGCACAGCTGAGGAGCTGGATTTTAAATTTTATTTCATTTTAATTCATTTACATTTAAATTGCCACACGTGGTAGACAGTATAATGACATGGGATGATCAGAGAAGACTTCACTTAACAAAGGGACATTTGAGCTGCGACCAGGGAGCTGGTCATGTATTTCAGGCAGAGTGAACAGCAGGACCTTATTTGGGGCAGTCGGAGGCAGAAAGACAAGAGTGGAAGGAGTTGAAGCCAGTGAAACAGATGGGGACCCACTATGGAAGGCCTTACTGGCTAGTGAAAGACATTGCTTATTCTCTACATGAGGCAGGAAGCCATTGCACAGCTTTGAGCAGACAGGTGTTGTGATCTGAATTTTTAAAGGGGTGCTAGAACTGTTCTGATGATAAACCGTAGGAGTGAGTGCAGAAGCAAGAAGTCCAGAGGCTACTTCGTCACCCAGGCTGGAGGTAGTGGTGGATTGCTGTCCACACTTAGGAGGGCAGTGATGGAGGTGTTCCGAGGAGGTCAGATGTGTTGCTGGTATTCACTGATAGATCAGATGAGAGGCCTGAGAGAAAGGGAGGAATCAGGATTTGGGCCTGAGCAAACGAGACAGCACTGGGGAAAGGGAACACTGGGAGGAGAATTCAGGAGTTGTGTTTTGGACACATTAAGTGCCTGTGGATATAAAGAACAAAGTCTTGGCCATGAGTGACACTGAAACAGCAATGGCAGCTAAAGGATTTCTTCCTAAAGAACTGGATAAAAGAGAAGTGTTCATCGATGGTGTTAGAGTCATTCTCTTTGTTTAGAGGCAAAACAGGTGATGTGTTGACCTTTTTAGCATGAAGGTTTTGTATGTCCTCAGTTATGCGTGGTTCTTAGATTTGGGTGATTATTTCTTATTTCTTCCTTAGAATGGCTCCCGAGCGAGTGGCATCCCTGTCACGAGTTTGTGTCCCACTTGTTACCCTGCCAGATGTCGACCCCCTGGTGGAGGCTTTACTCATCTGTCATGGACATGAACCTCAGGAAATCCTCCAGCAAGAGTTCTTTGAGGCTGTAAACGAGGCCATTTTGCTGTAAGTGGTATTCACGTCTCCTATCATCCTGTGTCGTTTTTCCTTTTCTTAGAAGGCTGTGGTGTGTTGGAAAGACTATGTGACAGCGGTTTCCAAACGTTTTTGTCTCAGTACCCCATATAACTCTTAAAAATTACTGGAGATCCCAAAGAGTTTTATTTTTTTATTTTTAACTTTTATTTCAGGTTTGGGGGTATATGTGAAGGTTTGTTACATAGTAAACACATGTCATGGGGGTTCGTTTTACATATTATTTCATCACCCAGGTATTAAGCCTAGTTCCCAATAGTTAACCTTTTTTGCCCCTCTCCCTCCTCCTACCCCTTCTCAGGTAGACCCAGCATCTATTGTTTCATTCTTTGTGTTCATACATTCCCAAGAGTTTTTTTAAAAATCTGTTAAACACCTATTAATATTTACCATATTTGAAATTAAAACAATTTTTTAAAAATATATTTCTTCATTTAAAAAATAAAAATAATTTGATTACATGTTAACACAAATAGTATATTTTTATGAAAAAAAAAATGCTCTTTTCAAAGCAAAAAAAATCAGTTTGACAAGAGCAGCATTGGTTTTACATTTTTGCAAGTCTCATTTTCTGCCCTAAGACTGCTGGATTCTCGTATCTGCTTCTGGTGGTATGTGTTGTTTTGGTTGAAGTGTGTGAAGAAATCCAGCCCCACAGAGATAGTAGTTGGGAAAGGCAGGAGTATTCTAATAGCCATCACAGATCACTGTGGATAATTCTGCTTTGATAGCTCACCAAAATTTGAAAATGGTCATTTTTTAAAGGTTAGTTGCAGTGTGGAATCTGAAATTATGTCAGTTAACTTTCTATACTCTATTACATTAAAACCCATTGGTCTGTCTTGCACTTTCAATGGGTCTTTTTTTGCCTACATATAATTTTGTAGCATTACGCATGGTTCATGTGGAAAATCTTAGTTCATTGTATATTATGTATACATTATGTGTATCTTCCAAACATTGACATATTTTGTTATGCAGTATCAAAACCTACAGTCATTACTGTCACCATGGATCTCATCAGAAATAACTTTAAGTATTGGGAAGCTGTGAAGCTTATGTTGGTGGACATAGATTTAACAGGATTCTAATTTCTGCTTAAAAGCTAAAATTTATCATAGGCTACAAATACTGTCATTTTCCTTAGGGGACTGAGTCACTTTGCTAATTACTGAGAAAGTATGTGCCTAATCCCAAAGTGTGACTAACCACTGCTTATCTGCTAGTCATTCTTTCAAGTCAATTATGACAAAAAGTGGTCAGGTGAGCCTCAGCTGAAAGAGCTGTGCAGGTGTACAGGTGGAGTGCCTTTCTCCAGACAACCATCGTTTTTGTTATGAAGCAGAAGTGCTTTATTCACACTTTCCTTTTCACCATATAGAATTCTTCTCTAAGAGTATCCTTGAGGGCAACAGTTTAATAAAATCAGCATGTTATACTGCTTCATCAAGCATTCGTATGTGAAAACATGGTGTTTCGACTGTGTGTGTGTGGTGGTGAAGAGGAGCGTGAGGACTGTCTCTGCTCTGATCCCTGCTGAGATGCAGCTGTGATACCCACTGTTGCTTTTGCACTATCAGCGCAAACGTCAACACGGTTGTTCCAGGGAGAACCAAGAGATTCAAAATAGTGCTTCCCTACCACTTGTGTGTGTGGCCAACTTTCATGTAAAAGATCTTCTGTGCTTAGTTGGAGCTTATAGCAGACAACTACAAGCAATACAGTAAGCCCAGAGATTCTATTGTAAGGCAGAAGTACAGTTCTGTTGGTGACATATTAATTTATCACATCTGCATTTAAATTATTTTTTTTTAGACTCTGAATGATTGATCTCAAACTGAAGTGACAATTAATTTGCACCATAATAGTATTTAAAATATTGTTGCATAAGGCACAATTAAATAAATCATTAACATCTGTAAAGGCAAGGGAAAAATAACTTTCCTCATATTTTTTGTCTTTATTTACAGTTTATCCCACTTTCTCTGGAGCAGATGTCTCCATCTTGTGAGTCAGAGAATTCTCTGATGTGTCAGTTTCATCTTTTCTTGATGAAACATCAGTAGGATGAAAAATCAAATCTTTTAATCCTCATTTTTAAAGCCAATGATCCATTCTTAAATACAAGAAAATATAAATAAATGTTACTTTCCAAATAAAATATTGTAAAATTCCAAAATAATAATCTAAAATATACATTAAATATATAAGTAAAATATACACTGTATATATACATAAAATATATATCTAATAAAATTATTTAAAATAACTTAGGTGAAATTTAAAAATTAGAAAAGTTTTCAAAATTAAGAAATATATATTACTGCAAAACCCAACAAAGTATACTTATTTCTTCTTATGTTTCCGTGTAGCCCCAAGAGAAACTATGATAATTTTTAAAATAAATTTTTCTCTTAACACATCTCAGTCTTCCCTTCCTCCTTGGACCCCACTTTGAAAATTATTACGTGACCTTATGACTACTGCTGTCGTTATGACTCCAAGTTAGGAGTTGCTCTGTCAGCAGTGTTGTAAAACACTGTAAATCTACTATGGGGGTATAATTTGCAGAGTCCTCTCAGTCTCAGATAACTAGATTCAAAGTGTTCACATTTCTGAATTCAAGGTATACATGCAATGTGATTTTAAAATGATACTTACTGCTTATGAACCTCACATTTTGTTAAGAATACTATGGTTTTTAAATCATTTTATTAATACTATTTATGTTTTCAATTCTTTTTTTTTGAGATAGGGTCTCACTCTGTCTCACAGGCTGGAGTGCATTGGTGCAATCTTGGCCCCTGCAATCTCAACCTCCCAGGCACAGGGGATCCTCCCACCTCAGCCTCCTCAGTAGCTGGGACCACAGGTGCAGGCCATCACACCTGGTTAATTTTTTGTATTTTTGGTAGAGACGGAGTTTCACCATGTTGCCTAGGCTGGTCTTAAACTCCTGAGCTCAAGCAGTCTGCCTACCTTGGCTTCCTAAAATGTTGGGATTATAGGTGTGAGCTGCTGTGACCGGCCACCCAATTCTTTATTTAAATGCTTTTAGGAGAATTGTTACATATATAGACACTTCCTTGCTATACAGTGCATTTTAAAAAACAAAACTGCAATACCTTTATTACATGTTAAAATTGACATTGGTTCCTTATCATCATCACATATCTAGTCAGGAATTAAATTATCCTGATTGTCTTACAGTTTTTCTTCCAGTTGGTTTGTTAGAATCAGAGTTCAAATCAATACATTGCCTTTGGTTTATAGGTTCTTTAAATTCTCTTTCAATCCCTCTTTGGTTTTTGTTTTGAAATTATTTGTTGAAATAATACCGGTTGCTTTCCCCCACTCTCAGGTGGTAGAACATGTCTGCCCTCTTGAGTGTGATAAAGGGTGTGCACCTCAGGGGCGCAATGCTGTGGGCTTAGGTGGCTCCTTTGGTCACATTCCCAGCTATCATGCAGTCGGGCCTGCTTTGTTACCTTCTGTTCTGGTTCTCTGGTCTCTTGCATGTGTGTGCGGCAGTATCACTGCTTTAGCGGTGTCATCAGCTGTGTTCAATACGAAATAAGGCTCCTTCCCTTTGATTTCTCTTTACCAGGGGTTGTTGTTAGTTTGTTTTGCTATCATTGCTTGTCTCATATTCCACGTAACTTTTAAAACCAGTTTTTCTAGTTGCAGGGGGAGACACCCAGTGTTGTTTGGGGGGAAGACTCTTCTAAGTGTATAGATTAATGAGAGAGCTGGCGTTTTCATGATGTTAAGGCATGTTCAGAACACATATGTTTTTCCATTTGTTCAGCTTTTGTGATCTGAAGGGAGTGTTGTGTATATTTTTCACACATTGGACTTAAACATTTCTTATTCTTAATGTTTTGTTGTATTTGTGTTTTGAATGTTTTCACTGTCATAAATGGATCTTCTCCATCTTCAAATAGATTTTCATTATTTTGTTGCCTTTGGAAAATGAACAAGCTCAAAACCACTGATGTAATTATAATTCATTGTATTTCCATTTTTTTATCTGTAACTCTTAAAAATTAGGATACATATTTTAATTTCAGTTTGTATGAAAGGTTGTAATCCAAGACTTTGTGAAAGTGAGATTTAAAAGAGAAATAGAAGATTAAGTCACTTGATGTTTCAAAAAATGGTTAAAAAAAAAAATGTCCTTTTTTCTACTTACTCTAAACCTTCTCTAGGAATTCACCCAATAAGTAGAGGGAGCTCCCTGAGGAGTCTGAGCGTTATCTTTGGTCGATATTGAATAAAGGGCGCCGTGAACGTGCGGCACAGTGCTGGGATTCTTCCCCCCACAGTGCCCCAACACCCGCAACGGAGCACACGCTTCACGGCCCTACCGCTGACCACACCAAGTGGCATTTTCACTCTCCACAGTGATTTTTCAAAATATTTGCAAAGAATATTTAACTAGAATGCTCTGGCCTTTCACTGTGATAGCTTCTCAATTCATCTAGAAATATATTTCACAGGAGATTATGGTTTCAGCTACCCCCATGTCCAGCCTTACTCTTTCAGCAAGAGCTGAATTAAAGGGAATCTGGAGGAAAACACTTCTGGTCCTCTGTGAAACCCCAAAAGCTGTTTCAGAAATCGCTGGCCAGGCGACGTGCTAGAGAACAGTTACTCCTGCTCCAGCTCAGCACTCAGAGGGACACTAAGGGCAGCGGCTCCCCCAAGCAGGCCTGCACTCCCTTGCTTGTAATTTTGCTTGTGATAGCACGTTCTCCCTCAACAACTCATAAAATTTATTTAGTTTGGAAAGTTATGTCTGCTAACTCATAAGGGACAGACTGTCCAGAAGTGCTGGGGTGGTCTTCAGTGTGTCCAAATCCTGTGGCTTCAGCTCAGCAAGTTCCCCAAGCAGTGGCGTAATAGCTGGAGCCTCTCCATGGACACTTTCCCATAGACGGAACATCCCAGCCACATGTTGACACAGTGAGGCTGATCCAATCAATCAGTGCAAATTACCAGCCGCACCCAGCGCCCCCTCCCCAAATGTGCTGCATGGTCATTTGGAAACCACATGCTTTCTTTGACCAGTGCTCCCTACCCTGTGTTTAGCCTTCCAACTATTTGCTTACCACAGTACACCAGTGGAATTTCATCTGTTTGACAATTGGCTGGTGTTTTTGGCCTTTGCTTCCAAATGCAGTCATATATTTTCAGCAATGGGCTGCCTGTCTTTTAAACAGCAGATGCGTGCCCCTCTTTATGGTTTAGATAACCTAGAGGAACTTTTAAATTTCTTGGCCTAAATGTCAACTTTTCATGTCTGTCCCTGGGGCTGCCGTCATAGGCACCTGCAGGCTACAGATTGCATAAAACCTTCCTGGGCGGGCTGCTGAGGTCCTTTTGTAAGTCTGGAGTATAAGTAATTCAGCATGACATGTCCTCTGAGGTCATCCGAATCCACTGCTTCAAAAATACTGAGAAGCTTGAAGACTGGATGGAGAATTTTTTCTGTATGCTTGAATGAATGAAACAGTGGACAGATGGAAAAAAAAGAAAAAAGAATGAAGGCATGACTGTGATCTTGTGATACAATAAGAAATTATATTTGGTATTCATCCAGGCTCCTAAAACCCTTGGAATTTCCTGAGTGACGAGGTGAGAAGAGCATCTTTTATTATTCATAAGTACCTTTCCACCACACCTGAGTGTAGGCTAGTGAAGTAACTCCTGGTGGGCCTCCCACAACCATAGCCTTGGGGTGGGGGCTGGTAGCCAGAGGAACCAACCATATGAAAAAAGGTTGGAACTTTCAGCACCATGCCTGACCCCCAGAGTTCGACCTGATCACTACTGGCCAGTGATTTAATCAGGCATGCTTACATTGTGAGACCTACATAAAAACTCTAAACTGTAGGGTCATACAGCTTCCAGATTTGTGGTCACATCCAAGTGCTGGGAAACTGGCATGCTTGGAGAGGGCCTGGGAGCTCTGAACCTTCCCCCCAGGCCTGGCCTTATGCATCTCTTCTATGTGGCTGTTCCCGAGTCCTATCTTTCAGAATAAACTGGTAATGGCAAGTGAAGTGTCTTCCTGAGTTCTGTGAGCTATTCTAACAAATTATCAAACCTGAGGAGACGATCATTGGAACCTCTGATTTTATAACTAGTTGATCAGAAGAATGAGAGGCCTGGACTTGTGATTGGCATCTGAAGCAGAGGCAGTTCTGTAGGACTGAGCCCTTAACCTGTGGGGCCTGTGCTAACTCCAGGTGGTGTCAGAATTGAATCATTGGACACCCAGTTAGTGTTTAGAGAGTTGGGAGTATTGGTTGGTGTGGAGGAAGAAAATCCAAGACTCACAGTGAGTGTGAGAAGTGCTCTGTGCGTAAAGACAGCTCCTGGTAGTGGGATACTAGTCACTGACTGACCACGCTAACACTCACAGCTCAGGAGTGGCTCTGAGTGGTAAATAGAGTAGCTGTATGATTTAAAACCTAGACCATGCCACTTTTGAGAGTTAAAGGAAATACCTTTTATAAGTATGGTGGGATAACAGAAGTAAACTTGCAAACTAGGACAAAGGCTCACACTAAGATTTAAATGAGTTGAATGCCAATAATAGTACAGTGCCTGGTACCCACAATAAATACTCTGTAACCATTAGTGTCTATAGCCACACCACCCTTACTGTGCCCAGTCCCACCTGATCTCGGAAGCTGAGGGGGGATTGGGCCTGGGGAGTAGCAGGTGCTGTGGGCTTTAAAAAGAAAAAGAAAAAAACCAGGCACACTGGCACATACCTGTAATCCCAGCTACTCAGGAGGCTGAAGCAGGAGAAGCAGTTGAGGCCAGGAGTTCAAGTCCAGCTTGGGCAATGTAGCAAGACCCTGTCTCTCAAAAATAAAAGTAAAAATAACTGTTAGCATATTACTGTTACCATTATTGACTCTAGTAATTTATTATTTTTGACAATGTGTAGTATTAGGTTTTCTCAAACTCACATTTTTGCCCCTAACAAAAGAATCACTAAACTAAAACCAGATGTAAGCTTAATTCCCATTGCTGGAAGAGCTAATACAGCTTCCAACAATGCTTAATAAGAAAACAATTCATTATCCTATGAGAAGAACCTAATTTATGCTTCTTGACTAATTTATTTATTAGTAGTTTACTCATCTGGTGTGCTCTTGCATATCAAATTACCCCAAAAACAGGAGTCTAACTAGAATTACTCTGAGGAGCCAAAGATTCTTTTGAATACGCAATATCGCTCTAGCCACGTTACAAATCAGGAAAATAGGACCTCTGAAAATGAAACCGCGAATTACAAGAAAGGGCCAACCTACAATCAAGCTGTTGGGTTTGTGTTTTTTTTCAAGTTAGATAAGAAAACTCAGGATTTAAATATTGTCAAATCATATAGGTGAGTGTTTAAACAAAGAAGATCAGCATAATACCGAAGACAGAATGTTGGCAAAGAATTAGCAGTAACCAGAACTCCATTTCTATTAATATTGTTTATTCATGATTGAAACTGAGAGACTTCCTCACATCCTTTTTTTTTTTTCTTTTTGAGACAGGGTCTTACTCTGTCATCCAGGCTGGAGCAGTGGCACAATCACGGCTCACTGCAGCCTTGACCTCCCAGACTAAGGTGATTCTTTCACCTCAGCCTCCCGAGTGGCTAGGACCACAGGTTTGTGCCACCATGCCTGGCTAATTATTTTGTATTTTTGGTAGAGACAGGGTTTCACTATGTTGCCTAGGCTGTTCTTAAACTCTTGGACTCAAGCAGTCCACCCTCCTCAGCCTCCAAAGTGCTGGGACTACAGGCGTGAGCCACTGTGCCTGGCTACATTCTGTTATTTATTTATTCATTTATTTAGAGACAGAGTCTTGCTCTGTTGCCCAGGCTGGAGTGCAATGGCGCAGTTTTGACTCACTGCAACCTCTGCCTCCCGGGTTCAAGTGATTCTCCTGCCTCAGCCTCCTGAGTAGTTGGGATTACAGGTGACCACCACCACGCCTGGCTAATTTTTGTATTTTTAGTATAGACAGAGTTTCACCATGTTGATCAGGCTGGTCTTGAACTCCTGACCTCAGGTAATCTGCCCTCCTCAGCCTTCCAAAGTGCTGAGATTACAGGCATGAGCCCCACCGTTCCCAGCCCCCACATCCTGTTTTTTTAACCTTAATAAGATATGGTTACAAATTTAGTCATAGTTTGCTTTTCTAATAAAAATCTGATATTGATGTGTAATCACTAGACATTCTGGTGTGTTTGGGTTTGGACATTTCTTCTGCTTGTTGGTGGCTGCACTTTGAGAAGTGAGCCGCTCTGCACATATAGATGGCATATAATGATGGCAACCATTGTCTGAATTGTGATGATTGCTTAGATACAGCTATCGCCTAAATACAACTTTAGGATGCGAGCAGTGTTCTTTTCACTTCCTTGGAATTAAGCAGTTCTCCAGAACAGTTAATCCCAAGTTTTGTGAGTTCTCTGGCAGCCCAAACAGCCTTGATCTGTTTCCGGTTTGAAAAGGTGGATTGTTGCTGGCCTCCCCCTCTATTCAGACAGTGTTAGAACACAACCTCCCAGATGGGCCTCCCTCATCAGGAAACTTTCTTGAGAAGAGTTTTTGCATTCTGGGTTTTTTTTTATTGTAGCTATAAAAGTATTTGGAGCCAAAATTATTTAATAAGCAGTTGGACCAATTTCTTTACCTGCTACCTCTTTTTGGAAAGGATG
This sequence comes from Ateles fusciceps, assembly GCA_036589455.1. Taxonomy (NCBI): domain Eukaryota; kingdom Metazoa; phylum Chordata; class Mammalia; order Primates; family Atelidae; genus Ateles; species Ateles fusciceps. The sequence goes on along the minus strand of JAZHEH010002996.1, from coordinate 652,113 downwards.
AGAAAAAATAACTGCCTTACTGAACTGAGTATCTGGGAGAAACAAAGTACAGTTTTCTAAATGTCAAGGAGTTGTCTTGTCCAAAGAGTCTGTTGGACAGGGGAGAGCATCCTGTCCAGGCTTCCCTGCCTCGTGCCGGACGCTGTCACTGTAAATCAGATTTCTAAGTGGGGCCCTAACTGGAAGCCTACTGCTCATTTTATTTTAAAGGAGAAAATAGTAACGTATTGCACATAAATTCCAAATGCCCTACCCATTTCCTAAAACATAACTACAATACAGAAAACTCTCTCAATTATCAGGTAGGGATTTGGGGGGAGTCAAATTTGTGTCTTTGTTTTCCTTGAAGTCATGATTTTGGGCAGGTCCAGGTAGGATGGGTGGAAGCAGTATGGAGGAGAAAAAGGACGACCTTCGCGCTTCTGTTGCTAACACACTCAACAGAATGAAATTTTTTAGTCCTCCTAAAAACATTTTTTTCTTTTTTACTTGATTGGCCCTTTAAATTTTCCACAGAATATATATTCATTTTATCAGGTCTAACCATACAGCACAGGGTATATACAGAAAATGTTCATTACCTCCTCCTCCTTATCCTCCAGTAATTCTGGTAACCATACCTTAGGCTTGTTAAACATAAAGTCCATATAAAGCCATTGTCTGCTCATTGTCAAAAGGAGTATTACACCGTAGATACATCACTCCAGAACCTGCTTTTTAACCAACATGTCTTAAATACCCCTCACAGGACATCAATCCAGCTCATTTGAAGTAGGGGCATACTCCATGGCATGCGGCCCGTGTTCTAGTCCGCTGTCCCCATGGTTGCACATTGCAGTGTTTCTAGTTTTGTCCTTATATTTAAAGATTGCAATAAATATCCTCAAACTGATGTTTCTATTTCTGCCAGGCAAATTCACGGCAGGACAATGATTAAGACAGGTGTATGTGTGTCTTGAATTTTCTTCAGTGGTGCCACATGACTGACTGGACGTGTGAAGCCACTGCCCGCCCACCTGTGAGGAGGCATACCCTGTGCCTGCCCCAGCACTGGGTGTTGTCACTCTTCTCAGCGCCAGCACGGCGAGGGTGAAGCTAAGACTGTATCAGTGCATTTCCCTTTCTTTACTGTTAATTAGATGGAGCTGCACATTTTTATAGGCCATTTTCAGTTCTTTTTCTGTGATTTGCCTTTTTATTAAAGTCGGCCTGGTTCACATAAAGAGCACTGTGTAGAATACAAATGTGTTGGCTCGGCCAAATTCTGTCAGGCAAGCGTATCAAGACCATACTGCTTCGGCGATTCCTTCGTTAGGAATGATTACAAAGAGTTAAATCACTGATGTTTTAGAGCAAAATCTATTCAAATATTAAACGCGGGTCCATAAACTTAGCCACTCGCAGCAGGTAGTAGGGTGTGCTCCTAATCTAGGCTCTGATAAAAAGACAGCCATTAACACACACAGTTTTCTGACCAGAATGGGGGCATCGCCTCTACTGACTGGAGCGTGACTTGTGTGCTTGTGTGACTGTGCAGTGTCTGTCCATTCCTTCCGCTGAGTGGGACAGGTCAGTTCTGCATTGGTTCATGTGAATTTGCGGCTGCTCCTGGCAGCCTGGCCGGCATGCGGCAGCAGCCTCCTTGCCATCACCTGGCGGAATCAATGACGTGTACTGTGCCATGGCTTTCGGCCAGGACTTGGTGCTGGTGGAAGACCTCTCACTGCAGTGAAGCGCCTTTCCAGTGACATACAGATTCATGTCACATGGATTCTGAAGAAAGATAAGGCATGAGGAAAGCTGGTCAGAGCCAGCACTGCTGCTTGAGATGGGAGGAGCCACTGAGAGGCGAGCTCTCCTCTTCAGAGCTTCCTGCCTCATGGTGGGGGTGGTCCCAGCTCCATGATGGAAGCTATGGGCACCCTCTCCACACCCAGGGGTGTTCTGCTTCCCCCTGATTACTGGACAGGAACCCCTCCCAAGGGCTTCTTTGTTGTGGCTAAAATGCTGACCACCTGGACGGGAAGAGCATTTCCCCTTCACAAGGGGCATAAGCACAGGCACAGCGTCGCTCACCCAGTAAAGCTGCCTGCTGTCCCCTGAGCCCGGCATCCTGCACCCCTCCTCAGAGCGAGCATGGTCCTGTACTCACTCCAGCCCCAGCTGCCCTGGCTTCAGGTCTTACAAGCTGCGAGTCTTGGTCCTCTCTCATCTCGGCTGCCTCGTCCGTGCAGAAGGGAATAATTTTTACCTGTTTTGTAGGGCTGTTACGAGGATTCAGGTGCAAGTGAAACATCATCTTTCCATCCACCGCTGTTCAGCCTCTTCCACTCCTCTGCACCTTGCCCATTGGCAGTCTTTCAGGAGCACACAAGGCCCCACCTCTGGGCCACCGCCTGGCATCGCTCCTGTCACCACCAGTCCCCTGAAGTCCTGTGTCCAGTCCTGGCTTCACCTCCACTCCTCTCGTCCCTCTGCCACATGCTGCCATCCAGGGCCTGCCCGGCACACCCAGGGTGCATTTGCCCTCCGCAGCGCTGCTCAGAGGCACACTTCCTGCCCAAAGCCTGTGTCCCATGCTCTGGCGGCAGCGTCCTCTGCTTCTGTGCCTCTTGCCATCTGCAGCTTCTCCTCTCTTGCCTGCTGCTGGCGCCTCCGCTCCCCACTCAGCTTCCTCCCTTGGGGTTCTGACACCCAAATGTGTATCTTTAGCCCGTACCTCTCCCGGAGATTCCACCTTGGATATTCAATCTCTCTGTTCAGTTGTGCCTCAAACACTCCAAATCCACACACCTCAACTGAGCTGTTAGTAAATCCTCCACAAATCTTTTCTTCCCTTCTTTACATCTGAGTAAGTGGCATGTTCAGCATTGAGGAGGTGTGGCACCATGGCAGGGCTTTGCCGGGTGTGAGAGGTGGGGAGATGAGGAACGGGGCCTGCTGGTGGCTCCTGGACAAGTTGAAGTTCAGGGTGTGAGCGTGAGATCGGGAGGTTCTGAGGTGAATATGCCCTCCCTCCCCCGTCTTCTGCAGGCTCCTCCGCAGTCCCCCTGGGTCTTCAGCATCTTCCCTGCTGCTTTTGCCACATGGTCAACCCAGGACAAGATCTGCAGGAGCTACAGAAAGCAAGCAGAAAAAGCAAAACCTCTAGAAACTGCTCCCCATGTCCCCTGCTCTGTCCCTTCCCATCCCTGGACCCGGTGCTGGGCTTCACACCAGCTCTGCAGAGAAGTGGCCTATGAGTCATGGTGAAGGGACAGGCATCGTTGTTGGGTCGGGGGAGCCTGTGCCCCCACTTCAGTTTTCCTTGTTAATAGCAGTAGCATCTGTGGCAGCCAGAGAGTGGGAGGGGGTGACAGTGACTCTGCTGGAGAGCCAGGCCTTGGGACACACACACTGCTCTCTTTTCCACACCTCAAGATTTGTGTGCATCTGGCTTCGTTTCTATTTGCTTAGTTTCCTTGGGGCAAGACAGGAGATTGATGAAAAAAGACATCAGGTTTGAAAAGCACCCACTGTCTGGGATGTGCAGGTAAAGGGCAGACTGCCCTGGGGGGGGCAGCTCCACTGTGTCCCAGAGCCAGCAGCAGGGGCTCAGAGTCAGACATATGCCCCTCATGCTGCCTCCCAGGAGGGGAAGTGGAGCCCCAGTTCACTGACACAAGAGGACCTCAATATATTTTCCCATAGAAAAAAAGTAGCTACACAAAATGGTTGTGTCTGTAGAGTGCTGGTGCTCAAGCCTGTAATCCCAACATTTTGGGAGGGTGAGGCAGGAAGATTGTTTGAGACCAGGAGTTTGACACCAAACTGGGCAAAATAGCAAGACCCCATCTTTACAAGAAAAAAATTAGCCAGATGTGATGGTGTGCACCTGTAGTCATAGCTACTGGAGAGACTGAGGCAGGAGGATCACGAGCCCAGGAGTTTGAGGTTACAGTGAGCTATGATCACACCACTGCACTCTAGCCTGGGTGAGAGAGCAAGACTATGCATCTACTTTTTTTTAAAGGGATCTTTGATTCCCAGTCCTGCCAATCTATCCAGTATCATACTTAAGGTCCAGTACATTAATTAGGCCATGACCACAATATATGAAATTGGATTTTTTTCTTTTGAGACAGGATCTTGCTCTTTTGCCCAGGTTGAAGTGCGATGGCGTGAACACAGCTCACTACAGCCTCAGCTTCCTGGGCTCTAGCGATCCTCCTGCCTCAGCCTCCCAAGTAGCTGGGATACAGGTGTGCCACCACCATGCCAGGCTAATTAAAAAAAATTTTTTTTCGTAGAGGTGGAGCCTCACTGTTTGACCAGGCTGGTCTTGAACTCCTGGACTCAAGTGATCCTTCCACCTCAGTCTCTCAAAGTGTTGGGATTACAGGTATGAGCCACTGCATCTGGCCTTGAAATTGTTAAAAATATTTTCAACTTTCAAGCAACTGATTACAGTTACAGTTATTGAATATTTATGAGCCAAGCACTGTGCTAATCACTGTGCGTGTGTTGTTGCATTTGAAGGCCTATCTCCTTCACAAGAACACTATGAAGGAGATAGGCCTATTTTACAGATGAATAAACTGAGGTTAAGTAACTTCCCCAAGGTCATACAGTTAGTAGGCAGTGGCGTTGGGACTGAAACCAGGTCTGAGTCCCTATTGTAAAGCATGATGACTTACGTTTGAACATGCCCATTTCTTCAGTTAGAAACTGGGCATCACAAGGCCTTTTCCATCCCATTTTTTATCACTCCCTTTTCTTTCTGTCACTAGACATTTGCTTATCCTTTCTGAAAGCAGTTTTCCTGAGCATTTCTGATTTCTTAAGATGAGTTGAAGTGGAAGCATATTCACATTATGTTGCAAATGAGTACTTGGTAAATATTCACTGATTCTATAAATTATTAGCCACTTCTATGACCATAATGAGAGGAAGTCTCACAAATTGGATTAGTGATTGCATTTTGAACTTTCTTAATCTTCTTTTTTCAGTAATCCGTTTCTATTTAAAATTTTGTTTATTTCTTTCTGAAAGGAAGAAGATTTCTCTCCCCCGTGTCAGCTGTAGTCTGCCTCTGGCTTCGGCACCTTCCCAGCCTTGAAAAAACAATGCTGCATCTTTTTGAAAAGCTAATCTCCAGTGAGAGAAATTGTCTGAGAAGGATCGAATGCTTTATAAAAGATTCATTGCTGGTACGTGCTGGGCTTTGATGAAGAGAAAAATCCTTAAAGGAGATGCTGGGAATCATGTCTTTTAGTCAAAGAATGAAAGTGGGGAAATGTAAACAAAAGAGCAATTGGAACTTTTATAAATAATCGTGTATTTACATTTTATTTTTAAAATCGCTAACGTAGGGGGCTTTTTGCATCCTTGGAGCATGCAGGGAGAGACTTGAGGTTTACTTGATTGATGTGCCATATATCACAGGTTCACCAGAATTGACATTTGTACAACAGATTTTTTAAAACAGTATTTTTTATTTCAATATGGAAAATAAGTTTTTAGAAATGAAGAACTTACAGGTAAGAGAAGGAATCAAACACGTTCAAAAAATAAACTTTTAGCTCTTCACTAGCGGAAAGATGAAATACTCGAAACACAAAACCCCAGAAATATGGTTAAAGCAGCAGAACCAGCTAAGACTTCTGTACGTTTTCTTTTGGTGTGAGGCCACCTGCCTTCAACCTTCCCATGCACGGTGGCACCTGGCTCCCTTCCTGCTCAGAACTGTGCATCTGGGGATTCTGGCCCACGTGGACTTCCACCTCCTGGCCCAGTGTCTGGCACCCTGGGCTCTCAGTGGCCCTTGCCACCGCTGACTCACTAGTCATCTTCCTTTGTGGGAGGCAGCTCTGTGGATTGGAGCACATTTTGTAAGGACAGGAATAAAGACCAAGGCACCCTGAAAAAATGATTCAGAAACCTGCAGGTGCCGTGATCCCACAGCCTTTGTCCTCCAGGAGCCCCAGTGGACTCTGCCCTGTTTTCCCTTTAGCTTTTATAACCTGCAGGGATGTGACACAGAGATTGTCTTCTGTAGTTCTAGGAGCCACAGTGAACAGTCCGGTCTTGAGTTGGTGGCTGGGACGCAGGGAAGGAGGGAGTGTTCACCCTCGCCCTTGAGCTGAGACTGAGGAAGTCCCTGAGGTTGGCTCTGCCCACTTGTCCTGAGCTCATACAACCCCTGCCTCCCAGACACCTTCACCTTGTTTGGTTCAGTTGGAACTTCTGTGTGCTTTCTTTCTCTTTCTAGTTGGAGACGGTCTAAGGGAATCCTAATGGAATCAGTTGCCTTCCTCCTTGTTTCATGGCCCCTTTCACCCATCCCCTGGGCCTCCCAGGGCGATGTGCATAGGGTTGCAGGTGCTGACAGCCACACTACTCTCACCCGTACCTCAGGCTGCACAGACTGAACCCACCTGACTTGAAAGTTTACCGTGATAGAAAGAAAGACTGAGAGCAGCTCAAAGAGATTTCTTAAGGATAATTACTACCTAGCCTTACTATCCAAAAGAGTTGCATATTAAGGCAAGAAATAGGAATGCACCTTATTTTAAAATGATTGCAGTATAATTCAAAATAACCCAGGACTTTTAGAGGCCCTCTGGCAGCCCATTCCTGGTGAGTCAGGGTCATAAATTACCTTTATTGTTGGGTAAATCTATTTCTAACTTACATGCGCATACTAGGATTTCAGTTTCTCTGGTCCCTTTTCAGTGGCAAAATATAGTAACTGGGCTATGTGCTTGCTCCCACGGTGCTTATGGCATTTTCTTTAAGTCTTCTCCCTATTGAAAAATTCTAGTCCCGTTGCCTTTTCTGCAGCCTCTCCTTAATCCTCGGATTCTTCTCTGAACCTTCTCCATGTCCTTTTTGCCTGTGGCCCTCACGCCTAAGCAGCACTGTGGCAAGCACGGCAGATGCGAGGCAGAGAACGCAGGCCGTCCCACTGCACATCACTGTATACTGTTCAGTGTCCAGTTGATGGTTTACAGTAATCTCCCCTGAGTCACACGGCTTTGAAGTCCATTGACTTACAAAAAGCTTTTATCGGGATCATGTGTGTAGAAATTCAGACCTTCCATTATGGTTAAAGGGGGATCCTAAAGGGTGTTATTTGGTTTAATTTATTGTGGCATTGGCAGGATGTGACCTCTCTGTGCCGCATGGTTCCAGGAGGTAATTACAGTACAGACGATGAGCTGGAAGCCCCTAATTGGCGTGGGCTGTTCTCAGCATCCCGGGCCTGCAGTGCCAGAAAGCCAGGCAGGCTGGAATAGGCCTGTGACATGGCTAAGTGATTGCAGGGGTAACCTGAAGAGCCCGCTTCCTAATTGCATCATCTGATTCATTTATCGCAGTGCAGTATCTTGGTGCAGTGACAGGACTGCAGAAGTATCAGAGAGATCTCTAAGACTCAGATAGCACGAGACTGCTCCAGAAGAAACATGATGCCTATTACATTAGAGTTGGATTCTGAGAGTAATTAAAGTGTGATGGTCTACATAACTTGTGTTTTATATAGAGCACTCTTAATTATATTTCTCTCTCTTGGGACTATCCAGAATGAGTCCTGGAAATTCTATAGTTACCAAAATATAACAAAAACAAAAGATAAAAGTGTGGTACAGGTTGTACAAAGTGAAATGACCTTCCCAAATGTTCTTTGGCCTCTCGGACTCACAGGTCTGATACTGTCCATTAAGACCATGAATAATGAGGGGTTAGTCTCCTGTACCAGAGTTCCAAATGACTATGTATTTAACATCTAAAATAAAAGAGAAGTTTTCAAAGCCTGTTCACTTTTGAGGCTTCCCCTTGTCTTCCCTGTGCTGAACTGGACTCAAGTCAGGCTGCCTGCCAGAGTTGGTGGCTCCCAATTCAAGCGAGGTATTAACCCTAGATTGTCATTTACTCTGCAGACTGAAACTTTTCAAAAGCAGATGGTCTTGTGTTTCCCTTGACAGCACGGGCACGGGAAGACCATAATCCATAGCTTCAGACCTGACCTTAAAAACCGATGTCACCGACAGCAGTGAAAGCCACTTGTTAATTATGCAGCCTTCTTGGCATTGTTCACTTTTCCAAGGCTGGCCCCAAATTAGAAGGATGTTATGTTTTCCAGTTACAATTCTGTTTGTGGAGCCCAGAAAGCTATTGTTTGGATTCCACATTGGAATGAAAAGTGCCTGCAGGGTGTCAGGGTGGTACTGTGCTTGGCTGGCAAGCTGCATGCCAGGGCCGGGAGGTACCCTGTTCCCATGCCCTCCCATTTGCTCCTTTGCCAGCAGAGCCCGCCTGCAGCTGGGTCCAGAGGAGCTAGCCTCACCTTCCCAGGCAGACTTGTCCCTGAAAGAAAAGGAGCAGAGGAGACACCCAGGAGACAGAGTTGTTTCCGTGTTTGTTTCACTCAGATTTGATATCAGAATATTCTTCGTGTTCTCTCCTACCTAAAAATATTTATAGCTCAATGCAAAGGATTTCTTTATCTAATAAGAACTTAGGAATAAAAAGCATCTAGATACTTCAGTATCCTTTTTGATATGGGATAGGACATGTTTTTCCCCCCCCTCATTCTCCAGGTAGCAATTGCAGCATTTCAGAAAGAAAAAAGAAACTTCCTTTACACAAACTCCCAGTGCACAACTCCTCCTTGGTAAAATATCGTACTGAAGAATTCACTCCATATCCAGGAGGACGATAATGAGTTTTCTGTGCTTAAGTAGCTTTTCACTAACACTCCAGGGTTTTCTTTTCCTGCTTTTTCAGTCTTTTCAGCACTTCCTTTTGAGCTCGTTAATGTTGTGCATGTAACTGAACAATAGCTGAAGTAGATAATTTAGCAGTGGTCCAGTAGTGCTGGCTGATGTGTGTGGCGAAAAGCTTTAAGGGTCTGCGTCTTGGGCTGGAGTTGCACTTTCCAGCATTAGCCTCAGGGGGGCACCAGATCCTCCAGCATCGGCTCTGTGGAGAAAGAGGCCCACACTGCAAGTTTCTTTGCAATGGTATTGCAGTTGGAATTGCAGTTAGGGATGCAGACCTTGTGGCCAGAGATGAAGGGAGAAAGGAAGAACCCAAAAACAAAGCAGGGGTGGACCTAGGGGTCATTGCCACTCAGAGGCTGAGCTGTGAAGCAGCAGGGGAATGAGGAGCTTTTTTCTGGCCTAGGCTACCTCTTGGCTAATTGGATAGAGGCCACTGGGTGAGGCTAGAAGGACTTCAGGCAGGGGTAGGGAATCGGGAAGGGGGTGCTGGGCACCCCTGTACCTCCCACTTCTGTGTCTGAACACAGAGGAGAACACATGTAAATTTAAGACGCAAAAATACATTTGGTACTTGTTGAGTTCTTAAGTCCAGGAACGACAGATTTATCACTAATTAAACAATAATTGCATTATGGAGTACTGAAAAAATTGTTTAGGTATAAACAACATCTGGTGAAGATTAAAAAGAAAGAATAATTTTTCCAAACTCAAATTTGTTAAAAGAAACCTGAATGTTTTAAAACAAAATAGATTTGAATGTAAAGGGATAGAGTCTTATGTTTAGTATTTTGAAAATAGAAAAGAAGCAAGTGGCATAATAAAAAATACATATTTATAAAGGTGCCTCATTGTACATGATAGATGTGAAGGTTTTGTATAAATAGGTTTTGTTTAAACCAAATCATTTTTTCAACTCAGTAGAGGAGTTCACTGGTGAAATGACTTTATGGAGAATCTTCTTTTTAAGAAGAAAGTTATTTTGTGGTTAATATGCACATATTAACAACAAGGGCTTCCCACTGTGGAGAGAATAGTGGCTCAGAAACAGCTACACACTGGGATGGGATTGTCCGGCTGCTGGGTAACCTGGAGGGGAAGCTGCCCATCAGCTGATTCTTTAAAGGACCCATTTCCTAAGTAAATATTTAAACTACATGCAAGTACATGAAAACACCAGGAAAGAATCTATTCCAGGCTTAATGAACTTCAGCTTCTTTCTCATCTGCTATTTCCTTCTTTATTTTTACGGAGAATATACCTATGAAAGGTGATAGATGGAAAGTACTACCTGATAATGTTCTCTGTTCGTTCACTGCCTTTTTATTTTTTCTAAAAGGGATTCGCTTTTGTCTGTGAATTACCTTAAATCATAGTCTGATTTCCCTTTTTGGTTTGTTCTCTCTCTCTCTCTCTCTCTCTCTCTCTCTCCACACACACACACACACACACACACACACACACACTCTAAGCAAATGACAGAAAAAAAGAAATGCTTCCTCTTGAGAATTCTGTTCTGTGTTCTCAGGCCTCTTTCAAGTGGCAAGTGGCTTGTAATAATCATTGGTGAGTTGGTATGAAAATAACAGCTTAAGTAAACATCAAGGGCCGAGCGTGAGATCCTGTGTAATTTGCACAGTTCATGGTGCAGAGTAACAAGTTGGCCTCTCCCTTGCCTCTCCTCCAAAACAGGCGCAGAGACCATGGTTATTGTGTATTCATTCCCTGTTGACTGTCTTGCCTTGTGTTTGAGGGTTGAGGATAGGCTGTCTTTCTAGGTGGAGGGGGGAGAGAAACAATGCGGTTCTGGGTAGCCGTGCAGGGAGATTAGAGGGAAAGCTCTCATTAGACCAAGGGGATGTACACCCAGCAGAACAATCTGCTCTATACGAGAAGGAAAGCAGAACCCAGAGCTCTCCATCGTCACCCTCTGTGGCATTCGGTGAAGAAACTGGGGGAGTCAGAGGGAAGGACAAGACACATGTTATTGAAGGCCTCCTGCTGACGTAGCTCCCCTCGAGTTGAAGTGATCTGCCCGTGAAAATCATTAGGCCAGGTGAAGAAGAGAGAGCTTGAGAAGGAACAGATTTTGGTAGGATGGAGAAAAACAGATGGAACCCCAAAAAGGTTTATTATCTTTTCCCACTTTTATAGAAAAGATAATGGCCCCAGTCATGGGGCTCCAGAGCCGTGGGTTGCAGAATGACCTGTGGTATGTTACTGGAGTACCCCACCTTACAAATAAGACAGGATTCACAGAAGCTAGATGTCTGCTTCATCACTCATGAGGATGCTGCAGAGATTTAGGGGGGAGATACGGCTTCCAAAGAAGCATGTATTAAAACCTTAATTCCATTTGGAAGATTCTCTTGACAAGAAAAGCAGCTTAAAATTACTTATGTGATTTGATGTCACTGGGACACATGCCCTACCTGTGCGCACACCAGTCCTCATGAGAGGACTCACTGACCCTGAAATTATGTGCTCAGAAAGTATAAAGTATCTCATTTTAAATGCCATTGGTGAGGGATGCAGATGAGAATGAGCTTTTCACAGCTGTAGGGTGGCAAGGGAGACCGGTTTTCAAATCAAAATCTCTGCCATTGCTGTTTTTGCAGGTTCCCCTGCCTCCTGACCTCTTACCTGTTTTAAAAGCTAAAATGGGTGTGGAAGCAGGCTTAGAGTAGCTAAGGGTCTGAAATACTTGGAAAGAAAGAAATCTAAGAGGAGTCCATCTGTATGGGGGAAGAACAGGCAGATTCTACACAGCCTGCAGACATTTAAAACACTGGATTGAGCTACTTTGCTAGAAACACTGCACAGAAGAAAAGCATTTCCAAGCTCTCGCCCTCTTCTGACAAACTGAGTTAGAACTGTCTTCCTTGCTCCCCCAGTGGTTTTCATGTAGCCCTACGCTACACATCTGATCATCGTTTTCTTTGCTGTTTGGAAATCCCTATAATTAGTATTGAATGATTCTCTGCTAGCATCAAATCTATAGAATGGTTCTGGGATAGTTTGACCATTTAGAAAAAAGAAATTCAATTTTACCGTTTTCAAATTTATTTTCTATCAGTGCATTTCCATGCTCTTTTTTGTCTGTCTGCCTGTGGGCACTTAACAGTGCTATTTGATCTTAAACACTCTTATTCAACAAGGATGTTGTCATACAAAACTTTGAAAATTGCTCTGGCAAACTTAGATTAATCACATTTCTTCAAGACATACAGTTTGCTTTTCCCTGGTTTTATTTTTTTCATTATGAATACATAGGAACTTTTATATTTTCTGTGCTTATCCAGTGACCTCTTAATAACTATTATTATTTACAGTGAGACTGGGCAGCAGGAGATTAACCAACATGCCTAAGTTCAAAGACACGAAATAACCTGCCTCTCCTGTCTTGAACCATGGTCCTGCCAAATTATTTTCTTGCATAGATAATGAATTTGTATGTAAGAATTTCAAGTTAGTTTCTTTTAGATAAAAATGCGCAACAGTGAAGGATGAGGGAACATAGATTATTTAAAGAGTAGGACATTTTAACTTGCAAATTAGAAATCTTGAAATAATTAAAAGGCGATTATCCTGTCCCCAGCAAGTGGCAGAGCGGCAGGGCTGGCGAGTGGACGCTAGATGGCGCGGGCTCTATGTCATCGGTACCGCGCCGGGCGCGGGAGACAGCGAGGAGGCGCGGTGCTGCCTCAGTATGGTCCAGGGCACCGATGCAGCAGAACGCCTTTTATTCTCCTTGCCGAGGGGGGCCTATGAAGAGTGTTTCCCAAAGCTAGTCATATCTAATGCAGAATGACTCGAATTTCCGATAGCGTCTGATCCACTAACATGTGAATGGTGCTATGAAGCAGGGGGTCCCCGCCCTCGGGGCGCACAGTGGAGGGGAGCCCCGAGCCTTCCTGCCTGTACCCGCCTCTGACAGAGCAGCAGCAGGCTTCACTTCCCACCGAACTGGCGCCCCATAGCCTCCGATGATCTGAGGGGCAGCAGTTTTATCCCAAAACCATCTTCCCCTCCCCCGTCTGTGGAAACATTGCCTGCCACGAAACCGGTCCCTGGTGCCAAAAAGGTTGCGCACCATGCTATAAAGAATCTATTTTAGAACACAAATGGGCATTTTCATCTGGCATCATCTCATACTTTGAGCTCTGGCCAAATAGATAGGGAACCTGGGACTGGGCCACTGAAGCTCCTCCCAGCTCCCCAGGGCTACAGGAAGCCAGCTTCTGCAGACTCAGATAATCAGAACCCATCACCAAAATATGCAAGGAGAAATTAGATACCTTTTATTCTAATTCGTTAACCCCCTTTTCATTCTAAATAACACAAGCTGTTAAATCCATAGTGCAGTAAAATGCAACGTCATTTAGTCCAGCGTGGTAGTGGTCACTGGTTTGCCAATAATTCTAAATTGTTATGTACTCATTACCTAATAAACAAGCTACAGGCATCGGCCTGACCTCGAGGCACATCTAGCTATTTGAGGAGGTCACACACAGGCACATGACACGGGCCAGGCACGTTAGCTCATGCCTGTAATCCCAGCACTTTGGGAGGCCAAGGCGAGTAGATCACCTAAGGTTGGGAGTTTGAGACCAGCCTGACCAACGTGGTGAAACCCTGTCTCTATGCAAAATATACAAACTAGCCAGGTGTGGTGGCAGGTGCTTATAATGCCAGCTACTCAGGAGGCTGAGGCAGGAGAACACTTGAACCCAGGAGGCAGAGGTTGGAGTGAGCTGAGATCGTGCCATTGCACTACAGCCTGGGCGACAAAACTGAAACTCGTTCTCAAAAAAAAAAAAAAACAAAGGCACACTTCAGTGGGATCGGCAGCACAGGCAGGCCCCACAGCATGCAGGCAGAAGCATGTTTTAAAGTTTCCGTCATACTTAACTGATTCTGTGTTATGGATCATGTGAGCTTGTTATAGAAAAATGTGAAGCATATAGGAGTATACAGAGGAATACGCCTTCTGTCACCTCTGCCCAGGGAGACCACCATCTGCACTTGTTTGTGGGGCATTTTCAGTATAGCAGTGGTTCTTTTTCTAACCAGGAGGAATATGCCAGTTTTCTGGACATCAGCAGTTCCTGATAACACCTTTGGCTGATAATAGGAAGTTACTGAGAAAGTTCCTGTGATATTTCACTTTCTCATGGTCTTCTTCTTTTGCAGTCTCAAGCAGCCTGCCACCCTGCCATATTCCGGGTTGTTGATGAGATGTTCAGGTAAATGTTACACTGTTTCTTCTAGTAATCGATGTAAAAAATGTTCCATTTCCAAACGTGAATCAAAAAATATTGTGGGAGTCTCTGGCTATACCTCGGGGAAATTAGAGTTTCTAATTCCCTCTTATTCCTCTGAGCTTTTGGTAATTAGAGGTAAAAACTAAAAATCAGTGTAAATTTTAAGGCCAGTGACTAAGAATTAAGATAACTTTCTTTTCTTTAGCCTTTAAAGATTCTAATAATAGAAACACAGAATGAGTTAGACATTAATATCTTGAAATATTCATGTAGGATTTTTCTCAGCTCAGAATAAAAGGTAGCAATATACTCCCCTTCACCACGTGAGGGCTGACCAATCTTTTTAAAAGATTTTAAAGCTAAGGAAAGCCAAGAAAAAGAAATAAATAAAGCCATTCTTAACAGAGCTCTTCTGAAAGGCAAAATACACCATGCATGTTCTCTTACAACACATTACATTTTTATTTTGAAAATACGAGTGCTTTTTGGGAAATGCATTAAATTTATAGACGAGAGACCAGGAGCTCACAACCATGAAGTTGAACTGTGGCTGGCAGTCAGTGGGAGTTTTAACCATGGAGTACTAAGACTGGACCCCACTGGGGAGCTTGTCAGCTGGGAGTGTCCTAGCCTCTCTCCCCGGGGAGCCCATATCAGCTCTCCCTCCCCCCCCTTCCCAGAGGCTTCAGGGCAGACCTGCAGACTTTGGGGAAAGGGAATGTTTACAGTAACAATAACTTACCACTTGTTGGCCTTGAAACATACCGCCTTTAAGCTAAATGGTAGAAATAAGTCAGAATACTGTTTAGGGCTTAAAGCTAGCAAAGTTTGAGGGTTTTTTTTCTTTGCTTAAACAAACATAAAGAAAAATTAATTGTATGAAAATGCATAGAAACCAAACAAGGTACACACTGACTCTTTCCTGACTTTATTGGGTGGATGGACCAAGCCATTTTATCCCTTTGAGCACCTTCATCTCCATTTATGAAAGCAAAATGTCGATGTTGCATGTCCAGGCATACAATACAAAAATATTTGTACAGAGTATGCAAGCCTCTGTGGAAGAAATTTGCATTGCTTAATACTTTAAGAACCAAGAAAGAGAGCTCTGCACGTTGCAATTTTAAAGAAAATATGTATAAAAGGGAGTAACAGATTTATCCTGCTTTCACACAAGAACTGAAATCTGATGAGTTGAGATACTGCTGAAGCTTATGGCATAAAGAGTGTTTCCACTCTTCCCTTATACAGTGCAGGTTTATATGTTTACTGATTACTCATTAAACGTGTTCTGATCTGACTTTGCATTGTTCAGGTGTGCACTCCTGGAAACTACGGGGCCCTGGAAGTCATAGCCACTATTCAAGTGTTTACACAGTGCTTTGTAGAAGCTCTGGAGAAAGAAAACAAGCAGGTTTGTTATATTGCATATGTTACTCATTCTTCCTAAAGAATAAGAGGCTGCTGAGAGTATTTTGGACAAGAGCACTTTATTTTCGTAATTTTGATGATCTGTTCTGCTCACAAAGAAAGGTTCCTAATGAGTGCCCCAACAAAGGTTAAACCATTTTAATTATAAATCAGGATCTGTCTGCCCCATGCCCTGGTACCCACAAGCATCTGTCTACTGTTGTATCTGAGGACTCTGTCATGTCAGCATGCGTGGCCCTGGAGGGCAGCTCTTCTTGGCCCTGTGTGCGGAGCAGGACACTGCCCTCTGGCTGCATCTGAACCTCTCACGTCAGCAGGAGGCACCCTGGGGTCTATATGGCACATGCTGCATAGGAAATGACACTTGTTACAAAGCAGTCCTGGACATTCTTAATTATTAGCATCTTCATTCTTATCAGAGACCCAAATGTGAATTGGATTCCAGAAGAGAAAGGAAATGGTAAGAGTGACTGGGAAAGATTTGACTAACTAGAGGATGAGTGCAGTGACCAGGTGGTGTGTATTAGGCACAGTCAGTAAACCAGAGCCCAGGCCTGAACCCTGCAGAAGACTGTGCTCCAGGTCCCCAGCAGCAGAGGCTGGGCGACAACTGCCAAGAGTTACTGACCAATTACAGTGACCTTGTGAAACAGGAACTTTTGCTACCAGAGAGCTTTCACCTTTTGGCATTTTATTTGGCCTTTATTTCTAATGCCACAGATTTAATGTTTATGGGGCACATTGCCTGTCCAGAGTGGTGCTGGTACAGGACATTTCCTCTGTAGAGTATGTCACCGTCCCTGTGAAGCTCTCTGCAGTTTGACTTATAAGAGCAGAGCTGCGATGCTTGGCTCCATCAGACCACAGCCCTCCCTCACAATGTCAAATAAATCTCTCAGGTTTTAGCTGATGTCTCTACTTTTTTTTTTTTTTTTTTTTTTTTTTGAGACAGGGTTTCACTCTGTCACCCAGGCTGGAGTACAGTGATGTGACCTCAGCTCACTGGAGTCTCAGCCTCCCAAGCTCAGGTGATCCTCACACCTTAGACCCCATAAGTAGCCGGGACCTCAGCTGCACGCCACTATGCCTGGCTACTTTTTGTATTTGTTTTTTTAAAGTACAATTTCCATTTTATTGTTCTCCAGAGAACAGTCTGTCTTCAGTCTTGAAGGACACAGCTCCTTACATGGGCTTTGGTGGGGTCGTGGGGCAGCACCCACAGGTCCAAATCGGGGTGGGGGTGTTTGGTCCTTGTCGGCTTCGCGAGATAGATTCCTGTTTCTGCTTTTTAAGGCAACAATAAATATATATTTATTTTATTTTATTTTTGAGACAGGGTCTTACTGTTGTCACCCAGGCTGGAGTGCAGTGGCATGATCATGGCTCACTGCAGCCTTTGACCTCCTGGGCTCAAGTGATCCTCCCACCTCAGCCTCCCGAGTAGTTGAGACCACAGGTGCAAGCCACCACTCTTAGCTAATTTTTAAATTTTTTTGTAGAGATGGAGTCTCCCTATGTTGCCCAGGCTGATTTTGAACACCTGGGCTCAAGGGATCCTCCCACCTCGGCCTCCTAAGGTGCTTGGATTCCAGGTGTGAGCCACTGTGCCTGGCCAACAATAAATATTTGTGATTTATTTTTCCCCACCCTCACTTTCCCTGGAGAAGTTAGCTGGGCTGCCACTTTTCATGGTCCCACTTGGAAATTTGGAGGCGGCTTGGCTAGAAGGCATGGCTGGCCCTCACGGTTATTTTCAGCCTGACTATAATTGTCTTTGATTCTCCCTTGTGCATTCTTTGTAGTCCCCATTAGGAATGGGCCTCTAGCGAGCTTTGCCTGTGGCCTCCCAGAGCACACCTGGGTTGAAGCAGAGGCCGCAGAGGAGCACTACTGTGCTCTTGAGGGTTAGCTCGTGCCTGTTTTTCTTCTTAGCTTCACACTCAGCCTCTGTGTTGGCTGTGGGCACTATAGATTTGGACTGATGTTACAGTTGCTTTTAATTGAGAATAGTACCCTGAGCAGGCATACGTCTCTAGGGAGGTGGGACCACACACTGGGTCCTGGTGTGAGACTGGGCAGGGATCCAAAAACAAACAGGAATTCACCACCCTCACCTTCAGCTCAGAAAAGGAGAGCAAAGTCTCTGCTTTGGCAGTGCTTTTGTAGGCATCTGTTAGTTTGTTTCTCTTCCTAGAGCTGTTTCTGAGTGCCTGCCTTTTTAACTGATGGCCGTCTGCACCTGTTGACCCTCTGCCTTCTTGAGTGTCTATTTTTAGCTAATCAAAACCCTTCATGTCATATTTGGTAGATATATGACCCTCTTTTCTCTCTGTGTTTTCTGTGTTTTGTTCATTCATACCTTCTTAATAAAAGAGTATCTCTAAACCCAACAAGACCTGGGCCACAAGTGGTAAGGACCTGTCTATCCACGTGCTCCTCCCTGCCTCTGTAGGCCTCCGGGTAACCTCTGGTTTAAATTTTATGTTTATTATTCCTTTGCTCTTTCTGAAGATAGTTTGATCACATACATATGACTGCCTAAACAATGTTTTGTTTAGTTTTGGTTGTTTTTGCACTTTATAAAACAAAAGCAGTATGCCATGCGTAGTATTTTGAGACTTGCTTTTCCACTCAGCAAAGATTCCTTGACGTTGCCGTAAGTGGCTGTGGGGTAGTCCATTGTGAAAACTTATGGCAGTATAGCCATCCTGCTGCTGGTAAGCACTTGGGATGTTCCCAGGGTTTGTTTTTTTATTACAAACGATGTTGCTGTGGACACTCTGGGATAGATACTTAGGAGTGGAAGTGTTTGGGTATTCGATATGCAAAGGTTCAGCTGTCGTAGATCCTGCCAGACTCATTTCAAAAGTGTTAGTGCCCATTTGCATTCTCTGCAATAGTTTATGAGCGATCCCATTAATCCACATTCTCTCCCGTTGTCAGAAGCACTCATATCAGTGCTTCTGTCTCTTCTTACCCTTTCCTCTCGCCCCTGTTCTGTTTGGAGGACACAGTCAGCTCCATCAATATGCCCCATTAGACAGTAGGCAGAAATTGATGTGTGTGTGACAAGCCACTTCTAAGCCTGCACTATGGCTCAGTACAGCCAGTCAGGTCCAGTTCTGGTTGCAGCCATGACAGCATCTGGTAATGAGCTAGATTAAATCTCCCACAGATAAAAATGACAAACTGTAGGCAAAGTATTTTTTAAAATCTGTTTGAAGGCACTACAGAGCACCTGAAAAAGCAGATGGAAACTAGAGGCCATCAACCGTTTAAAGGGACAGCACACTGAGAAGTCTCCTATCTCCCCCCCCGCTGCCCTCATGTGAGGTTGGGAAGGGGTGGGGGGCTCCTTGGCACAATCTGATTGACTTAAGGTGCCAACAAATGGAAAGGTAGGCTGCTAAAGGAACAAGAAAAATTGAGGGGACAAAAGAAAACCAGTGTCAAAAGATAGACCTAAACTCAAAACTACCGACAATGACACTAATTTCAGCAATTAAATGGAAGTTAACTAAATATTCTAGTAAAAAGGCAGAAATGTCAAATTGTACAAAAAATGAAGACTCAGCTGGGCACAGCAGCTCATGCCTGTGATCCCAGCACTTTGGGAGGCCAAGGTGGGAGGATTTGCTTGAGTCCAGGAGTTCAAGACCAGCATGGGCAACATAGTGAGACCCCCCATCTCTACAAAAAATAATAAAAAAAATTAGCTGGGCATGGTGATGCATGCCTGTAGTCCCAGCTACTTGAGAGTATGAGGTGGGAGGTTTGCTTGAGCCCAGGAGGTGGAGGCTGCAGTGAGCCATGATCACACCACTGCACTCCAGCCTGGGTGACAGGGCGAGACCCTGTCTTTAAAAATAAATAAAGAAATAAAAGATTTTAAAAGCTACTGTAATCAAGACAGTGAGGTATTGGCCATAGGTCAGAATTGAATCCAGATATAGACCCATGCATATGTGGTCAATGGATTTTTGACAGAGACGCCAAGACAATTCAATGGGGAAAGGAAGGTTTTCAACAAATGATGCTGGAATAACTGGATGTCTCTATGTAGAAAAATGAACCTCAACCATTACCTTGTAAAGCACACAAAAATTAATTTGAGAGGATCATGGGCTTCAACATAAATGTTAGAACAATAAAGCCCCTAGAAAGAGTGTAGGAGAATATATCTATTTGACATTGGGGTAATCTAAGATTTCTCAGAAGCACTAACCATATGTGAAAAATGGGGCCAGGCGCGGTGGCTCACGCCTATAATCCCAGCACTTTGGGAGGCCAAGGCGGGCGAATCACAAGGTCAGGAGATCGAGACCATCCTGGCCAACATGGTGAAACCCCGTCTCTACTAAAAATACAAAAAAATTAGCTGGGCGTAGTGGCGCGCGCCTGTAGTCCCCGCTACTCGGGAGGCTGAGGCAGGAGAATTGCTTGAACCCGGGAGGCGGAGGTTGCAGTGAGCCACGATCGCACCACTGCACTCCAGCCTGGTACCTGGTGACGGAGTGAGACTCTGTCACTCTGTCTCAAAAAAAAAAAAAAAAGAAAATGCATAAATTAGACTTCATCAGAATTTAAAACTTCTAGGCTGGCGGTATAGCTCATGCCTGCTTATAAGCGATGCCCCCATGATTAATGCCCCATGATTAATGCTATAATCATGGCTAAATAGATTTTGGCATATTCCTATAATTCAGACTACTTCTGAGCATTAAAAACAGAATGAACTACTTGTATATACCATAATCTGTTTAGCCATGATGGGCATTAATCATGGGGCATTAATGGGCACATTTAGCATGTTGGGAGCCCAAGGCAGGATCTCTTGAGCCCCAGAGATGGAGACCAGCCTGGGCAACGAAGTAAGACCCCTTTTCTACAAAAAATACAAAATTTCACTGAGCGTGGTGGCACACACCTGTTGCCTTAGCTACTCGGGAGGCTGAGGTGGGAGGATCGTTTGAGCCTGGGAGATCAAGGCTGCAGTGAGCTGTGATCATACCACTGCACTCCAGCCTGGGCAACACAGTGAAACCCTATCTCAAAAAATAAGAAAGAATTTAAAATGTCTGTTGTTCGATAGATATCATTAAGGAACTGAAAGAGCAAGCCATTAGCTAGAAGAAAATATTTGTAATACATGTATACGACAAGAGGATATGTGTCCAGAATATATGAAGATCTCTTACAACTCCCTAAGAAACAAACGAGTTTTTTAAATGGACAAAAGACTTGAATATATACTTTCAAAAAAGAAATATAAGTTGGCAGTAAGCACATGGAAATTGTTCAGCGTTATATGCCATCAGGAAAGTGCGGAGTGAAAGAGTTAGGAAAGCAAATATTCATAGGGTGATGTTCCCCCAGCCACTAGAATGGGTGAAATTAGTAAGACTGACAGCACCAAATGCTGGGGAGCATGTGGAGCAACTGGAATGCACATACATTGCTGGAGGGAGTGAGATGGTACAACACTGGAAAACCATATGGCCTTAGAATGTCAAACAAGCCTCTATTCTGTGACCCAGCAATTCCATTCCGATGGTATGCACCCAGGAGAAACAGAAACACGTGTCCACAAAAAGACATACATATGTATGTTAGCTGCAGCTTTATTCATGACAGCCCAAACTGAAAGCAGCCCAAATGCACATCAAGAGGAGAATGGCTAAACAGATTATGGCATGTTCATACAATTCAGACTACTTCTGAGCAATAAAAACAGAGCTAACTACTCATACACAGTAACATGGCTTAATCTTTAAAAAAGCATGTTGAGCCCAAGAAGCCAGACACAAAAGAAAACATACTTTATGTTCCCCTTTACACGAAATTCAAGAATAAGCAAAACTAATCTCTCTTGTCAAAATCAAAACATTGGTTGCCAGGGTTGGGTGGAGGGAATGATGGATAAGTGTTGGAAGGGAACTTTTCGAGGTGATAGAAATGTTGTGTCTTCATTGGGGTGGTGGTCACATGGATTTGTACATTTACCAAACCTCATGTATTTAAAGTCCATGTACTCCATACTTTATAGGTTTTACCTCAACTTTTAAAAAAGCTTCTTGGGGGCAGAGATAGCTCTAGCTCTTTGGCCCTCGAAATGTGAGCACAGTTGTTTTATTATTATTTTAAAAGCCATGCTGAGCTGGGTGCAGTGGCTCATGCCTATAATCCGAGCACTTAGGGAGGCTGAGGCGGGTGGATCACTTGAGGTGAGGAGTTCAAGGTCAGCCTGGCCAACATGGTGAAACCCCATCTCTACTAAAAATACAAAAATTAGGCTGGCATGGTGGCACACACCTATAATCCCAGCTACTCGGGAGTCTAGGCAGGACCCGGGAGATGGAGGATGTAGTGAGCTGAGATTGTGCTACTGCGCTCCAGCCTGGGCAACAGAATGAGACTCCATCTCAATAAAAACAACAAAACGAAATGCAGAACACCTAACATCTCACAACTGCTTTGGCAAATCTTACTGAAAATAGAGGATTTATTTGTATAATTGGGTTCATGTGAGGTAGAACTCATAAAGACATCAAGAGCATAACTTTATTATTTTTTCTTAAGTCCCAGAAGGAGATTTTAAAAGGTTAATTATTCTGGAAAATACGAAGTCATTGGGAACTTATTTTTCAAAAAAACAAATGTTTAAGAAAATATTCTGACCGTGTTAGTACTGGTGGGTCTTTTTTGGGCAGAGGGACTCAGCGTTTTGTATTTTCCTAACCCCCTTTTAATCCTAATGTTCATGTTCTTTGGACTTTCCATCCTGTGGCAGCTGCGGTTTGCACTCAAGACCTACTTTCCGTACACTTCTCCATCTCTTGCCACGGTGCTGCTACAAGACCCTCAAGGTGAGTTAGGGTTGACTTTGCCCACATCAGTATGATTTCCTGGGAAGAGCACTGTCAAATCATGACCTCCCCACCAGCCCTTATCTATAGCATGAGGGAGAATTGGTTATTTCTAAGATCCCTTTAAGCCCCAGGATCCCACATCCGTGGATTTTGATATGAGAGTCTGCTTGGCTTCCCAGTTGTGATCACTTACCAAAAGAAGAAAAAGAAAAAAACAAAGCAAAACAAAAAACCAGTGGGCTCTGGCAGGTTTTGCTAGTCTGTGTCCAGACAACACAGGCTCTGCTGGTGCTAACCACATCCACCAGATGCCAGGAACAGGCTAAGGCTTGGCTGAGTCAGAATAAAACAGTACATTCATCTGCTTTTCATTCTTTCTACTCTGTGTAGCCTTGTTGCAGAGAAAAGATAAAATGATGGATGAAGCTGAGGAAATGCAGGGGAAGTGTACCTTAACTAAGCTAAGGGAAGGATTTTGAGAGAGTTCAGTAAGATGCCTCACCCACAGCTTTTCCTGATTTCCTTTGCCAGCCTTCCAAAGGCTGTCCAGTTGGGGAAGTGATGGTTCCAGCCTTCATTTTACTGGTGTTGATCCAGGAATGTGGCTGTGAGCTGGTGCTTAGGAGACATTTCAGAAATAGAGAATAAGGGCACCCTTTCTCTCTGAAGCCTGAAACCTGACAGAAGGCAGCCCTAAACGTGGGCGCAGACGGTGCCAGCCAGAAAGGTGTCTTATCAGTGCATGGGAGGAGAGGAGAGGGAAGGGAACAAGCCAGTCACATTTCCCTTTCTTTGTTTTTGGGACAGAGTCTTGCTCTGTTGCCTAGGCTAGAGTGCAGTGGCATGATCTTGGTTCACTGCAACCTCCGCCTTCTGGGTTCAAGCAGTTCTCCTGCTTTAGCCTCCTGAGTTGCTGGAATTACAGGCACTTGCCACCACACCTGGCTAATTTTTGTATTTTTAGTAGAGACAGGGTTTCACCATCTTGGCCAGGCTGGTCTCAAACTCCTGACCTCGTGATCCACCCACCTCTGTCTTCTAAAGTGCTGGGATTACAAGTGTGAGCCACTGCGCCCAGCCAGGCCTGCTTTTTTTCTAAGACTTGAGTGAGTAGATTTGCTTGAGAAATGCAGATGATTCAGAGTTTCACAGCATTTTACAAAACCTGAATTCCTCTTCCTTTCTCTAGAAGATATAAGTTCTCGCCTAGGGTGACCCTCTGACACTGTCCTCTCAGATGCTGGAGCTGGGAGTGGGATCTCTGAGTGACAGTTTTATGAAAACCTTTGGGAACACAATGGGAAACTTTATTAACAAGACAGAAAAATGAGGATTTCACTCTCCCAGGGTTCACCTTACAGCTTAGGTCAGATCAGCAAAGCCTAAAGTCAGCCCACAGTGGACACTGAGTGAGCTCCAGAAAATGTACTGGAGTTGTTAGTGTCTCAGTTTAGAAACAGCAAGCAAATGGCGAGGTGGTGCACAGGCACGCACTCAAACCCCTATCTATCCATTTGTGTAACCTTTCATGCCCAAATACAAATAGGTGGCTTCAAGCAGAAGTACGAGAACCTTTTGTGCCAGTTCCTAGAACAGCTGTCTGTATGTTACTTTTGGAAACAATGAGTGTTAGGGTCACAAACTGAAAAAGTGTTTTTAGTAGCATGATCTTCTATTTATCAGAAATTTATTTTCTACCCATCGTGAAGGCCAGGGGAGGGGGCATAAAAGATGATCACTTACAAGCACCAACCGTCTAGGAACTACAAGTGGAGGAAAAGCAAAGTAAATATCTAAATAACTAGTAAAAGAAGAAATGAAAAATGCTCCTGATTTCCTTTGCCAGCCTTCCAAAGGCTGGGAGCTCAGAGGAGAGAGGCCTGGCCTTGTGGAGTAGTGGCTGTTCATCCATCACTGGCCTTATCTTCCTTGTGTGTTCGATTACAGCGTCTATCACTGTGTGAAAATTTTGGCAGATGCTGTGTAGAACTGCAGATATGTGCTCCTCAGATGTGTTTAAAACCACAGGATGATTGTGAAACCAGAGTAGTTCACTCAAGAAAAGACATTTGTTTGCAATAATGCTCACTTATTTTTTTTTCCTGGCCTTTTTTTTCCACTGTAAACCTGAAATCATATTCTAAATTCATCGTAGCCTAGGAAAACAGTCAGGCAGTCTATTCCTAATTCCTTGTTGGCTGCTTTATTACAGTCTCCATCTATTTTGAAATCACACAGTAGTGATGGAGGAGCGGGGTAGGTAGGAAGAAGAAACCTGGGGCATCTGCAACATGGCATTTCTCAGCCTCGGAGTGGGCTGCTTATGCAGACTCTAGCTACTTCCATATACCTGAATTAAAAATTGCTTGAGGCCAAGTGGGGAGGATCACTTGAGCCTAGGAATTTGAGACAAGTCTGAGTAACATAGTGAAATCTCATGTCTACAAACAATTAAAAAAATAGCTGGGCATGATGGCATACCCCTGTAGTCCCAGCCAGTGGGGAGGCTGAGGTAGGTAGGAGGATTGCTTGAGCCCAGGAGGTTGGGGCCGTAGTGAGCCAGGATCGTGCTACTGCCCTCCAGCCTCTGACAGAGCAAGATAGTGTCTTAAAAAAAAAAAAACAAACTAAATAAGATGATTAGATTATTTGAGGTTCAGCTCTGTGTAACATGGACAGATCTTACTTTCCCAGGCTTAAGAGATAGATACTAGCTGGGAAGAGCATGAGAACAGTGTTGGGTTCCGTGAACCAGAAGAAAACGGCGTCACATGTCTCTTTCCACCTGCAGATATCCCTCAGGGACAGTGGCTCCAGACATTGAAGCACATTTCTGAACTGCTCAGAAAAGCAGTTGAAGACCAGACTCATGGGTGAGCAAACACCACACCCAAATCTACTTCACACACAGTTTCCCTAGATCCTCATCTGCCTTTTGAGCAGGGCTGACACGAAGAAATTACTGGTCGGGGACAAACAGGTGAGCACTATGGCAAAGTGAGGAGTGGAGGAAGCGCATGGCTGCACCGATAGTTTGAAGCAGGTCAGGATGAATAGGCATGCACCTGTATGCGTGTGTCAATACCTGTATCAAACGTTTCTATGTAATGTCTGGTTTTGTTTGAAATACACAGGCATAACAATAAAAAGAAGAGACCTTAGAAAAAGCAGTGCCCACCTGCTGGGAGCCCCTGGCCGTGCAGAAGGAAAAGGGCACTTGCTTGGGTTCTTTGGTCTTCTCTCTACTTCTCTAGGGAAGGAAATTCAAAACTTCTGCACTGTAGGGTGGAATGTTAAATGCTTATTTTTCCTTCTCTCTAATAAATATCTCTAAAAATTAGAAAATCTATTCTAAATAAATTTTTTTTTTTTTTTTTTAATTTTCAGAGATAAGGTTTTGCTGTGTCACCCAGGCTGGAGTGCAGTGGAATGATCACATCTCACTGCAGCCTCAAATTTCTGGGCTTAGGTGATCCTCAGCTCAGACTCCTGAGTAGCTGGGGCTACAGGTGTGCACCACCACACCGAGCTAAATTTTTTTTGCTTAAATTTTTTTGTAGAGGTCTCGCTATATTGCCTCAAACTCCTGGGCTCAAGTAATCCCCCTGCCTTGGCCTCCCATCGTGCTGGGATTACAGGTGTGGCCCCTGTGCCAGCCTGTTAATTTCTAACAGTATTGTTAGGTACCCTCTTACGTGTGTGACTTTCCTGAAAGCATTCACATTTAGGCTTGGCTAAATTCCTTGTATCATAACATTCTTTGGCTTCCTCTTAAGTCCCTTTCTTTTAGAGTATAAATAATTTTATTCATTGTCTCTGCTAGCCTGCTAAGACTATCTTGTTTGTTCCTTTTGCCACTTTTCACTCTTGGCATCCTCTGTAATCTCACACCGAGCCAACCCAGATGATGGGTGATGTGCCTGTGTCCAGCTCCGTGGTTGATGGCTTGGGTGCAGGATGCTCACTCGTTCCCCACCACGATTCTTACCAATGGAGAGCAGACAAAAAAGACCTGCAGCCAGTGGGGGCCCCAGGGTTGGCCACATGAATAGCCTGCAATGACCAGACAGCCCCCCACGTACCCTCCGTGGTTGTCCTGGCGTTACACAGAGCTGAACCTCAAAGAATCTTAACTCAGGGACACGGAAGTAGATGGAGGTGGCATAAGTAGCCGACCCTGTGATTGAGAAATGCTGTGCTGCAGGTGCCCTGAATGTTTTTCTCTTCTACCTACCCACCCTCTCTGCCATACTCATAATGTGTGATGTCAAAATGCGTGGAGACTGTAATAAAATAGCAACCAGAAAGGGTGCATGTGGCACTGTGGAGCAGGACTTAGGACTCGTGGGGCTCCCACCTCAACCCAGACCTTGGGGCAGGAGTCACCTTTCAGGTGGCCATGTGGGACTGCCTGTGCCTTCAGCTATGGTGGAAAGAGAGGGAAGGACCAGGCTGGTCTCTGATCCTGATCCGGGCATACTGCCAACCTGAGAGCAGGGAGCATGAGGGGGGCCCCCACTGCTCTGTGCATCTCTGTATCCCGACATGGTGCCTGCAGGGAAGAGGCATGGCGGAGTCCCCTCCTCACTCTGATATGGCCTAACCCAGCATGAGCTTTTCCTGGGGAAGAGGGAGTAAGACCAGTACTCCACCCTCCTGTCTTTTCCTCTCTGTTGCTCAATTGTAGAACATTTAACCACTTGTTCTCAGGGAGGACTGGAGCAGGAGGACAGCAGTGACCAGGGAGGCGAGGACAGTGCTTAGAGCATGGGAATTCCATGGGCCAGGCAGAGGAACATGGAGCTGGATCCAACAGAGGCACTGCAGAGGGGCCAGGAACACTCCTGTTCCACCCGCTGCCCCAGACCAGAAGGAAAGTTTGCATCTAACGTGATCTCAGCCGGCCTGTTCCGTTCTCTCCAAGGGAGATGTTAACCTGCTGAAACTGGCACTGCACACAATTAGTGGGTCCTCATCTTGAGCAAATTTTGCCCTTGTTAAACAAGTATTGCAACTCCCGTTTGCCAGTGTGGCCAGGGGATAGCTTCGTAAACGCTTTAACTTTCTGGCATTGACGCACACATGATGACAGCAGCTTGCTGAAAGTTCGTAGTTGCAGCTGGGCTCATGTCTGTAATCCTTGCACTTTGGAGGCCGAAGCAGGCAGATCACGAGGTCAGGCGTTCAAGACCAGCCTGGCCAATAGGGCGAAACCCTGTCTCTACTAAAAATACAAAAATTAGCCAGGCATGGTGGTGCGCCCTGTATTCTCAGCTACTCAGGAGGCTGAGGCAGAAACATCACTTGGACCTGGGAGGAGGAGGTTGCCATGAGCCGAGACAGTGCCACTGCACTCCAGCCTGGGCAACAGAGTAAGACTCTGTCCCCCTCCCAAAAAAAAAAAAATTCACAGTTGCTGAAACATCCACCCGAACGTTGTGTCTTGTCAGAAAGGAAGCAGCCCATGTTTCTGCCTGCGTCCCACCTCCACCTCTTTCTCTGTGTCTCAGAAGGCAGGGAGATGTGCTGCCCACATCCTGCGACATTCCTGCTGGTCACGGCCACAATCTTGCTTCCTCAGTGCCTGTCCTCACTGAAGGTACCTGGATTAAAAACTGATGTCTCAAGGCCTCAGGCCTCACGGGTGCCCTGAGAGGCACTCTTTCAATGTCCTGTGATGGTGTAGTGTGGCGTTCAGACCAGTTTTCTGAGTCTAACTTGTATTCCTTGCAGGTATTACCTCAGTAGATAAGTACAATTTAAGCCAACAGTTGGCAAACATCAAAGTTGCTTTAAAAACCCAAAGGAGGAAGAATTCAGGTTACTGGCTGCCATGTGTTCTGGCTCTGTTCCAGGTCCTGCAGAGGTCCCTTTGAGAGCTGGTTCCTGTTCATTCATTTTGGAGGATGGGCTGAGATGGCGGCCGAGCAGTTACTGATGTTGGCAGCTGAACCCCCACGGCCCTGCTGTGGCTCTTGGCCTTCTACTACGGCCCTTGTGATGGGAGGCAGCAGAGAACACAGACCATGGTGGGTAGCAGGCCCCACTACGTGTGTTTGGAGTGGGCTCTGGGGGCTGAGGGGAGCCTGCAGAGAGGGGCTCTGTTGTGGGTTTGGCTTTCATGACACCTGAGCTCTGCCCACAGGTGGCATATGTTGTGGCAACCTGCAGGCGTGGTGACCTCCAGCCTTATGGTCAGAGACGCTCTCCTTCCCCCTCTCCCCTGCCCACCCATGGCCAGAGATGAGAGACTGCCAGCCCGTTCTCCTGGAAAACACCCTTCTTCCGACAGGTCATTTGATCTGTTGTTGCTTAGCTGCCACATCTGCCCTGGGGTCTCCTCCTCCAGGGTGTGCCGTGCAGAGGGGGCTGCTCTGAGGGGTGCGCCCACAGCAGAGCCTGGCCACAGCCGGTGCCCTGTCTCGCTCCCCAGCAGCCCAACTGGGGCTGCTTCCATCTTGACTGTCTGCTTTCTTGGATCAGCCAACAGATCCTTACATTACTGGCTTTGTTTACATCTCTTCCTAAAGTAGTCGCATGATATTAACCACTTTGCTTCTGAAAGAGACTCGGTCATTTCCTAAATAACAGAGCAGCTAAGTATGGGACTGGATAACTGTCTGTGGCAAAAACAGTTGTTACTTCCTGTGGAATATAATAATTACAGGAAGCAGTGCCTTGATTAAAGGCATTGGCACCTCCCTTACAAGCATTTATTTGCTAGGCTCTTAAAACTTCAACTGCCGGTGCTCTCTGCTGATTTTAGTAGTTAAAGAGGACAATGCTCATTTTGTATGGAGCACTGCTCTTCCTGGCTTTGTATCTTCTGTTGTTTGAAAACACAGGGACTAGTAAAGATGCCTGCGCATTGTATTTGTTTTGTTTTGTTTTTTTGAGATGGAGTCTCGCACCGTTGCCCAGGCTATGGTGCAGTGGCGCAATCTCGGCTCACTGCAATCTACGCCTCCTGGGTTCAAGCAATTCTCCTGCCTCAGCCTCCCAAGTAGCTGGGACTACAGGTGTTCGCCGCCACGCCCAGCTAATTGTTTTGTATTTTGAGTAGAGACATCACTGTGTTGGCCCAGATAGTCTTGATCTCCTGACCTCATGATCCACCCACCTCAGCTCCCAAAGTGCTGGGATTACAGGCATGAGCCACCGCACCCAGCTGCATTTTATTTGTTTAAAGGCTTGCATGGCATAGGAAAGAAAAATATTTTTAGATTTTAAATGTTGAAATTTGTTAATAATTTATTTTAGTTCAAAAATAAAACTTTGTGAAGAAATTATCAAACCCACATATGTATTTGAGGATTGCTGTCTGATTAAAAAGAAAGCTTTTTATTTCTTCCCGTTTAAAAGATCACATTAAACTAATTAAGGAAAATCCTGGTTGATGTTTTTAATAGTAATAAGACGTATGGAGTACTCATGGTTTCAAAAGCCCTTTTATATTCTGTCTTAATTGATTCTGTATAAGCTAAGTTGGTAGATATGTGTTCAATTCTGTCACCATAATGGGTACTGACAGAGAGTCACTTTTGAAATATAAAGAAATAGGCCTGGAGCAGTGGCTCACGCCTGTAATCCCAGCACTTTGGGAGGCTGAGGTGGGCGGATCATGAGGTCAAAGATCAAGACCATCCTAACACCGTGAAACCCAGTCTCTACTAAAAACACAAAAAATTAGGCAGGCTTGGTGGTGTGCACCCGTAGTCCCAGCTACTCAGGAGGTTCAGGCAGGAGAATCGCTTGAACCCAGGAGGCGGAGGTTGCAGTGAGCTGAGATTGTGCCACTACACTCCAGCCTGGGCGACAGCGCGAGACTCCGTCTCAGGGAAAAAAGGAAATTATGCAATAACACTTAATTTCTAGAAAGTTCTACATTGGCACATCTTCTACTAGCTAACTTAGTCCTTTTTCAAGAAAAAATAACAAAACCTTTACGTAGTTCTCCCTCAGGGGATGCCTAGAATTTTGGATGAGAACAGATTGGCTCACTGCGAGTGGGGCGGTGGCAGGTGTCCGTTTCCCTCCTTGCCTTTCTGTCACAGGTGCCCATCTGCCTGGCAGTTCAGTCCAGTGCTCCTGTTGGTGACTCCAGAGCCCCTTCCTCGCTGGTGCCTGCCTGAGGCATTGGTGTATGTGGCGTCCTGGGAAGGGGGTTTAGTGGAATGAATGATACATACCTCTTGTTTCCCTGGGTTTTGTGAGCTTTAATCCCTTGGTGGTCTGTCATGGGGCTTGAGAGACAAACTGTGATGCATGATTCTGATGAGATTGGATTGAAATTAGCAGGATCGATGCATTTGCCTTACTTAAAAAGGCACAACTAAATCAGTTGGTTGCGTATCCCCGCATCATGTGTTGGGGCTGGTGTCGCTGCCTCTGTGACTGTCTTTGACGTGAAGAGCATGGTACGGAAAGCAAGGCTGTCCTCACCCGGGATGTGTCCTGCCCATGAGAAGGCCTGTCCCGCTCACGAGCAAGCCATGTTCTCTACCAGCCAGAGTTCATCTCCTTTTGCCAACTGAATTGGATCACAACAAAATAAACAAACAAAAAAGTCTGTTTAGATAGCCTTAAGAATAGGCAAGGTACGATGATGACTAAAGAAAACAAGGAAAAAATAAAAAAAGAATCAGGGGAAGGGTTCATACCTTTAACCCTGTTGATCCATTTCTAGGAATTACCCGAGGGAAACAGAGATCAATGCAAAGGCATAGGTACAAGAATATTCAGCACAGCATTGTTCATAAATTCCACAATGGGAAATGGCCTAAACTTTCAACAGTAAGACGACTGGCCAAATAAATGGTGGTATATCCTAACCATGGAATAGTATTCTATTATACACCATGAAAAGTCATGCTCTTGGCCAGGTGCAGTGGCTCATGCCCGTAATCCCAGCACTTTGGGAGGCCAAGGCGGCTGGATCACTTGAATCCGTGAGTTTGAGACCAGCCTGGGCAACATGGATCCCCTGTCTCTACAAAAAAAAAAAAAAATTAAGAAATTAGCCAGGTGTGGTAGTGTGCACCTATAGTCCCAGCTACTCGGGAGGCTGAGGTGGAGGATCTCTTGGGCCCAGGAGGCAGAGGTTGCAGTGAGCAGAGATTACACCACTGCACTCCAGCCTGGGTGACAGAGCAAGACTCTGTCCAAAAAAAAAAAAGAAAAATCATGTTTTTGAAGAACACATTTTATAGATAATGAACTGGTTATAGTACATTATGGAGAGAAAAATGAAAGCGACAGAGCATTATGTGTAGTGAGTAGTATGGTCTCAATGCATAGAAAAAGACAAGAAGTATGTAAACCGAATTATTAACAGTGCATCTTTTTGGATGGTGGAATTATAGACCACTTTAATGGTTTTTCGTTTTCCCTTTTCAAGTTTTCCATAGTAAACATGTATAAGTTTTCATGATGCAGGATAAAAAGTACTTTAAAAAGAAAAGAAAACTTACATCTTTCTCCTGAAAAACTTAGGAAGCGTTTAAAGTTACTGGTGTTCAAGTGGAAGCCTACAGGCACAGACAGCATCTGAAGGGAAAGACAGTCTGAGACAAACAGAAAGGAGGAAGACCCTGTCTTAGGGATTATTGGACAAAGGCAGAAAGGCAATTGTGGGTCAAGAGAAAAAGTGGATATAAAGGCATAGCCTCCTAAACCCCGACATTTTTGCAGACCCATTTAGATGGCAGAATGGCCTGGGGCTCCTGTAGACACCATCAGACCCGGCTGAGGGGCGCAGTGGGGAGAGCACGGCCTGGCCTGCTGGAACGCTGTTGCTCCCCCGTGGAAGAGCCCGATGGTGCAGTTTCTCACGGTCTCGTACTGTGGTCAGAGGAGCTCACACAACACGCCCAGTGTACTGGAGTTTATGACAGACTTCATTGAATGAGGCCTTGACTTCCAGGGGGGAAAAACGCCTCACACAAAATCCATAAAATCAGTCATGGGAATTCTCAGAATAGGCCTAAGTATTCTTTCAGAAATGATGGAACATAGCTGTTCATGAGTTCCATGTGGCATTTGCATCTATGGGCTTTCAGTTTTTGCTTTGTTTTCCAAGTCACGACTGGGTGTACCATTCTTGTAGCAAGCAGAAACATCTCAGCATGGAATAAATATTTTTTATGTAAAAACCCACAGACTCACAATTACTATTATTATGTGGGTTCCACAGACTTGTGACCTGTGCTAGAGCATTAAACATGTATGAACAGATTGTTCCAGCATCTAAAACAAATGTATTGTTCTTGTGTGTGCATGTATGTGTGTATGACCGTGCATGTGTGTATGTGCGTGCTTGTGTGTGTGTGTTCCCCCCATCCCCCCACCCCTACCCCAAATACAGCAGGAAGCAAAGGCAAGCCCGCCTTCGTACGGTAACATTGGCTCGGCGGAGGTCTGGCTGCGTGGAGCTTTAATTGATTTGTGGCTGTGATAGTGAGGCGAGTCTGCAAGGAGCCTTTTGTTCTTTTTCCCCCACAGTGTAAAAATCTGACTACATTCTGTTGAGGACTTCTCTTTTTCCTTTTATACAAAAAAGAGGTCAATTCCTGGCATGGTGCCCTGGCTGCTTGTGAGCAAGACGAAAGAAAGTCAAGCAGTTTCCATTCCGCCCATTTGGGTTTGTGTGGAGTAGAGTATACACTCCGCCGCTGCCTAGCTCCCTCTCTCAGGGTGGGTCCTCACCCCTTTTGGGGGGATCACTTCAAAGCAAATAAATAAATCCTAGAAGCATGTCTGTCCTGCCTCTTTGTAACCTCTCTCCTGTCAAATGCTGTTGCCTAGGTCCAGGTAAAGGCTGTGCTGGGCCACCTCCTGGCGATGTCCAGAAGCACCACCCTCTCTGTCCAGGACCTCCAGAAGGCAGCGGGACAGGGCACAGACACAGACCCCAGAGCTCCTGCACAACAGCTGATCAGGCACCTTCTCCTCAACTTCCTGCTCTGGGCCCCTGGAGGCCACATGATTGCCCGGGATGCCATCACCCTGGTAAGTCTCCCTGTGGTCCAGCGTCCTAGTTCTCATTTCTGCTCCAGGTGAGAGGTGGGTTACCTGCCTGAGGGTCTGGCCTCTGCAGAGTGTGTGTACCAGGATGCTACCCAGCACGGATAAATGGTCAGGGAGGTTGACAGCTGGGGACGGACCCAAGAGCCTGCCCCCTGCAGCACCTTTGTGTCACAGAGGAAAAAACAGAGGCTCAGGGAAAGGAGATGCCATCTCCTGGGCCCATGGCTTGCTGCCAGAGCCCGCAGTAGAAGCCAGGTCTCCTGTCCCCCTACGTCCGTTTCTTTCCATTGCAGTGTGCTGCTCTCTTCCTCCTCACAGAAGGAAATAAGGCCACCATGAGAATGCGCTCGCAAAGCATCTGCAATGCTACTCACTGCAACAGTGCAAAGAATTACGTTAATTTTTTAAAAATTGGTTTATTACAAAGGAATCCTTCCTGAAGCCCACTTGACTTGAGGGGGTAAAGAATGGTCCAAGTCCAAAGTGAGCACTCTTCGTGACATTAGGTTTGGCAATGATTTCTTGGATATAATACCAAAGACACAGCAATGAAAGAAAAGAATAGATAAACTGGACTTTATGAAAATTAAAAGCTTTTGTGCATCAAAGGATACCATCAAGAAAGTGAAAACAATTCACAGAATGGGAGAATATATTTAGAAATAATGTATGTGGTTAGAGTTTAGTATTCAGAATACATAATTCTTACAATTCAACAACAAAAAGATAACCCAATTCAAAAATGAAGAGACATTTCTCCAAAGAAGATGTACAGATGGCCAATAGACACGTGGAAAATGCTCACAGAAAGGACATGAGCAGCCAGGGAAAGGCAAAGCACAGCAGTGTGCACCGCACAGCCATCGGGATGGCTCTCAGCAGGAGAGGAAAGAAACGCCCATGAAGACACGCAGGAACCAAGTGGGGGATGTTCACATCACGCTGCTACTGTGGAGAAGAGTGGCGTGATTCCTCAAACAGCTGAACCCAGAATTACTGCGTGGCAGGCGGTACCTAGGTCTGTGCCCAAGAGAGCCAAAAGCAGGGGCTGGACAGCCATCTGGCCCCGTGATCAGGGCAGCACTATTCGCAGCAGCCAGCAGGCAGGGACGGCCCAAGTGCCTGTAGAGGAATGAGCAATGCACAGTATGATCTGTACCCATGAAAGAGTGTTATTCAGCCTGAAGATGGAAGAGAGTTTGGACAGTGCTGTAACAGGATGACCCTTGAAGACACGGTGCTACATGAAATAAGCCAGACATGAGGACATTGTATGAGTCCACTTAGATGAGGCACCTGGAATACTCAAGTCCAGGGTGAGGAAGTAAAACAGAGTTTCCCAGGGGCAGGTGTTGGGGAGTCAGTGTTGGGATGATGGAAAGGGGCAGGAGATGCACAGTGCCGATGGTTGTGCAATACCGTAAATACCGTAAAATACTGCATGCCACCGAATCACAAAAATGGTGACAGCAGCACATTTTCTGTATATTTCGCTACAGTTTTAAAAAATACTCAGAACAAGTGAACACCAGCATGCTGGCTCTGGGAGTTTTGTCACATTTTTTATTTTATTTGTACTTTTTCTTGACATATAATATACATACAGAAGATACACAGCTTGATGAATTTCACAAACCAACAACACCTGTGATCAGCCAGCAATCAACTCAAGAGAGGAGTGTTCCCTCCTGCTCCTGTCCAGGCTGGATTGTGTGTCCATGTGCAGAAAGTCCCCGTAACAAATGACACATCTGACAACCGGGGCCAGGAGGTTGTCTCCATCCTGGTGGGACAGTCCTGTGGAGTGGGCCCGGGCTGTGCCTCCCACGTGCTGGCATCTCAGCTAAGTTGGATCCAAGAGTCTGAGGGCAGCCCAGGGCAGAAGACAACCCACTGCCACATGCCTGGTGCCACTTCTTGGCCCGGCCCCAGCACAGTGAGAATGCTTTCAACAATCTATTGTGTACTCAT
The DNA here is from genome assembly GCA_036589455.1 of Ateles fusciceps. Classification (NCBI taxonomy): domain Eukaryota; kingdom Metazoa; phylum Chordata; class Mammalia; order Primates; family Atelidae; genus Ateles; species Ateles fusciceps. Next base: position 616,794 of record JAZHEH010002996.1, on the reverse strand, counting down.
CAATGCACACCGCAACAATGCGGACCAGCCTAGAGGGCTTTATGCTGAGCCAGATAAGCCAGACGCAAGGACAAATGCGTGCTCTCACCTACCGGTGGGATCCAAAAAGTCGAACTCATAGAAACACTGGAAAGATGCTCATGGGGGACTGAGGGAGGAGCAGTGGGGCGATGGTCAGCCCTGCCTTGTGACAAGGACAGTTCTAGCTCAGGCACTTCCTCCCCAACCCTGTGGTGCCTGTGAGTGGAGGAGCTGCCCATGGCCTGGGCATGCCTTGCTCAGCAGCGGGGGTCAGCATGAGAGTTTGGTGGCCCCAGCCCTGCCCACAGGATGTAAGAGAACATCACCCAGAGGAAGCGCCCCAGAGACACCCAGGTCTCTGCTTCAGTTATTCTCACCACATTTCCATCTACTTGGAGGAAACTTTCAGTTCACGTTCTAAGTGGATTGCCTTCAAGACTGGCCCACAGAGACACTGCTGGGAGTAAGAATGATGCTGCCAGGCTCAGCCTGAGTCCTAAGCCGGGCAGCCCATCCTGACACGTGGTTCAGCCCCCGCTGTTGGTGCAAATAGGAACCCGCAGGAGTGTAGAGGGCCCCAGTGCTTTGTCATCACATCCCCCAAGTCAGTTCCGCTGCAGAGAAGACGCACAACAGCTCATTCCCGGAGCAGAAGCCAGCATGGCACTCATGCACCGGCTCCAACAGATGTGGGTGCTGGCCATCTGGGCATTCATCATGGTGAAAGTGCCTCCTGGGTGCTATCCTTTTGGATATTTTGAAACTATCTTTATTAACATATCAGTCTTCCTAATGAGAAGGCTTTGCTGCCGTGGCCACGTGGCAGGGAGGGCCTCTGGGGAAGGATCCCCCTCACCGCCCCTGCCTCTCCTGGCCTTTGTCAGTTTCTCTGCTGACAGCACTCTGGAAAGGACCGGGTCTGCTTGGCCCACGAGCAGGTGGTAGCCAGATGGTGGCTTTGGTGAGACAGCCTTTCCCTCCTGCAGCTTGGCCTCTCCACCCTCAGAACCCAGCCCAAGTACAGCCACCTACCAGCTGGTCCCAGGCTCTGCCCTCCGTCTTGGCATCCAGATTTGGAGAGTAGTGCCAGCTCAAGGCAGGATGAGGCAGCTCAAAGCAGAGGCCACTGTCTCTCTTCAGAGCCCTTGCACCCTCTTGGAGATGGCCTGAGCAAGTGGCTCCTTCTGACCTAAAGGACGCACTGGTCCTGCAGCCCCATCTGCCCACAGCCTGCTTCCTGTGTGGCCTTTGCTGTGAGCTCTGCACACCTCTTCTCCAGGGACCTGGAGGTCCGCTCCCTGGTGGTTCTAGAATCCGCTTCTCTGATGTTGGCCCTCCAATGTTCTCCAGAACTCCATCCACGAGGCCCTGCCCAATGTCCCTGCAGTTCTCCTGCCTCTCTGGCTCTTGGCCTTTCACCAGGCACTCCTCTGGCTTGCCCCGGCCATCCACTCGCTCCCTTGCCTGCACCTGCAGGAGGCCAGCACAAAGCAGAGGACAGTGTGGAGTCCAGCCCCGGGGCTCCACCTTCTGTCCTCACCTGGATTCACACTTCTCCCTCTCCTGCCTCCTACTGCTGGGTCACAGCAACAACAGCAGCAGTTAGCAAGATTCTGAGATGCACAGTTCCATTCTTTAGTCGTTAAACTCAAAATGAACTGAACCCACTCTTGGTGCACCAGCCAAGGTCAGCAGGGAGGCAGGTTTTCCAGGCGGCTGCAGGGCTGTGGATTTTTGCATGTGACTAGAGACCTGGGATGGGCCTACCCGGGAGTGTTGGTGTCATGTAAGGAAGATGCAAGTTTGGATTTCTAATGACAACTCGGCCTTGCTTCAGACATGGCTGAGCCTGCCACCATGGGCATGGCCAGCCCCTGAGCAGGGACAGTCCTCCCGCTCAGGGTCTGGGTGGTAAATTAACTCTGAAAGGGGTCCACAGCCAGCTCACATTGTTTCCTTGATGAAGGACAGGCTGCATCTGCTGAAGGCATCAGCATTATGTGCCTGTCATTTCTGAGTGAAAACCAAGTGATAGTAATACATACACCCAGGGACACACTGGCACGCACCAAGGCTACAGCCTGACCCCCATGCTGGCTGAACTGACCCTGGTGGGCTGGCTGCAGGCCCTGTTTGCTGCCAGCGGGGGCCGAGGAAAGCGAACGTCATGGTCTGCCCCACGTCGTTCACTCAGCCCTGCATCCCCATGCTGCCGCTCACACAGTGCACATGCCACAAGAGGCTCCCTTTACTGGTGGTCACCAGGTGGAAGGTCCAGTTCTGAAGGGTGAGGCAGTAAAACTAGAAGAGTCCCAGTAGTCTGGGAGTTCACCCTCCCACAATGGCCCAACGCAGAGCCCTTCCAGAGGAAGTTGACCTTGGGCTGCTCTGGCTAATTAAACATTTGAGGGTTCTGTATGAACTGACACACACTAAATGAATATGTCGATTACTCTTTCAAAAACTTAAGGCTTCTTAATACTGCTTGTGCCTAAACCAGAAATTCCCCCACTCAGATTCTTACCCTTACCTTTTTCTCAACTAAGTTTTTAGGAAAATACTTACAGGCACCAACAAGTATGAATGCCTTGAGGCTGTGTCTCTCCTGCTCTCCTGCGAGAATCAGGTGTTAAAACCTTAGAGGCCTATTAAAAAGCAAGTAGGTCCGGTTGCTTGCCCAGGAATGCCAGATTCCTGGGCTGTTTGTGTGAAAGCAGGTGGCATTTTCCAATTCTCATATTTGTGTGAGCCTTTTGCGGAAAGTCAAGTCACAGCATGCTCATTTGCCTTTGTTCCCCATAGCCGATCATCCCACAACTTGTGACTGGCATTCCGAGAAACACTTCTTATGGCGAACAGCGCTTGTCTGTGGCCTTTGTGAGTCTGAGGCTGTTGGCAGCTGAGCTCCATGTGAGGAGGCTTATTAGGAAATGGCACCGCTCACTGTGTAGCCAGCCTTGGAGACAGACTCGCTGTGCTAATCACCTTGAAAACCACAGCCCTAAGTGCTTTACTTTGGAACTGATGGAAACACTAACTAGGACGCCTTTCAGGGATGAGGTGGTTATGCTCCATCTCTGGACAAAGGTGCAAATCTGTCTGGAAAGTGTTTTAATTTGCCCTTTCTTCTGCCCCTCATTGCAGATGGCTCACACTGCTGAGGTAACTCACGAGATCATTGGCTTTCTTGACCAGACCCTGTACAGATGGGATCGTCTTGGTATTGAAAGCCCTGGATCAGGAAAACTGGCCCGAGAGCTCCTTGAAGAGCTACGAACTCAAGTCTAGCAAGGCACGCAGGCCGTGTGGGTGCCCGGCGTGAGGGATCAGGCTCACCAAGGCCACAGGACAGGTGATGACCCCATGGCCATGCATTTGTGGAGTAAGTGTTCTCTTGGGGCTGTGAGAATGAGCCGTACTATCTTGGGAAGATCTGCTAGTATCTGTTTTACAAAATGCAAAGCCAGGTCCCTCAGCCCAAACTCAGTCAGACATGTTCACCAATGACTTGAATGAGCCTTCAGCTCTCCTAGTGCCTGCCTGGCCAGACCGTCAGCTGGAGAATTACTGGAGCAAAGGCTTGGGTGGGAGAACAGTTTTCTAATTTTTACCCAAGTCAAGATGCACATCTATTATTTAAAGATTCAAAGTCTTAGAACCAAGAATTTGGTCATGAACCCTTAAAGAATGTAGAGAGAATTTAGCTCTTTTCCATGGATCATTTTTTCGGAATCAGGGATCTGATGTAAAGCCACATATAAAGTGTTGCTGTATGAAGAAATTCATCACCCAAGGGGAGTCAGGGTCCCTCAGGCTTCCCTTGTGTCTCCCTGGACCTGCCTGACAGGCCATGGGAGCAGACAGCACACCCAAGCCAGGGCCTCCTGCACACCCTTTGTACTTTGTATTTGCTACACGCTGACTGCTACCAAAGAGCTGCTGGGACATCAGAGGAGCCGGCAGGCGAAGGTTAGAAGATGTGTTCCAGAAGCATTAGAAGACAGGATTAGTAGCACTTAGTTCTCTTGTTAAACTGAAATGGGAATTGGAAATTCCTGATAAAGAGTGGGCCTGGCTGCTGCCGGGGCTCACACCTGTGATCCCAGCACTCTGAGAGGCCAAGGCAGGTAGATCGCTTGAGCCGAGGAGTTCCAGACTAGCCTGGCTAACATGGCGAAACCCCATCTCTACGAAAAATACAAAAATGAGCAGGGTGCAGTGGCACGCACCTGTAACTCCAGCTACTTGGGAGGGTGAGGCGTGAGGATCGCCTGAACCCAGGAGGTGGGAGTTGTAGTGAGCTGAGGTCTTGCCACTGCATGCCAGCCTGGGCAGCAGAACAAGGCCCTGTCTTTAAAAAAAAAAAGGCATTGGTAGTCTAATCTCAAGGTTAATGTTTATTTCATGTCAGCAGACGATGCTTTTTCCTTTCAGAGTCATTCTGGAATTGTATTGATTGCACATTCTTTTGTGTCTATTCTGTTTGTCAAGTGAGTCAAGACTTCCTTTTGTCCATTTTGATTTATGTGTGTTAGTAATCTCTGAGTCTTGGCTCCATTTTGAGGTATGAGCAAAGTTTCGCTGGATTAGAGGTTAACCTTTAGAGAAATTCCTTTTTTCGGTATATGGCAATGCTAATAGATCCACCTGAAGATTGGAAAATTCCAGGAACTTTTGACCTGAGCCTTTCTTCTGAGAAATGCTGCAGTCAGAAGGGTGCGCTGGTGAGGTATTCTGGTGGCAGTTGCCATCATGATCATTGCTTTCATGTAGCACGCGTCGTGCCATCGTGATCGTTGCCTTCATATAACACGCTTTGTCGGAGGTGTGGGGGTTGAAAAGGAGCTGCATGCTTCATGGAGTTGAGGGCCTCTCCTGTTCTGACTTTGAGCCAGAACTTGTGGCTGGGCCATGGAAGCTGTGACTCCTCTGTGGACATAGTGGCAGCTAGGAACCCTTAGAGAGAGGGGCCACTGGGACCCTGGTGTGGAGGGGGATGCCTGGGACAGTCCTCCACCCTGTCCTGTGGTCCTGTGTACAGGATTGGCCTCTCCCTCCTCCTCCTCCTGCCAGGCCTCTACCCATGCCTCTTCCGTCTTTTCCAGCTGGCACTGGTGAAGGTAGGCGTCTGGAAGACTTCTTCCTAGTCTGGAAGCCCTGACCTCGTCCTGTCTGTAGAATCTCCAGTTCCTTCACAGCTGCCGAGTCCTCTTGTAGGCAGTGGAGGCAGCCTTGCCGGTGGTGCTTTCCGGGCAACCAGGGGCTCCTGTGTAGGAGGACTGTCCGCCGGGGAACGTGGCACTGAAGTGCCTGCTGGCTTCATGTGGCCCTTAGCCCTTTCCTGGCCTGAGAGATGCTCAAAGGTGGAGAGCCAGGGCAGCCACCCTCTGCTGTTCCCTCCACATCCGGGACAGATGGCAGCCGAGGCTGCGCTCCTAAGCCCACCTCCTCCTCCTGTTGCCTTCAGTCTGGGAAGGGGGCTCAGAGTTTTCTGAAAGAAGTTCAGGGAAGCAGGCCCCAGAGGACACGGGCCCTGGGCCATGCTGGGCCTGAAGCCACGCGCCCCGCCTCGGCTGGGGACTCCCCTGTGCGGCTGAGATGGCCCTCCCAGCCCCGCGGGGGTCCTCAGTACCCACTCCCCCGGGCCTCCCCCACGGGACGGCTCTGACTGGGAGCCGTGGTCTCGGGCAGCTGGGATCCCCGGGGCCCTCAGCGGGCAGCCTCCCCTGGGTCTTCTGTTGGGCCACCAAGAGGCGCCGCCCTAGGTCTTCCCCACAACGCCCGCCGGCCCTCCCGCCTGAGGGGCACAGTATCCCGTAAGGCTCAGGCCCAGGGTCCTCCGTGCTGAACAGGCTTCCTGGGGCGTGGGGCGGCCACGTGGGGATGCTGCGTGTTGCAGCGGCGCTGGGGACGAGCCTGGGCGCAGCAACCCTGTTAGCCAGGGCAAGCCGGGCAGGTGCGGTGTCTCGGCACGGCATGGCCCAGAGGGCGCTGACAGCTCTGGTGGGGACTGGGTGCAGGGGGAGCCGTGGGGAGGCTGGGATGCCAAGGCCTGGAGTCTCCCTGGAATGAACTGGACTGAGGTCTTCAGAGATGCCACAGGGCTGGAATCTGACCTTATCCTAGCAGGCTGTGAAGCCCTGGGAGTTTTTCTAGACTCTCCCTGATAGTTTTTGATAAAGCATGCAGGTAAAATCACTACCCTCAGAAGGGGTGATCAGAGAAGCCAAAAATACAGAAGAGGCAGAGAGTGCCCCTCCAACCAGGCTGTTATTCACCTGGATTCCGGGTCGTCTGTGGAATTTTTTAGCTCTTTAAAATCTGTAATTTGCGATCTATTTTTCATTCTAAATAAAAATTCAATTTGCACCTAATGTGTCCGTTAAATATTATAATATGTCTCTGGGGGAAAAAGCTCTCCTGATGCCCCCAAATAGTGGAAGCTTCGGGCCTCACAAAATCTAGGTGTGCTCCGGAAAAGACCAAGATGGCTTAGCCTCTGGGCTTGTGAACCTTGATACCAGATATCTAAAAACTAAGCGTCCTGTCACCAAGGAAGAAGGGGAGGACTAGGGTAAAGGCATCGGCAGGGCCTGCTAAAACCAGGTTACATGCATTTAATATCTGTTTGTTCTCTAAGCCAGGCTTGACCATGAGCCTCACTTGAATTGTTCTGTCCCTTCTCCCCTGATTACTGAAGCTGGAAGGCCTCGTCCCACGAGCATGGCCCACCCACTCTTGCTCCATTGGTTCACAGGCTGCTGTCCCCTCACCCTCCAGCCCCACAGGCCCCTCTGGGAGGCATGAGTGATGCCGCCAAGGTGAGCAGTGCTGTGGCCATCCCAGGACCTCCACTCCAGTAGGCTTTTGGGTGCTCCCTGTGCTTCCGGATGTGGGACACTGGGGCCTTCCCAGGGTCAGGAGGGTGTCTGAGGGAGCCGACGGGAAACGCTAAGATGCTCCTGAGGAGCCTCTTGCTGGAGCAGTCATGGTTGGCAGGGTTTTGTGGTGGGTCCTTCACCCTGTCCTGTCCAGTGTCTAACTGGTAGGACAAGGTGCTGGGACAGAAATCGGAGTTAGTCCAGGGGATGGGAGGAAGCCAAGTTTTCTGTTGAAGTGGAGAGGTTACGAACAGGGCCTTGACAGGGAAGTTGGAGAAGATGGGACCTTGGTGAGCCTGGCAAAGTGAATCCACCTGAAACGCAGCAAAGTCAAAACCGAGCCTGGCCGTACACTGCCAAAAGCACGGCGGCTGCGCTGGAGGACCTGCGCGGTGACAGCAAATGTGAGGAATGTTCTCATTCAATAAGGAATCCACCATTGTTTTGCCTTCCAAGCAAGGAGATAAATGGAGTTCCCTGGCTTCTCTCCCTCTCTTTCCAGCCCAGGACCACCTCCCCCAGCCCAGGGCTCCGGTGCTGAAGTTCTTCCCTTTGCCAGATGCTGGGGAGTCTATAGATTTTGTCCAAAAACCCTAAGTCATTAATCACCACTAAGCCATTTTACAACCAAAGAACGAAAAGGTACCGTAAGTACACAATGTACTTTCAAGCCTTCTCCTAAAATCCAGTTCCACGATTTGCTTATACCATGGGTCCAAATCACCCCCTCATGTGCGAACTGGTAACAAAGAGAGCTCAAAGCAGAAGCCTTCCCTCCCCATCCTCTCATGGTGTCTTACTGCAGTTGCTGTACTGGGCAGGGAATTTGTACACCCAGGACTTTTGGTTGCAAGCAACAGAAACATGCCCTGAATACTGAAAGTAAAGGGGAACTGATGAAAAAGGTATTGGGCCGACAAGGCCTGGTGTGAGCCAACCAGCAACAGTGCCAGCCTTGTTTCAGCTGCTCTGGCAAAGCCAGTCCCGCCCAGCCCTTCCGCACCTCACTCCTGGGAGAAAGGCCCTTGTGCCCACTCTTTTCAGCGCTCCTGCCTGGAGGCATTTGATGGGGGAGCCTGGGTCACAGGTCTGCACATCCCTGGGCTGCCAGGGATGCCAGGAAAGCAAGCATCTGGCTTCTTCAGCTTCTGTACCGTTACTGGGTACCTTGGATACCACCAGAAGTATCACCCAACTACAGGAAGGGGCCAGACACTGGCCAGATGGAGATAATAAAAATATCTGCAGTTCCATACAGCATCTATACTTTCGGCTGTGCCAGAGCATTTTAGAAGGCAGCATCCCATGAGACAGCCCAGCAGCCAGCACCGGAAGAACAGGCAGAGGCAGGCCTTCTCAGAAAGCCATTTTGTAGGCACCTAAATTTGGGTTTCTCAAATGCAGCACCATGAGCACTGTGGACCAGATGCCTCTCTGTTGTGGGGGTGTCCTGTGCACTGCAGGGTGGTTGGCCGCAGCTGTTAGATGCCAGTGCACCCCTCCCACCAGTGGTGACAAGACTTTCTCCAGACATTGCCCAGTCCCCCCTTCCAGCTATGACTGCTGGGCCTTCCTTTCTGGAACAACATCCTGGACACACACACTGACAGCTGTAGACACAGAATTAACTTACAAGAAAACTAGGCAACCTGATGCCAACATTCATATGGACAGTAAACACAAACAGCTGGGCATGTTCCGAAAGTGAAGTGTCATGAAGCACGCCGTGCACGGACGCATATGTCGCTGAGAGCTTCTCATGAATGGAAACATGGGAAGGACTGAAAGGGCCCCCACGGCTGCAGCCAGTGGCCAGCTCTCAGGCCTCATGGGCTGGCCTCCTCCCAGCTCACATGCTCCTCCTCTTCTCGTGACGCCCTTCCTGGTGGCCTCCCGACTCCAGAGGCTGGACCCTGTCCTGCCTGTCACTTCACATGGCATCTCTGGGCAGAGGGGCCACACCTGCTCCTGTATCACCAGCAGGGATAGCTCACTGCCTGTTGGGAATCTACACTAGCAGTGTGAGGACCCTCTCGACTTACCACATCCCAGGCGGGCCCACCAGCCCCCACCTGCCTCCTGCACCCACCGGCTCCCTGCATTCCCGACGGCAACTCCATCCTGCCAGTGACGCAGGGCGAGCTCCGAGGTCACTCTTGACCCCTCCCTTTCTCCCACCACCACATCCAGCCCGTCAGGGAGCCTGGAAGCTGGCCCTTTGTCACCCCCCCACCACTCACTGCTTAGGTTTTACACATCATCTCCCGCTTAATAATGTGTACGTGTACAGAATTTACTATAAGATAAAGACATTGCCATCAACAGGGAAAAGATGGCATCAGGAGTAAAACTGTTAGAGAAAAAGCTCCCCAGCCCTCTGCCTTTCCCCAGCGTGAGCACCTGGAGCACAGCTCGTTCCGAGATCTGTGTGTTCTGAGAAGCCTCTAGCAGCTCTGCTTGGGAGAGACAGGGAGGCTGCAGCCACTCTCTGGAGATGCCGTATTAGATAAACAAGGATTTAGCTTATGAAGTTGAAGCTCCCGTCCTCCTCAAATGCGGCAAGCGCTTTCTGACCTTTCGTTAGAGCTCTTGCTCCTCAGTGGTTTTCATCCTGTCCAGCCTGGCCTCGCCCCTCCCAGCACACCCACCCCCGTCTGCAGGTTCAAAGCTCGGTGGGACTCTGCTCAGGGCAGACTCTCCAGTCCTGCGGAGGGAGGAAGAGGAGTGGAGAGGATGCTGCTCTGTGCGAGGTGGGGACGGGACCCAAGGCTCCAGCACATCCCTGCGGACTTCCGTGCCTTCTTTCAGGCTGGGCCGCAGGGACCCCCCCCCCCCCCCCACATCTCCCTCAGCTGTGCCTGTTGCAGAGGGAACCCTGTCCATGCCCAATGCAAAAGAAAGAAACCCCAGGAGAAAGCTGGGTAAACTGGCCGTGCGGAAATCAAAAGCAAATTAAGCAAAATACCTAGATACACATGGTAAACTGAGGGGAAGAAGCATTCGCAGCACACAGAAAGCGAATTTCCTAACTTCTGTAGCTCTTCTACAAATCAGTAAGGAAACGGCTGTCAGCCCTCGACGCACGGGCAGGGACAGACGCAACACAGTGAACAGGACGGCAGGGGCCTTTCCACAGTGTGGCAGAAGCCCAGGTGCTTCTCTGATCATCTCCTCCGCAGCCTGGGAAACACTCAAGGCTGATGCTGCCATGCTGGTGACGGACTACGGAACAGGCAGAAGAAGGGAAGGGAAACTGCTATCGCCTTTTCGGAGGACAATTTGTCAAATACCCAAATTTGTCAGCACCATAAGAGAGGGTGAGAAAATAAAAAAATTCATCCTGGAAACGGTATGGTAACCTAGAACTCTGCTCTAGATGTTTACCCAAAAGAATGGAAAATAACAACTGAGGAAATCCTGGCCCCCATGTTCTTAGCAGCGCTCTCCATGACAGCCAAGAGGCGGAGACAACCGCCTCTGCCAGGAGCGAGCAAGCGCAGAAAGGAAACGCGTCGGTGCGCACAGCAGGACGGGCCTCCTGAGCACGCCACGGCATGGAGGAAGCTGGAAGACTTCATGCTAAGCGAGATCAGCCGACACAAAAGGACAGATATTCTATGACTCCTCTCATGTGACCTCCCTAAAACAGGCAAACTTCTGAGGCAGGAAGCCGCATGGTGGTTCCCAGGGACTCCGGGGGAGGGGGAGTGTGGAGTGAATGTTGAATGGGTTCCGTTTCACTGGGGAAGATGAAAACATTGTGCAGGCGGATGGTGGTGAGGGGCACAGTGAAGGCACCGAGGCTGCTGAGCTGGGTCCTCACACGTGGTTACACTGGTCAGTCTTATGTGTATTCCGCTGTAGTTCACATTCTTCCTGAGCCTCCCTGCCTAACCCTAACTAAGCAAAGACCCAACTAAGATAGAAAAAGATTATATATCCTTTCTCCAAGGAGCAGACACCCAGTTCTCCTGACCCCACTCCGTCCACTGCAGACCGCAGGGATCCACACTAGCGCACACGTCTAGGGCTTTCCCTGCACGGAGATGCTGGCGTCCGTGCCCGTGCATGTGCAGGATGCGATAGCCAACAACTGAGGCAACTCAGAGGTTCACGTAAAGACATAAAGAGGAAACGGAGAGGGAGGAAAGGGAAAGGAAGACGGGAAGAGAAAGAAGATCAAGAAAGGAAAGAGAAACGAGAGAAAGCAAAAACCTGCATGCAAGAAGCGCACGCTCTTACCCTCGAGGCCAGGCCTGCTGTTGGCTTCACATTCACTCACCAGCAAGTCTGAAGTTTACAGAGGAGGAAATGCAAGCACGGGTAGGCTGAGGTTACACCGTGGCCGTCTAGCAGGGCTGGGACTGGAACGAAGCCCCTAGAAGGCTGGGTGTCTCTGCTTCTCGAGTTACGGGGTGTCCATGCGATGGAGCCATCGACACAGAAGCAAGTGTTATGTATGAGCCAGTGCAGACCTGCGCGCTCACTGTGTCACCCTCTGTGTATAAAGCAAGGCCGGCACACGTGCTTGTGGTGGAGACAGTCATCACCTTCATCACGGTGACAGTCTTGAGGAAGAGACTAGGTGAAAAGGTGGAGAAAACTTTTTTTTTTTTTTTTACATATGACCTATATTTGTTTGCATGTGTGATCTATGAGAAAATAAGTTGGTGTTACCAGAATTTCCTAGAAAAAGACCACTTATTATGGCTGGATGTATGTGCCTTGACATGTACCCTGAGGACTTGGGCTTCTTGGGTGCCCCCAGTTAGAGAAGGTTGTGGGCCATGACCCAGCTTTCCAAAGACGCAGCCTCCATCTGCCCCGGCCCTGTGCTCATGAGGGCTTTTCTGCAGTGCTCAAGGCAATCCTGCCCTCAGCTGTGCTAACACCAAGTTTCTGCAGTCGCTTCCTTGGCAGCATTTAATTTAGTAAAGCAGATACAATCATGAAACTGTAGTTCCTTCCCCATAAATTATCTGTCTTTAAGCCCAACATAAACGCACACTTGCTCCGTTCCATCAGCAATCACTGAAACGGACTCCGGCTTCACCTCTGAGTTACACCTATAATTCACGTTCTTCCTGAGCCTCCCTCCCTAAACATAACTGCTGCTGAAGTCCCTGGGGCCTTAAATCATGGGGTCAGAATGTGGAAACCCCAGGCATTGGGGGTGAAGTGTGGTGTCTTAGCCAGAGAGGGCTTCCTTGACTCCTGACTTTCAGAGCTCACCAGGAGCGTCCAATCCAGTCTTCAGGACAGACGTTTCTGTTCTGCCAGTCCTCGTCTGGCAAGGGAGGACTATGAGGTCAGAAAAGAACTTTCTAGAACTCGGGACTCTTGGCAGCGAGTCAAGGTCTGACCATGGGCAGCTTCAGCACCCCACCCACACCGCACTGGCAAAAGCACCTCCTCGGCTGGGCTTTAAAGTGGCGGACAGATTCCACAAAGGCCCGGGCTGAAAGAAATTACAGGCAGAAGGAGCACAAAGAAAGCTTAAGAAAATGGAAACCACAGGCTGCACACCCAGTCGCCTCTGTGCTCAGACGAAGCCACAGATGAGCTGTCTGGGCAGGCGGCCCCAGGCAGGATCAGAGCTGGGCACTCCTCTTCCAGGTGGTCAGCCTGCGGGAGACACAGAATGGACAGCCCTCCTGGGAGCAGCCCCAATCCCCGCCCCCAGGTCCCACTCAGCAGCGACTGCCAGGGTTAGGGGTGGCAGAGCAGCCAGAGGCTGGGTGGGCCTGGATGGGGTGGGAAGGTCTAGCAGCTGCCCATCCCCTTTAAGTCCTGGAGCTAAGCCAAACCCTGCCCTTGTTTTATCTCAACCAACACTGCAGGGGCCAGACTGGTTCTTGTGAGCTGTGGGGACTAGACAGAACTGTGTGGCCATAGAAGTCTTTCTCTGCATTTCTGCGTTTGGCCCTGCCCTGCACGCACACAGCCCTGAACAGGCTAATGGTGCCATCAGCAACTCTCACAGGCCACACCCTGGTGACAGCAGTTCCCAGCCTCTCCTCTCTTCTGGGTCTATGTGAGAAACACGGGGCATCAACCCCCTTTCCCCGCCCCAGCCCCAAGAATGGCTTCTTGGGCTGGGCCTCATGGGGGCCACAAGCCAAGTTGGTCTTGGGACATCTGTGGCTTTATGGTGGCTTCCTTCCACCCCAGGCTCGGCTGCTGGCCTTTCTCACATCTTCTGGTCATCCCACTAGAACAGAAATGCCTATCAGGTGATCAATCTCCCAGACAGCAGGGAGGGTGGGGAAGAGATCTATAAAACCCTGCCCCTGAATAGTCCTGACCGGCCTCTCCTCCCTTCCACCTTGTAAACCTCCAGAGCCCAGGCAGCAAGGCCAAGGTCACTCCACAGGCGCTGGGAACGACCCTGGGAGGTCCAGGCAGCTCTTTCAACCTCCAGGACCCCCAAACCTCTCAGACGACCACCATCTCATTGCCCCTATGCAGAGTCCCTGCCATGGGTAGGCCATGCCTGTGGTGGCGCGGCCCAAGGCACCAACTAATCAAAGAGCCGCCGCACTTGAATGTCAGCCCCTGACAAAGTGCCGGGTAGCACTCCACTTCTGAAGAATGGGTGTGGTGGACCCTGCCGCCTCAGGGCCCCCCTGGGGCCTGTGCACCCAGAGTTCTGCTTGGAAGGAGACTCTCGGGACAGACTGTGACCCCCGCTGGGTAGGTCTGCCTTGCGGAGGAGCCCCCCTTCCCTGCTAGCACCTTCCCCCTACCTACCCCCACCCCCACCCATGACCCATGCAAGTCCTCCACTGGCCCCATCTATAGAATGAGGAGGTGCTTGGCCTAGAACTCGAAGCGCTAAACAAACTGTCCCTCGAAGGCGGCCCTTAGCCTTGCTTTCAGCTGTTCTGTGGGTCACAGCTGCCTTTGGTGAGGTCACTGTGGCACAGGTCCCTCCCCCTCGGCCTCCCCCGACGGCCCCAGGCCTGCAGTGGGCTGCTCCAGGCTGAATGGAGGTGGGGGAAGCCGCAGCCTCCCCCGAGGCCCTCTTCATCATTGGAGGGCAGGTTTTCCGGCCAGGCCTGTCTTGGGTGTTTGGCCTCCGTGCTGCAGGCAAGGTCACCTTGCCTGGGATGGAGACTATTATTTCAATGTTTGGTTTGAAATTCCAATAAAAATAAATGCTTTAAAAGCCTTTAATCCTCAAATGGAAGCTGAGCTGGTGACCTGTCTTCCCTCGTGTTTCTTTCCTGAGTCCTCTCTCGCCCCCCACTCTGCCTTGGTCCGGCCAGAATTCCCAGCCCTTTTCTCCTGGCTGTGGCCCAAAGCCTTGGGCCTGGGGGGGGGGGGGGGGGTCCCCCTGTCCCCTAAACCCCAGGAGGGATGTGGGGGCTGCCCTTCCAGGCTGGCCCCAAGGTGCTGGCGAGGCCTGTAGGCGACTGAGTGCAGGGTGTGGTCACTGCCACTTCGTTTAATCGTGGGGGGGCCCTCTGGGCTGGGGTCACCCTCAGATGCCCTGGCTACCTCCCCCTCCTGCAGCAGGCTCCGGGCCTAGTCCAAGCCACAGGTTGGCACAGCCTGTGTTCAGACAGCTGGAGGCAGCAGCAGGGGACACGGGCTCCTGAGGGCTGGGAGGAACACTGGCATCTCTGTGGCCTCAGCGGGGGGAGGGCTGGACCCCCGAAGGCAGCTGTTTGTGCTCCTGGAGGACAGTGGCAATTAACCCATTAACTTGCCTCTCTCTGATCTTTTATTAAACCTGGCAAACCCAGTTAAAACTGTTCGTGCCTGACCACCCCTCAGGGGACGGATGACCCTGTCATGCTAGTGGCAGTGGGCCAAAGGGGCCAGGGCTCATGTTGCCGGCACCTGCCCTTCGGCCCCTCCAGTGCTGTTCAGCCCCACCCAGCCCTAGGGCATAGCCATGGGGCTCCCCCACCCCATGGCATCTCCCAGTCATTTTATGCACAGCCTAAGCAAGCCCTTCTACCTAGACCAGGGCGCCAATGGCATCTTCTGGGGACCCTGCAGTCCTGGATCCGTCTGCTCAGTGGAGGCACTGGCTTGTTGGTAAAGAAGGTTGTTCCTATCAGTTTCTTACAGCCTTTTGGAGGGTCGGGGGAGCTCATATCTTCACATCGGCTTCACTGAGGGCCTGTGATAGGTCCTGCCCATGTGTCAGCCAAGGGGGAGCTGCTGAGCTGAGGCCAGGAAACGGCACTTACTGGTGGATTCAAGTTCAGGTTTCCATGCTTTCCAAAGCCGGCCATACCCCCACCCGGCCAGCCCTTCCATCAAGACTGGATTAAGAGCAGAGAAGGCCAAAAAGGGCCTCTCAAATGTTGGCTGCTGAATGTGACAAGACAGTGTCCCCAGGAGTGCCTGGACATGGAAGCCTCAGCAGATGCTACTCAACGAAGGGCCCACGGGGGTGGGGGGCGTTGTAGCATGGAGGAAAACCCTGAGCCATGTGGACCTGCGTTCAGACCCGGCCACTTGGCAGGTAAATTCACAGCAGGAACTCAGGTTCCGCGGCACACTTACATCCTACTCTCCCAGACATACAGCCCGTCTTCCAACACCCAGAACAGCTGTGTCCCCTGCAGACACTCCTGCTCTCTGAAGGTGCTATGGCCAGGCTGATGAAGATAACTTTCTAGCCTTCGTCCCGTCACACACCCTTTGATCTGAACTAGTTTCTGATGTGATACTTAAAAATGGAAGAGTGCTGGTCAGTCATGTCTTTCTCCTACTGATCCTGAGACCCTGGTTCGCTCTCAGGCTGGAATCTAGAGGCCTCTTTGCCAGGCCCTGGCCAGAGGCCCTCTCAAGTCTCTTAGGAGATGCCAGAGGAGCAGCTGGCAGAACCCAGAGTCTGCTGAGGCATGGATAGAAGACGCTGACCAGGGAGTCGCAGAACCTCAGGGAGCCTCCTGCCTGGACAGAGCGGCCAGAGCTGTTCTCCAGCTTCCTCCCTCCGTCATCTCCAGGAGCAGCCCCAGCATGGGCAGGACACTCCAGGTCTAGAGGCAGCAAAGGCCGACTCTCCTCGCAGGACCTCAGCCAAAGCCGTAATACCACTGTCCGGTTCTGATGAGGTCCACCAAATTCATGTCACCCACTGGCTAGATCTCCAGCGGTCAAAGCAAGCCACAAGACTTGGTGACAGGAGCCAGAGGATTAGTGGTCTTTGTGCAGAACCCCACCTATTCAGCAGTTCAGCTTTGCTTTAGTGGTTTCTAAAGACAAAGCATGGCTTTCAGTGTTTGGAAAAGCAAAAGCAAGGTCACCCCAAATCACTGGGCCGGTAAAGCCGCCTGCAGCTCTTGAGAGGTCCAGTGTCTGCACACAGTGGGAGTGGGAACCTTGCAGGATAACGCAGCTGGCACTCCCAGGGTTCTTCCTGGCTCCACCTCAGTGAAAGCCAGAAGCACTCAGAAAGGAGAGAGAGGACAGAGAGAGGAGAGAGAGAGACCGGGCTAGTGGCTCATGCCTGTAATCTCAGCATTTTGGGAGGCCAGGGCAGGTGGATCACCTGAGGTCAGGAGTTCGAGACCAGCCTGACCAACATAGTTAAACCTCATCTCTATTGAAAAAATACACACTGGGTGTGGTGGCACGTGCCTGTTGTCCCAGCTACTCGGGAGGGTGAGGCAGGAGAATCACTTGAACCCCAGGGGTGGAGGCTGCAGTGAGCCGAGATGGCTCCATTGCAGTCCAGCCTGGCGGACATGAAACTCTGTCTCAAAAAAAAAAAGCAGAGAAAGCATCATTTATCCTAACTTCACAGGAAGCAGTGGTTGTGTATTTATTCAAATATAACAGTCAAGTTCCAAGTCTTCCTCCACAATGGCACAGCCAGCCATACAGTCCCATGCAAGGGCACGTGACAGCAGAGAGCAAATCCTAGGAACCTTTTAGAATCAGTCACTGGTACAAGAGAGGGTGGTTCTGAAGACCAAGGCCTTCCAGTCCAGAGGTCCTAATGCAGATCCATGGTAGAGCCCCACTTCACCCCAAATAGGACAGAACTCGAGGCACCCCCCGGAGCCAGACAGAGGAGACTGTGGGTGTGTTCAGGTGCACTCGGGTTCAGCCCAGCCTTGCACAGGGCCCCTCGGCTGCACCCACTTCTATGGCCTCCTCCAGGCATTTTCAACCATCATGCCTCATGGACAGTGCCCAGGAGCTCAGTGCCCAGCTTCTGTCTTTACCCTAAGCACTGTGGAGGAAGAAAAATCACACCACCAGACTCACAATGACCGAACATGCCCAGCCTCTCCATTTTGTAAGAGTGCTCCACACCCAGCCCAATTTCTTTTGCTTTCGGGCTTCTAAGAGAACACTACCTTGAAAATGACAGAGAAACTAGTGAGGTAGGGAAGGAACACCAGAATGTGGAGAACACCTTTTTCTTGTGTTATTTTTAAGCATTATAAAATTCAGAAGCAAACACAAATACAAAAAAAACCCATTACATTTATTAATAATATATCTTAGATTCTCATCCCATAGTTTTATATCAAATGGTGCCCACTGGTCTCAGTACAGAGGAGCTGTGTGACTTTCTGAAATTATAGAAATGTCCACGTCCACCCATGTGCTGAGCAGACTGATGTAAAATGTTGAGCAGGTTCTCCAATGTCTCAGACATCTTTAATCATCTGTGCAGAAGAACTCAAAATCCCAGAGCAGCTCCACTCCAGATCCAGGACGGGAGGCAGGCTCCAGAGTAGGAGGCTGTGTTTATGAGAATCTGCCTTTTGTGTGTGCCCGGCTGGGACCAGCCTCTGGGAAAGAGAAGCACCAAGACGTGAACAGTGCTGCGGGCTGATGGCTTTCGCAGCCACATAATCCCTCCTTTGATGTCCAGGGTCAGTGCAAGCCTGGTCCCCCCAGGCTAGGAGGAGACGAATCAAACAGTCTCGCTGTGATCTTTCCTGAAAAGGAAACAGCAATAACATTTATTACCCAGTCACCGGGAGGAATTCTCTGTGTGCCTCTGCTCTCCACTTTCAAGAGAAGACTTTCATCACAAGACAAGGAGGAGACCCAGGCCCATCTCACAGCCCTGTGTGATACTGGCCTTCTCACATGTGGCCGTGACCAGCAGGCTGTACTCAGTCTTTCCGTACATGATAGCTGCTAGGAGGAATCCCCAATTCCGACCTGCACCCACTCTAACTGCTCTTGAAAAGTCTCAGCTCGCTAGTGGGGAGCTGGGCCCTGCCTCCCTCACACCTGGGGGCAAACGTGCCCCCCAACCCCCACACTGGCACTGTGTCCCGCCTTCAGGCTATAGGGTTTTCTGAGTCTACAAACCCCCACGCCACAGGAGCACATACAGATGACAGCACCGTGGTGCCGCTGGGCCGGGGCAGACGCGGGCCTGTCTGCCACGAGTGGGAGCCCCAGCTCTCCTGAGCCTCGGGCACTTACAGACACGAAGGCTTTTTGCTCAAGGGCTCGACTCCTGTTCCTGCTGAACTGAGCCAGTGTGTAAAATGAGAACTGATATCAGCTCAGTAGGCACCGGAGGGCGGGTCCAATCGACAGCCCGGAGAAGCAGCGCCTCAGCTGGGAGCTCCGTGGGCACTGTCCGCTGGCGCAGGAGACACGGAGGCCTGGACTGCAATACAAGAGAGAGTTCACCGCGCCCGGAACGACATCAGGAGCTCCTCTGCAAAGCCCCGCCCTGCCCCCGCTCACACGCCATGAGCCACCACACGGTTTCACTTGACTTATGTGATGCATTTGGTTTTAGTTTTTTGTAAGAATAATTTTTGCAACTCTAAATACATTTGACCTTTCAGACAGAGGTCTGATTAGTGGACGTGTGTTTCTGTGGACAAACTGAAGGACTCGGTACACGGCTTGCATTCCCGGCAGGAGACAGTGCATCCGTGGGGCCAAGTGGTCTCTCGTCCTGCAGGATCGTGCTCCGCACCCCAGCTGACTGTGCAGCAGCGGCCAGCCCGTCAGCAACGGCCTCTGCCCCAGCGGCTCCAACTTAAGTGTCCCCCATCTCACCTTCTCTTCAGGTGCAGAACTTAGCCACTGTGAACAAAGCGGAAACCAATCACTGTTCACCAATCAGCTAAGCTCTGCACCTTGTCAGAGAGGTCATCGCTGGGCATAAATAAAGGGCCGGTGAGCATCTTCCTCAGCTGGTGGCTTCTTTTGTTTCCAAAGAGCTACAGGACGCACCTGTGCTCCAAACTGCGTCGCGCGACTACGGTTTCTGGAGGAGCAGCCAAGGTCGTGGTTGCGTGGTAATCCCTGGCAATGTGATTTTAATCTTAAGTCACAAATCAGCATGCCAGGAACCCAAGCAGCCAGAGCACCCGAGAGCAGCGCCGTGCCCCATGCCCCCATCTGCGCGCAACGGGCTTCCGCGAAGGGACGCCGGCGACACTGCGCCGTCACGCCGCTACACTAGCAAACGGGAGGAGCTTGTTCATTTAGTTGGCATCCTACAGGTGTCATTTTTTAAATCAAAGGGACTCAAGAGACGACCATAAAAATGCCAGCGTAGCTTTGGAGCTGATGAAAATGCACTGACAGAATTGCTAACGGCAGCTGTCCTCGCTTAGTTTACTGCCTCTAACCCTTGGGGACAAGGTCCCTTCTCACCAGGCACGGATTCTAGCTGCCCTGGGAAGCCTTTGGGGACTCTCAGGTTGGGAAGGTCCCCCCTGCTGGAAGGGCCCTGAGAGAAGCCCTGGCCACTGTTCCTCATAGGGACTGAGGGGGGGGGGTGGTGCTTGTGACCCCTGGATTCATCTGGAGGGGTGGGGATATGAATGAAGATGTCTGGGAGTGGGGAAGGTGGAGACTTGTGACCAAGATGACTCCTTTGTCTGGACAAAAATTCCCCCATTAAGAGTGGTGACGGGTGTTCCCTGCGGTGCTGGAACAAAGGGAATGATCAAAGGACTAGCTGGCCTTGTAGTTTCACACACGTTAACATGAACTACAAGAAATAACAAAACTAAAGAGAAACACGGTTTTCACTCATTACTATATGAGGCCGGCAGTGAGGTAAGTGTGCAGTCTGTGCCGCCGGCCCATCCCGGAGGGGGAGCGGGTCATGTCTGCAGCAGCAGATTCGCTACGAGACATTCAGTAGTACTTCATCCCCCCCTCCCCACCCATGTTTCCCTTGCCTGGCACACATGGTTCCTGACTCTTCTGGAATAATATGATCATGCTTAGGAAAAACTTTTTATTTAATTATTAGAGTTTTTTCATAGAAATAAGCTACTTAAACATATTACACAGAAATGGTTTTCATAAGCATAAAACATTAGAAGCAAACTCAATGTCCAAAAATGAGTGAAGAGTATCAACACCAGATATTCAATATCCATGAAAAATTCAATTAAAGCTATAACATGAAAAATGCTTGAGATCTGGTATTTTTTTTGAAAAGATACAAAATTAGACATCCCCTATTATATTACATAAAACATTGAAGTAAAATGGAGAAAACAGAAATGATAATGATTGTTAGAGAAAAAAAATGATCCCACAGTTGTCCTCACAGAACTGATGTACTACTGCTAGGTTACTTTAATAGTGCAGAAACCCATATTTAGCAATTAACTGCTAGGAAGTAAAATCTAACAGGTTAATTCCAGGCACAATTAACAGAGGAAGTGATTTAAATAATCTAGGCCTCACTCCAACATAACCAGGGGGAGCAATTCTGCTCCAACACAACAAAGCAAGAAGTAGGACCTGCCCTCAAGACACGGGTCAGGGAGTGTGGTGTGTGTGCCACGTGTGGTGCGTGTGCCACGTGTGGTATGTGTGGTGTGTGTGCCACGTGTGGTGCGTGTGCTGTGTGTGCTGCATGCGGTGCATGTGCCGCGTGTGCCAGGTGTGCCTGGAGAGCCTCCTGTCAGCCCATGATAAGGCATGGACAGCCCAAGGAACCTCCAGTTCACACATGGCTGGAAGAAAACAACTGCTTGCACAAGCTAGGCTCTGGAGTCACATGGCCACTGAAACTCCTGTGTCAGCTGTGACCTTGAGGACTGGACCAGCACTTCCGCCGCCAGGCTTCCCATTCATCTCTAAAGCTACTCAAGATGTTCTCCCCACAATTTTTGTTCCTACATATTATAAAACCTGAAGTGGCCTAGTCTCAAGGAGTGCCGCTGTGCCTTCAGGCGGACAGCCTCTGCTTCCTGGTGACCGCCCTACCCAGACCAGGTGCTCCAGGGACCTTGGGCTCCCATGCCAGTCCAGCACCCACTCGGCCTACTCTCCAGGCCCCCGGCCAGGGAGCTGATTACTGATGCTGCAGGTGGTCCTGGCTCACTATTCGGCTGATTTAGTTGGCTCCTAAGAGGAGTATCTGGTTAGAACTAAATGACAGAAAGGAAAGGGAGAGAATCACCTCGTTAAAATAACATTTCGGCCACCACTTGGGCTGAGGACCTATCCATCTGCTCCTTGGTCCACTCGAAGCACCTGCGGGCGAGCTGCTGCTGTCTGGCATCCTCACTCACCATCAGCTCCCCGTAGAGGTACACACCCATGGCCTGCAGGGCACAGAGGCCAGAGGGCATCAGGCTAAGGCGCGGGCACCCACACACACGTGAGCTTAGTCTGTGCTTGTTCCACACACGCTTGTCTGGAAACTGCAAACACCCCAGAGAAGACAGAGGCCATGGGGTGACTGTGCTTCTGGAAGCTGCAGTCTGCAATCCCCGTCTCCTCCTTGTTCTCATCAAAATACCAAGGAATCCTCAGCTCCCAGTTCTCTCTACAGACTCTGATGATTTCACCGGTGACAGAAGGATGAGTGAGCATTCCCATCATGATGGGCATGTCAGGAATGCTCTGAACAGAGACAGAGACAGTTCCCAGAATGACCACGTGGAAGGCCTGTGTGACACTACAGAGATGCAGGGCTCCTGCCCAGAAAAGTGTGGCCCTAGGAGTTGCTGGTCTGAGCTCACCTGGCAACTCCCTGCCAGGGAAATGAAGGGCACAGAACGCAGCAGCCGCGGCAAGGGCGCATCACGACGCCCGCAGAGCCGCCCACCCCGCCCGTGCTTTCCTCCACAGCCCTCCTCGACAGTCCACACCAGCTCTGCTGCTTGGGAACAATGCCGCAAAGACTCACACCTGCACTTTTCCTATATTTTTACAACAGCCAAGGACGTTCTGGAAGATCCAAGGGCCCCCCTAGATCTGCCTGCTCTCTTGTACCAGGCTTAGTTACGCCGTGAGTTACATTTTGCTGGAGCAAACTAAAAGAAGGGTCTCAAAGACAGCACAAGAGCACAATTTCATAGTGAAGGTTCAAAAGTGCTTTCCCAAAAAAGCCCAGACACGGTGATCCTTCTTTGACAAAGATCATGATTCTAAATATACTGCAGTGAAATCTGGTCTTTACAACAGACCCTAAGAGTTGCTCTTAAATTCTGTTGTCCTTATACTCCTGTATGTTTTTCCAGACGCCTCTTGCTCTGCTGTGCAAATGTGACATTTCTTCTGGTACAAAGGCATGTACTTTGCTTTGTGGGAATAACCAGGCCTCAGGCTTCACTGGCTGGCTGTCCCCCACACAGAGACCCTGTCAAAAGTCCTTTTGTTTGCCTCACTCCCACTGTCCACCCCAGCTGGAACGCAGCTCCATGCTGTCACCCACAGTGCTTGGCAGGCCGCTTGTTCAGAGGCAGAGGGGGTGGGGGTCGGGGGAAGGGGATGGGCGTGGGAGGCCATGACGTGTCACAGGACACACCTGACTGGCGACCCTGACACTGCGGACATCAGAGGCGGCCGATGAAGGTCTCCTCAGATCCACTCCTGCAGGCACACTGCCTTTGGGCTCCTAGGAAGGCGACTGCTAGGAGTGAGAACAGTGAAGGCGACTGGTGAACAGTGAGAAAAGCTAGGAAGGAAACCCGCCTAGCACAACACCGCAGGTGCAGGTACAGACCGAGACTGTCCCGTTGGGGCTTTTGCAGTCTAACCTGTACGTGTACTTTAAATGAGGGCCACTGAAATCAGGAATCTACCCCACGGCATCACCAAGGCACAAGTGTGGCCTAGCAGGTGCTGGAGACACCACAAAGTGTGAGCACGCATCACTGGATGATGTGTGGGCCACAAGGCAGCACTGAAAGTCCCCAACTCAGTCCTTCAAAGACGCCGAGAGAGGAAAAAGCAGCTCAGAAGTACCAGTTAGGTGAGATCCTACCAGTCCTTAAGAATCTCTGGAACAGATTATTTGTTACGAAAGAGATACTGAGAACGTGAGTTCCTGTGTGAAGTGCAGGGGACAGCCTTTACAGAATCCCCATCCGCTGAAAGAGGACACCTACCTGATCCTCCTGAAGGAACCTCTCCACGCTGTTGTACGCTTTCGTGAACTTGTGCTTAACAATGAGTTCACACCACCGATGACGAACCTGGAGGAACAGGAGAAAGCCCATGAGCAGCAAGCGGGCAGACCTCCCAGCTCACCAGGCCCAGTGACAGGCAGCCTCTGTATTCCAGAAGGCCATGCTCTCAAGTGGCTTGGCACTGTTGACATGTTTAGTTTTACATTTTCTTTTAGTTTATTTTTTGAGGCAGAGTCTCACTCTTGTCACCTAGGCTGGAGTGCAATGGCGCAATGTTGCCTTACTGCAACCTCTGCCTCCCAGGTTCAAGGGATTCTCCTGCCTCAGCCTCCTGAGTAGCTGGGATTACAGGCGCCTGCCATCAAGCCCAGCTAATTTTTGTTATTTTTGTAGAGATGAGGCTTCACCATGTTGGCCAGGCTGGTCTTGAACTCCTGACCTCATGATCTGCCCATCTTGGCCTCCCAAAGTGCTGGGATTACAGGTGTGAGCCACTGTGCCTGGCCAGTTTACTTTTTAAAGAAAGAAACCGCAGTCCTAACTTGGGCTGTCAGTCAACTTTAGAGGGAAAAGTAGGTGTTTAGCTGGGTGTTTTACCGTTTTAAACATGATTTTGCAAGATGACAGATACTAAACGCAAAGCATAACTAGGAAATTCAACGCACATCCAACCAGGCTGCAGGTGCTCCTTCCTGTAGGGTTCCCTTTCAAGCCACCACTCCTCAAGTCCCTGCAGCAGTAGATTTGGCTCAGTGTTGCTGATTTGTAACAATAAACACAAAAAGGCAGAGAGACTGCTCTCTAATTCCCCGGAGGAGGCAGAGCACCCCTTCTGAGAGTCTGGGGAAGGAGTGAGCCCAGGACACCCCTGAAGAGGGCAGTTCCTAGTGCGTATCCACATGCGCGTAGTTTTACACAATTGTATTGAAAACAGACAAGCTAAAGGTGAATGCCATTCTTTTAAAAGATACACTTTATTAAAGGTTTACCTGCAGGAATTTGGAAGGAAACCCCACCACCACCCCCCGCCCCCTTCGAATCTCCAGACACAGTGGAAGAGTCTGATGCCAGCCCTAACCGCCCTCCGGACACCAAGGCCTAGAGGCACCTGCTTGAGGTATTCCCTGCAGCCCGGAGCAGGCGGCATTCCTGGCGCTGCAGACACGTTCTCTACAAGAAGATTCACCTACCATTTGTTTTTCAGAACCCAGTCCCCTGCCTTTTTCTACTGCACCAAAGCTCTCTCAGTTACACCAAGCGAGCAGCCGACCACCCTGTACTCCATTACTAGACCAACATCAGCCGTACATGGAAGTGATTACGTGCATTTTAGAAGGGCCTCCTTCTGTCACGCCTTGTTTCTATTTACTGTGAAGAGGGAGATACTCTATAGTAATATGTTTGCAGCAAAATAAAATGTAAGCAACGTCAACATTTTGGCTAGGGCCCCTGTAAATGACATCATTTTCCACTGACCTAGCCGATCTCTCCTTTAACCTACTCTAAATAGGTTTACGTGCAAACAGTTAAGAGTGACTGAGAGAGGCTGGGCGCGGTGGCTCACGCCTGTAATCCTAGCACTTTGGGAGGCCGAGGTAGGTGGATCACCTGAGGTCAGGAGTTCAAGACCAGCCTGGCCATCATGGTGAAACCCCATCTTTAAAAAATAAAAAAAAAAATTAAAAAAATAAATAAAATAAAATAAATAAATAAAAAAAATGTGGATAAATTGAAAATTTGTTTAAAAAAAAAAAGAGTGACTGAGAGAAACAAATCTTTTGGAACGAATCCTTCCCCCAGGCCACAGAGCCCTCTGAGAAGCGGGTGTTAACTCAGAATTCTGCTGGGCAGCCCTGGGTTCACAGGCAGCCAGGCCCTTTGAAGTCCTGAAGCGGCATGCCTCTGGGGAAGGGCCTCTCCCCCTCAGAGTGAAAGGGAAGGAGGCTGGGGCTGCAGAATCTTTCCACCTTCAACAAAATGTGCTTTCCTGTACAGCCAACAGAAATTAACAATAGATGATACAAGGAAGAGCAGCCCTTCACACCTCCCAACAGAGAGAACAAGTGACCAGCTCAACAAAGCCCGCTCACCATCACACGCCAGAGAAAGCCGCTAGAAGAAACTGTGCACCCAGCTGTGGAGAATCCAAACTGCCCCTTGGATGCCTCCATCCCTCATCTCTTTTCCAACTCACAGCCACCTAAATGTGCCATTTGACAGGTCCACACACCAGCAGAGGTGTCTTCTGCTGTGAGCTTTGTGAAGATGGGCGCCAGCTTCCCAAGGAGGAAAGGCCGGGCGAGCTGGTGTGGCCTTGCAGGATGGCCCACATATGGATGGGAAGGACAGCTGGGGATGGGGACCTGCTGCTCTGCCACTGCTCTGGGACTTAGGGAAAGAGCCTCACTTTCTTAACTGCACAAGAGAAACCTTACTTGCACCAGTTTGTAGGGGGGGTCCTGTAGTGAGATGTGTCTGCTTCCGTGTTCTTAAAGTGTTCTAACAACTAATGCTTCTCTAACCTCACCAAACCACACTTTTGGCAATGACTACTGTCATTCTAAAACCTGGAGGACATTATATAATTCAGATTTGAGAATGGAGGGTTCGCCTCTCCTTTTCTTTCTATGCTTTCCTTCATCTTATTTACACACACA
Organism: Ateles fusciceps; assembly: GCA_036589455.1. Taxonomy (NCBI): domain Eukaryota; kingdom Metazoa; phylum Chordata; class Mammalia; order Primates; family Atelidae; genus Ateles; species Ateles fusciceps. The sequence continues at coordinate 590,898 of JAZHEH010002996.1, read as the reverse complement.
GAAACAACAAAGCATAAACTGGGGTTTATTTCCTAGTAGAACAAGGCCCTCACTGGGGCAGGAGGCAGCAGCAGCCCATAGCTGGTACAGGTCCAGGAGATGGCGGGTGAAAGAGGTTCTTTCACTGCAAATCTGAAAAGTCAGTATTTCCACTTCTCTTATGGTTAGAAATAGTTTATTGTCAAGATTAGTAAGAGACCCAGGCTTCTGACCCCTGGAGGCTAAAATGGCATCCAGGAAGGACAAATCAAGCCTCATCTCCCACCCCCCACTCCCTTTCCCACCCCACGAAGAGAAGATAAAAACAACAAGTCTTTTCATTATAAAGAGCTAAGTGTATGTCAATATTTCGCCGACAGGATGCTGAGAAGACATCACAGAAAAGCTGCGGAGGCCGGGCAGGCCAGATAGTTCCTGCGCGCCGCAGTCTTCACTTCTCTTCTTTCCTTTGAGAAACAAAGAAAATCCTTATTTTTATCCCCCAAACTCTCAAGGACCCACAATTCACACACCATTCATCACCACAGGAGTGGGGATGGCTCCAGTCTCACTGAAACCCAGCAGTATTTCTGAAGGACCCCTGACAGAAAATCCGTCTCCAGACCACCGAGGGGCTTCATGGTCATGAAAGATGCTCTGCCCTCCTCAATCAAGTTCCTCTGCAGCTGATAAGGCAGGAAAGCCCTATAGGCCAGGGAGTTGGGACCATGGAGAGAGAGAGTTCCACAGCATGTCCAGTCTAGAGGTCTGCTCTTATTTCTTCATTTATTAACGAGAGTGGTCGACGTGTCTTTTTGGAACTTCCTCAGTCAGAATAAAATTAAACAACAGGGACATCACATGCCCCAGGACAGTGCCTGGCACCAGCAGGCACTCCTCACCATCTCTTCTCGTCCCCAGCCTCCCCACAGCGCCTGGTGGGGAGACCAGCCTCCCTGTGGACCCGGGCAGTTGTCTTCTCTGCACAATTAAGCAGGAGTTTGCTTTTCAGAGGTGAAAGCCACACTCCCTGGCTGCCTCTCTGCTCCTGCCCTGCTTGGGAGCCAGGGGGAGTGCTACAGGCTGGCCCAGGCTCCCCCAGAGCCACAGCCCTGTGCTGTCCCCGCACCTAGGAAAGCCGATGTCGTCCCCAGAGCCACAGTCCTGTGCTGTCCAGCACCTAGGAAAGCCGATGTCGTCAGAGCCATAGCCCTGTGCTGTCCAGCGCCTAGGAAAGCCGATGTCATCCCCTGTGCTGTCCTGCACCTAGGAAAGACGATGTCATCCTCAGAGCCACAGCCCTGTGCTGTCCAGCATCTAGGAAAGCACATATGGTCCCCAGAGCCACAACCCTGTGCTGTCCAACACCTACGAAAGCAGATGTCGTCCCCAGAGCCACAGCCCTGTGCTGTCCAGCGCCTAGGAAAGCCGATGTCATCAGGCCCTTCCTATTCCCCCTGGGCTGGAGGAACACATGACCCAGGCTCCTGGGGAGAGCCAGCTGTGGCCGCTTGCCAGAAAGGACATGAAAGGCTGTCCGCAGGGGAGCAGCTGCGACAGTCAGAGGGACCTACTAAGAGACAGTGTCCCCTCCCCCTCTCCTCCCCATGCCTGGAAGAATGCAGGAGAAGACCCTGGTCAGACCCTCCCCCAGCCACAGGCTACCTCCACAAGCCTACACCTGGGCAGGAGATCTGAAGTTTAAACCTGAAATTATGATAAGAGCTTAGCTCCCTGGGAGACTGGACAAAGCCCAGCTGGGGATAGGGATGGGAGAAAAATGTAACTATTTCATTTTAGACCCAAACAAATGGAGACTGATCAGCAAATGAATCACACCCAAAAGAAGTCCATTTCTATTTCTCAGCTTTTTATAACTTTTTTCTAGATTAATACACAAAATACTGTAAGGCCTTCCTCTCATCCCTGTCCCCAGAGACTGTCTTCAATCCCTACTGCAGAGGTGACGAACGTGCCAGCGTGTTTCACACACACACATGTATTTTTCCTTTTCTTCCTAACAAAGATAACTTCATGGATGGCATTAATCCTACCCCGACAAAAATATATATTTACTTAATACAATTACACAGATATTTAATAGAGTATCTTGACTCGTAATTCCCATTAGTGCAGAAGAGATTTCCCATTCCTTGTATTAATGGTTGCAGGGTATTCTATGATACTACAAATAATTCTATGATTCACCAGACCCTTACAGATACACACTGCTTACATCCTAACAGTAAAGAGGGAAAGCGGGTCATCCCGTGCTCCGAGAGTATTTGTGTGCGACATATACACACTGCTTACATCCTAACAGTAAAGAGGGAAAACCACCTCTGATGCAATGAAAACAAGGTGCGGGTCATCCCGTGCTCCGAGGATATTTGTGTGCGACCTCCCAGATGTGGAGCTTCCGGATCAGTGTGTGCGTCTTCATTTTGAGAGACTGCTAAATCGCCTTCCTTCCAAGAGGCAATTTACTGTGCAAGTAGAGAAAGGAAAACTTCCTTTCCCACCAAAACTGATGTGAGACCCCACTCTCCTATACCATCACTACCACTGAATTACCAAACTTTTGCTAAGTGAAAAATGGTGTCCGTGAGGTTATTTTTTAATTAAGAGAGACCTTGAGGAAGGGACTACTTAGAAAGGTGGGGGGACAGTGTTACAGACACCAGCCAGGAACGGTGAAGTACCTGAGACGGTGGAAGTGGTAGCTACCCACTGGCCTGAAGAGGTGGGAGGCTATTTCTGGAACAGAGAGAGCTAGAGGCCTGGGAGGGGCTGTGAGCCTGCAGGGGGAGTGGGGGAGCCCCCAGCCACGTCGGGGCAGCGTAGACGTTCCACTACCAGCTGAGTATAGCTTCCTCTTGTTTTGTATTTTTTGAGGTAGGGTCTCGTGCTGTCATCCAGGCTGCAGTGCAGTGGTGCGACCATGGCTCACCGTAGACTCCAACTCCCAGGCTCAAGCGATCCTCTGGCCTCAGCCTCCCAAGTAGCTAGGACTATAGGCCTGTACCAGCACACCCAGCAAATGTTTCAAAAAAATTACTTTTTGCAGAAATAGCATCCCTTATGTTGCCCAGGCTCGTCTCAAACTCCTGGTCTCAAGCCATCCTCCCACCTTAAGCTTCCCAAAGCGCTGGGATTATAGGTGTGAGCCACCACACCCAAGGATTTTTTTTGTGTGCATAAAATCCTTTCTAGTAACTGTCTATCATATTCTTTCCCATGTTTTTCCTATTGGATCACTGGCTTTTTTCCAGTTAATTTGTTGAGTGTTTTTGAGTTCTAGGGAATTAGCTCATCTTTGATGAAATTGCAGCTTTCTCCAGGTTTGTCAATCTGTCCTTCTGACTTTGTTCATGGTGATTTTGCTTGTATCTTAATCGCATACAGTTGAGTTTATCATTTTTTTTCTCCCTATGGCTTCTCAGTTCTGTTCATTTATGTTTAATGTTTCATGGCTACATATGCCAAAAGTAATCAAATGGTACACATTGAATAGTCACATTTTATTGTATTCAATTGTCAATATAGTTGAAATTTTAATGATCTTTTTTTTTTTTTTTTTTTTTAAGACGGGGTTTCACCATATTGGTCAGGCTGGTCTTGAACTCCTGACCTCAGGTGATCCACCCGCCTTGGCCTCCAAAGTGCTTGGATTACAGGTGTGAGCCACCACGCCCGGCCTTTAATGATCTTTAAAACTATGATTAAAATTCATCAAGTCACCCTAAATGCATGCCAGGAATCACCTGAGAGCCTAGAGTCAACATCTATTTCAGCCCTAAACAGACCCAGACCCCAGACCCTGATCGAAGGGGCAAGGAAGAAAAATGATCAAGCAGGTGTGGGAGGGAAGGACAGTGGGCAAGCAGAGAAAGAACAAGACAAGCAGAAGGGAAACAGGGACAGGACACTGAGAAGTGAGACCAGAGCTGCCCATGGCAGTGAGCACAGGGTCCTGGACGCCTGAAGCATCTGCACCTCTGCCCTGGTGCCAGCCACCTCATGCCAGCCTCTCAAGCACTTGACGCCTTCCCTACCAAGGAGGTGCTCATCTCTTCCCCTCTGAAACTGCTGGTGCTGACTCAGGGTGGCAGACAAGCAGGTGGCCTGGGAGGGGAAGAGCAGATGTGTCCCAGGCCAGGCTGGCCTCCTGACCTGCCGGAAGCAGGCGACAGCTCCTACATGGAATAAATTGGCACAGCTCTCGCAAGAAGAAGGGGCATCTGGGTCTCTGGATCCTTTCCATGTCATCACAGTGAAGCTGACCCTTGCACAACACACAGGTGTGCACCCTTGAATGCTTTGGTCCAATAAAAATTAGTTTGAAAATCTGCTTTTCAAAGTTTTCTGCTTATAGAACACTAAACAGAAAAAAATAATGAAAGTGCTGCCCTCACTTGGTGTACAGGTGGAGTTTAACACAGAGGTGCTATTTATACTGTTGGAAAAAGATTCCAGCATTTTCCAGTTTCCAAAGGCTCCATAAACACAGGGTAATGACAGCAAAGATTTCCACGTTCTCCTAGGAGTGCTCCACATGACTGGTTCTTTGAGGTTGGGTGCAGATGGGAGGGTCTTGGAATCCGGGGTGGGAAGAATGAAGGGCAGGCATGTGGAAATTTGATTCAGGCCCATGTGTGATGGTAGAGAATTAAAATCCTCAAGGAATCTAAATAATGGTTCCAGGATGGTGGACCCTACCTCACTGCAAGATTGCCACAGAAGAGACGGAGTGTGTCTGTGGTAAAGGCCTGAGTCATCTGGGAGACCTGAGCAGACATGCAGTCTGGGTAGCCAAAAGGCACATGGCGGGAAGCACACACACAGGTGCAGGCTATGAGGATGGGGGCTCACTGATTCCCAAGCACATTCATAGCAGCCAACTGCATGACAGGCATTGGGAAATGGTGTGGGGCAGAGTGATGGTCAGTACAAACACGGATGCATATTTATGTGTGCATATGTATCCCCAAATGTGTGTATGTAGAACATACACCCACTAAAACCAAAGTGCTATTTTCCAACGCATTCCCTCACTACATGCAATGCAGTCTGATATTGTTTTGTTTTGTTTTTTGAGACCGAATCTCACTCGGTCGCCCATGCCAGAGTGCAGTGGCGCAATCTCGGCTCACTGCAGCATCTGCCTCCCAGGTTCAAGTGATTTTCCTGCCTCAGCCTCCTGAGTAGCTGGGATTACAGGTATGCGCCACCACGCGCCCGGCTTACTTTTAGTAGAGACAGGGTTTCACCATGTTGGCCAGGCTAGTCTCAAACTCCTGACCCAAATGATCCACCCAACTAGGGCTCCCAAAGTGCTGGGATTACAGGCGTGAGCTACTGTGCCTGGCCTCTTCTTTTCTTTTTTAAAATGTTGGTTGGTGACCTTCTAGATTGCTTTCATGGCCTACCTACCATGTCTTGACTCGCCCACAGTGTGAAAACCTACACACAAGCTTGGCTTCCAGAGCCCAATGCTCCAGGCTGGACCCTTGACGGTTCAGGCAAGCTGCTCTAACTATGCCCCACTCCAGCTCCAGCTCCAGCTCCCCAAGAAGGGGGTTAGAAGAGCATCAACATGTCGGGAGGGCCATGAACAGAGGCTGGGCTGGCACAAGGCAGGAGGTAGGAACCACAAGGCTAAGGAAGAGCCTGGGCCAGGTCTGAGGCTTGCAAGAAGAAAGCAGAGCTTCTCCCTCTACTCCAGGGGAGGCCCGGGAGTAGAATGGGCCTGGGGAGAGCTGAAACTTTTCATGCCATCTCCTGGGGAAGGACACCCCTTTGTAAAGATAGCCCCTTAGCCTTACCCCAGCCTCAGCCAGACTCCACTTCTGCCTTTGCAGGAAACATATCACACACTACCCGATAGGTTCCATGGAGCTAACTATGTAAGGAACACAGTGCAGAGGGAAGCCTACTCTTCTGACCTCTTGCAATGCTACAAAAATGGCATATGCCTAGGAAGGCCATTTATAAACCACAACTCGGATTTGGAACACAAGTCCCATAACAACGAGCATTCTATGATATAACCATAATTTTAACTAGGATATGGTGAAGAACGCTCCTTCTTATTTGATTGCTTTTTTCCTAGAAACAGAAAAGTTGCTGAAGCTTCCTCGCAACTTGAACCATTCTAATCTTTTTTAATTTTTTAATTTTTTTTTTTTTTTTTTGAGACAGGGTCTTACTCTGTCGCCCAGGCTGGAGTGCAGTGGCATGATCATAGTGCACTGCAGCTTCCAAACCTGGGCTCAAGTGATCCTCCCACGTCAGCCTCCCAAAGTGCTGGGATTACAGGCGTGAGCCACTGCACCTGGCCCCTAATCTCTTTTTAACCCAAGATATCTTAATGTGTCCATAACCAGATTCCTAGCAAACTCTAGAAGAGAGGCTGGCAATTTTTTTCTTTTAAGAGCCAGATGTTGAGCATTTTTGGCTTTTTGGTCAAAGCAGCCTTAGACAACATGTAAATACACGGGAATGGCATGGCTGTCTTTGGATAAAATGTTATTTACAAAAATAGGCTCAGGCTGGGGTCGGCACGAGGTAGGAGGCAGGAACCACAAGGCTGAGGAAGAGTCTGGGCTGAGTCTGAGGCTCGCAGCAAGAGAGCAGAGGATCCTGGCTCTAGAACGGATGCCCAAGGTATGGCTCCCAGAGCACAGTATACACAGTGGTGTACTAGTGTTTGCCCCCAAGTATCCACCAATATGATGTCACTGAACACAGAGATGGGGCAAAAGGTGAGCAATGGCCCCGTGAATAGGTCTGGGTCAGCTATAGCACCGACCCGTGAGAAAATCTGGGATGCTCCTTTATGCTGGTCCTGACACCCTGGGCCTTATTCCTCCCTCTGCAGGTCAAATTCCTCTATACAAGGAAACGTGCTCAGGCATTCGTCCTGAATCAGACTCATTAAAAAGGGATACTGCATCTTTAGAGTACCCCCAATACTGGAGATACAGTCTGGAAACCAGTGTCTTACAGAATTACTGTGCCTGAAAAATAAGCATCAACCACGAGGGCCTGAGCAGACATGGCTATGGCTGCAGGCACGAGACAGAGCAGATACTCTAAGAACTCAGTCAGTACAGCCAACTTGGTTCCAAGAGGTGCGGTGCCACCATCCAAGACCATCAAGACCAAAGACAGGAATGACCTGGCTGCCTCTTGCACAGCAATTCTGGAGCCAGGGTTCAGTTTGGTGCATGCTTGTCACCATGCTTAAAAAAGCACGATGGCTGCTTTTGGTAGCTGCTTTCCTTGTTTTATTTTTAAACATTTTAAAATTATAAGAAGATGACTACATACAAATTCGGAACCCAATATGCATGAAATTCTAGCCATTCGTGTCAAATTTACTTTTGGTCTTTCCAACAGCAGCAATCAATACAGATACGTGTTCAGTATCCCAAAGTTGAAAATCCAAAATCTGAATGCTCCATCCAGTGAGCTTTTTTTTTTCTGGGGGTGGAGGGTGAGGGGGGTCATGTCAGCACTCAAAAAGTTTGGGATTTTGAAGCATTTCAGAATTACAGGTTTTCAGTCACGTGTACTGCAAATATCCTAGTAACTGAAAAAAAATTCCAAAATCTGAAACATTTCTGGTCTCAAGCATCTTAGGTAAGGGAGACTCGACCTGTGTATAATTTGGGGTTTTCCTTCTCTCTACTTGCCACTGTTGCATTTACTGGCACAGTGCCCTTCTGTCAATGTACTGCACCTCCACCGTCTTTCAGTCTTCTGATGACTTCTTTAGCCTTTTAACAGGAAAGCTGTGCTGGGGCCAGCAGAGAGAGGGGACAAGGGAATCTGCTGTGACACTAGATGGCATTGCTGTGGCCACAGCTCATCCAGCAGACCCATGTTCACTTGGGTGATCTGACACGTCCACATCCCCTAGCTCACCTTGGCATCCCAGAGTTCAACTCCCAATGTACCCCCCATGGACCACTCTCAGAGTTGGGCTTGCAGCCTTTCCAGCTCCCAACTGCTCTCTGCACTGCCGTGTCCTTCTATGCTGGTCTGATGTATTTATTTATAGTATCATGCAAGTCTGAGGAGAGCATGGGCCTCTGGGCCATCTTCGGGCCTGTCATGATGCCCAGCACATAGTACTTGATAGATGCTTCTGAGTGCATGTACCACTTTTGAAAACTTGGAATGCTTTTCAGCTACTCTAAAATTACAATGCTCAGTTAGAGGCTATAAAATGCTCTAAAGAATGCTACCAGTCCTATTTATAACAGGAAGCACTCCCCTTTCTTTTCAGTCCTTTTGATTTTCAAATTGATTATTGAAGAAGAAAAAAAATCTGTCCAGGGAACATGATCTGGGAAACCCATTAAACCTCATTTAGAGTTCCATTTTATTTCTGTAAACAGAAAGACCAGGGCTCATGGCTTTTCTAAGTTAATAAGTCTACCCTGCAATAAACAAACCTGCTTTGTCAATTTGTGTCCTTAAATTAGATTTAACTCGGCTTTACAGTGGGCTGATGGCTGGTAAGGGGAGCCTCTGCAGAGCAGCCACAGGGCAGACGGCATTCCAGTGGGTAACTGCCCCTGGGGGCTTCTGGAATGGTGGAGGCCGTCTACCTGTTCAGTCTCATGAAAAAGAGGAAAAGAACCTTTCACTGTGTGGGGGATCACATCAGGGCTCTCAACATCTGTGTTTTCATTGTATCAGTTCTTTTCTCTCTCACCTTTTCTCCTCCTCATTTCTGAAAGGATGCAATCTGAATGTTATTTTTTAAACCAAAGGAAATTAAACGTTACTTTATTTGCTGCTGCAAAGCCAGTTTAATAAATTCTTAGGCATAGGGTTAAAAGGACAAATGAAGCATCCGAGGCTCTTACCACCCTTGCTGGAGTCAGTCCCTACAACTCTTGTCTACTAGACCTTAACTGGTTAGAGGTAAAGCACCAGCAATGTGCAAAATGGGAACATCTCAACTGCCACCAGGGCCATCACACTTGACATGCACGTGGTGACTGTGGTGAGTGTCGTGTGATGACAAACATCAAATATTGTATGTCAAATACAACGTCAAGTATGATCAAAGAGGCAGCCTCACTCACTTGTGTGGTCTTGGGCAAATCTTAACTACTTTTGAAAACTTGGAATGCTTATTTTCCTCCCAACAGGCTTTCATTTAATGGATAGTGGCACTATTAAAGGCTCCAAAAAGTAGAACGAGGGAGCCCATGTGGGGTCCACCTTGAAATATGGCACAGTTTGGCTTCCTTCCATACCGAGACTCCTCCTTGAATGGCTATCTGTCTCAATATGTAATTCTGAAATTAGAAAATAGGCCGGGCGCGTGGCTCATGCCTGTAATCCCAGCACTTTGGGAGGCCAAGTGGGCGGATCACGAGGTCAGGAGATCGAGACCATCCTGGCTAACATGGTGAAATCCCATCTCTACTAAAAATATGAAAAAAAAAATAGCCGGGCATGGTGGCAAGCGCCTGTAGTCCCAGCTATTCAGGAGGCTGAGGGAGAAGAATCACTTGAACCCGGGAGGCGGAGGTTGCAGTGAGCCAAAATTGCACCATTGCACTCCAGCCTGGGGACAGAGCGAGACTCTGTCTCAAAAAAAAAAAAAAGAAAGAATAATACATTCTACCTTCTTTCTTCATTTTGTTGACATGTAACTCACAGCTTTTGACATGTAACTTTATGCCAGGAGGGACTTCCCCTGCTGGCAGAAACAGGGACCATGGTTACCTCCTCTGATAAGCTCTGGGGACACTTTTTCCCCCTTCCCTTGCTTTCCTCAGAGGTGAATTCAGCCTGGAGGGCCTCCCCAAGTCTGCAGGATGCCTGACTCTCTCCCATCACCTTGCTGCGTCAGACATGAGATCCAGGAAACGTCATTCTCCAATCAGTTGGTCGACTGGGTATTGAGAATAAAATGGTGAATAAAACAGACAAGCCCTTGCCCTCTAGGAGCTTACAGTTCAGTACAAAGTTTAAAAAAAATCTACTAAATCAGCAAGTGCAGACTCATGTTGGTGACAAATGCCATGAAAGGGTGCATGAGGCCTAGAGAGCGGCAAGGCTGCAGCAGGTGGGTGGTCACAGAAAGTTCCCTAAGAAGAGCCATGCACACTGAGGCCTAAAAAGAAACCCTCCACTCAAAGGGGGCATCCTGAGCCCTGACAATTTCTAGCCATACCACGTGCTATTCCATGCAAGAAACTCAGCCTTTCTTCACCTTTTCTTCTCAGTGGCTATTTCTTCTGATACCTCTCTCTTCAAGAGGTAGAGAAACAGCCTTTTAAAAATAAACCCCAGAGACTAAAGAACTAAAACTATACATCTTTTAGGGAAGACACAGGCAAACATTTTCATGACCTTGGCAATGATTTTCAACAAAAGAAAAGAGATACACTGGACTTCATTAAATTTTTTTTTTTTTTTGAGATGGAGTTTCACTCTTGTTGCCCAGGCTGTAGTGCAGTGGCATGATCTTGGCTCACCGCAACCTCCACTTACCGGGTTCAAGCGATTCTCCTGCCTCAGCCTCCCAAGTAGCTGGGATTACAGGCGCTCATCATCACACACGGCTAATTTTTGTATTTCTACTAGAGATGGGGCTTCACCATGTTGGCCAGATTGGTCTTAAATGTTGGACCTTGTGATCCACCCCCGCCAGCCGACAAACCGATTTAAAAATAGGCAAAAGCTCTTAGTAGACCTTTCTCCAAAGAAGACGTGTCAGTGGCCAATATGTACATGAAAAGATTCTCAACACCATTAGTCACTAGGGGAAACAGAGCAATGACGACAATGGGGCATGAAGTCACAGCCAACAGGATGGCTAAAATAAAAAAGACGAACAATGTTCTGGAATCCACGCTCACTGCTAGAGAAAATGTCAGATGGTTCAGCCACTGTAGAAAACACACTGGCAGTTCCTCAAAAGGTTCAACAAGGGTTACCACATAACCCAGCAATTCTACTCCTAGGAATATATCTAAGAGAAGTAAAAGCACATGTCCACACAAAAACTTACACACACGTTCATAGCAGCATTCTTCACAACAGTTAAAAGTGGAACACCCTAAATGTCCATCAGCTGATGCATGCATAAACAAATGCAGTCCCTCCATATGACTAAAACTATTTGGCAATAAGAAGGAATGAAGTAATGATATATGCTACAAATAAGGATCATCCCCAAAAACATTATGCTAAGTCAAAAGAAGCCAGTCACAAAAGACCAAATATTACATATCATTCCATTTACGTGAAAGCCCAGAATAGGCAAATCTACAGAGACCTAAGAATTAGTGCTTGCCTAAAAACTGGGGAGCTAGGGATGACAGCCAAACAGTACTGGGTTTCTTTTGGGGATGATAAAATGTTCTACAATTAATTGTGGTGATGGTTGTACAACTCTGTGAATATATTAAAAACTATTGAACTGCATACTTTAAAATGGGTGAACTGCATGGTATGTGGATTATAGCTCAAAAAGGTTATTAAGAACTACCCCTCACCCTAAGAGCCCAGTTGAGAAAGGCTGTTTTGGCAAAGGGTACTAGTATTTCACACAGTCTACTCTTGAGAAAAGCTGCCTGGTGTCCTGAGAGCCGAGGCCGTGGGGGAGACTCAGCTTTGGGCTCCTGGTGACTCCTGGCTCCCTCAATGCCTAGGAACTTCCTGTGCCCAGCCTGGGCATCTGCTTCCACCCACGGATGGGCAAAACCAGGTGATCTACAGAACACAGCTTCACGTGGTTCAAGGTTGCAGCAAAGCAATATGCAGACTGAACAGCCTAGCAGTCATTTTCAGTGCCACCCCACAAAGTTTAGCTGATCTCTTCCATGTTCGTATTTTAAATTTCATACCCTGCCATCCACACAAAATTTCACCATTTACGTGCAGAGCAAGCCTGGGAACATGCTTCAGCAAGCTGACTCCGTGTGAGTGGCCCAAACACAAGAGGTAGGGCTCACACATCCTATCTGTGCTGTGAGGTTCTCACAGCCTGAAGGCCAGACAGATCTACTTCTCACATCCTGGTGTGCCACAGTTCTAGAGAGCAAAGATGGTGTACAGGAAAGGCACCAGAAGGAAGAAAAGCCACCTGGAAAGCTATGTTGAAAGCTGTGGCAAAGTGAGCCTTCTATTTTGGAGCATTTAAGGTATACTTTAAATTTGAATATGGCTCAGTTTATAATTATAAAAAGAGATAGCAGTATTCAAAGAAAACCGTATGGTTTTTGGTGTGGATTTCAGAACAGAAGTCTAATACAAAAGTATGTGAACTGCTGACTGAGCTGTAAAGAACCCAGAAGCACCAATTAAAGCCCAATGCACTGACTCCACTTGAGAAACCTTTGGATACAAAATGAATATAAGATGCTGACGGTTTACTGGCTCTACCGGAAGAACAGCATCAGGGCACTGCTATTTAGACTCCACAAACTGTGTAAATCTCCGTATCTCCATCTTTCTGAGGAAATCTATACAGACTGGAGAGCGACCCATGGATCAAGTGCAGAGGCCCTCACATCTTCGAGTCTGTAATGGTGGGGCCACGGCTGAACCCTGCGCAAGCAGCAGACAGCAGGGACACGCTGCCACCAGTGACTCTTCTAATAAAGTCTGGCTGAACCCGTAGCTAAAAGCCACCTATTAAGTGCCCTCTCTCTAATAGATAAATGCTAAACTGACCATTTAAGAAAAATTAGCCAGATTATGTCATCCATGGCTCACTTTTCTCTTAACTTTCATTGCCATAAATTCACAGTAGACAAAACACAATCTCGAGCTGCAGGAACAACACAAAATTATTAATCTAAAAAAGAAAGTTATTTATGATTTTACATCAGCTTTTTAAAAAATCCCTTATTACAGTTTAACAGGGGAAATGCTGTTGCAGGCTTTCCACAGGGAAGTTCCAGGTGCACTGAATTGAGTAACAGAAAGAAAACCCTAAGAAAGACGTACCAAGAGAGATACCATCCTGACTTTGAAGGAATTTTCTGAAACATTGATTAAATGTTTCATAAACCAAATACAACAAAGAAAAAAATACACAAATAAAACCAGAGTTACCTGAGAGCTGTTTTTTCTCCTATCATAAAAAGCAGATGGTTTAAAAAGATACATATAAAGCAACTAAAGACAATTACCCCAATCCCCCTTTTTCAATCTATAACCACCCACCTTTTAAAACTCTAGAAAAGGAATAATATTCTGTCAAAGGGACAGCTGCTACCCTCACAAGCATGGTGTTGGCTTTCTAAAAACCTGAAGTCACACTATTCACAGCCACGTTCTAAAGTTCAGATTCATCGGTATCTGGCCTCTTGATCTGCAACCTAAGGTTGATCGCATCGAGGGGCCAATAAGCCAGACCCCTTTACCTGTAGTGATACCATGAGAAACGGCCTAATCGTAACAGCCTTTGTGTGGGTTGCCAGGTGGAGAAGGCAAGTATCAACTTGCCCTTTCAGGATCCCTGGTGGGGACCTGGTTCCTTGTATTTTACCCTATAAAACCACTTCGCTAATTGCACACACTACTCTGACCCTCCAACAATGGCGTTCTTTTTCATGTTCAATCTGAAAACCTGCCTTGTAGGGCTCTGTTCCACGATGGTGCCTCCTGACAATGCTGGACGATGACGTGCTGAGCCAGCTGGCTTAGTAATGAGGCCCTGGACTTGCCTGCACTAAGGGCAGCCAGTAGGAGAAAGGGAGGAGGGGAAAGGGATGGAGCCGGCACTCTGGCACTGCTCCTACTCGTAGGCCTCGGTGTCCTATGGGGCAGAGGCCTTGGTGCCAGCACTGTGGTGGGAGAGGCAGAGTTGGGTGCTGCCCTCACACACCACCAGGATGACAGGACCTGACACAGGCACAGCCAGAGTTTCTGCCTTTATTACACGTAGATTCTGCATCAAGGCAGTCAAGAGGAAGGACTTCTCAGTTCAGCACACTACATATTAATAAATAGAAAGCACCGAGCATCCTGAAATGGCAACAGAGCCCAAAGAGATTATATCTAACCTTTCCTCTAAGCCACTCTGTAAGAAAACAAAATAGAAATGTCTACCTATTTGTAGCCAGAATACTATGAAAAAGCAACCAGGGAAGACAAAAGTGGTGCCAATAGCAGGGAAAAGATCCTCCTGAACACTTCATATCTCCAAACCCTCCAAAGCAGAAGATGAAAGTCATCTCTAATGGAAAGAGTTTTAGCACTGAAAGGAATGAACGGAACCATAACCATGGATCAATTTTAGAATCTGGAGATGTAACAACTGCTAAACCTTCATTCTCTGCCCCTTTGATAAGCCCCTCTGGAGGTCTATTAATCATTAAGTGCTTGAGTCACAGAACTATGCTTTTGGCCCAAATGAAATTCAGAAATGAGCATTAAAGCTGTCAGACAACTGTGTTGCTGGGGTCACAACTTCTACCTTTGGACCGTAAATAAATGCTATGGTGCTTTCTTCCCAAGCAAACAATGAGTAACAATGTATTAAAATAAATACCAGCTGCGGACCCACCCGCCACCACTGGCTTGTGTACAATGCATCAGAAGAGGCAGAGGAGACCCAGAGCCATTAGACAGGGTCTGTGGGGCCTTGTCAGCTACAACCCATGCTGCAGGAAAGGCTTGTGGCGTTGGATGTTTCTTCCATTCCCAATCAGCCTTGAGTGTCCTTTAGCACTCATGCAGCTGGATCAGTGCTAGAACAGGTATGTCCTTACTTACCAATCTGTTTCCTCACATTAACTTGCTCCTACTACTTCAGTTTGCAACCACATGAAAGACTGCAGCCTCCCAAGGTTACATTCTTTGGCACTTTGGGAGACTACAGCTGGCTCAAGGTGGCCTCTAAACGTTAACAGTCTTTTTCTAGCTACTCCACTCTGTGCAGACACCTTACTAAATGAGATTTTTTTTGAAACTGCCTTTTGTCAGCCAGCTGCTGCCAGTCAGCAGGAAGAGCCACTCATGTGCACACGATCACGTGGGGCCAGGCATGAGGGCCAGACCCTAAAGGGAGACCTCTCAGTGAAGTGCTACCCTGGGGAGGGCAGACACACACAGTACCCACACTTTCTTGCTCCAATCCAATCCAGCAGTCCTCTTCCTTTCAACCAACACTATTTCCCCCCATACAGTGAAGGGAAGAAAGGATGCTACTACCAACTTCTCCCAGAAAACTAATGTTCTCACTCAGCATATCAACCAAACTCAGAGCACAGCATGCCACAGCCTGGGCCTTTCAGATTCGTGGCCACCAGCAAAACGATGCTGAGGGAGCCCATCCGGAGCGTAGCCCCAGTCCGAAAACACTCAGTGGAGTCTGCAGAGATGCTGCTGCCTGAAGGTGAGTCACAGAGTACCTGGGGAAAGAGGTCAGATAGCCTCACCTCACTACCATGGGTAGCTATTCTTACAGCTTAAGAGACCTGCTAAGGCAGGCAGGAAATGTGCTATTTAAAAAGGGATCTTAGATAACATCTTTTGTTCCCAGAGTTAGCTGCCAAATATACTTTTCAAACTTTTATGGCTATTTGAGCAATATACTAAAAAACTGCACACAGATAAGTGCTTCTGTGGACTGGATTTCCCTTTGGCTCATTTTCCGTGCTGACTGCAGTGGCCCAGCATCCGCCCGTGGTCCTGAGACCCGCTATATACAAAATGGCTGACTCCATGGTCAGCTTCACTGTCCAGGCAAGGAGCACCAAGGAGAACAGCCTGTACCTGCCCTGCAGAGGGTGGCAAGGCAGACGGTAGCCTGGGGTGGTTTGCCTACCCCACCCGAGCTCTCACTCCATCTGTCCTTGGGCACTTTTCCTTTCACATTCTTAACATGGGGCATTGCCTCTCCAAAGAGCAGACCTGGGGTCTTCACATCATGTGATGCAGGCACATGGAAGGCAGGCAGGGTGTGTGTAAACCGTGATAGTGTTCACAACGCTGGCCTCACAACCCCTCAACGTGCAAACCCCTGGCACACTCAGTGCCACACTCAGAAAATGAGACCAACAGATCAGACAGCTCGGACACAGAAGCAACACACACAGAAAGAATGGTTAACAGTAAATTCCTCCCTTCTTTCTTCTCTGTGTGGGTGGGCCTGCACCAGCTCATCCACATGGAAGGAGAAGGACAGATGGGGATGGTGGCCCAGGAGCTGAAGCAACCATGGAATAGGGTTCTCACAGTGGAGACCGCCTCTACCCGCTACATTCCAAACATACTACTCAGCCAACAAAACTCCTCAATGCACTTTGTGACGAGGGGCAGGAGCAGCTGGAGGCAGCAGGCTTACCTTCTGGAAAGGGACCTTTACATATGCACCTCAGTCACAGGTAGAGCAAGGGAGGCCTTTCTGCATATCTTGAAAATATAGGGGTATGGCAAATAAAGAAATCCGCCCCCACCAGGTCCCAAGCACCCCTACGCTGTCTAGAGATCTGCCCCGTCAGCCCGGGCAGGTGTTTCTGCACCAGCCATGTAATTCAACACTGCCCCCAGCACCCAAAGCTGCTCTCCTCAGTGTGCTCAGTACAAAGCCTGCCTCACTCCAGAATCTCTGGCTTGCTCTCAAATGGTTATCATTTATTCTGTATGTAAGAGCCCTGAGAGCAACTACAAGGGACTCTCCTCACTTGCTTAGTCAAGGAGAAGTACCAAGAATTCAGGCATCGCTGGGACTTTTTCTACCAAGTAACAATTCTTTCTCCCATGCAATGTCCTGTCACTTAAGGGCAGATGATTATTCAATGAAATTCCTGCTAATCAGTGTTGTCATAAATCACACTTCACTGATAAAGTTTCTAGAAAACACCCTGGTTGGCCAAAATCCTGTTGTTTTTCTGGTTCTGAGTGACATTTCAAGGAAACTTCACAATGAGATAACCCGTCAGTGTAACTAACCACATGGCAGGAACTCCATGGTTTGGGTGGAGGCACTTTCTTTAGACACACACCATGGTCTAACCTCCACTCTCGACCTGATTTGGCTTCTGCTCACCCCCGACCTCAACGCTGCAGGCCTGGCACAGGGGTCAGGAAACCACGGATGGGGCCTGCAGCCAGAAATGGTGTATATGTTTCCAAATAGTTTTAAAAAGGAAAAAGGGCCAGGCATGGTGGTTCATGCCTATAATCCCAGCACTCTGGGAGGCTGAGGTAAAAGGATTCTCCAGGCCAAGAGTGAGACCAGCCTGGCCAACACTGTGAGACCCTGTCTCTCTCTCAAAAAAAAATCCTTTTTCTAAATTATCGGTGCATGTTGGTGCATGCCTGTAGTCCCAGCTACTTGGGTGGCTGAGGCAGAAGGATTGCCTGAGCCCAGGAGTTCAAGGTTGCAGTGAGCTATTATCACATCATTGCATTCCAGGTTGAGCGATAACAGTGAGACCTGCCTCAAAAAAATAAATAAATAAAAAGGAAAGGGGGGAAAAAAAAGATGACAATTATCTTGAAATGGGCTAATTATATCAAATTCAAGTTTCAGGTCCGTAAAAGTTTTACTGGCACACAGCCACATCTGTTGGTTCACATACTATCTGGCAGCTTTTATGCTACATCCACAAGGCTGAAGAGCTGCCACAGAAAGTGTAGGGTCTGAAATGTTAACTGCCTGGTCCTTTATGGAAAAGGCTTGCTGGCCCTGTGCTGGCGCATGCCAAGTTCATACCTGTGCTCTCTATGGTCAGCTCCCTCTTGCCTTTAGGTTGCTCTGAGTGGCCTAGCCTGAATCCCCTATCTAGGGAAACCTTGTCCAGCTTTATCCTGTATCTCTCCTTCATGGCCCTTATCTGAAGCTGTCTTATTCATTTACTTAGGAGCTGTCTTTTCAGAAGAATGGAAGCTTCCTAAAGGTAACTAACCTTGCCTGTCATTTCCATTGCTATATTCCCAGTGCCTAGTGGAGCATTTGTGAATTGCATGAACACTGACTACACTGGTCGTATAAACTGCACAAAGATGTACTGGGACCCCAGCCTCTTAATCACCAGGGATCTAGCTGAAGAGACTGATCTGTCTAGCATTATGACACAGTTTGTGCAATGTAAAATAAAACCTATTATACTTCTCAAAGGTTCTAAGAGGTTACATATAACAACTAAGTTGAGCTTTAAGTTAAGAACAGGAAACGTTTTATGCTAAATGGAAGGGGACACCTCATGGCTTCTGGACATCTAGTGACAGGTGCCTAGCACCTGCTCTGATCCTCCCCCTCTGGTCTGCCCATGCCCATCACAGGGTCCTAGCGGTTCGGTGGTATTCCACCCTGATTAAAACAGCCTGATGACTCTATATAGCAAAGTCTTTTAAACACTAATTAAAAATAACCGTGTGGCATTTGAAAACTCCTATAAACAAAAACATAAGAGCTGAAATAGAGAGCAACAGTTGCAAATCTGGTCTAGGCTCAGGTGGGTAAAAAACTACACGTCTCCTCTGGAGTTTTTCAATCACTCCTGACTTTATGGGGCTTTCAAATGCCTAACAATGGCCATCTTATCTTTTAGTTAATAAGGAACTGGTTTTTCTCAATTACTCCATTTTAATGATTGTAAAATTCATTACAGTAATATTTACCCTAATATATCCCAAATATATCACTGACACTATAATCAGTTGGGAGACATTAAGTTACATTGTCTTTCTTCATTCAACATCTTCACTATCCATTGTGCATTTTATACTCATAGCACATCTCAACTCAAAAACAGCTGCCACATGTGGCTAACGGCTGCTGTACTAGACTGTACAGTTTTAAAATGTTCAAAACCAAACTTACTTTTCTGCATTTTGGGAGTCTTATATAAATGAGATTTTCTCTTTAAGCTTGTTTTTACTGAAGATGTCCAAATACATTAAACATTTACTATTTTGTCTTTTTTAAAGCCCTGGAATCTTAGGATCCACACTGCATTCTTCACAATAAGGTAGAAGACATTAAGGATCACATCATATTGCTTTGTCACAAGCATCCAATTGCCTTTTCCAACTATAGCTGCTAGATTTAGTTTTCATTCCCTTTACACAAGGCTCCTTTCCTGCCCTAACTGAACACAACCAAGAAGCTCTGACACATCTGAACCAAGTTTCCTTAATGTGCAACAGAATGGCACCACCGTCAGTGGGCACAATGACCCGCCCAAGTTTACAACTCAAAAACACTCCACTCATTCCTTTGGGAGACTTACATCCATCTTTATGATTTAAGGGGGAAAAACTCAGGACCTCAAAATACTCTGGTTAGAAGCATCAGCATAATCAGATTTAAGCACTTTGTTCTTTACTCATATAGCAAACACATGGGATTTTGCTAATAGAAATGGCAGTTTCAATAGTTTGGGACTGCAATGGGATCACCACTCTTCACCAACAGTGGGAACCTGCTGGTTAAACTCCGAGGGTGTTCCTGGTTACCTCTGCATCCTGATCATGGAGGTGGTATGTCCTCTGGAGGCTTTGCAGAGTTCGGGGGGCTCAGGGTCTTCTGCTCCAAGAGATGCTCCAGAAGCAAGACCAGCTGGTCTGGAAGAAGCTGAAGACAAAACCAAACAGCTTGTGAAATGCCATTCAGCTGATGAGAAACTAAAGCCAAATGTTCAGACCAAAGACCGCATACCCAGGATAACCTGGGTGCTTTCAGCATATATCGGCAACATGGAAAGACTATTAAGCTACTTTTGTAATTCCTCAGGGTCTACATTGTCTACATTCCCAAAGACACTACATTCTGGGCTTTGATTAAGCCCCCCTTTCCATGACTATTCATTTCAGTTCTATACTTAGGGCAGATCAAAACTGTGCTTATCTTAATAAAACATTATTGTGCTTTATTAGATCTCTTCCTTTACGGCATGCATATACCAGAAAAATGTGATTTACCCTAGACAAAGATTCAGGGAGCCATCCAATTATAGACAAACACGTGGAAATTTAACAGAAATCTCCTTTTTCTGCATTCAGCTTCCTTTTTATCACATAAGCTTTGCAAATACACCTGCTACGCACTGAGAAATAAAGAGCACATATTGGAAGAACTGTGTCTTCCCCTCCATTATGAAAATCATAAACTTATAATTCATTAAAAAGCTAAAAATGCTGTATATAACTATACGTGCAGCTATACACACGGACACACAGGTCACCCATATTCCTGAGTTCTCATATAGGAAAGGTCAAAAGGGGTATTACAAGTTAAGGGCAAAGAAAGGAGGTAGTCTTTATGTGGTGCAAAAATAAAATGCAATGTGTGTGAAATACAAGAAACGAAGAGAAGCTTGTGTAAGACGTCATCTGTCTTACTCGCTATGGGACAGCAAGGCCAGTACTGGTGGTCCTGTGAGATCAGCCCTGCAGTACACTGAAGGAAAAATCAATTTGAGAGACGCCTTGTATGAAGTGAAAACGTATTTTTTCTAAAATCAAGATTTTCAAACAATGCCAATGAATTCCACCGCTGCTTCTCTCCGTCCCTGCGCATGTCCAGATCATTCTTGTCAATCCAAATTACGGTTTTGGAAGCTGATATCAGGTAACAGTATATTCATAAGAACACCTGGATTTTAAGTGCCACTTTCTGATACTCTAAAACAATTTTTAAAAAGTACTGGCTTCCCTCCCTGCTCATCTTTCTGCCCCCCAAGTACGCACTCTGCCTGATCCTCCTTACCCCCTACCCCTCACTCATTCGCTCTCACACATACACATACAATTACCAAAAGGTCCGCACGGGGCAACGGGCAGACGGCAAGCACCACATGCACGACACCCACTGCGCCATTCCACAAGGAATGTTTTCTCACCTCACCCTTCTAAGTTCTAAGAAAGGCCCCACTTGCCTATAGACAAGAGGCAGAAAGAAGGGAGACAGATCCCAATGTAATCACTTGGTTGTATATTCTACACTTCATAATATCGCTCCATCTGAAAGGCATGTTGTGGCTATTCTCTCAGGAGAAAGAAAGCACCTCTGGCAAAACTGCAGTACAATCAGCACTGACAAGGACTCAAAGAATTACTCACACTCCATTTCTTTTCACGAGAAGTCAAGTAATTGCAGCAATTTTTCAAGGCATTTAAATTACTACATAACTACTTATAACAAAACCACCCATCTACCATATTCTATAGTTTTAGACACGTGAGGCTACTTTTATGATATTAAAAGAAATCTGTTTTACGGAAGAGGCCAAACTGAGGCCCCCAGTGTCTAGGAGACCTCCTCACTATTCACACCATGAGCACCGTGGGGTGCTCGCTGGTATCCAGCACTTCTGCCCAGGCAGCCCAGTGAGACCGGTTCTCTTTCTCCCTTCGCCCTCCTCCTCCTTCCTGGTCAATCCACCCTTTAGCTTCCTGTGATGTTTCACGAGAGGTGCTTTTCCGCAGGAGGCTGAGCCTTCAGCCCGTGGCCTCAAGCACCCCCTAACCCATCTCCGTGGGGCCGCTGACTAAATGCCCTCCAGCCCTTGTGCCCTTTACCCAGTGCCTGCCTTTTCACCCCAGTCATGGGCTCTCCACACTTCACCCCACTACTACCCTTTATTTTGCTGCTGTCAAACAGCAGCTCCACGAGGGGTACCCAGGCCAGGCCACCACAGGATGGAGACCTGCTCCACCCCCACAGACACTCAAAACCGGTGAGCAGCATTTCTCAAGACAGACAGTCCGAGGACCACCGGAACCTGGCATCAAGGCCCCTCCAGACAAAGGCAGGCAGGCAGGCTTCGGGGGAATGGGCTCAGCATCACAGAGAAGCGATTCTCAGCACCACCAGTGCCTGGTCCAGCAGAACACCCTTTGCCTGGAGGGGGTCCTCGTTTGCTAACTAAATGCAAGAAGGAACCAGCCCTGCCAAATTGCTGAATTATAGGGAAGAGGGGGAGTAGAAAGAAAAGCATCTCCCCATATTATATGCTTGTGCTTACAAAGAAGCCTACTGTTAGAACTCTCATTTGGAATTTAGTTGAAAGAGACACACACAGCAAAGAAACCCTGAGTAAGACAACGAGCTTGGTCCTCGACTTACTCCAACACTGGGTCCTTTAACCAATAGATACAGCTCCAGTTTAAAATCAAACAATTACCAATATCTGAACCTATCAAAACACGTGCATTCATACTTGTATATCTGAGTTTTCTTCTAAGCTGAAAGCTCACACATCTCCACACAGAGGCAGAACCAAAAGGATCAATGGAAGCTTTTGTCCTCTCCAAATTTTACGCAATGAAAATATTTAAAGCTAAGCTCCCTGACTTAAGACCACAAAATGGAAGGGAGGTAGCACAATGATTCTAATTTGAGAGAGGTAAGGAGCAAGGGTGGACACTCCCCCCCCCCCAGGTAGCTGCTCCCCCTTTCAACAAGGCCCCGACAACACAGTGCTGCCACAGGCAGCTTCATGCTCCCAGGTTTCTGTGAGTCCCATTCTTCTGAATAGACTTGAAATGACTCTCACTTAGCTGTAGCCTTTTAGTGTGTGTGTGTGTTGGGTGGGGGGGAATGCAGTTTCTGAAAAAAGTAGGGAAAAAAAATCAGTGAACAAATGCTATTTGGGGACACAGACAATAAAACTAAGAATCTTTCATTTGCAAAGCACACATTATAAGTTTTTTTAATGATATAATAGACCTTAAAAAGAGAATACTGAAGCAAAAATGTGGTCTAACAGCTACAATACAGTGCATTTCTCTTTGTAAAATAAACATCTGCTCCCCGTAAAGCCACCCTACAAATGAAAGAGTAGCAGTGATGTAATAAACCAAGATGTTTGTAAAGCAAGTGAAAGCGACCACTTATCAGCAGATGTGCTCAAGGCAGCACTGGGCAGTGGGAGGAGCCCAGGCTGGCACAGGGCGGGTGGGACATGCTATGTGGACCACTCCACTTCCATCCACGTGGAAATCAAAGCAAACTTCACATGACTTCTAGTCCAACTGCGTTTATTTATTTATTTTAAGATCAGCTGAATTTAAGACAGAAGAGCCAGCTGTATTTAATACAGCAGTACCAGCGTGAGAGATAAGGCGTTGGTTGTACTACAGAGCGATCCTGAAAAATAAAGGACCTTACCTCCAAGCATCACCACCTAAGAAAGTAGTTCCTTCAGACATTATAAAAAGAACTCGCCTTTATTTCCAGGGGCCACACCCACAGTTCAACAGTGACAGGAATGCAAAAGTCCTTTCCTTTGCATAAACAAGAAATTCATGATGGGGTTATTTTTTCCATATGGAGACCAGCTCAATATTTTTGAAGTGCATCTGCCTCGGAAATTTATATAAAATAGGACTACAAGGTGCCAGACTGACGTGGGGGACTTGCAGGAGAACTTCACAGAACTATGAAACTTACTGAAATGAATACGAGAAATAAAACGTTAAACGAGGTCAGTCAAGTACAAATGCTGCTTGTTAAGGATTTTAGAAGTCTGTGTTCCACTCTAAACATGGAAGATTTCATAGTTGCTAAATACTAAGAACTGTACAAAGAAAAAAGTCTACTGCATGTTTTTCCCAACTTCAGAGTCGAGGCAAGCTGTACGACTCTGAATAGTTTAGGAGACTTTTTATGCGTGCTCTTGGAAAGAAAGTATGAATTTTCCAAACCCACCCTCCTAACCTAGAGGCAGCTCAACAAAAACAAACTCTGACTCTTCCAGAAGCCTCTTACTGCTGTCAGGGGGCATCACTCTCTGCACTCCCAGAAGACCACCCACGCAACTGAGGCCCCACCACCATTTCTTCCATTAGCACGATGCAGAACAGGCCAGCTCACCTCCTACATCAGAAAATGTCATGGACTTGTCTCACAACTGACCTCGCAGAGGCAGGGCCTGTGACAAGAGACCAGTGAATGGCAACATCCAAGCCCCATTGCCTGCACCCCCTCCAAAAGCAAAGGAGGGCACCTCCTGGCGTGGTCCAGCTGGCATGCAGCAGCCTCACATGAAGAAAGTCACTGCTCGGCTCCCCCAGACAGAGAATAAGCCTGGAACTAATGCAGTCATAGATTGACAGTGGCGTGAGTTCTATTATTACCCCATTATCACTCTGGGATCTGTGCCTAAATGAAGCATGCTTCCTCCCTGATGCCATTTCCTTTATCCTGGCTGGAGACTAAAAGTGGATCAATGGGGGGCAATACATATGATGTCACTTCAATTTACAGCCACAGCCTCCCCCCTCTCCAGTCTGTCTGAAACACACAGAAAGATCAATTCTTCCCAAAAATGGTTAAAAAATGCTTAGGGAGCATTCTTTTTCCAGAAAAGCATTCTCTGCTATATTTGTCTATGTTACTACGCAGGGAACTGTTTACATGGAACAAAAACAGAAGAAACGGGGGAGGGAAAAAAAATCTCAAATTCTGTATGCTGGAGACTTGCTGGCTGAAATTCAACACAAGCAGGGTCCTCCGAAAGTCACATGCAAAAGGCCTTCAGGCGTGGGCTCAATAGAAACCAGTTTTCTTTTGCCCCTTGGATTAAAAAGGTGATCCCACTGACATAAAACATCTTTTATTTTTATAAGTTCCCCCAAGTCTGACAAATCCCCTTTCACGCTTCCCAGAAGACAAACCTACCACCTTAACAGACCCTCAGGTTGCCCCTTCAGTCCATAGGTATAGGAGGAAACAGCTTCCAATCACACAGTGCCCTCATTAAAGGGGACAAGAAACTTGGCTACAGAACTTATAAACTCAGTCATCTTCCAGACTTGGCTCTGAACCAAATAAAACAGTAAAAATCTCTACGCTGCATAAATTTTCACATAGTGCTTGTCACCAATAAGGCAAAATTAAGATATAATCAATGAAGTTCCTCAAAACAAAACCAAGAGTTCTCCTTCCTCATAATCCAGAAAGAAACAGAAAATGTTCAGAGCCACAGAACTGAGGTGCAGTCGGCCTTTACTGCCCACACACTAGCCAGGTCACAGTCTTCACAATGGCAATAAACCCTCTTCTTCCATTTCTGTTACTTTTTAAATGATAAATATTTCTAAGAAACAAAAGTAGACAATTTAATAATATGTACACATACCAGGTGTCTGTCCAAGAGCCCGCCTACTAGGATATCATGACAGAACTGGAATATATTTATTCTAAATTAGTAATGTGTATAAGGGAAAAATACAATTGGTTTGAATTGCTGCTGAAAACACAACTCAGAAAAGAAAAACCTTCATATATTGAAGCAAAAACTTAACGTATTTTAAAGAATTGCCAATACTTACAAATAGAAGTTTCTACTGTTCACGTTATTTGTGAGGCATAAAACTGGATTTGTCAGCAAATGAAGTCACCAAATAAGAGTAAAAACATTTTCTTCAAAATAAAGAAAATCAATCAATTGGTGCATATTTGTCCAGAATAATCAGTTATTTCTGATTATCACACATCTTTAGGGAGTACGTCTATAAACAAATTTTGGAAAGAAAATTAAAGTAGCAGCAAATATTCATATAACTCATTTTATACAGAGAAAAACAAATTTGTTATATTTTTGGGAAATTCTAATAGTTACAGTTCAGAAAGATTACTACAAATTTTGAGCCATGGAGTTTCTAAAAGTGGCACCACAGGACCCAAAACAGATACTATCATTAGCAAATACTATCTGAAATAATGTATTGGCATAAATCATTCTTATGTTTCCAGATTAAGGGTCAAATGTTCCCGTGCTGTTGTTTCCCCTAACTCTTGTTAAAAGCACTGCCCTAACTATATGCAATCTAACACAAAGCATGTTATTTAAATGATGAAAAATGAAATTTTCTGGTCAACTGGATCTCTTACGACCACGTGTACATTAATATGTTATGTTATTACATATGTTGGAAGTATCATAAACACTCAAACTGAAAATTTCCAAGTATTTCGCAAGAGATGTATGGGATCCTTGTGTCTGCTTCCCTGTCCCCAGATCCTGCCAGACCAATTACAAGGGACCAAAAGGAGAACATTCCCTGATCTGAATTTTATGCTTCTCAAGAAAATCATCACTCATGAAAAAGAAACTGTAAATTCCTATGTGATTCCATCTATTCACCCCGCCACAACAACAACAGCGTGTTCTATACACGGCCTGTTTAGTATGTCTTTAAAAACTGGAATACTTCTATCTGATAGAATACTTCTATCAGAATATTTCTAACTTTTCTTGTATTCACATTTTCATAAAAATTTCCTTCTTTTTGTTTCCTTAGAATTAATGCTCTTGCCATGAGCGGTAGCTAATGCCTGTAATCCCAGCACTCTGAGAGGCCTAGACAGGAGAATGGCTTGATCCCAGGAGCTTCAGACCAGCCTAAGCAACACAGTGAGACCTCACACCCTACCCACCCCAACCCCAAAATTAGGTGTAGTAGTATGCCCAAAATTAATCCCAGCTATTTGGGAGGCTAAGGTGGGAGGATCACCTGAACCCAGGAGTTGGAGTCTGTAGTGAGCTATGATTAATCCAATAGACTCCAGCCTGGGCAGCAGAGCAAGACTGTATCCAACAACAACAACGAAAAGAATTAATGCTTTTACCTAAATTAATAATAGTGTATTTAATACCTGATGTATTTATCTTGAAGGAGAGTACACATTTTATAATTCTGAGTTCCTAATTTATAAACAGTGACATCTGCTCACTCCGATTCTAGTTACACATTAACTTATGACCCACTAAAGCCTATGGTTTACAGTAAAGCATATGAATTTACCTTTACTATAAAAAAAAAAAGCCCAGCATATGAATATAACTTTGCTGTAAAAAAAACAGTTGACTGAGTCTGTGAGTCAAAACATCCTATATGGTATGCAGCTACACAATGGAATACTATGTAGCTATTAAAAAGAATGTGATGTATTTTTTGTGTAGCAGACAAGAAATAAAAAAGAAAAAAGAAAAAAAAGGAGAAAAAAAAAAGAATGTGATGGAATTATTTTTGTAATACGGGAAGATGGCAAGAAATGTTATTTGTAGAAAAAATGTTCAGAATAAAATGTAGACTATGGTTGAATTGGTGTAAATTACATTCTAAAAATATGTATGAAGAAAATAAGGAATGCTTTGTGTGAACTTTTTCTCTGAGTAACCTACCTGAACTCTCTGTCCTCCCCCGTCCCATTTGTATGCTTCCAGCTCAAGCTGAAATATTTTTTCTTAAATCATGCTACAAATATTTCCTAATAATTCACTTAGAGATCTACTTTATGAAGAAATTTATTACCACAACCAAATCTAAGAACACTGAAAACGATTAAACTATGTGCCCTAACAAAGAATCGGGCAACTGGAAACCAGGGGTTTCTTTAAACCTGATCCGGTAGTTACGGGCAGACCTCCTAGCACTAAGTGTGCACCGAGAAACCTATCACTGTCTCTCTAGTCTTAGTCATAACATTTTAAAACAACATATACCTCAAAAGTTCTGATTTCAATACTTCTACACAAAGATGTATGCTAACACTACTATGTAAAACATTGGTTCTGTGAAGCAGCACTCACAAACTGGAAGAATTAAAAATTTTCCAAATATTTTGTAGATATACAAAAAACACAGTGTCAGTCACAGGCTCACGTTTTTATGCTGTCACTTACAAATAAATTACAAAATAGAGTTTTTTTCCCAAGGGAAAAAACCAGTAATTTTATTCAAACCCAGAATTTCTTCCTTTCTATAACTTCCTATATTACTCCAATATGTCAAAAATCAAAATCAGATGGTCTGTGTAGGATTACTCATTACAAATTTGGCACTTTTAGTTAATAACTGTATTGACACGATTCTTCTTTAATTTTTTTATATATAGCCTTATATTCCTGGTGAATAATAATCTATATTACGCACAAAATCTACTGTGTTCATATGGACAAATAAGCAATCATTACTAACATTCAGCGTGATAATACAGTTTTTCCTCTAAATTAGAAGGGACTAGCAAACGGGGGAGAAAAAACTAAACTCTTACAGAAAATACCTATCTTCAGGATTTTATGTACAAAAAATAGGATCCTCTCCTTTTGAATTTAAACAAGGATAACTGAGTTCAAGGAAAACTGTATTTTAACTTCTAAAAAAAGAATGTACATTTTTAAGACCACATCTTAAAGACTGGAACCAGATTTTGCTCATTTCATGTGCTATCTATCCCCATCCTTGATAGCCAAATGTTTATCACACTGAAATAAAGGACTTAATGCTCAATATAGTAAGAAGAAATAAAGTAACAATGTCTGCAAGAATAGCTGTCAATTAACAATCTGATGATTTAAAAGAATTTATTAAAAGCAAATTTATATAGCAACACATGAAAATTCAGACCAGGAGTGATTCTCATTTCTCAAGTAGAATATATCTAAAAAATACAAATTTATCAACTTAAGTTTCATAAACACTCTTTACAGTAACAGTTGACAATTCTTATTTAAAAAGCTAATGGTAAAAAGCTAATGGTAAAATGACTGAAATGCCTCGTCAATTATAATAAACTGTAATCAATGAAATAACAGCTCTGCAATGTTTTTAAAAAATGAATAAACAGGTTGTTATGAGGAGCTGTAACAATCTAGTTTGCTTTATGTGCAAAAACTCAACTGTATGTCTTAGAGAGATCTCTCCCTTTGCCTTCCATAGTCTCCTTGTTAAAACTTACTATTAAGGATTAAAGGTTTTTTAAAATCAAAACTCACAGTTAAAAAAAAAATTTGACCTGGCGCAGTGGCTCACGCCTGTAATTCCAGCACTTTGGGAGGCTGAGGCGGGTGGATCACGAGGTCAAGAGATCAAGACCATCCTGGGCAACATGGTGAAACTCCATCTCTACTAATAATACAAAAATTAGCTGGGCCTGGTGGTGCACACCTATAATCCCAGCTACTCCGGAGGTTGAGGCAGGAGAATCACTTGAATCTGGGAGACAGAGGTTGCAGTGAGCCGAGATCATACCACTACACTCCAACCTGGCTACATACAGAGCGAGACTTAAGTCTCCAAAAAAAAAAAAAAAGCCCCAAAACATTTGAGAGATAATGACATAACAGTTGCTAAGTGAGATAAAGAACAGCAACAGAAGGATAGAGAAACCAAGCCAACCACTCCGATCCTCAGGTTAGACAAGTGATTCAAGTATGGACACATACATACACTCTTAACATATTCTGAGGCAGGAAACATAATTTACGAATTAATTTCACTCGAGTATTTATTCTGGAGTCAGAAACACTAACATTCCATTACTCCCCTGTTCCTGTTCTTTCTTCTGTATAGACACACAGTCAAGACAACTTAAGTATCTTTTTGGTCACATTTTATTTTCTAATATTCTTTATTTTCTACCAAATCCAAACTAAGCATAAATTTTAGCCACACATCTACAATCTGTCAGGTGGTTTCTGCCATCAAGTTGACAAAGCAACCTGTCCCATTTCTAGGGAGGGCCAACTGCAAATAAGGAGCAGGGGGAAGATGGACAGCGTGGTGAGTCCAACTACATGAAGGATTGCTGGAAAAATAAAGGAATTCGTGTTCATTTAATAAAAATGTGTTGAGAGTACAGCACAATCTCCTATCCAAAGTCTCAGTTTTATTTCACAGAATGATTTAATGTCTACAAGGCACAGGAGTCACATTTCCTCCAAATTCTGCACAGGTCTGGATTCTCATCCAGACAGTTTACACCCTAGATTAACTGTGAAAAGTGTTATGAGAAATAGAGCAAACGATTCATTCCATAACAGTCTCTTGGACATGTAGGAAAATTCATGCTATTGAAAATAAAATGAAATTAATTTCAGGAGAACAAGGGCAGAGAAGAAGTCTCAGATTTTCAAGAAATGTTTAATTTTTAACTTCTTTTCTCTTTCATCTCAACAGCAGCTCATCTGAAACACAGGAAAGCTGTACTGGGCCGTAGCATTCCATAGGAGAGAAATGGCTGCCTTACTGATGTGTATCATGTGAGAAGGTGATGTGAATACCATCGAATCTGTTTGCCCTTAAGTTACACATGCTGCACAAATAGCTGAATAATTCATAAATTAAGGTACTGCCCATCACGACAGAAACCATTTCCAAGGAAACAAGTAGACTCAAACAGCGTTACAAAAATGTTCTTTTATGGCAAAAACGTCACTTTACTGCTATGAGTTTAGACATATTCTTAGGTCTACTGTGAGCTCCAGCCTAGACCCAGAGCCAGGAGCAGCGTTAGCTGATAGGGGAGCAGGGAATCTGAAATGCGACTTTGCTGCCATGAAAGTATCCTCTCCACATGATTTCAAGTACTTGAAAGTCAATCAACAAGTCTTCAAAAATGCAAAATGGATACTCAGAAGTGATGGTTAACTATGAATCTAAAATCCTAGTAGTTCTGAGACCTAGTAGGTCTTTTCATAGGCGTTGGCATGAACGTGACTGAAACCTAAAATGTGCTTTCTAGCAGTAATCTAAAATCTCAAATGTATGCAAGACTTTAGGAAAATTTGCAAATTTTCCAAAATTGTTAAGTTTTAGCATTTCTAGTATTTTGTATCTTCCTTTACACATATAAAATGTGCTCCTATAAGAAAAAGTATTTTATTGGAATTTTACTTTATTTGACGTTAAAATTTAACATTTCCTATAACTTCCAGAAGTTACAAGAATAACATTTCTAAGCTTTCCGATTATTTAAATTTTAACGGAAAATAGTCTATAGAAAACCATACTTTCTCGCCCTTCAGTATTCCTATTTATCTGCAAAAATAAAGAATTTATCTTAAAAAAAGGCTAAAATGAAACAGAAGCTTTTGTTTTTCTTATATAAATTAAGCTGAAAATTAAGAAAACCTTTTAAAATGCTCCTGTGGCTACTGCTTGCTTCCGGCAATTTTACCAATTTCCAACACAGCAACTATAATCTCCACTTACACTCCAAAGTGAAGCTTGACTCCTTTAAAACAAATCAGCTTGAAAAACCAGTGATCACAGATCCTCAAAAACTGAAGTGGATAGACAAACTTTAAAACTTCTAAGAACCACTTTTCTGCTGATTTCACGGTATAGATTCTCATCTCCGAATTTAATAAGTAAGAGCTAAATCTGACAGAGAAATGTTTAAAACTCACAGGCTGCTCCTCTCTGGGGGAGCCCAGCCCTCTCCCCTGAAGCCCGAGTCTAAAGCGGGCTCCTCCCGGCGACGGCGCAGGCGAGGCCCTGCCTGGGAGCTCGCGGAGTGGGGCACCTGGGCTAGAGGAAAGCAGGAGTGGCCAAAACTTGCGCCACTTTTTACCGCGCGCGTGTGCTGCAGAAACCCCAAGCCTGAGCCCGCAAGGTATGTCACTATCTCCCCTCCTGGATTCGTCCTTCGTATGAACTTTCTTGAGCGCCCCAGAACGTGTGTATTTGCCTGGCCTTTTTGATTTGAAAGCCTGGTAAATAAAACACGCACGAAATCACAATTCCGACGCCTATGCCCTTGAATGCACTCTAAATTTAAAAGATTTACCGCCAGCTTGGAAACGAGAAAGCACGAGCAGCAGCCACTCAGCGGCCTCCCAGAGCGCGCCCAAGGGACACAGCAGCCCCGCTCGCGTCCCTCCGTGTCACCTGGGCGGCGGCGGCGAGGGCTGGGAGCCGAGGACAGGCGTGGGCGCCGCGCGAGGAACGGTCCGCAGTCCCCGCGCGCCCCTGCGGCACGAAGCCGAGGCCGGAGAGGGCGGAGAGGCCGCGCTGCTCAGGTCCCGGCCCGCGCGGCGGGCGGGCTGAGCGGCGGTCCGTCTCCTGGCGAGTCCGGCGCCCGCGAATATCTCCGCGGCCCGCACCTCGCACCGCCCCTGTGCCCCAGGCCTGGCCTCGCTTCGGCTCGCCCCGCCTCGCCTCGCCCCGCCCCGCCCCGCCCCGGACCGGCCGCTCCCACCCGGCAATTACTCTAAAGAGAAGTTCTCATCCCAGCGCTTCAACAAGGTACGAACTAGCCCTAACACAGCTGGCAATTCAAATGGCTTTGAGAACAAAGGCCGTCATAGCTGTAACAATTTCTCCTCTAATTTCCACAGTTTGAGGACTTTCTCTCTTGCCTATGGTATTTAAGAAAAAACGTTTAAAACTGCAGCATACGTGCCATTTCACAAGGATATTACTGTGGGAAAACAGCAGACCTGGCCAGCTGCAACAAAAAGAAAGAAAGAAAAAAATCCTTGCCAATAAATACATAAACTTTTAAGTTTGGTCCCCTCCTGCAGAACAAATGTTCCTGGACCACCTGGTGTAAAATCGGCAACATGCTGAGGTGTGAGGGGACTGTTTTCTTGTAGTTTATAGATCATGTGAATAAAGAGCAACAAACCACTCAGGGGAGCTTTCTATAATCTATACAATTCTTAATCAGCACTGGTGGAGGTTGCTAATTGTTCACACTAAAATCAGAAAAAAACAAAATGCCAGACATGAGTTTTCTGTGTGCAAGGACAGCTTTAATGGTTACTGACTGGTTTCTTCACCCTAAACCAGAACGTTTGCATGACAAACAAGAAACTGGTCCCATTTCCAATCCTGCAGCAATCCCAGTAGATAAAAGTCACCAGAATTGACCCCAACAACAAAATTTAAAACTCCAAGAAGGATTATGAGGAATGTGATTTATTGATAATAACTGAGACGTAAGCATTCCTAGAATGCACTTCACAACAAAATCAGAAAGATATGGCCTCAAACCACAGGAGAGGAACCTGCCTCAGGAAGGGAAATGATCAGGGCAGTTTTCTCTAGAAAACTGTAATAGTCCATTCACAAGTTCTGCTTGTTAAACTCTTCATTCTAACTTTAAATGTTCATTAGAATGTCGTGGCTGAAAAAATTATAACTAAACCATGCTTAAAAAAATAAAACATCAAAAACAAAGCCTTCTTATACTTTGCCAGTACTGATTTTATCTTTAAATAACTGCATCCATTTAAAAGAATTACTGAAAAATGTTTATGTGAAAAATTTTTTAAAAATCAGGCAATGAACTACTGAATGGAGGAAAAAAATAATAAAAACCCAACCACTATAAAAACTTTGCATTAAATAGGTTGAGAGTCTTCCACTTTCAAACTGTATTTTCTTCAAAAACAGATGTTAATTTTTAAAACATTTCAGGTAAGAATGGCTTTCAGTCCCATTCCATGCATTTACTAAAATGTGAGCTAAAACATCTCCATGTATAAGTAAAGGGAATCCTTAACTGTTCATGTGACTGAAAACTTAGTACTTTAGTACAAAATGCCATGTTTGGTAATTAAATTAGCCTCTCTAAATATTAATATGACAAATAGCTGAATACAATTTAAATTGTAATAATCACTTTAAAAGTTAAAACAATAACCACTTTAAAAGTTTAACCACTTTTAAACAAGAAAATCAACTGATTTTAAGTTAAAACAAGCAGAATAAGAAACAATTTTTTAAAGTGAACACTTTCCAATGCTAATATTACCTAAACTTACGATTTTAGTTCCCTGAAAGTAAGATGACATTCTTAAATACTTAAAACTAAGAAAATCAGGTGTCTGGGAAGTAAAAATATAGAAAGGACTCCCAAACACTTGTTCTGCAGATGAAATAAACATGGGGAGCAACTGAGAACAGAGGGAGAGAACTCCTTCAGAGAAAATGTAGTATTTCCAAAAAACTTATTATCCTTCCCTATGTTCCCCACTGAGTCCCAGATCTAGAAGTCATTCTTAACTGGGTCAGTCTCTTCGTGTACAGCACAGAATACTCCCCTTTAAATGTTAAGAACACTAACAAGCTTTATGCATGTTTTCAAATGCATAAGAACATTAAATCTAATTCCTTTAAAAATTCTTATCTACCTTTAAAAACCATAAACAGTCTTCAATGAGACAGAAATAAATAAGTTTGACAAAATACACCAAAACATTCTTGCAAAAGTAAATCTCCACTTCAGGTACCTCTGCTATCAGCCTCATGGCTCACACAAACATTTTCGCAAGTACTTTTAAAAGCAAAAAGCAACTGCCGATTAAGTTGGTCAAATCTGCAATTCTGCTTTCAACTGAAAGAGAGTAAGCCTTGGGATAAGCCACAAAAGGTCTTGAGAGTATTTCCACTTCAGATAAGCAGTTCTCACTAACATCACAGATTTAACTTCTGAAATGATTCCAATACTATTTGTTCACATTTTTTCTATAATTACCTTCTTGCATTTTGGAAGCTGAATCGGTGATCCTAGTCCATATATTTTTTTAAAAGAACCCGTATCTTCTTTTCTAAGCCCAGCGCAGTCTTCTGCTGGCCAGCAGTGCTCTCGTCACCTGCTCACCACCCTGCGTTCCTACCGTTGTTCGAAGTGGGGGGTGGTGGCGCCTTCCCAAGGCGTTTCCAAAGCAAATTCCCAAACACCATTCTCCACTCTGCAGGGGCCCGCTGCGCGATTCTGCCTGCCCGAAATCTACTCGTGCTGCTTCCCCTCTCAACTGGCCTCACGTTCGTTTAACAACGGTTAGAGGAGCTACACTACATGGACATCTGTCCCTGGAGCACCTCTGTAAAGGCAAAGTATGACCTAAATTAGAAGCACAAGGACGATTATCCATAGAAAAAAAGAAAATTATCTGGCCCTTAGGAGAGGGCGGCTGCTCTTTACACGAGTAACTTGACACAAGTAACTCTGGTTCTGAAGCCGAGGCCCCAGGGTGGGTGCACCAGGCAGTGACTCAGAGCACTCCGCAGAGAGGACCCAGCCACCAGCATCCTTGACCACTGGAAAGTGTGGGAATATCGGGACAAGAAGGCGTTAGAAAAACTCACACATGTCCAAAAGCCTGGCTCCAAAGCTGGGATGGATCAGGTCTAACACAAGGTTTTCACGAAGGCAAGTCGCGCTGGACCTGGGGGGGCCTCTCCACCGACCCGAGTCTGCAGAGGACACAGCAGAGGCCCGCCAGGTGCAGGGCGCACCCCAGCCTGCAGTGGCCCCAGGGGGTCCCCCAGACCCGCGCATCCTGTGTCCCTCCCAGTCCTGACACTCCCTCTTTAAAACCTGTCGTCCTTTCCTCCAAGCACAGTGATTTCGAAGGCACTAGGGGCGCCATTGGCTGGGGGAGTCACCCGGACCAGGGTCTAATCCTGCCTGGCTACTCCCCCTAGTGACCTTGGGCACAAGCGCTGTGAGCTCAACTCTCCAGGGTGTCAGGAAACAGCACCGTCCTTGGCGTGCCCTTCCTGGCTAAAGACCCCTCAGTTTCTGAAGATGAATGTAAAATGCGCCCCCCCTCCTCCCCATGTTCCTTCAACACCAACTGTGCACAGCCTGAGATGTGTGCCTCAAGGGACTGATGAAACCCATGATCCTACCAAATGTAACCAACTGCAGGTGCCAAGTAAGCTCTCCACTCTTCCCCTTACCCCACTGCCAGTGCCTCTCTAGTGCAGGCCCAAGGGCCACACCAGGCCTGCCTTACCATCAGATGGGTTCCCCTGACTCCCACCCTCCACTCCTCTCTCTCGCTGGGGGACTGAAACAGTCACATGTATGCCCTACGTGTGCAGGCCACTATGGTCATTTTCAGTCCTAATCCTCTCCTCACTCCTTCAAGCCCTTCAAGCCTTTCTGCAGCCAAACTGGTATTAATTAATGATACTCGGCCCTCTGCCTGGAATGCCCTCTACTCATCACTATTCAAGGGTCACCATTTTCAAGAACCCTTCACCAATCTTACCCTTCCAGAGGCAGAATTCGCTTCCTGGGTTTTACTCTCATTCATTTCCACGTGGCTGTTCTGCTGTTCTGCCACACAACAGAATTCAGAGTGCTGCTGTGCACGGTGCTCCCATTTCTGAGCTCCCCTGCAGGCCTGGGATGTCATTTCTTTTAATCCCACCCCCCACCTGCATCCAGCACAGCCAGTTTTGAATTAATGTAACCTGTCTTGTAGCAGGATCAAAGTTTCCATTTGTGCCCATTAGCAGTGATTCTTAGCAACTAAATGATGAAAATCTGTTAAAATAGAATCAACTTTAAAAGAGAAATTCAAAGATAATACATTTTTTTAAAGCCTTACACCATTAATTTCCCAGGCAAAGAAAGCCATTACAGGTAAATGTCATATCTATTTCAGGGACATTTTCCCTCTAGGAAGCTGTTCATAGCTTAACCACTGCAGCTCTACTTTATGCAAATGCAGATGCTGCTTTTCTCCCAGACAACTTCCCACGTGTTATCTCAGTTGACTTTGCAATGGCCTTGTAGACAGGAACACACGTTATCCACAGTCTTAAGATGACTAGGGAAAGAGGACACAGGAAGGTCAAGCCACTTAATACACAATATGTATACAGTGGTTAAAACTATGTAAAAATTTTGGGCTGGGCACCATGGTTCACATCTGTAATCCCAGCACTTGGAGGCTGGGCCCAGGAGTTCAAGACCAGACTGGGCCAAAACCCCTTCTCTACAAAAAATACAAAAATTAGCCAGGCATGGTGGCATGCGCCTGTAGTTCCAGCTACTTGGGAGGCTGAGGTGGAAGGACTGCTTGAGCCCAGCAGGTTAAGGCTGTAGTGAGCTGTCATCTTGCCACTTATACTCCAGCCTGGGTGACAAACTGAGATCCTGTCTCAAAATAAAACAACAACAACAAAACTCCTAAAAATTATACAGATGTGTGCACAAAAAAAGGATGTGTTGTTTACAGTGTTAAAAATAGAGTTATCATTTTAACTGGAAGTTTTCCTGTAAAGTGTTAATAAAAAATTATAAAATAAAAAATTTCACAAGACAAAGCAAATAACTCAATTATTTACAAGTCAGTAAAACTATAATTGATTTCTTTTAAATAGAAAGGCCAATTTCCCTCAAACTAAAACTATAAATTAGTTGTATGTCACACTGAAAATTTCTCTTTATAGTCAGTAGTTGGCATGTTAGATATCACAGTATAATAGAAACTTCATTTAAGCAAAAGTATAAATGACTTTTTCTACTATAATAGCATTCATCCATGTATGCACGTATATTATTTTTCCTGATAGTAGTTATGAGAAGCTGTAAGAAAACTACAAAGCCACTAACTACCCCCCCACCTTTTTTTATTTTTGTAGAGATTGGTCGGTGGGGGGTGGGGGGTGTCCTCACTTTGTTGCCCCAGGCTGGTCTTGAACTCCTGGGCTAGAGAGATCCTCCTGCCTTGACCTCCCAAAGTGCTGAGATTACAGGTAGGAGCCACTGCACCCAGCCAAAAAACCCATATCTAATACTTAGACTGTTTTGTTAGCTATCCAACCCTATGAACTCAATTCACTACCGTTTACATTACCAACAGTCTCTGAGGTTGTAGGCAGGATAATGGCCAGGTTACCTGGCAAAGGGAATTAAAATTGCAGATGGATTAAGGCTGCTAATCAACTATGAGATTACCCTGGATTATCCAGGTGGGCTCAATGTAAGCATAAGGGTCCTTATAAGTGGAAAAGGCAGACAAGAAAGAGAACCAAAAAGGCAGCAGTGTCAGAAGGACTTGGCTAAATCATGCTTTAAAGATGGAGGAAGGGGCCATGAGTCAAGGAATATTGACAGCCCTAAAAGCTGGACAAGGCCAGGAAAGGGATATTCCCCTAGAGCCTACATTGTAGAAAGAAAGCCTGCGGACACTCTGACATTAGCCAGTGAAGGCTGATACTGGACTTCTGACCTCCAGATACTGTAATAAATTTGTTTTAAGCCACAATATTTGTGGTAATTTGTTACAGCCCAATAGGAAATTAATACATCTGAGTTCCAAATGCCTCATAATCAATGTCGTTGCTTCTTAGCCTGTTTGGCACAACACCTAAGGATGATAACATCCTTTAAAAGATCTCAGCTACACCTGAATTCATCAGTTTCCTTCTAAAAGGGGAAGGTTTCTTCCCATTCCCTCCCCAATCCTTAAGTGTGCTGTTTTATAGATGATTTCAGGCTCAGTTCTGGAGGTTGGAGAGTTTGTTGAGTGTGGGGGAGGGGGGAGAAAGGCGGCTAGATAGGAGGTCTAAGGGCCTTCTGGGTCTGGTTCTTTAACTGCTCTGCTGCTTTATAGTGCCACTGAGGCCGGGGCAGAGCATGTCAATGAAACAAAGGACAAACATGAAACAAAGCGCCAGGGGCCACCACGTCTTGATCAAATCTAAGAGCGATTCCAGTTAATGAGTAACATAACCCCACCACCTTTTTCATGGCTTTAATTATTATAGCCGGCAAGAAATATTCAAGCCATCCCCCTGTTTAGTGATGTTTTATTTACCCCTAAAGGCTAAAATCTTCATTAAGTGCAGAAGAGTTGTGTTCAATTCAACACATATGGTGAGATCACAGACTAGCTTACTGTACTTTTTTTAGTGTCTCTCCCCTTTCCACACACACACACACACACACACACACACACACACACAGCCCCCCAAGGACTCTGAGTATACAGTACACAATCTCAATCTGGCAATATCACAATTTCACATTACTACAAAGATTACTTTTTTCAAATCTTATTTCTGAATAGTTTTTATTATTATTATTATTATTTTTTGCACAAATCCATCTTCTCATAAGGCCATTCCTACACTGATTAAAGCACAAGTCACTCTTGCTACAAAGGAGTCTTTCTTTGCCGCCAAATGTTTCACTCACATACGTTAAAACTGGCTAAGCTCCTGAATGGCAAAGAGCCTTTTGGTTTCAGAAGCCTGACAAAATGTCTAAGTAGTGAAAAGAACTGGCAAAAGGTTAGATCCTGTTATTTATTGCAATCCATATATCCACAATATCAACAGCCATTACTTGTTTTTTTCTTGGAGTGTGGAGACTTAACTCTGTCATGGAACTGCCTGCTTATGATATTTTCTCAAGTTCGCACTGTAATGTTTTCTAAAGGGAATCAATTAACCAGACATATCGTTCCAGGTATAATCTTTGAGGAAGGAAGTGAGACTGTTTACCTACTGTGTCTTCTGTCAGAAAAGGAATGTTTTCAGCTCATCTGCATTTGGATCAGTGTTTTTATCTTTGGGTATCATCTGGCACTGCTGTCACTGGAGCTGCAAAAACATGGGAGGAGCTAGGATAACTCAAAATTCTGACCCTGCACTTTGCAAGAGAGAGGACAGTTGGGTGTAGCTCTGTTGTGTGTGGTCTCACCTCCAGGAGCTTGGGGCAGGAGGGAACTGGGAATGCCTGTGCCCATCAGCAATAGGTGTCCTGGGAGCACCTGGTCAGAAAAAGGAGGAGGAAGGGAGGGAGAAAGGTCCCTGCTCACCTCTTTCATCGCAGACAGAGACAACTTCTGAGGAAGAGGTGGAATCCTGGGGTCAGGGGGAGGCAGGCCAGGGAAAATGTACTTGGCCTGGGCCTCAACACTCTTCCTTCAGAAAAAGGGGGTTACCATGTGGCTCTGTGGTGGCCCTAAGGTGGGAAGCTGAACTCGGCTTTGTGTCTGATCATCCACTTTATTAGCAGGATCACATACCGTGGTACACAGCCTTTCTTCCGCTCCAGTCCTCAAGAAACCATTCCTGGTAGCAATATGATTCTAAATGGGAGTAGTAAAATGCAAAATAAAGAGGCTAGGCACTACATTTTACAAAGGATGGGAAAGCAAAACTGAGTTTGTATGTGCAACTGTTCCTGTCAATGGACGAACAAGCCTGTGAGAAGGGGCTGGGGCAGCAGAGCCCCCTGGTGTGGCTCTGGCCTCTGAGTCCCCTGACTGTGTGCCTCCTCTCTCCTCTTACATACTGAAGTACCCTGGGAGGGAGGAGAAGCCACCTATAACCTCTTGCTGCTCAGGTATTAAAGCAGGGTTGATGAGGCCTGTGCCTCTGAGCTCCTCTTCAATGCCCCAATGCTATTTTTATTATGTTTCCAGAATTAAATTGAAATAGCATCTTTAACATGCTTTAGTTCTATGGGAAAAGGAAATACAAGAATCATGCAATTAACTATAAAAGTTTAACATCCTGAAACCTGTTTTTACAAACTCTGAATTAAAAAAAGTCAGCAAATCTTAGTCTGCCATCACAAATCACTGTTCTTAACAGTAAATAATGCCAGTGGCTATTTTAAAGATTTCTTAAAATTAACATCAAAAGCAAATGAAGAAACATGTCCATAGTAGGGTTAAACGAATTAGCAAGCTCATAAGTTGTTTCTCTTTATATAGCCTGCTTAAAGCTTTTGAGAGAATTACTACTTATGTTAAATATTTCCTATATTACTTATGTTAAATATATCCTATATTAATTATAAGACAGGAATTGCTTAAAACTATGATCTAGTTTTATTTTTGTTTTTTTTGAGACTGGGTTTCGTTCTGTCACCCAGGTTGGAGTGCAGTGTCCTAAGCACAGCTTACTGTAGCCTAGACCTCCTGGGGCTCAGGTGATCCTCTCACCTCAGCCTCCCAAGTTGCTGGGACTACAGGCATGCACCATCACACTTGGCTAATATTTTAGTATTTTTTTGTAGAGATGGGATTTCACCATGTTGCCCAGGCTTAATTCAAACTGCTGGGCTCAAGGGATCTGACCGCCTCAACCTCCCAAAGTGCTGGGATTACAGGCATGAGCCACCACGCCCGGCCAATAATTTCAGTTTTAAAAAACTTTTCCCATAGGTCTTATTTTGCTCATGCCCACAATATTACTTTTCTTTGGACCATCATTCTCAATTGATAAATGTTGCTCAAGATGCAGATTCCTATGTTAATTCCACCATTAAGCTAGTCAATATTTAAAGGCATTGAACACATGCCCACATGTGTTCCATTTGCCTTTTGTCCATCAGAAAGGTCCACAATAACCCTCTTTCAAACCCAGAGCCGGTCACTTCTGCACATGAATCTAAACAGTGCTTGGTGTAACGGGATCATTCTGACTGCCAAATTTACCTGGCAATCCTATTAAACCCGCCTCATCTGTGAACTCATTGAAGTGACCCACAAGTCCCAATTTCCAGTAGAGATATTAAGCCACCCCCTAGAACTACTCCTATCACCTCCCTGCTGGTGGCAATGGAGGCACTGATGAGCACCCCTTGGATCGGATCTGTCCACCTAGAAGTAACCTGGACTTACTGAGCTTGCTGCTGGCAGTAAGATGTACAACTTCTAAGAATCTTAATGTAAGACTAATTAAAAGAACAGGAAAAGAAATGAAATCTCCCTTCACAACAAAACCTGTTCCCCTTGAGGAGATTCCTTCTCTTGCTGGGGACCTTGGAGGCAGAGCACACCTGATGTGCTTGCGCTGTAGAGACATTAGTCATTGTGCGGCAAAAGGAGTTATTTATAGCTGCTTCGTCTTCATTTCCTAAGTCTAACCACCAGAACCTCTACTTAGTCAGGTAGCGGCCTGCATTTGTTTGCTATCGTTACTGAGACTTGTGGCAAACATGGTTTATATCATTAGGCTTTTTATTGTTTCATTCAGTTTTGGGGGTATGTGTTTATATTCAGATTTAAAATGTGTGCAAGTTGCCTAGAAACCAAAGTGCAGAATTTACAACCTAATGCATGCTAAATTGCAGCTGCTGGAAAATAGCACGTTCCCTCACCTACAGTCTGGGCTGGGCTCATTCCTATCTACCCTGTCATTCAAGTTTGATGGTATCTAGTTTTTCAGGGAGTTTGGTTTAGTTATATCATCACTTTGGGTACAACTGGAAAGAAAGAGTTTTTTTCCATCTTGCTTGATTCCCCCCCCCCCCCCCAAAAACTTAGGTTCTTCTCCTGCATCAGGACAGTATATATAAGTTTTGGTGTGGGGACACAGGCCCAGTGGCCAAGAACTTGCCTGCATGGAGCATGCATGGACAGACGGCTAGATGGAAGGTTTCTCACATTACTGTATTTCCCACACTGAGCACCTTTCATCTAAGGAGCTCCACACCATGTCATACAAGCCTGAAATGCCAACCTTCCCCACCATGGTATCACACTCAGGGTCTCAAGGCAGAATGCTGCTCAAGATGACTGCACATCAGGAAGTGAAGCCAAATAAACCCTTAGGAATGTATTAGCTTGTGCTGAAAGGTATATTACTTAAAGAAGCCCCTTCTACTGTTGGCACAGCTCTTTAGGAATAAGCATGACCCTTCCCCAGGAGCAGCTGAAGGCCGCAGAGAGCCGCTGAAGAGGAACAAATAGTGCTCCAGGGCTTTTCTTTTCAGTTTCGCTAACTGGACCATTTCTACCACTGAAATGCCCTTTCCTAAGTCCTTTAGCCATAAGAAACTGTGCCCAGAACAAAGATTATGTTTTATTTTAAGCCACAAAGTTAGGAGTGGAAAAGAAATGAGAATATCTTATGAGGAAAAATACAAGCTAAACTTCCTGGAAAATACCTGAATTCATCGAGCTTTGGTGCTTGTATACCATAATCTCAGACAATAAAATCCCACCCTCTCTCTTTAACTGAATGTGGTAATACTTTTGTCAACAACTTTTAGGTGCCAAGGAGAAAAATATTTTTCATGTAACTGTACAGCCTATCATTTTCTATCAATGAATACTAATCAGTTTTCTGGGTGAAATAAAGAATGACTTCAGAAAGAATTATTAAAATAAAATGATTAGGGATTGATAAAGGAAACACACTCCCTCTTCAAAAATCAAAATAAAGGTGAAAAGGGATAAAAAAAATATATTATCTTGAAACTTCATAAAACAGCGGTAAAACAAAATCAATTATACTGCTGTGAGGTCTTTTTAGAAAAAAATTTAACAGCCTCTATGGGTTTGCTACAATTTTCATGTCCGCTCTTAGGCCAAAGACAGCTTATACATCTGTGGTGTTCAACTAACTAGCAACTTATGTTCTGAATAAAAAGTACACAGAGAGGTTACCACTTTCTGCAAGTAGCACATTGGAATGCATGACCTGCCACATCGCAGTGAGCATCCATCCCATGACAATACGCCGTCAAAAGATGGCACAGGGGCCACGGATTGCTAAGGCAAGCTTGTGGCCAGGCTGGAAGACTGACAAGATCAAAGGGCTCTGAAAACCCACAGTCTCCTCAGTGCTACTTTAAGCCCTGGTGCCCAGGCAGCCAGCAGCTCTCCCCTCCAGCTCTCAGCTGCACCATGCCTGGCCACCTCTGAAACCAAAAAAAAAAAAAAAAGAAGCAAGGAGAAGAGGAGGAGACAGGGAGGAGGAAGACAAAAAAAAACAAACCCCAACTATTCTGACATTTACTGAAAGGAATGAAATGCTGCTCTTGTTTGTGAACAGCAAGTAAATACATATTTTATGGCAGATATTTGAAGATAATTAAAAAGTAAGGAAACTTTTAAAAGAGATGAAAGATTTTCTCTCACGCCCACCCCCAACTATGATTTTTGTCATTTAAAGGGCAATTACTGTTAGGAATTTGCTTAAAAGTTAGAATTTTTTTTCCAAAAGACAAAGATTTAAAGCAA
The DNA here is from genome assembly GCA_036589455.1 of Ateles fusciceps. NCBI lineage: Eukaryota > Metazoa > Chordata > Mammalia > Primates > Atelidae > Ateles > Ateles fusciceps. The sequence goes on along the minus strand of JAZHEH010002996.1, from coordinate 547,462 downwards.
ATAAGACCTATCAAATAAATTCCATCTTCATGAATTATAACTAAAAGAAATAAAACATGTTATTTTCATGCTTTCAAATATGAAATGTTTTAAAATATCCTGAGAAATCAGTGGTAAAATCTTAAGAAAGCAGGAAAGGTCAGTGGAAGATTCCAACTGTCCTCAAGCTTAGGCTTTAGGTAAAATGGGATCACACAAGATCATATGCACATCCTCATGAAGGAAACTTTAAACAGGACAAAAATTCTTAAACTCATCTTATTCACTACACAGCAAAAATCCAGGGAGATTCAAAACACAAATATTTGCATAATCTTTTCTATTCAAGAAAACTCAGTGTGATCACGATCATGGAAACCTCTCCCGGGGTCTACAATCGCCACCCTCAGATCTATTTTCTGGGAAAAGCATCTGAAAGCATGTGGTAGGAGGCAAGTCTGTTAGAACTGAGTGAATGATGGGGGACAGATGCCTGCTTTTACTGACAAGTAAGGCCACGCAGCAATTGCTTTCAAAAATATTATCTGAAGTTTGTGTGAAAGGGATTTATTTTAAAAAAACAGCAAATCACTAATACAAGGGAAATTCCTTAGAGACTTCCTACCCACTTTAGACACCTTTATGTAGATCTTTCAAGATGTCCCAACTGGGCCTGAACTTCATTGAGTCAAACTGTTAGGTCTGGCTGCTGACTGCTCCTACAAGATACATCACAGGAACAGACTTTCCCAACATGCCAACAATTCATGTCCAAGTTCAGGAGAAAACTGGTATGTCATCAAGGTAGAAATGGTTTTCTTTCACATATTAAATGAAATGCTGGGTGTACTGGATGTCTTCCCACTTCTCTCCCAGGTTCATAACAAAACCAGAACCCTATCAATCAATCCAATGCAGCATCAGAGGAAATCCCAGCAAGGCCCGCTTCTCAAGCTCCTCTTCTGAGAGATCTGTCTCATCAAACCAGATCTGCTTTATCTCACTGTGCCTCATGTTGAGTCAGAGACTGTCGCTGATCAGAATTGAGAGCAAACTTGTTCCAACCTTTCCCCATTAAAAGCACAAGGGTATTTACATCTTCCAAACAAGTACCTTCAACTCACATAAAAACTGACGAGCCCAAATGAGGGCTTGCAGGCCACTGTATGTGATTCAAGGGAAAAATTATTAATATCCAAGTAGAGTTTCAAGATTATCTCACCTTTCAAATTGTTTCAACCTCGGCCCTCATGCCATTTCCTGTCCCATTTATAATTCTCAAATTATAATGAGCACAGTCTCAAATCCTCCCATCTAAATGACCTGTATTGACACTCAATTCGCATTTACCAATTTGGTAGATTCTTTGGTATCTCCTAATACTATTCTATCAAATCCACCTATGTTGCAAGGAAGGAGAAACGTTTTACTGGGTGTCTGGGTCATTTTCCCTTGTCAAGGATCTCCTTTATGAAGACATCTGTCCAAGTTACTACACAAAAGTACAATAAAAATAAAGTGGAAGCAATCACTACCTATGTCTTGGCTTCAGGCAAGAAATAAGAATATTATGTTTCAGATATAACTGAAAATTCCCTTGTTTTCAAATAGGTACCGTGGAATAAAGCAACATCAATGTCAGGACTGATAACCAAACTTCTAATAAAAGAAAAGGTAGAAACGTGTCTTCAGTATGTCATTTAGAAAGCAATTTTCTCAATGGCCTCACAGAACTAACAGCTGACAGCAGAGCAAGGACAGAGAACAATATATATAAGATTTTTAAATCCCCACTGGGTTAGTCAAATAATATAATTCGGTATGGTAAGTTTCTTTTCACAGCATCCCCAAATTTAACTGCTCACAAATGGGATTTGGGGTACTTAGCTTTTGAATGTACAGTGTGATTTCTGCTACTTCTGTATGTAGAATCCTCATGGATTTCATGCTCTACTCTTGTGTCTGTCATGTTACAGAATAAAGTAAATATAAAACACTGTATTGTGATTTGCTGAACCCTGCCAAAGACTGAATTCAGAGAGATTTTTAAATGTCAAAAATTTCCCATGTGGCCTTTTTGATGAAAAGTATATTAAGCAGAATAAATTTATTATTAATTATAGTGTCATAAAATTAACCTACTATTTCATTTTTTAGGAAGGAGAAAACTTCAGTTATGGAACTATATCTTCAGTGAACCTTTCTAAACATGAAGTCTTACACTGACTGAGACAGAACCACATTACACATGAGCCTATCAATTCTACTGGCTTATATCACCTATCAAAGAACAGTAGAGAAACACAACAGGGAGGGAGGAGAGGGAAACCCAATGAGTACATTTTGCTGAAAGGAAGGAATCACCAAGTGATTTTAGGGTTTTAGGAGGTAAGAGAGGAGAATGAAGAACAGGCCAGGCACAAGGCACCTGAATGAACAGGTGGAGGAGACATTAGCACCAGAAAGAGAAACAAAGGTACAGGAGAAAACGGCGTGGAACAAAAGAAGAGGTAAAATGAGGACACAGCAGGCTTACATCTGTTTGGCCAACTCTAGACTCCATGGACTAGTGCTAAGGAACCGTCTCCGAGATTAACAGCACACAGCAGAGGAGCTATTCTTAGCTGGCCATGCTGGCTGAAGCTGCACCTTCCCCCAACCATGTCAGGTGTGCCGCCAACTGCACTGTTTCCAACTGCAATCTCCCTGGACAATACGTGGCTATCCCAAAAACAGCCATTCTAAAATGAACTCTAGTGTTCTACCACTTGGCACGGTATTGGAAAAATCCTTCTCCCCATTACACACACCCGCATGTGCACGTACCCATGCACACAGCCCTGGTCAGAAAGACCTCCGGGGCTCTATCAGGGCTGCACACCCTGTAACATCACTGATAAGGCTATTTTGTCATAAAACAAAAGCACAGAAGCGGGTGGGAACAACTACAAACCACCCTCCCCCTCATTAGTCATGTATTTACCTACTGATTTGGGCGCCGCTTATTTATTCCTAAGTAACACCTATTATTTACTAGCTATGAAACAGACTCTGTTGCAGGTGAAATATGCCAAAGTGAGGTCTTGTGCCTAGAGCAAAGAGTAGCCCGGGAGAACATCAGCTCCTCAGGAGAAACATTCTCTGACTAGTCCAATGGACACCCAAGGTGAGGGACCCTCTGGTAGTGAACATCACCGTCTTTCACTGTTTGGTTCACCACAAGACGGAGGAGAACATTTCCAGATTTCACCCTCTGGCTTTTATTTCAGTAACACCTTTGAATGGCAGAATTTACTTAACAGATAACATATCTGAAAGGTTCACTTGAAAACCAGTGCTGCAGTATCCGCTTCATTTTCCTGGGGGGGTTGACAGGCTTTCTGATGGGCCGCTCGAGGTCTGACAGTCTGTTTGGCCCAGAACAGCTCCGCCGCACCTATGAACACCTGGCTGGCTACAGCACTCAGGCCAGGAGGCCTACCTACCAATCCAGGTTGGGGGCAACCTGAAAAGGAAGGGCCAGAAGCAGCTGGCCTCCGCTAGCCAGGTGCAGTGGGGGTTTTCTCAGACACATGACAAAGTATGTTTCCAGGCCCACTCGGAGTCCTGCTAGAGGGTTTCAGGGCCCGGGTTAGTCCTTTCCTGAGACATGTACCTTCTGATCATGCTCCTTTCTATGTTATAGTTAATGTAACAGGATGAGAGAAACCACAAAGTACAAAAAGCTACAAGACACTGATCAACTTATTCATGCCCCTGTAAGCACTGGAAAATGCTGTCTTTAGCAGAAACACATGTAATCAAAAGAAGAGGCGGGGGCTCTGGAACATCAAAGCCCCTCAGTTGTGGCACATGGTCCATAAACAGGATAATCCTCCAGATATCTGGGACAAGTCAAAAGACAAGAGGAGCAAACTATTCACTTGTTTGAACTGGGATACATATCCAAAAGGGAGCATGAAATGACATGACCCAGCAGCCGCTTAGGGAGCTTATATTTTAATTCCCCCCCTGCCCGGAGAGTTGGGCCTGAACAGGATTTAAGGTGCACAGCAATTCATCAGTTACATGTGGAGTGAAATCCAACAGCTCTCTTTGATCTGCGAAAGTGTGCGTTTCTGACTTCACACCCTACCAGCTGGCCACTGCCAGGGCACTGGCAGAGAGCACAGCTCTTGTGCTTTGATAGATGGCGATGTTTCAATTAGGTATCAGTTTCTATTAAAAAATGCTGAGGGACTTAGCTTCTAATCACACAAAAATGAAGACCTAGATGACATCATGTTCTGGCATTCTGGGTACTTGTGAAGAATGCCCCCCCGAGAACAAGTTCTGTGATCGGATGTTTAGGAAAGAAGAGAGACTACGTCACTTTCATGACATTCTTTTTAAATTAATACAGTAGATATGTGAAGAACAAAGGCAGACGGATGCATTGAATTCATTTTACCGCATACTGGTAAATGCAGAGAAATCTATTAAGTGCCAAAATAATTAACACTCTTCGCTCACACATATTCGTATTTAACACTTTGTGCTGCTAACACCACCAGAGCTCATGTCATGTGGGGGTGCATGTGACTGCACACCCAAGGTACAACTGCACACTGTGAACACCACACTTTCCACTAGCATGGGATCAAGCCTAGCTCAGAAGAGTCGGAAAAGCCAGCCAGGCCAGACAACATAGTGGAAATAGTAGAGAGGAGACAGAGTATCAGTTATACTTCTTTCAGGATCTGATTATGCTACTCTGAAGTGAGGACTATTTGCATTTTAATAAAAGCCAGAAAGCAGGAGACAGCTGTGTAACTGCATATTTCTTAGAAATAAGTTGAGAGTATCCATTTCAGTGTAACCTGTAAAGTAGGGGCAGAAATTGCCCCATGGTTAACTGCTGAACCTTGAAGCTCATCTTCCATAATTTCCATATCGTGCCTGCAAACTAAACATACACGTCATGATGGGGGAGTTGGCAGTATCCCCTCATATCTTGAAATGGATGCCAGTTTGATTCATGTTCAGAGAGGAAGAAGAGATGCAGGATGGCTGCTGCCAGTTTTTACATCACTGGTCACATGCAGAAAGCCAAAGGTAAAGGAAGAATGCACAAACCTTTCTCTCACAATCCCACCACAACCCATGCATGAGGCTCAGACACTGCTCTGCACTTAGAGCTACTTACTCCAGTACACAGGAGATGGTGATCAAATGGAATGAGTTAAGGCATACACGTCCCCAGGACTACAGCTGCAGTTAAATGCTGAATTCCAGTATTCATGGTCAATCAAGTTACTTTTTATGAAATGTACGTAACAGACCTTTCCAAAAAAGCAGAATTTCAAAATAACTGAATTCAATTAATTTTTTAAAAAGTAGCCTGCCTGAAACCACCTTTGAAGTCACAAAGTCACAAATATAAAACATACTCCCATTCTTATTCAATTATTATTTTCCCTAAAAGACAAACATCAAAATATTAAGAGTAAGTAGCTTGCTGGGTGACTGGATTACTGGTAATTTTGAAATTTCTTCTTTATACCTTCCCATATTTTCGGAATTTTATTTAACCGACAGTATCAGTTTGATGATAAGGGGAAAAAAAGTTAAATTTCTTGTCTTGAGTTGGTTTAAAACAAGCAACTAAACATGCTGAACTGAAATAAAACTACAGGAAAGGTAACCCACCAGAAAACAAAGTTTAGTTACTTTATGCAGAGACCAGAAACATACCACAGCTGCAACGGTCAACTCCACACTCAAATCCAGATTTCTACAACTTGAGGAACACGAACCGGACTCCCAGGGGGCCTCCCCACTTAGGAGTGGTAGGCACCCTATCAGCAATGCCACCCCGTCTCCCAGGACTAGCACAATGAAAGAGAGGCCAGACTGGCACCTGGATTTTATCAAGGGATTCTCAAAGGTGTAAGCAAAGGCTTTTATAGTGGAAACTCAAAGTTTCATATTAACAGTACACTTGGTTATTATAAATTAAAACAAATTTCAACCTCCTTCCCTTGAGTAACTCTCCTTTTCAAATCCTCACCATGTCCCTGATAAGCTGCAGAAAGTGCTTACAAAACACTGAAATGCCCAAAATATCAATAACAAATGAAAGAAGGACAACAAATATTAGGAAACCTACAAACTCCAATCAGGGCTGAAACAGGAGCTGGTAAAACACGGCATGTCTCAAATTTCAGGGGTGAAGGAGTGACTAGCATGGCACTGAATGGATGGCCAGTGTGAGAGCCCAGGAGGGTCACATGCAATACATAAAAAGGAATGGCACTTACACTTGAGGGTCTCAAGTTACTTTACCCTGCTGAGAAAACACAGGCTTTGGAAGGGGCCACACAAGTTTACAGGGCATGGCTCCTCATCAGTAACACACACAGATAAAAGGACAAAAGCCAGGAAGATTCAGACTGGTAAAATGATTCAATGTGTACATCTACACGGTGCCCATAAGGAATTTGATAATGTCCGCCTGAGGCCTGCCAGCCTGATTGCCTCTCACCCTCATTTCTTCTCAGAAACGTGTGGCTGGTCTTTGGCACTCCCCGTTTCCCACTGAGACAGTGGACAGTGACAGATTTCATGTTGGTAACGGCAGCAAGTACAGAGGACCACATCATAGGGAGTCCCAGGCAAGCCTCTGAGAGAATTAGTTTTCAGCAAATGAGGACAGCTCAATGCCATGCAGCACCTGTCCACACAGCTACCTGGAAGCTCTGCCCTACCTGCATCCCTCACCAGCTGGCACGGCCTTCTAGACACACTAGGCTAGTATCTCAGTAATGTGGACCAAAACCCTGTGGACATCTGGGGCCAATGGGTCTCACAGAATTCTTGGATAACCTAATACAGATAATATACACAATTGAGCAGGGAAATTCTAATACGATGTCCTATCTATAATAGAAAGGAGAATTAAAGGAAAAGCAAGTTATAATGCATTCATATGGATGTCAATATTTACAAGCTGATGCCTGAGTACCCTATTAAATACAACGGTGAAGCAATGGGCTGCCTGGAGAATCCCCACAAATACACAGCTGTTAATGCAAACTGAAGAGGCTGTGACAGGTGGTCACTCAAACACCACAAATAAATTCCCACTGCAGACGAGTGTTTCTGAAACAGCAAGCAATTCTTGGAAAAATTCAACAAAACACAATCTTCCCAGATTTACCTGGCAGACTCATTCCCAGAAACCTGAGTCAATATTAAAACTGTGCACATAAAAGAGGTTCTAAGTCCAAATATCAGACACCAGTTTTTCACCTGTACAGCTCTCCAGCTGGCACCTGAAGACTGTATGGGCAGTGGCGTAATTCTCCACTCTGCTAGAATGCACTGTGCATCACAGGCATAGTGTGCCTGGGCTCCACCTAATAATGGCCAAAGCACCCTAATCACTGTGCCACCCACATCACTCCCACGAGGGTGATTCTGCCCTGTGAGAACTGTTCCTTTATAACAAACTGCCACCACATGACAAAGTGCCTCTGGAGGCCAAAATAATTCGTGTCTAGTTGAGGTTGTTTATTCGGATATCAGACCCTAAGAAAATCATCTCTGCCACTATTTTCCTCTCATGAACTTCTGGCACTGGGCACTTGGGTGCCAGGTCTTAACTGGAATGCCTCTCATCTTTTTCTCTTGAAAGACTGCATGCCCCGCTTTAGAATATTTGGACAGCACAAATTCGAAAGATAAACAGGCCTGCAATGAGTATTCTGAGGCTCATGATTCTGCTGAGACCCAAAGAGTAGTCATGAAGAGGGTTATTTCACCAGAATGCTGTGTCATGACTAGCAATATGACTTATTTAGAAAAATAGGTTCAGTTGTTTTGCTCAATGTCAAAATTAAACATACCTGCAAATTCTAGAATAAGCAAAAATAATGAGAAGCTTTAGTCACTTGGACTTGAAAACGTAGTAATCCCTGCCCCGTCAAATAATGTGATAAAGTCTTTCTGCACAACTTTTGCAAGGCATTTGGAGATAGCCTAGATTCATACAAATACTGCTAGTTGCATTTTTAATAAAGAATCCTTAAAAGCTACCCAATTCTAACAACTAAAAACTTCACTATTTAATTATTTAAAGCACCCAAAACATGGCTCTACAGGCACATGTGTCTTTTCTATATTAAAACAATGTATATAATTAGAAATACAAACTGACAAACATTGGTTTGAGTAACACAACTAAAAAAGGAATTCAAGATACCAAAAACATCATTTCTCAAAGTAGACTTAATTTACACAATATCACATACACACATCAATCCATACTTTGTATCAAGTCCATAAGAAAGAACATAATTAAATGGAATGTAGTTAACTGTTGCATGCATGACTGGTGGTAGAACCTAGAGACTAGGGGAGGATAGGCATTGAAGACTACAAGTTTATTTATTTTATTATTTTATTTTACTTTATTGTTTTTTGAGACAGGGTCTTGCTCTGGCTCTGTCACCCACACTGGAGTGTAGTGGTGTGGTCACAGCTCACTGCAGCCTTGAACTCCAGGCTCAAGTGATCCTCCCACGTCAGCCTCCCAAGTAACTGGGACTACAGGAGCATGCTACCATGCCCAGCTAACTTTTGTATTTTTTGTAGAGATGGGGTTTCACCATGTTGCCCAGGCCGGTCTTGAACTCCTAGGCTCAAACAATCCACCCGCCTCAGCCTCCCAAAGTACTGGGATTATAAGTGTGAGCCACCACTCCCAGCCTGCAGTTTTAATTAACATGTGTTAACAATGCTTGAAAAACTGTGAATAGTTCCTAGCTTTCTTTTGTACCTAAGAATATAAAATAAGTCAACGGTTAAGGTTATATTCCTTAAATATACCCCACGGCAAAGATGTGGAGAAACGGGGGTCCTTGTTCATCAATGGCGGGAAGGTAACGAGGTGCCGCCACTTTGGAAAACAATGTAGGTTTCTTAAATCAATCCATTTACTCAGCTGCTCATATAAATTTACTCAATTTATACGCCTCCGAGGTCCTCTACCAAAGAGAGCTGAAAGCACATGTTCATTTAACAACTCATCTGCTCTTACTGCAGCATTCATAACAGCCCTAAACTCAAAACAACCCAAATGTGCATCAACTGGTGAACAGATAGGTAAAATGTGGTGTAACCATAAAATGAAATACTGTCCAGGAATAAAGGGAACACACCGATACACACTGCGACATGCATGAACCTCGAAACATGCTAAGTGAAAGAAAACAAACACGTAAGACCAGGTATTATATGATTCCACTGATATGAAATGTCCAGAAAAACGCAAATCTATAGAAACAAGAACTAGACTACAGGTTGCCTAGGGACGGGGGGTAGGGGGGGTGGGAGGAAATAGGCAGTGATTACTAATGAACGCCAGGGGTTTCTCTGGAATGACGGAAATGTTTTAAAATTAGATTGTGGTGATGGTTGCACAACTTAGCTAATTAACTTAAAATCAGAGAACTGTTTATGGTATGTAAATTACGACTTAAAGCTGTTAAAAACATATATACACACAAAAAGAACCTGTGCTGAAGCCCTGGGTAGGTATGAGGTGTTAAATCTACTTTCAGGTTTTGCTCTTACTTTCTTGACTTCAGAGTAGAAAAGATGACATCAGTCCATTAGCATTATGAGAATGCGGAATTTTGCTATTCAATTTCCTCTTAAAGATAATAAAGGAACATGGGGGGAGGGAGGCATGCAGGGGAGAAAATAAATCTGCTCTTTCCTCATTATGGAGTTCAAACTGGGTCACAGCCCTATTAGGCTTAACCACGAGGAGCTTACTTATTACTGCTTGCTGCCGGCGGGGGCAGTGCTGGGGCCTGGGAACCGGCAGAGTCCAGCAACGATTATGACCACTGCCCTAGGAACACAGGACTTTTAGAATGGGCAAACCCAAGCAAGACACCCAGGCTAAGCACGATAATGGGCACTCTTAACAATTAGGAAATGACATTACAGAAATTCTTACCTTTAGCTCATGTAACCTAAAATTACACAAGTCGCTTACCTCCCAAACTTCAAAGTTTGTTCAAATCACTATCAATTTAATAATTATACAAAATGAAAATACCAATGTGGTAAGCACGCAGTCCAATAACCTAAGACGACCTTTCTTACACCTTCCCTCCCAACTTTTGCCAAGTCCTTACTAAACTCACTGCTTTACTCAGTGGGGTCAGCTCTAGCAGCTAACATATCAGTTCTGCTTTGCAGACTCAACAATCCATGTCTGTCTGACAAGGCAGTGAGCCACATCCAGCATTGTTGCTGTGCACAAGGAAGTAGCAATGGGCCACCTCTGCAGTGGCTGTGGGCTGACAGTATTTGTTAACAGAAGGCTGGAAGAAGTAGGGGACACCAGCATATGTACTGGCCTCTGCTGGGAAAATGGGTCACGGGAGAAGGAAGAGCAAGGACAAGCCAGAATTTCTGGCCACCCAAAGCCATGACACTGAGACCGCCCCAGCCAGAATACCACGACACATGTGCCAGGTGCAGCAGGCGAGCATTGTAGGCCATCTTATACTCCCTGCAGAAAAGCTTTTGAGAATGGTTCTAGCATGAAGACAGACACATATTTAAGTTGATGGAGGTCCCAAATATAATGATTTGATTTTTATAAATTATATGATTATATTAAATTATCACATGTACCCTAAAACTATGTATATCTATTATGCATCAATAACAAATAATATGAAGCCAATAAAAACAGTTCATTGGCCTAAGCGGGGGAAAAAAGGTTTTGAATAGGAAAGCAAAATAATAACAAGTATATAAAATGATAAGCGGGCCAATCTGATAGAAATAGTTGGAATTATTTTCAGCTTAAGTCGACAGGATGAAAATCTAACCTTACGAAAAGTGAAATGCTGTGGAAGAGTAGAGCAAGCAGGAAATCAGAAACATTATATTCATCCCCTTCCACCATCCCCTTGAGTATTTCTTTTATTTTGAGAAGAAAGCAATAAAATTATTCTCCCTCCTCTCAGAGACACTCTGGCAAACAAACCAGCCGAAGGCCTCATGGAACGTGGGGCCACATGCTCAGGCCCAGAGTACAAAACTACCGCCATCTCTTGGGCAGTCAGTACTCACACAGGGGTCACACAAACACCGTGTCTAGGAATGGCTGTGGCCAACGGCCAGTGGCATTTCCCTAGGCCTAGGCGATCCCTCATCACTCTCAAGTCTGATGGGGAAGAACAGCACAGCCTGGGAGAAAACAATGAGAATGTTTCAGAGGCCTCGTGGAGGTGGTGCTGTCAGTGGCTGCTTGCAAGCTTGCCGCTGAACTGCTGCTCTCTGTTGACAGAGGTAAGGCTATTTCAACAAGGACATGACTAAGAAAAAGGATCAGTGGCATTTTTCTCATGATTCATTCCCATCCTATGTTCTCGCTCATTCCCGACTCTCTGCTTAAAATAAACTTCATAAGGAAAAGCAGGGATCAGGTGGGGAAAAGTGGCAACCTGCCCTGGGTGATAGAGCTGGCTGGCCGATCTAACATCTGACATGAAAATTATCTGACATAAAAACATAATTTCTTTCTCCATAAAAAATTCAAGCATGCTCATAATTTACAGGGCATGTGGAGTTTCAATCCTTAGCAATTAGGAAGCTGGTGATGGTCCACTGGGCTTTGTCCAAAGACCCTTTTAACTACTTGGAAATGATGTCTGATTATCAAGTAATGCTATGGTTTACCTATAAAAACTTCTTTTCAAAAATATTGATCCTTGACTACATAAGCAAGGTCTTTCTGAGAAGCCTTTTTAAATCATGCATAACCCATTACTCATAGATGAGACAAACACTGGACCCATTTCTTTAGTGACTAAGTGGGTTCCTGTTAGTAAGTCAGCGCTCAGGGAAACTTATTAACTACCTAGAGCCAATTCCACACAGGCATAATAGTTACTGTAAACTCAGACCTCTGTAGTTGCTGGGAGGCGGAGGTCAGGAGAGAGCTCAACACTTGTTGAAAGCTTTCTGGAATTCTTCAGGTGCTCAGGACACCAGCAAGCATTTTTTTGTGGATAACCTGACTGTTTGTAAATTGAGCTCACAAAGACTGCAACCAAAATCAATAAAACAGCTCCCGTGACTTCAGCTAAAACTCCCTTTGGAGGAGCCAACTGGAAACTTCCAACAGAACCTGAGGCAGTATTTGACTGGGGCAGAGTGGCCCCATGAGGCATCTTCCTGGGTCAGCCTGAGAGGTAGGTGCCCTCTGTACTTGTGGCTGGGACCCATGAGAGAAGTGCCTGGGCCGCTTCCCCAATCTTAACGCTAGGCCCACGTTCGCCACACTGATGTTCCAAACGTGTGTCCTCACAGCCACTCTTCCTGCAACTACATTTCCTGGTCTATCCTATCAGTTTTCAGGGGCACCTTCTGTTCCCGTAATAACAACACAGATAACAAACGACTTTAAGTATGCAAACAGTACTGGAAAAGCCCATCCTTAGTAACGTTAAGAACTACTGTCTGTAAGCCATGATCCAGGGGCAGCTCTGCGTGAGACGTTTTCCGATGAAGTCTGTTTTGCAGATGAGGAAACTGAGACTTAGACAAGTGAATCGGTCCAGCATGAAAAAGCCGGTGAGGGTTGAAGGTGGGATTTCGATCAGTTTGTCTGACCATAAACCCATGTCATTACAGACTGTAGCAGGGATTAAGATCTCGATTTAGCCTAGCCCTAACAGTGCAGGTGATCCACAGCATCAGCTGCAGCCATGACCAAAGTTCTATGGAAAAATAAGTTAATGGAAACCACACATTCTGAAAAAGGGGGGAAATGTGTCCATCCACAGCAGACAAACATAAAAAACTAAATCAGAAAACTTCTTGGGAAGTAAAACACTCAAAAACTAAACTATTTCTACTGAGCTGTTGTTAAAACAGCTGCTTTATTTTTAAGTGATTTCTAATATGACATTAAGATAGACAATAATGAACTGTCTTTAAAAAAAAAACAAAATAAGGATGTATTCCCAAATATGCTGGCAATAGTTTTCCACAGGAAAAACCTCCACTAAGAATACCGTAGAGGCACTTTCTTTTTTATTCGTAATATTCATGTAAATGACATACCTCACCCTCTAGACACCTGGAAGATCGTTCAGAAGAAAAGGAATAACACTTAAGTCCACACACGTTTGTAATACACCTCCCCTCCTTTCTCTGTAACTCTCAAAACAAGTTTGATACAAAAAAAAAGCTAAGACAAAACCTACAACAATCACTTGTGATTACTCTCTCCTCCCCCTCCCATTGAAAAATCTGAACCCAAGAGCAAGAGTACCGTAGCAGTGTCTGATTTCTTCTCTTCTATGACCTCAGACTCCGTCAGGGGTTCCCAAAAAAGTGAGTATGAGGTTAAGCAAATCTAAACAGAAACAGTCCTTCATCTTCTGTTCTAGAGTCAGTTTGCTTGCTCTACCTTCACACTTCGCACTGAGCCTCTCTCTGAGATGGCTCCTGATGACAGTGACTCTTGCATGAAACAGGGCAGTTTTCCGGAAGCCAAGGCGTCGGTCTGACCGTAGTCAAGAGTCAGATGCACACAGTGCTGCAGCTTCAATCCAAGATGGGAAACTGTGGTCACACAGCAGGCCCCAGCCCAAACCTGCCCCTTGCTCGGAAGGCCAAAGGCCAATTAGACTCTGTGCCTGTGCGTGCACACATGTGCGTGCTTGCATGCACACACACCCACACAAGCTACACATGCATGCTGGTACATCACTAATCCTCTGCTGGAAGATACTTCAGCATCATTTAAATTTGTCTTATGATAAATCTGAATCTGATGCTCTGTGATTAGGTAATGCTATTGTTGACCAAGTCATTAAACTAATCTTCAGTAAAGACTCGAGGTTGCCAGGATCCTCAAGGCAGGAGTATCATCTGGTGCCTTTCCCCCAGAGCCTTTCATTTTGCTTAGAGGGAGGAGAGGAAGCTTTCTGCAAGTCTGAATCAGCTCAGTACTTGCCGTTTCTTGCCACCTACCCACTTCAGTATCTGCCAGTTGTGTTAGAGAGAAAATATGTCTTTTTCTCTAAGCCATACTATTCCTACTCACTGTCCTGCCAGCAGCACACAGAGTTCTGGGGCACTAAACCCTTCACAATCCAAGTTCAGCATTAATTTTGTTAATATTGTTTGGGAGAATGAGGGTAGTTTAACCTGGCCTATGAACAAATGGCCAAGTCAGACAGACTGCAGAAAGAAACCCTAAAATTGCAATATATCAAGGTATGAATATGTATAAACATGAAAATCAGCTTCGCATTTTAGAAAACAATACTAACATATACATTTACAAATACCAGCACAGACTGGTGAAAAGGTCATTTGTGAGAGTACCATTACTGCATTTCAAAATAAAATGTCAATTTATCTGCCCAGGCATTTTTTTTTTTTGAGACAAGGTCTCACTCTATTGCCCAGGCTGGAGTGCAGTGGTGCAACCTTGGCTCTACCTCCAAGGCTCAGGCAGTCCTCCCACCCGAACCTCCTGAGTAGCTGGGACCACAGGCATGCAGCACCACGCCGGACTCATTTCTGTATTTTTAGTAGAGACCGGGTGTCGCCATGTTACCAGGTTGGTCTTGGACTCCTGAGTTCAAGCAATCCGCCTGCCTCGGCCTCCCAAAGTGCTGGCACTACAGACGTGAGCCATCATGCCCGGTCCTATGTTTCATTTTTGTTTTTTAATATTTTTATTTGCTTGGTCTGTAACAAGCATCACAAAATGTCAAATAATCTATGCCTTGGAAAACTCACTAATGTAATAGGAAAAACACAATTTCATATCAATCCTTGCAGTGAACCTGCTCTTTGGAATGAGTGAGCTCTCAAAATCTGACTCAGTTTACTCCTAGCCCAAATGGAAAGGTCTTCAATAAGCCAAAAAACAGCCATCCCTTTGGATGTGTGTCTAGTCCCCATAGATGGCCTTTTGGGGTATCATCTTGATACACCAAAAGTATCTGTGTCTCCCCTCAGTATCTGTGCCCCACAATACAATCAAGGCCACCTGGACACTTCTCACCTGGAACCCAAAGTGGTTTTGCCTCCATGCCTCTCTTAGGGAGCTGCCTGGCCAGACAGCTGGAAAAAGCAACAGAAGTGACAGGAAATCCAGGCTCTGGTTCCAGGCCAGCATGCAGGCCTGGGAATCAAAACTTCTCAGGGCCTCTGCATTCTCATATGTAAAACAAGGACCTGAGTTGGAGAAGCTTGTGAGGCCTTTCCCAGCTCTCACAACTCTAGCCTTGGACAGCTTCCCAAATGAAGTGCTCAACTGAAACTTCAGGTGTTCCTCCATGGCAATCCTCTTTCTATTCCTTCTCCTTAGGACCAGCACACACAACCATGGAGGACGTCCAGGGGCTTTCATAACACTCTACTCACTAGCACACTCCTCCAGGTGCCTGGGTTATAATCTTCCGGTTATTTTATACAGCTTCTTGCTGGTGGTGATTTCTCAAGTTGCCTCAACTTTTCAGATCTTTCTGATGGTCTGTGCAGCACCATGGTACCAAGATGAGATTTCCACAGGTCAAAAACACTATGTTCTCTTTAACATTTAGAAACTCAGCATGACCAAGAATCATTTCAGAGGAAGTAATCATTTCACAGAAAACTAGAATGCACTTCTGTCATGAAATACACTGCAACTCTGTTAGCAAAAGGATAACCAGTAGCTAGAACCTTCCTTTAGACATAAAACTGCAGTGTGATGATGCAGGAGATGTACCCAATCTTAAGTGTCTTTTGTTAGCTGGGTATTTGCAAAAGCTCCAACAGCCTTTGAAGGAACTTCAAATCAAAACTGTTTGAACAAAAGAAACAAAATCAGGGACTTATTGCGTATAAAAAAATGATGATAGATTACCTAAAATGGACCTCTGCTAGAATACAAATCTCATCAACAGCCTCAACACCACTTAGGGAGCTTCCAATTTGGAAAAGGAACGAGGACAACTTATTCTACTATAATGGACAAAGTAAAGAGAGTGGCAAATGAATCAATACAGTTGCTCTGAGAAACACAATTACTTTTCTCGAATAAAGCCAAAAGACAGGAATAAAACATACCAACTCACAGAAGTACTGTTGCTATACTTGCTGCTGGCCAAAGGACAGTTACAGGAAGAAATCAAGCCTGATTTTTTTTTAACGTCTATAAATAAATTTAGGAATGTTTCCTGTTTCTCTGTCATGGAGGAGAAAAAAACAAATGGATGGCATTGCTATCCACATGCCATCACGTAGGCAGCCTTCCACTGCCTTTTGTGAAGAGGTACCTTAAGATGCGTTAAGTATTGAGTGAGTACCAGCTGCCTTAGAGAAGTCCCCTCACTAACTTCCACAAGGCTCTGACAAGGCACGTATCTGTCCTTTCACAGGATGACATGCGGTTGGTTGCTCAGTCACTGTGGAGCCAGCCTCAGAAGTCAGGTCTGACCACCTACCTGTGTGCTGCAGCCAAGAAGCAGAGAAAATCTCTCCACGACACCAGCATACTTCTGCAGAAAACAAGCTGCATGTCATCAGACACAATTCCAGAGAGGGTAAGAACAGATCATTTTGAAAGGATAAAAAGAAAGGCACACCTAACAATGCTACAAAGGACAGAGGATTCTGAGTCACAAGAGTTGAGAGAACAAAAGCAGGTTTCTACAACTCCAACTGACACAAGATTCTAGGCTCAGTGACTCATTTCAGAATCTTGGGTGAGACACTCAGACTTCCCATTTACTGAGCCAATACCTTCTGGTCTGTAAAATGGAAGACAAGAGCAGCATTAAGGTATCTAAACACTTTCAAATACTCTCAAGAAATAAAACGTTAAGTATAAAAAAGCACGTATGAACACCCACCAGAGTGGCTAAAGAAAGAAGTCTGACAATACCAGGCGCTAATGAGGAGGCAGAGAAACTAAAAACCTTAAACACCGCTGATGGAAATGTAAATGGTACAGCTACCTTGGAAAACAGCCTAGCAACTTTTTAAAAAGTTAAACATATACCTGCCATACAACTAAGCCATTCAAGGCCTAAGTATCCACCCAAGAGAAATGAAAACATATGTCTAAATAAAGACAGTTACACCCGTGTTCATAGATGCATTATTCATAATAGCCAAAAACTGCAAAAAAAAATTCCAAACATCTAATAACCAGTAAGCAGATCAACAAAATTTAGTCTATCCATACAGGGCAATATTACTTTAAAATAAAAAGGAACTAGTGATACACGCTTCGTCACTGAACCACAAACATTACAATAAATGAAAGAATCAGATCCAAAAGACTGAATGGTATGTAACTCAAATTATATGAAATTTCTAGAAAAGGTAAACTATAAAGCAGAAAGCAGACTAGTACTGCTGGAGTATAGGAGGAAGAAGGAGGATTTACTACAAATGGACGCAAGGAACTTTCTGGGTGATGGAAATGTGCTAAAACTGGATTGTGGTAACAGGCACACAAAGATAAATGTTTCTTAAAACTCAACAAACTGTCTGTGGGGTGAACTTCCCGGCATGTAACATATACACAACATATAACTCAATAAAGTCTTAAGAGACAGACTCAATCACCACCTCCATTTTCTATAGGGACACTCAGAAATCTTTACCTTTGTTATCAGGAGTAAACGTTGAAGGCATAGTCACACGCTACATAAAGACATTTTGGTCAACGATGGGTCACATACACAACACTGGTCCCATAAGAATACAATACTGTATTTGTACTGTCCCCTTTCTATGTTTAGATATGTTTAATACACAAATACTTACCACTGCGTTACAACTGCCTGCAGTATTCAGTACAGTAACATGCTGTACAAATCTGTAGTGTAGGAGCAATAGGCTCTACCATCCAGGTTTGTCTAAGTACACTCTATGATGTTCTCATGATGATGAAATCACATGATGCATTTTCCCATAATTAAGTGATGCATGACTGCATAGCTTCCACACTGAAAACTAAAACTTAGGTATGTGGGATGGTTAGGGAGAAAATAACACACAACTGCTTGTATCTGAAGAGAATTCAGAGGTACATTCTGCTTTTCTCCTGTATTCTTCCTGCCATTCCTGTTTAATGTCTCACGCCCTTCATACCTTTTTCTTCTTGGACACCAAACTAATGGTAGAAAAATGCCACAGAAAATTAATAGCATGAGCTTTGTGACTTGCAATTACAAGTGAGGCCACATAAAATGACTACATTTCTAAGGAAATGCCAGGGTCGGGAGTGGTGGCTTATGCCTATAATCCTAGCACTTCGGGTGGCTGAAGCACAAGGACTCCTTGTGGCCAGTAGTTCAAGACCAGCCCGAACAACACCAAGAGACGCTGTCTCCTTAAAAAAAAAAAAAAAGCTGACATGGTGGTACACACCTGTAGTCCCAGCTACTCAGGAGGCTGAGGCAGGAGGATGACTTGAGTCCAGAGTTTGAGCTTACAGTGAGCCATAATCATGCCATTGCATTTAAGCCTGGGGTGACCGAATGAGACCCTATCTCAAGAAAAAATGGTCATGCTGAATCTGGGGTGCTGGCAACGTGTGGGATGCTATTTGAATGACAACCTAACATTCACAAATCACAAAAGGGATGGGCGCAGTGGCTCACACCTGTAATCCCAGCATTTGGGGAGGCCAAGGTGGGTAGATCACCGGAGATCAGGAGTTCGAGACCAACCTGGTCAACATGGTGAAACCCCGTTTCTACTAAAAATACAAAAATTAGCTGGGCGTGGTGGTGTGTGCCTGTAATTCCAGCTACTTGGGAGGCTGAGGCAGGGAAAATAGCTTGAACCCGGGAGGCGGAGGTTGTAGTGAGCCGAGATCGCACTACTTACTGCACTCCAACCTGGGCAACAGAGTGAGACTCCGTTTCCCGTTTAAAAAAAAAATTCACAGGAGAAGGAAACTCTGAATAACTCTAGAACTTAAAGTTACCATCCCCGATTCTGAAACATTTTATTTTGCCTTAAAATAAAATGTTTTCAGTGGGGGGGGGGGGGACTTAATCTGAGTGAAAGGAAAAAAACGTAGAGTGAGAGTGAAATAGACTGAACCAAGTCCAGAGGTAGCCTAAACTCACTGTGGCACTTTGATTTCACATTTATGAACCAAAGATAAAAGCTCAATTGCCAGAGCTAGGCACACTGGCTCCCACCTGTAGTCCCAGCACTTCGAGAGGCCAAGCTTAACGTCAGGAGTTTGAGACCAGCCTGGCCAACATGGCGAAACTCCGTCTCTACTAAAAATAGAAAAAAAAAATTTTTTTCATAATGAGTATGTGCTCATGAAGACAATCTGGATTTTGAGAATATAAATTATGGTATCCTCAATTATACAGACAAGAGTTGAATGAAATTGAACAAATATTTGTATCCTGCTATCAGCCTGAATTGGGGCCTACAGACAAGGAAAACAGCCCAAAGTGATAACTTCCCTTACAGAGACCCAAACTGCTCCGACACCTACTGCACTTTCCTGCACCTCTGATACAGGTCTGATTCAGTTCTGTCTTCTATCCAATATAGTTTTCTATATCTAACTATAAACTCTTCTATTCTACATAGTTTTCTATATCTAACTATAAACTATTCTATTCATCTCGGTATTCTCTACTCCTGACTCAAGGTTTTGTATATTGTGGATATAAAATAAAATTAGTTAACTGTTTGAATAAGTATAAAATTTAATAAGAAATGTGTTATGCACAGAATAATCAATAGTATTACATTTCTAGCCTTGGGCTTCCAAATCATCTTAATTCACAGGTGTCAGCAGAACTTCTATAATAGGTTCCAGCTTTACTTGCAAAACATGGATGAATTTATTTTTAAAATAGCATATTCAAATAAAGACACTATTTACATAAACATTAATTAAACCCTTGTATGTGCATACAAACCAGGTAAAAGCACTAAAATGGATTCGGCTAATTCAATTACCCAATTTCCCACCATAACTTCCAGCCTCCATGTGTCAAGTGTTGCTTTATCAAAACAAAGACCAGGCATTGCAACTCGAGTCCAGGGTAGCCTCAGGTAAAAATGCATCATACACTCACGTCTTTAGTTTGTGCTATGCTGGTGTGGACTTATTTATCACAGACTGCATTGTAAGTGATCTTTGATATGCTGTGTGTTTTATCTCCCCCATGGCCAGAAATGACATCTCTCATGTCTCTTTGGTATTTTCCAGCAGCCTCTTACGTGGGGCATTGTGTACAATAAATTCAAGAAAACGTACTGGCTGATCAGGTTGACTTAGGTTTTCAGCAATCCTCATTATCTGAAAATGCAGTAATTTTTCTAAGTGTTTCTCTATGCACATATAAACTGAAATCATGTAAACCCAGAGTTCTGAGTGGGGAACTAACATGACAGAGAAGAGTGTGATAAATGGAGATGGAGTTTTCTAGATGAGATACTTCAGAAAGCACCACTTCCTTTAATCCAGCAGTAGTCCTCCATGAGTAGATGCAGAGAGCCTGCCTATCACATGGAATCAGGATAAGGTTACTTACTATCGGGACACAGAAGACTCACTGGGTAGCCATTGTCTACTTCTCACAAACAGAACGTCAACTCAAGTCCATACACTCATAAAATAAAATACTTTTAAGTTTCTTTTTTTTTTTGGAAACAGGGTCTTGTTCTGTCACCCAGGCTGGAAGGCAGTGGCACGATCTAGGCTCACAGTAACATCTGCTTCCTGGGCTCAAGGGACCCTCCCACCTCAGTGCCTGGAGGAGCTGGGACCACAGGCATGTGCCACCATGTCCAGCTAATTTTTTGTACTTTTTTTTTTTTGAGATGGGATCTTGCTATGTTGCCCAGGCTAGTCTTGAACTCCTGGGCTCAAGCCACCCATCCACCTTGGTCTCCCAAAGTGCTGAGATTATAGGCATGAGCCACCACACTCAGATAATTTTTGTATTTTGTAGAGATAAGGTTTTGTCATGTTGCTCAGGCTGTCTAAATTTCAAAGTTCCTAACAAGAAACTTTAAAGGATAACAAGAGAGTAAAATAATACATTTAAAGCAATTCACTTACAATCTTATTTGGCTTCATATCTACTCTGTGAACAAGCAAAAAAAAAAAAAAAAAAAAAGTTTTTCTCATTTTACAGGCAAGGAAAATAAAGCTCAAAAGCCAGGTAACAACTGGGAAAAGTAACCCACAATGAGACACATATTAAACTAAAATTACTGGAATGTATAGAAAAAATCTGGTTGTCCAGGAAAAATGAATAGGTCAATCCATGGGAAAGAAATGAGATCAGTATTAGACTTCATGCAGGATGACAACGAAGTAACAAATTTCTTATAATTTAAAAATATGAACCAAGGATTTCTTGTTTAGCTGACGTGACCTTCGGGTATAAACGGCACAAACTTAAAACATGCAAAAAATCCGGGACTACAGCTGCCCTAAGCTCTTCCTGAGAAATCTACTAGAAAATGAGCTTCAGAATTGACTGAACAGACATTAACCTAAGAGCAGACGATGAACATTAAACATAACCTGCAGAATTAAAACTAAGTAACTTTATAAAGGGTACAGCATAGTATATATACGATGCCTGAATGCTCTGATGTCGCAGACTCAGTCCAATCATCAAGAAGGGAGTTGAGATTAGATGGAAAATACAATCCTCTGGCTGACTGCCTTACCAGTATTTATTTATAGGAAGTAAAAAAAATGGATAATATTTCAAGTCACATGATGGACAATAAAGAGGGGAGGGGGAAGAAAAGGTAAATGACCAATTTATCACTCACAGTAGGGAATCAATACACAAGAACAGAAAAAAAAAGTATTACGTCAAAAGTAACCATTATAACAAAAATAGAAGCCTTCCTAAATACCAAAAAGGACAATATGTTTTTTTAAAAAAATCATAAAACTATGGGGAAAACGTGAAGTCAAAAATATTGATTTTATCAATTAGGATAAATGGACTTAGTTGACCCACTGAGTAAAAGGATTTTCAGAGGAAAACAAAGGTCACGTGACAAACTCAAGGGGCACATGATTAGCCAGTACAGCTGGGACCAGTATCAGGTCTTCAGGAATCCAAGCTCTCTTTATAGAAAAGAGATCACCACCACTCCTTCCCCGCCACAAAAAAACAGGAAACTCTATCAAAGATACTTTGATGAAAACCTCTACCATTAAATAACAAAATAAAAACCTGAATAGTGAAGAAAAAAATTTAATGCAATAGCAAGGTATGAGTTTATGAAATAAATGCCATTTGTGGGATTCACTCATCTAATTCATTCAACCAATACTTATTGAGGCTGCATGTGGCCAGGTCCTTTTCTAAGTATTAGAGATTAAAAGCTTAAGTATGACTCTTCTGTGGGCACAGACCCTGAAACAGAAAGAAATATATATTGGCTAGACTTGATCCACTCTGCTGTGAGCCTCCTCCAACAGAAGATGGATAAAAACAATGGCGGCCTGGGCCCACACAGACATCAGTAGGTGCTACTCAAAAAATGCACCTTAGTAGTGCCATATGAGACCCAAGCACAAAACCGCAGCTCCTTAAAATGCCTACGATGAGAATGACTGCCAAGCCTTCAGTCACAAGAATGAAACTAATACTTCCTATAAAAGTAACTAAAAAGCCACAAAATTTTTCTCTGCCTGCTTCCCTTTTCCAGCCGAACTCTAACCTTTTATATAAAAACGGCTTTTATCTCTCATGTCATAGAAGAGTTGATGGCTGTGGGCATCAAACTTGCTAAAATCGACAGTAGTGTAATTATCAGTACACCTCCAAGTGTTTTCAAAACACACATGGGCTGGGATTTTCCTGAATTAGATATGTATGCTTTATGCTGGTGGTCTAGGATTGTCCATAACCTGCACTAAAGAGTATTTTCAAATCTTGCCCAAAGCATTCTTTTTATGCAATTCTTTGACTTTACGCCTCACCCCTTTCAAAAAGTATTTGATGCACTCTACAACATGCTTATGCCACATTGCTGGTTGTGATACTACTTTACTGGTACATTTATATAAGCTGCTACATGTACAGGATTTAGAACAGTGCTTGACACACGGGAAATGTTAGCTATTATGATATGAATAGTTCCATTCAAAGATTCTTTTTAAAATACATAACTAAGTGCATGAGCGTTAAGTGGATGATGATACTTCAACCTTCCCTGTTAACGCTAGTTAAAAATGGGAAGGAATTTTAGTACACAGAAATCTTGGAACTTTTTTTTAAACTGGAGATTGTT
Organism: Ateles fusciceps; assembly: GCA_036589455.1. Classification (NCBI taxonomy): domain Eukaryota; kingdom Metazoa; phylum Chordata; class Mammalia; order Primates; family Atelidae; genus Ateles; species Ateles fusciceps. Next base: position 524,149 of record JAZHEH010002996.1, on the reverse strand, counting down.
TCTTTTCTTTTCTTTTCTTTTTTTTAAGTTTGGGTCTTGCTCTGTCACCCAGGCTGGTGTGCAGTGGCAGGATTATAGTTCACTATACCCTCTCACTTGTGAACTCAAGTGATCCTACTGCCTTGCCCTACCGAGTAGATGGGACTACAGGGATGTACCATCATACCTCATTTTTATTTTATGTTTTGTAGTGATGGGGTCTCTCTGTGTTGCCCAAGCTGGTCTCAAACTCCTGGCATGATCCTCCCGCCTCAGTCTCCCAAAGTGCTCGGATTACAGGCGTGAGCCACCATGCCCAGCAAAACTGCAGAGTCTTAAAAAAAATAAATCAATGGCTAGGGAAATTTGGAAAAATAAGTAAATGTATGGAACAGATAAAAATTTAACAGTATAAAATTATACGGATCAGATTTTCTTCCTGAGGCTACCAAAAATGCATTTTATCAGCAATTATTTCTTGGTACAGCTTAAAAAAAAAAAGAACAAACAAGGCTAAGACCTTGTGAAACCTCATCTAAAATGAGACCTGGGTACAGAGAATTTAATACATTATGTATTTATTAGGGATTTACAAGGAAAAAGGAGAGACCCACAAATAGGACCAAGAATCTCAAATGAGTTCCCAATATTTCAGCAATAAAATAACGAATTGCATATTAACAGCACTGTAATTACTCTCTTTGTTTGGTTTCTTTGTAATTACTTTTCATAAATTATTCTGCCTCCCCCCATCACTCAAATAAGTTGTCATCCAAAGGCACAATCAGTACAACACAGGATACAAAGCCACTCACAGTTAGGGAGGAAGGGATGAAGGGAGGGAAAATGGGTGGGCTGGTGCTTCAAGAGCTGTGTCTCACAAGAATCAATAAAGCTTTTCTATGGAAATCAAGTATCAATGAAGCTATTGTAAGAGATTACAGCTATATAAATGTAGACTAGTTATGAATTCTCACAGAGCAAGGGCACTCTCAAAAAGAGGCAAGGGCACCAACGCCTGGGAAAGCACTTAACTGCAACATTGCCTCAGTTGCCTAAGAGTGGCTGCCTAAGCCTACTATTTTGCCAAAGGGGGGTACTTCCTACAAAGTGAAGGGACCCTCGGCTCAGCACTCCGTAGGTTCATTCTGTGCCATTTTGCTAAGCTTTGTGTGCTGATGCCTCTGGAGTCAAGCCTACCACAGTCACCATCTGCTGTTCTGAGTACAAGAAAGAGCCAAATAATTTTTATTAGTCTCAATATTCGTTTTCAGAACTAATAAACTGAACATAAAATATACCTTTGTCACAAAAGACAAACACAGCAGTAAAGTACTTTGTTAAATAGTTTGAAATTTGTACCTACCTTTATCATTTTGAATAATTCAATATTAGTACTGTAATAAAAGTATTATCTTACAATATACAAAATCTAAAAGGAACAATAAATGCTTAAAAAATCCACAAACCAAACCGGATTTTACATTCAACTTTTTAAATCTGTGAATTATTCAAACTAAGATTATCATTGATTTCGGTTCAGAGTCAAGTATGCACAAGGAACTAATGAAATAAAAGTAGAGTGAAAATACTCTAGAATTTAGGAATGTAGCGTAACAAGGAAAATAGTTTGGTTTTTTCCCCTTAAAGACTTGGAAAACAGAATTTATCATTTGGCCTCAGTGAAAATGGCCACCAGATACTATAAAGTCCGTATTTTTCACAACCATCCTTCTATATCTTTGTTTCACTGAATATGTGAAGGTAAATTTCAGGGAATTTTCAACAATTTGAATTCTGAGTAGCTCAAGAGTATTGTTTTTTGGGTGCTGGCAGAAAAGAATAATGAAGGTAACCTTGAAGTGCGCTGTTGTTGGAAACCATTTGCACTGTGTTGATCGTGACTAATCCAATCCTAACAGAGGACTCACGATCTCACCCCAGCGGAGACCACTCGCTTGGAAACGCTAATGCCTATAGTAGCCAACCTTACCATGGCTGAATTTTCAATGATTTGCAGGTGAGCCAAAGAATACTTCTGCCATCATCACACACATTTACTGAAGACCTGAAATGAGTGTTGTAAAACTCATTCTCTGCTTACTGTATGTATAGACTAGGAAGGGTGCTTCCTCTGAATCTGAAAATTGAAATTTTCTTCCTCTGAAGGAATCATATCCCAGTCATATATTTTCCTAACGTATATTATTTCATAAAAGACTATTCTATATATTCTAATCCTTAGACTATTGATAAAAATAATTACTAAAACTTTGTATTATTTTACGTGTGTGTGTGTGTGTGTGTGTGTGTGTGTGTGTGTGTGTGTATAAACATTCCTTAATCTGTGATGGCACATAATTTGTATTTATCTTTGAAACACCTAAAAAAGATTAAAAAAAAAATGCGTGTTCCTCTTCCAAAACCAACATCCATTTAGTAAAATCTATTAATTTAAAAACCCACATAAAATTCACTGTTGCAATCACAACTGTTCATCCTGTCCTTTGCGGAGCTGGCTGATCCAATCATTCTAATTGTTCTTTGTTAGTTATTCATATTTCCCGTGTTTTTCTGTTGCAAAATTTATTCAAACTAAATGAAAGGAACTTGAAATCATAAAAAATAAAACAGTATCAGAATGGAAGAAAAAAATACCTGAGGACCAGAGGTAGAAGAGAGGTGAGTTTTGTCATTTTAAATGAAAAACAAAACAATATAAAAGAATTCAGTCATACCAGGAGAAAAAGGGCTAAAGTATGAAACTAAAATAAAATGGAAATAAATGTCACAGAAAATATGAAAAGATGCATGAGAGAGAATGATGCATCTTCGGGGGAGATAAGAAATGAAGCCTGTTAGGATAACACAGAAAGATGGCACAACTCTCTGGTGGGTGGGATGACTGGAAGCAGAAGGCAGGGAAAGGCCAGGAGAGCACTTTGAATCTCTTTATCTGCATGGTACATCTCAGTCCCTAATTTACTTTATTTCACTATTCGTTATTTTAACCCGCAGCTGAGCACAGAGTGAGTTTGTTTTGCTTCCCCTTGAGAGTTCACTGAAAAACTCAACTAGTATTTCAGATTACATCAGACTGTGCCTACCACTCAGCACCTTCCAGATTTTCTTTAAGGGGAAAACAAACATCCCCGGAAGATGCTGTTCTACTGTGCAGCTCCTTGCCCAGCGCCTGTGGTCAGAGTCCAGCCTTTCACTAGAGCACTGTTTTCCTTTCTCGGGGAGGTCAGAAGGTTCTGCTTTCCACACAGCAGGAAAAAGCTGCACCCTCCTGTTGGAGGAAAAATGTTACGACCCCCAGTACAGTTAGTACAGACGACTTAACCAAATTTACTCATCTAGGCGGAATCCTAGAGAGGCCTGCAGGTGTAGACAGACCCTTGGGGTCTGGACGAAGGGCAGTGTGAAGGGGAAGAACGAGAGCAAGGAAACCAAAGGAGACAAAAGCAACTGCAACATTTCAAATGGGCACCTACCAGAAATGACTAAGATTCATTTTATTTTACGCTAACACAAAATGAATAAAATCAGAAAATACCACAGTCTTATTTTAACACAGAAGAAAAATATAGTGGATGCAGGAAAAAAGAGAAATTGAATAATTTGCTTCTACTTGTGACATGGCAGACGTTTAAACAATAACACATTAGACTCAACAGTAAGTGAACTACATAGGCTCCTACTAGTAACAAGTTCAAATCCTAGCAAAAGGTTAACACATGGACCTCAGAATGAATACTCATGATCACAGAATTCAATTTCTATTTCAGAACAAGGGAAAGGCCCTTTGCCTCAGCGAGCTCCAAAAATCTTCTCCTAGGTGTGGCAGAGGCAAAGCAGTGGGCAAAAGGGCTTGGAAGTGCTGTGCAGAGCCAAGAGCAACACTGGAAACACTGACAGTTCACATTCTCTGACATGTCTCTGAAATTTCCTATCTTCTAGCCATTCCTCACCTCCACCCTCAAACCTCATCAGCTTTAAGTTTCAATCCATGAAAGGAAGTTCTGAATGTTGGTTTCAACCTACTCCATTTTCATGTTCTTTTTAAAATTGCTGCCCACATTTTCCAAGGAAAAAAGTCAGAGGTACATCTTCCCCCTAAGTTCTAACACAGGAGCTTGTATCAAGGGGAAATGGTTGGGCAAAGAACTTCACTCTCCTGCAAGGTAAAATAATCAATCCCCCTCTTACTCCCCACCCCCATTCTCAGAAGACCCAGTGGTCAGATCACAGGTGTCACAAATACGGTTACTTCTAGGTTAGATTTTGATAGTGACAACATCTAGTAGTTCACAAAGATAATGGCTTCCCCTTCCTTTCTACAGGACATTGTGCATTTTGATAATCTTATTTTTGGCTGGCCGTGTGCGGTGCCTCACACCTGTAATCCCAGCACTTTGGGAAGCCAAGGCAGGCAGATCACGAAGCCAGACTGAGACTATCCTGGCTAACACGGTGAAAACCCTTCTTTACTAAAAATAGAAAAAACTAGCCAGGCATGGTCCATGTGCCTGTAGTCCCAACTACTCAGGAGGCTGAGGCAGGAGAATCACTTGAACCTGGAGGTGGAGGTGAGCCGAGATCGCACCACTGCACTCCAGCCTGGGCAACAGAGCAAGACTCTGTCTCAAAAAAATAAAAATAAAATAAATAAAATAAAATAACAGCTACGACATACTTTTTAAAAAAATACCAAGTAAGCCATAATTCTTTTCCTTCTTTGGTCATTTTATGATCTTATTCATCACCTCACAACATTAAAAAAAAAAAACACCTAAACCATTAACGTTAAACACAACTTACCACACCATGCTGAGGTATGGTCAGAAAACTCAAGTCTATTCCAAATGACAACTTTTTCGATTATTCTTCAACTGAAGTTACATCTATGACCCTGTGTGGAAAAAACAAAAGGCTGGGGTCCCCTTTTTCACGCACACTGAATGTCTAGCTACGAACAACTGTATTTGCAGGCTGGTTCCTTTTCCAGCTCTCTCAGAAGCTGCCCTCTGGTATCCTGAAGTGCACTCTGCAGTTCTGGGATCACCTTTATTCTGATGCGCTTTGTGCACATTCTCGGACGCTGCAATGCCCATACTAAGGCAACACAGCACAGAAGTTGGCAGCAATGCTATCAGCAAGAATTTGGCTTCAGAATCAAGAGTGATTCATCATACATTCTAGCAGCAGAAAAACAACACACCGCTATTTTAATCCCTTGGTGGTATTAAGAATCAAAAAAACAGTGAGATGTAATTAAGCAAGAGCAAAAAAAAACCCTAACGGCTGTAACATTTGTCAAAAAATTATTCACTTTTAAGAGTTTTCCGCAAGTCACTTAGAAAACAACGGACTACTTACCTTGATATTTATTACAATGACAAATCAAGTTTTAATATAAAATCAGAAGACAAGCAGTTCAAACTTCTGGAAAGTAACATACTGAAATTCTAAACTTAGGCAAACAAATTTTTCATTTGCTTTACAGTAAATAAAATTCCTCCTAGTGTTTTAAAAGCAATCCACTTTTTTTTTCTTCTCTCCATTTCTTAGATGACTCCAGTTTAAAGTCTAGGTGAGTAAACTTAGTACAGCACGGAAACCGAATACTGTGGGCGACTTATTCGAAACACTTTTCATTTTTCAGAAGTACCTCAACACTGAAATAATAAACACTGCTGATCTAAAATAATAATGAAACCCACTTAAGTCCTATTGCTCTGTTTAATGAGCATGAAACAAATCTCCCGGGTTATTCCCCTCTTCATGAGAATATGTAGATGATCATTAAGCTTTATTGACCAGTATTCCCAGAGAATGTCCCCATATATTAAATCTATCATTTATTATAACAAAAACTTTTTAAGTTAAACGTTACCCTATTGTCGTGACCAGGTCCGCGGGCAGACGCGGATTTATCGAGACCTGCACCGAGTACCGTCTCGGGAACCCCTACCTTTGCAAACACCTCTTCCTTCTCCCTGCGTTTCCGTTTTCGGGGTCTCCGGTTCACTTGAATCCATTTCGTGACCTGAGGTTCAAAAATCACAGCATTTCAAACAAGGAAACGGGGTCCCGACGGCCGCACCCCAGCGCGAGAAAGCAGAGACTCCCGCCCTCGCGACCCGGTCTTCCCCGCACCTTGGGAAAGCACCCGCGCCCGCCCGCGGGACTCGCCGGGCGCCTCCGCGCAGGGGCCGCGACCTTCGCCCCGGCCGCTCCCCGCGCCCGAGCGGGAGCCCGGCAAGTCGTCCCCGCGCCCGTACGCCGCAGCCCGGAGCCAGGGCCTCTAGCCAGCCGCGGTCTCGCTCGGCGCCACCGGGGCGCAGGGGCCGCGCCGCCCGCACTCACCTCGGCGCGCACTTGCCGCGCGAGCCCGCACTCCGCCTCGGCGCGGCGCTCCCCTCTGCAGCGGCTGCGGGGAAGGGGACGCAGTCAAGTTTACCGCGGGAGCGGCCCCGGCCTCCCTGCCCCGCGCCCGCCAATTCGCCGTGTCCGCCCAGCACCTCGCCCGCGGCCGGCGAGGACGGAGCAGGGGCGCCGGAGCCCGCGCCCTGCGCCCGCCCGGGGCCCGCATCACCTCAGGCGCGGCGCGGGCGACGGCGCGGGGCCCGGGCGGCGGCGCGAGCGGGCGGGCGAGCGCCGGGCTGGGCGGGGCCTGCCTTAAAGGTATAGCGGCCGCACCGCCTCCCGCAGGTCGCCCACCGCCCCGCCCCGCCCGCCCGTCCGCCGGTCCGCGCCGGCGTTGTATTGTTCTCCCCCGCGAACGGCGTGCTCCCGGGCTCCCGCCGCCCCACGCCCCCGCGCACCTTGCCCCCGCCACCCCTCCCCCGGCTTCGCGCCCCGCGAGCAGCTTCCCATCAGCGAGAGGGGCCCGGGCGGACCGCTGCAGGCTGGAGGGAGCGGAGGTGGGGAAGGAGCCACGCCTGCGGCCAGCCTGACGCGCTTCCCGGGTCGGAAACTGGTCCCGGTGGCTTTCGCGGAGGGAAAGTAACTTTCCTAGTGGAGTTTTCTCCGGGAACGGGTTCTACGCCGTCGAGTAAACGTTTCCCAGTGGCCCCTCGGGGCTCCGGGCGGCGGCAGGTGACTTCCCGGGAGCGAGGCCGGGGCCGCAGAGAAACCCAGCCCCGCGCCCCCGCCCGTGTGAACCCCCAGAGCCACTGGGTAGAATTTAAAAAGGAGGGGTCGATCTGTTTTCATAATTACGGAGAAAGTTTACGCTCAGTTTATAAAAATGTGCAATACCCCCACGATTTTCCTTCACCCGCGGAAGGCCTTCTCATCTGCATTAGCAGTTGCTAGAATCCGCCTGCGGGTGAGGCCGGGCGGGGGCGGAGAGTTGTCCCGGTGCTTGCTGGTCTTGACCATCCCTTTAACTTCATCACATTTCTTTAAAGAAAATGTGTCTTGCCCTTTCATTATTGCTACTCCATCCTTCTTTCAAGATCAAAAGGTTTAGATCAAAGCCAGGATCAAACTCACTACTTTAAATAGCAGCAACTTTGCCATGGAGTATTTTACACAGAGGAGCTTCTTAATGGAGACATCGGAGTGGAAAACTTTATTTATCCCTTCATTCCATATTCATAACTGGACCACTTAAAATTACACGCATGATGCATTTCTGTTTCCTAAAACAAACAACAGGTCTGCTCAAATGAGGGATTCTTACTTTGTTTCCAAGAATACAAAAAAGCTGAAAACTAGAGAGTAATATAAATAGACGTGTTAACCATTTTGTGTCATTATTATAATAGCTAAGTGCTACGAAATGTATGCTCATTTGCTAAAGATTTTTCAATGTGTTATTGTATCTTTTAGTATAGACGGTACGGCCATCACATACAATTTTTTACTGTAAAGGAAATGCATATAAATAGTTAATGGTTTGGAAATCTTGCACATAGGCGGGTAAATAATTATAAATGGTGAAGTGGATTACTCAGAGCTGCTTAATTCTAAATGGAAAGAGAACTCTGAACTATTCAACCTTCTAGGCTGCTAATAACAGTTCCACAATCAATAGAAATCTATCCTGGCAAGCACTTTCTTTTGCCCGCTAGAATTTTTTTCCTTGGGAGTTCACGATCCTAGAAACTCTGATGTGAACCACTCAATATTGATGTACTAAAACCGTGCTCTACTTAAACGGACCTTTCTCTTTGTTGACTCGTCAACAATTTTTCAATTTTTTTGTTTCTTGGAAGAAACAATCCAAAATAAATTCCAATAGTCCAGCAACAGAAATAGATAACTATTGCAAGTTAAATCTTACAGACTTCTACTAAAGCTGTTGTTACAGCTGGGTACTAGTTACTTGAAAAGTTTTTTCCCCTTGCAGTTTTTAACTGGTTGCATTCACATACACACACACGTTAACTCTGTAAATCCCAAATGAACCACTGGAAAGATCTTAGAAACTGAGACCTGGAAACCCTGTCTTGCTCAGCTACTCATAAAGTCTCCTTCTTCCTAGCACGCAGATCATGGAGAACCTAACCGTTTCTGGCATGAGCTGAAACAAAGGAAACAGCCTACCGTCATTCTGCTCTTCTCAGGATTTTGCTGAGTAGAAAGCAAAAGCTGTGATCCATTCTAATTGCCTCGTCTCCTTGTTGTCCTCTTGTCCCCCACTTTCCTCCAATTGCCGTCTCAGAATCCATCCTCCACAGAGAAGCCAGAATGGTATTTCCAAAGGTAACACAAATGATACCACTTTGCTTCACTGAGAATGCTTTTCTGTCTCCTCTTTGCCTGGCTAGCCCACTTATCCTCTAGTTCTGGGTTTAAGCAGCACTTCTGCAGAAAGGTCTTTCCTTACTCCCAAGTCCAAATTGTGTCATGCCACTACTCTTTCTAATAGCATTCTGTTTACTTACTTTAGAGTGATTCTTAGAGCAGTTTTAAGTTTATAGAAAAACTGAGCAGAAAGCAGGGTACCCAGATTTGTACCCCCTCATCAGCTTCCCCATTATTAATATCTTGCATTAGTATATTTATTATCACTGAGGAACCAATATTGATACATTATTATTCACTAAAGTCAAGTTTACATTAGGGCTAACTCTGTGATGTGCAGTTATTATAGCTCTTTTAAAAATGTACTGAAAGTCCCGCTCCAGGAGGAAAGAGATCCTGTCTTTTTTGTTCTAGATTTTTGTTCGGTCCACCAGAAACACTGCCTGGCACATACTAGAAATTCAATAAATATGTTACATAGTGAATGGAAGGATAAAGGAACAAAGGAAGGACACATGAAATTTCAAGGGGGAGAAGTCTTAAAATGAAGATTTTTCTAATTAACTCCTGTTTGTTTTACCACTAAAATGCTTAATTTGTAAAGAGCCTAGAATTTTACATTTTTAAAAAGGGGAGACCATGGGATATTAATTACATTGGCAGGGTAGTTTTATAAAACCACTTAAAAATAAGACAACAACAAAAAAAAAACAGGTTGTGCATGTTGGCTCACACCTGTAATCCCAGCACTTTGGGAGGCCAGGGTAGGAGGATTTCTTGAGCCTAAGAGTTCAACACCAGCCTGGGCAACACAGTGAGATCCCCATCTCTACAAAACACAAGAACAGTAACAAAACAATTAGCCAGGCATGGTGGTGTTAACTTGCGGTACCAGCTACTCAGGAGGTTGAGGTGGGAGGATCACTTGAGCCCAGGAGGGAGAGGCTACAGTGAGCCGTGATGGCACCACGGCACTCCAGCCTGAGCAACAGAGTGAGACCCCGCCTCCAAAAAAAACAGTAAGTAAATAACAATAAAAATTTTGAAAAATTGAAATGAGAAAGGATCCCAATTCCGTAATGTATGAATCACCAAAATTATATTCCAGAATGATGCTACAGGCTGAATTTAATCTAGAATGAAAGACTTACATATTGCATGATTTGAAAAAATACTTTATTGTGTTCAATCCAACCTGAAAACATTTCTCCTATTTTCTAACTCAATCTCCCCTTCTTCATGGGCTGATACCAAAGAAGGTAGGGTCGAGAGAAACTGGAAGACTGCCTTTTTAAAAACTGGAATTCTACTGTAGGAAATGTGTATTCTAATTACCGTCTTTGAGAATGTAGTAAACACACTTTAAAGCTGTCCTTTAAAAACAGATGTTTTCTATCTGAACTGTAGCTTTAAAAATGCCTCATATGCATGTTTTGAAAGAAAGTTACTCTAAGAAACATTTTTGTCAAAGCAGTTCATAATAGCTGAAGACAATGTCCAAGGCTGAGGAAAATGCCATTGCTTTAAAATTATTTAACCTCATGACTGATTGGAGATTACTTTTAGAGGGAAAGCCTTTTTCAGTTTTCTTCCTTTTCTTAGACAAAGAGGAAATTACTCCTATCACTGGAAACATACAGTGATACCAGCTTCACATTGTTAGGGGTGTGTTTTCTCTTCCTGCTTCTACTTCATGGAGGAGCCACCCTTCCTAGGCACCAGGAGAGCCACAGGGCAAGCAAAGGGGCTCTTCAGTGGTCCCAAACAGCCACAGATGGCAAATTACATTCCCTGAGGCACAGCGGAGGGAAAACCATCTACTGAAAGAAACCGAAAGATCCTTGAATACCAAACAAGGTTGAGAGTTCCAGAAGCTTCCACTGGTTTCAGAAGTGCTCTATTGCCAACGTACATTCAGGGTGAATTTAAAAGTAGGAATCTACACAGGTCTAGAAATAAAATCAAGGTTTTGATTAAGTTTCTAAAATAACAAATAGGTATTAGGAGCAAAGTTATCAAATAGTTATGTCTTTAAATTTGGTCTATTATTTTTTGTTTGTTTATTCTTATTTTTTGAGACAGAGTCTCGTTCTTGTCACTCAGGCTGGCATGCAATGGGGCAGTCTCAGCTCACTGCAACCTCTGCCTACTGGGTACAAATGATTCTCTTGCCTCAGCCTCCCAAGTAGCTGGGATTGCAGGCGCCTACTACCACACCCAGCTAATTTTTGTATTTTTAGTAGAGACAGGGTTTCACCATGTTGGCCAGGCTGGTCTTGAACTCCTGACCTCACGTAATCCACCCGCCTTGGCCTCCCAAAGTGCTGGGATTACAGGTGTGAGCCATTGCACCCGGCCATCTATTATTTTTAAATGTAACATCTTTTATGTTACATATTTTTGGATCCAAAATATGTAACATAAAAGATGTCACATAAAAAAAAATGTTTAGAGGGTTGTTTATTCCATTAGATAGTAATTTTCTGGGAGGAGCTTCAGGACAGTCTTCTCCTTGGTAACAGCATCAGAAATAGTTGGACTTGGTCAGCTGGTTTGTTTTTACCTCTTACGTGTATTTGCTCATTTTGTCTCTGTATTAAACACCTAGTTGTTTTTTTTGTTGTTGTTGTTTTGTTTTTGAGGAGGAGGACTTGCCAAGTAGACCTCTTAGTGGAAATCCTTGTAAAACATAATTTTCAAAAAAGGAAGTCAGTCTCATGTTTGGCGTAGTAGATGGCTGAGGCTATGGCTCCATAGTAAATCAGCTAACAGACCTTCTTCTCTCAGTAACCATAACCGGAGCTCACTGCTGCTAAAAACATTTACAGAGATCAACTGAGGGAACATTTACAATGCTTCATTTCTTGACCCCTTCTGAGATCTGACAAAGGCTAATGGTACTATCAGCTCCTTAGAAAAAAATACACCTATAGCATGCAAGTGTGTGTACACACACACACACACACACACACACACACACACCCCAATTGTCAGGAGGTTCTCAGATTCTTCTGTACCCTAACTGCTAGTCTGGATACTCTAAAATCCATTCTTGGAATAAGACAGACCACTTTAAAGCTGGCCCTGGACTTGGTCTTCTGGGTACTCTGTGAAAGTCCTGTTATCGCATTAAGTTCTGGTAAGAAGCCATCAACCTTTATTGAGGTGCATTATAAGAAACAGCTCCATAAAATCCATCAGTGTTTACCGGAAGGATGGATTCAGAGGGCTGTTTATTCCATTAGATAGTGATTTTCTGTGACGAGCCACAGGACAGTCTTCTTCCTGGTATCAGCATCAGGAATAGTCGGACTTAGGCAGCTCATTTGTTTTTACCTCTTGAATGTATCCCTTTTCCCTCGCCTAGAAAGCCTGGAGCTCTGTGACCTTATTTAACTAGGCATAGGAACTTCCGGGTATGCATATTGTATGCTAATTTAATTCCTGGCCCCATCCTTTTTTGCTACCATTATTTTCAAATTGCTTCATTTTTTAAAAATTTTATTTCTATCATGTTATATTTATCTGCTTTGGAAGCTGCTTTCAATCCATTCTGGACAGAGAAGAGGATTAATCAATAAAGTATTCTGGGTTTTATTTTTCTCTTTAATTTCCTTTTTCTCTTTGGATGGGAGAAGGGAAGATCTGGGGAAATCTTATGTTGCTAATATTTATCTCCATTAACAACATTTAAAAGTAAAGTATAGAAATAGGCTGGGCATGGTGGCTCATGCCTGTAATCCCAGCACTTTGGGAGGCTGAGGCAGGTGGATCACGAGGTCAGGAGTTAGAAACCAGCCTGGGTAACATAGTGAAACCCTGTCACACTAAAAAATGCAAAAATGAGCCAGGCGTGGTGGCACACGCCTGTAATCCCAGCTACTGGGGAGGCTGAGGCAGGAGAATCACTGGAACCTGGGAGGAAGAGGTTGCAGTGAGCCGAGATCATGCTTCTGCACTCCAGCCTGGGTGACAGAGTGAGACTCTGTCTCAGAAAAAAAAAAAGAAAGAAGTTAAGGTTGTATTGCCTTAACTTGTAACTCCACTTATAAAATTCAAGGAAAAGAACTGTCAAAAAAATAAATAAACATAATACTATGCAGACATCATACTATCCAAACATAATATCATACAGGACTATTATACAAAGGCTAACCAATCAAATATTTTATCTCTTGGTATCAAAACCAGAAGAAAGGGGCTGAGATTGTGGGAAGAATAATATCAATTGGACATATGGACAGATCATTCACATATTAAATGCCTACTGCCAAACAGAGCACTGGATTTTGTGAACGCAAAGATGACTAAGACACTGTCCCTCTCCTCAGGAAATTCCTATTACAAGGCAGTAATACAGCAAGGTATAAGGAGCACACAGCCGGCTTGCCTAGTAGCTGTGTGGCCCTTCTAAGCCTCCTTCCTCATAGAGTTCTCATCAAATGACATGTAATCTGCTTAGAACAGGAAGCAATTGTTATTTATCAACTTCTAAATGACTAGAATTAAGCAGCAATACAGCATTACTAGAAGCTAGGGGAAAATGACTTCAAGACCAAAAAAAGTACTGAAGCACCCCCTACCAGAGCCCACAGGACCTTAAACTGGGAGGGAGATTAAGAGTGGCAGTTTCCTACAGAACTGAAGGGTTTACAACGTGCTTCCACGTTCAGACCGTTCTGCTCGTTTCTCACACAGTCCCATCTTAAAGATGGAAAAACTGAATCTCAGGGGATTTCACATCGATTGGCCCCTAGGTCTCCTGGTTGGAAATGCAGTACTCCTTCTACTCCAGCATGAGTGCTTAGGTAACACCTAGTGTGACTGTCTCACTTTAACATATTTGTTCATTAAATGGGCTTGATCAATCCCAGATGAAAACACAGGCTGCAAAATATAATCCCATGCCATAAAAGTCTACTGAAAATACATTCTAAAAAGTGGATATTATTATATTCCCTTCAGTGCCTGTTATAACTGGAATTCTTTTTTTTTTTAATTAATTAATTTATTTTTTCTTTAAAGACAGGGTTTCACCATGTTGGTCAGGCTGGTCGTGAACTCCCGACCTCAGGTGATCCGCCCGCCTTGGCCTCCCAGAGTGCTGGGATTACAGGCGTGAGCCACCGCGCCCGGCCGTAACTGGAATTCTTTACGGGGCTTGATACTCATGGACGTTATAACCTTAAACAGTTTTCAGCTGTGCGTGGTGGCTCATGTCTGTAATGCTCGTGCTTTGGGAGGCTGAGGTGGGAGGATCACACCAGCCTGGGCAACATAGTGAGATCCCATCTCTACAAAAAATGAAAATAAAAAATTAGCTGGACACAGTAGCGTGTGCCTCTAGTTCCACGTACTCAGGAGGCTGAGGCAGAAGGATTGCTTGTGCCCTGGAGTTTGAGGCTGCAGTGAGCTACTGTTGTGCCACTGCATTCTAGCCTGGGAGACAGAGCAAGACCCTGTCTCAAAAAAAAAAAAAAAAAAAAAAAAAAGTTTTCACAGGTGAAACATAAAATGATATAGGGGTAGCTTTAGATTTGTGGTTCCTACCCTCGTACCCTCGATAGCTTATTAGTCACCAGAAAGTGTTTTACAAATCCCAATGCCCAGCTGACCACTCTGAGAGTGGCACCCAGTCATCAGTCATTTTTAAAGCCCCTCCAGCCCTCAGGATTCCAATGTGCAGGCAGCATTGAGAACCACTGCCTTAGGTAATTTTAATGATGCCCCATCTCAAATAGGTTACTATGAAAAACTTCCAGATGCTTGGGAGATATCTAAATTTCAAAGTCAATGCCACGGATGACAGCCACTCACTGTGCTCTATCACAGTAAGTCCCATTTGGCAGATGGCAGACACAATGCTGGGCAGAACGGGATGTTGGGCCAAACCAGGAGTCACTTCCTGTAGCTTACAATGAGGGATAAAATTCTGGGCAAGATCAGTCAAGCACACACACAGAAACAACTAAAAAGAAGGGGAAGATTTCAACATTCTACCCAGAAGGGAGGCAACAGTGGGTAGATACCTTTTTTTTTTTTCCTAAAGCTAATACAATTCTGGGTCCTTAGCAAAAAGTACATACATTCTTATCTTTAGGAACGCAATCTTAGTGCTGACCTGCAATACTGTAAACATGAAGGTGGTATTTCCAGCTCATCACCAGCAGATGATGTTCTAATTATGCTAATGGCTGCCATCCATTCCCTTGAAATGAACATTTGCATTGGAAGCTTGCTGGCTAGACTTGGGGGATAGTGTGGAAAAGACCCTCTGCTGTGTGCAAAAGGTATTGTTCCATTCAGGAAGCAACCCATGCTGACCTCCTTGAGTCTTCAAGCATTATGCTCTAACCACATGGGTTCCATTGTTTAGAAAACACACACACACACACACACACACACACACACACACACATACATTGATGTTATAGGAAAATCATTCTGGCAAAATGCCTTACAAAAGGTATTAGTTACTATTGAAAAACACCAAAAATATCCTATGTTGATATTTCACTAGCTTGAAAAGCAAACAGCTAATCTAGGCACTTTCCCGTTATTTCCTAAGAAAGAGTGGGTGTGGCATCTGGAGGTGTGGGCACATGGACGTGGGATGCTCCACAGTGCCTTTGAAAGAAGGGATGTGATGGGAGTCTGTGGACCTGGCATGTCTATTTTTAAAAAGCTTGGTACTCAGACTGGGTGGCTGATTATATGGCCTCCAAAAGAAACCTGATGAAGTCACAATTTGCAACAAGAGGCATGGGCCTGATTCCGTCCCTCAATGAAGAAATCACACACACACACACACACACACACACACACACACACACACACCGGCAAGTAAAATCCCCCACATGTGGGGAGTGGAGTGGCTGTCTCAAATATAAATAATATATGAGAGGAAGCTATTTTCCAAAATGTTTGTTCACCCAACATTCAGTTCCATACAAGGAGGTGTTCCAGGAAAACAATGGGAAGGGCCAGAATTAATTGGCTGCTAATCTCTTTACTTTTTGTAGGATGTTTTCTCCAGCAGTGGATTAAATCAGTGTTTAATGCTACACAGGCTCAGCTGTGTCCATATAAGGAAAGTCTAGGCTCAAGTCTCTCTGTGAAAAAGGACCTGTCCTCCCCCTCCCTGTGCTCTGCTTCCACCCCCTGCATGTGGAGGTGGAGAGTGGGGAGCCGGGGAATGTGAACTTGATCCAGCACTGATCAGCCAAGCAGCAAACTCTCATTGTTCTTTAGATACCAAACATAACTTCTTTCTACTAGGGATAAACCCAGCCGTTCTGTACATAACACAGCTTTTGTGCTCACCAGTATGATAGTTGGAAAAGAACCACAAAGAACATTAGAGCTTTATTAGAGACCTCCTAATATGCAGGATTTAAGAACCTACCCAGTTAATTTATGTTCATATTTATGTTAGAATCTATTAAATCTATCTTTTGGCAGTTTCTGAATGCTTTTGTAATTATGGAATTCAATTTATTATGTAAATAGGATGGCCTGTTTTGCCTTCTGTGGGAGCGTTCTTACCATCACTGCCTTGATCTCTGAGGTTCAAGGATACTGGAAATCATGCTAAGGGACAACCAAATATGCTGTTGCTGTTTTTATGTGTCACCCTGTGAATGTGACTTAACTGTCTCAGTAGAAAGCTGTAGTGTCACGGGAAATCCACAGTTGAATCCTCTGTCACTGCCACAGAGAAGCTCTGTGGCCTTGGGCGTGTGTGTCACACAACTTCTCTGAGCTACGAAACAGAGATAAGGTGGTGAGGATAAAATGAGACGGTGCATACGGCAAGAGGCACAAAATAGATCAGTAAACGCAAATTCCTTCCTCTTTTCCCCCTCAGAAATAAAAGCCTATCTGGTATTCTGAACCTAAATAAATTTTCCAAGGTATCAAAATAACTGAGTTCTGACGTCATAATCAAAAGCCTGACCTGACAAGCATACAGGCTCAGTGCCCTTGTAGGGAGCCTGCAAAGACACAGCACATCTGAGCTACTGCAAACAAACATGTGTCCCTTCCAATGACAACCAGTGGACGTGAGGAAGCAAGTTCTGTTTCTCGTATGTCTTATTATAAAGGAGATAATTCCATTTCTGGTCCTGTCTCATCCAAAACGGTAAGCTGACTGTTGTTACAAGAATATCACAAAGTGGGCCGGGTGTGGTGGCTCACGCCTGTAATCCAAGCACTTTGGAGGCCAAAGTGGGCGGATCACCTGAGGTCGGGAGTTCAAGACCAGCCTGACCAACATGGTGAAATCCTGTCTCTAAAAAAAAAAAAAAAAAAAAAATTAAATTTAAAAAACATTAAAAAAAAAAAAGAATATCACAAAGTGAAATTTGGTATTTCTTTTTTTATTTTTGAGACTGAGTTTCACTCTGTTGCCCAGGCTGGAGCTCACTGGCCTGATCTCGGCTCACTGAAACCTCCCCCTCCTGGGTTCAAACAATTCTCCTGCCTCTGCCTCCTGAGTAGCTGGGATTACAGGTGCGCGCCACCATGCTGGTCTGATTTTATATTTTTAGTAGAGAGGGGTTCCTCCATGTTGGCCAGGTTGGTCTCGAACTCCTGACCTCAGGTGATCCACTTGCCTCAGCCACCCAAAGTGCTGGGATTACAGGTGTGAGCCACCGCGCCTGGCTGTCTATTATTTTTAAATGCAACATCCTTTATGTTATATTTTTGGAAGATTTTAGAAAAATCCTAAATTCAAAGTGCTGGGATTACAGGCGTGAGCCACTGTGCCCAGCCCAAAATCTGATATTTCTGCATTGCTCTCTGAAGATACTACCGTGGTCAGGTGCTAGACGCAAAATATCTACAATCCTAACAGGAACTACATACATTTAAAACCAGGATAATAATTAAGGACGAAGGGTTTTAAGCCAGACAGATTTGGTTTTCAGTTTCTTCATCTATAAAATGGGTATAATAACAATGTCTCTCTTTTACAGAGTTGTGACTAGGAGAAGTAAATGGCTATTATATATAATGGACTTAGCATATAGCCTTTCTCCTCATTCTGGATGTTCTAAATGTAAAATAGGATACTCTAGTCTACTAGGGGCAGGGAGGTGAGGTAAAGGAGGGACAGGAAGGATTAAGTTAAAAACTACAATTCTATGGAGTTAGACAATCTACACATTCTTAGATTTACCCATTTGCAGCTTAATTGACTAGAGGAATTTATGCAAAACCCAGAAAGATGTCTCTCAATTATAAAACCAGTGACAGTGACTAGGAAATACAATTTGAAGAGGAACAACCAGAGAGAATTCTAGAGCAACTGCCTTTACAATAAACAGAATCCAGAAGCATCTTAAGGAGAAGTGTGTGGAACGTGAAAAGTGGAAGCATGTGCGGCTGGGGAGGAGGAGGAAGACACCAGAGAAAACGAGAGGAAGCGCCTGGACAAAGGCAAGAGACCCTGCCTGACATGGGACACAGCTTCTCCGTCCCAGGGAAACAGACCCCACGGGTGGAGGGGTTATCTCCAGCCAAACCCCATTATCGCTTGTTTCCCTGGAGTCTGAGTCCCAAATTCTGACATACTGTCTTTGGCCTCCCTTCCGTGCATTTCATGCCAATAAAGTTGCTGAAATTAAAGAAGAACTGAATTGTGAAGCCTTCTGGCATAAATAATGTCATATTGCGAAGTCGAGGCTAATAACAACCAGGACGCTGGTACCACCCTTACGGAAAACCATCTGATCTACATGTCCCTCGGTGCGGTTTGAAACTCCCCCTCAGCCTACAAAGGAAAATATTTTTAGCATGTAGCACACTTTGTAACAGACATATAAATGCACCAAAAAATAGAATTTTAGGAAGGCATCTGGGTTTGATCATTTCAACCCCAAATAGGTTCTACTTTCTCAATATAAGAAATACTGCAACATTCTGCTATAAAATATGCAGCGATCACTGTGGCAGTTTCTCATACACATTTCATTACTGGTTCTGTTTTTTTAAAGCAGCAAATACTTGAATGATTGAGATAAAAGGCAGCACAAAACATGAAGTGCTCTTTCTAGAGCATTTGGCACTAATGGCTTTCCCCTCCTCCAAAAGGCAAACTGGACTCACTGGACTTTTCCCCTAAGGTTATTTAGGCAACAGACATAAATAAATATTTTATTTGTATATCTTAAAATGTATCTTAGAAATAATAGCTGTCCCTGTCTAAGGTAAAACTGACCTGCAGTTATTACTGAGCTAGCAAAAATTTTTTCATCTCCTGGTTAAAGAGTTTAGTATCTATGAGTAACTCACTTGAACTAGAAGCAAATGCTTATTCTTCAGCAGTCAGCCAGCATAAATGCTCTTGTAGATTGATTATTACTCAATTCTCTCAATAATCTCTCAAATAGCAATTTTCCACTGGAAAAGAAAAGAAATGAACAAACAGTGTTCCCTGATAGTGTAAGTTTGTAAAACACCACACAGGACAAAGCGTATTTTAAAAACTCTCACAATACCACTCCAAACTCAGGACAACTTTTAAGTCTGAGGGCAATTCCACAGATTCCAAGGACCAAAGGAAAGACACAAGAAAGTAAATCCCAACTTTTCTCTTCTCAGACGCAACCAGGTACACCTGCATTGCAGGCCTCAGCGTGGCACCGCACGCAGCTCAGAATGCCGTTACCCCAGCCAGGTCCCCTTACCCCCAAAGAGGCAGTGAGTCTCAAAGAAAGCAACTGGCTCGCCCACTGCTACATGGCTTCAAGGTGGTAAAGGTGACTCCAAAGCTGGTATTTAATGGATTCAATGACGTCTTCATCCACTATAAGACTAGCCTTGGTGAACAAAATTCACAATAAAGAACTCTGTGAAAACATGGATTTGGCTATAACACGACTGATTTTCTTCCTCCACCCAGCCTCCAGTTTTGCTCATTATTTTCAAAGTAACGTTGCCTTGCATGTTAGGCACCAAACTGCTTGGAGCCCACTTACTCTTTACCAAGTACCAATGAAGAGCGGACAGCCACCATCCAGAGGTGTGTGACAAGAACGCTGGCCTTCTTAAACACACATTTGGATTTGTGCAGTTCAATCATTGACAGTCACCCTGACCTGTGATACACTCGTTGGCCGGCCACCACCACCGTGTTCTCTAACACTCTCCCGCTTTGTCTCAGCTCCACGGAGAAAGACAGGGACTCTGGTTGGAAGCGTGCTTCTGAAAGCAAGTAAGAGGATGTGAAAAACATCCCTTAAATGCTTTAAAGGTACATCAAGATACACTTTCTGTTTAACCATTTACTTTTTCCTGTTTATTTGTTTGGGTCGCCTGGTATTTCTTATCTAATTTGGTTTCCATCTCAAGTAAGGAATGGCTGTATCTTTCCAAAGGAAAAGGCCTAAACTCATCTCTATATATACATTCACATTCACTCACAACAAAAAATATACCAGCTTTTCAATGCAATGGAGTCCAGTACTTCCTAAGCAAAATATTCCATCCAGATACACAGGGCTACCATTTAGAAATATTTAATGTAAGAGGAGCATGTATACCCAGGACACATATTTATGGAAAGTCCTGGAAATTGAGGTCCGCATCCTACATCTGGAAAAGAACAGGAACAAACAGCTTCAAGAAAGAGTAGTCATTAATGAAAAGTCATCACTTCTCAGGGCCCTCTGCCATACTCCTCTATCATCTACTCATAGGTCTTCATAGAAACTAAGGCAAAGGTGGGACCAAAAATACAAAATGCCTTAGTTTGATGGGCTGAGGACTCAGAATCCTGTGTTCAAGCCATAGCTCTGCCACTAACTAGTACAGCAAGCTTGGGCAGATGACTACACTTCTGGGGCTCAGCTCCCCCGCTGAGAAGAAGACGCGCTGCACTCTAATATTCATCCGTAGCCTGTGATTCTACAGCAAACCCAAAGTTGTACAATACCGGAAAAAAATTAATATTTAACCATGAAGCAGCAGAGGCCACGCTGAAGAAATACCACGTAGGCATTAAACATACACCTATTTGGTACCACAGGATGGCTTCCACGAAAGAGAAGGAAAAAAACTCTGACTCTAAAAGTAGCCAGGTGATCCTGATGGCTTTCCTGGTCAGCAGGGCGCTCTGGCTGCAGGAGCTGGGACAAGTCACTGTGAGCATTGTGGGGGGCCACAGTGGGAGCAGAGGCCTAAAAAGCCCGGCATGCTGTTTTTCTATTAGCACGTGCCCTGATTCTGTCTGATGTCAAACAGCCAAAGGGTCATGCGCATGTGTGCAGCCACGTGCACAATCCATTCAACTGCTGCTTCGCAGGGCTTTACCCTCCAGGTGTGGGAAGAGTACAATGCCAATACAAAATAATCTGCTTTTGGCCGGGCCCAGTGGCTCACGCCTGTAATCCCAGCACTTTGGGAGGCTGAGGCAGGAGGATCACCTGAGGTCAGGAGGTCAAGATCAACCTGGCCAACATGGTGAAACCCTGTCTCTACTAAAAATACAAAAAATTAGCCAGGCATGGTGGTGCACACCTGTAGGCCCAGCTACTTGGGAGATTAAGGCAGGAGAATTGCTTGAACCCGGGAGGCAGACGTTGCAGTGAGCCAAGATCGCGCCACTGCACTCTAGTATGGGCGACAGTGAAACTCTGTCTCAAAAATAAATTAATTAATGAATCTGCTTTTGATGAAGAGTAGCAGAGTATGTCTTTAGCCTAGCAAAACAGAAAATGGGGGCAGTTTTTCTTTAAAAGCAGAATCAGATGTTTTTTCTACTGACATAAGGTTTACACTCTAGAACTGATATCTTTGTCCTAATTCTTTGAGTTTGTATTGTTCCTTCTTTCTAAAAAGGTTTCTCTACAAAATAAAGCAGTACTGCAGTGAAATCCTATGACAGGTCCACTCATTATGAAGGATGCAGTAGTCCTTCCTTCAGTGACTCTCTGTGGGCCAATACTTAAAAGCCTGAAAGACAGGTATTGCCTATGTGTCCAAATATGGCCCACCAGATTTTACACCTTGAGGACAGTCATGCTGGCTCCCTTGCACAACGGCCCGGCTGGCTTGTGACTGAGTGGGGCTTCAGCAGTCTTCTGCCTCCAAGCATACTGTTTTCTTACAGTTTGCCTCCCAGCGGGATATGGCAAACACAAGACATCAACCTCTACAGTTCCTCACAGGTCTCAAACTCTGGGGTAGAGGCCTGTTGAGCTAAGGTTGGTTTGCAGATGCTCCCACAAACCATGAGCTTATGGGCAGGGTCTGTGCCCTTTCAGCTCTATATGCAAACGGCCCAGCACAATGTTTGGCTAACAGCTTCAACTAATAAACTAAACCACAAATCCAAATGTTTGGGTTACTTAGCTGAGTGTGGTGGCTCACGCCTGTCATCCCAGCACTTTGGGAGGCCAAGGCAGGTAGATCACAAGGTCAGGAGTTTGAGACAAGCCTGGCCAATATGGTGAAACCCCGTTTCTACTAAAAATACAAAAATTAGCTTGGCATGGTAGCGTGTGCCTGTAGTCCTAGCTACTCGAAAGGCTGAGGCAGGAGAATCACCTGAACCCAGGAGGTGGAGGGTGCAGTGAGTTGAGATTGTGCCACTGCACTCCAGCCTGGCAACAGAGTGAGACTCTGTCTCAAAAAAAAAAAAGTTTGGGTTACTCAGAAAGAGTAGAAAAATGAAGGATTCTAAGGGTTTAGGTTGTATTAGAAAAGAAACTTCTTGGCCAGGCACGGTGGCTCACACCTGTAATCCCAGCGCTCCGGGAGGCCAAGGCGGGCAGATCATGAGGTCAGGAGATCGAGACCATCCTGGCCAACATGGTGAAACCCTGTCTCTAGTAAAAACACAAAAATTAGCTGGGTGTGGTGGCGGGTACCTATAATCCCAGTTACTCGGGAGGCTGAGGCAGGAGAATGGCTTGAACCTGGGAGGCGGAGGTTGCAGTGAGCCGAGATCCCACCACTGCACTCCAGGCTGGGCTGGCAACAGGGTGAGACTCTGTCTCAAAAAAAAAAAGGAACTTCTTTTGACAGAATGTATTTCGGAATATGAGATAATTACAGATTATGTCGACCAGTTCCAGCCCTACCTATGGAGATGCTGACTCAGTAGCAGGTTTGGGCTGTCTCCGGGATCTGAAGTTTTAAGCAGCCTCTTACATAATTCTGATGACCAGGATTCCCTGAGTGCCTTCAACTCAAGCCTGCAGAGTTAGACTTCCAGCAAGAACCCAGCTTGATCCTATTATTAAAACCCACAAGTACAGGGGCCACTACCAGCTATCTCTATTAGCTGCATATTTTCAAAGCTAGTGGCGTCTGCTTTCTTTTCCTTCTTGTTATGCTTCGATGTTCGAAGGCAGGACAGGGTTAGGCTTCCTACACCTAGCAAATATTAGCTTTCTCTCTACAGTGTCATACCTTGAATGTGTCCATGTGCATCTGAGCCAGTTCAGAATTCTTATTCTTTTTAAAGGAAAAATATCTCAAATGCCCTTAATCCCAAAGGAGAAAGCCATCCTCATATGCCTTCCTCTGCGCTCACTGAAAAGAAATATACGTCTAAACCGAGATCCTGAGGGCTGTGGGCCACTGACTCTTCCGGCTCACTTCCCAATATCCTTCCCCATCGTAAGTAGGATTTGGGTGCACCGGCTGCATCACATTCATCTGTGCTTGTTTCGTGTGGCTTCCTACTCATTCCTATGGATGCAGGCATTCCTCAGCCCACTGCATGTCCTCTCTGGATAGACAGACACCATTGGTTATCCAGAGACTTAGTGCTGTTTTTAGAAGCATCCATGTAAATGAATAGCTTCTGGACATGAAAGTTCAAAGTCAGAAACCAAGGAGAAAAAGTCAGTCGAGCTGTTCCACTCACTCCTCTAGACGTCCTCTTCCCTGCACAGAGGGGAAAAGCATGGCTTTTTACTCAGGGGAGCTGTCTTTCCAGGCAAGTCTGCTGACCCACCTGACCATGTTTATCTAAACGTGCTGCTCAAGTCCTGTCACTCCTTCCACAAGCCGTCAGTGGCTCCTCAATCTGTAGAAACTCTCCAGCATCACATTCAAGTCCCTGTGTAATCTGGCTGACCATTCCCCCTTGCAGATCCTGCCCTCCATGTAAAACAAGCAACAATGAAACATGTCCCTAACAAGAAAAACAGAAAGGGAAAAGATTACAACCCCAAATCGTGATCAAAACGCATTCACCAAGTATATTTTATCAGTATTAAAAATGCACTCATCCCTCTATTATTCAGGAGCAGAACGCCCTTGGTTAGAGTGTTGCAGGGGCTGGGGTGTGGGAGGGACCTCAGAGTGAGAAGGAGGCTCGTTGTGGAAAGGATTCAAACTCGTTCTGGAAGGATTCTTGCCTCACCCTTCCAGCTGAGGACGCCACCTTGATTTCACTGGGGCTGGGATGCTACCTGCTGAACCTTCATCACGGTTATGACATTAGTTAAGCAGCTTCCCAGCAGTGAGATCTGCGCCTGAAGCTGTACAAACAGGCAGACTGAGTTTTCCAGCAGCACACCTTGGATACGCCACTCTCCCCTGTCTGTAAGGGCCTTCCTTCTCCACAGTCTCCACCTGCCCATGCTCTACGTGCCTGTTCTTCAAGACTGGCTCCAAATGGCACCTAAACTCTCTCTGCTTCCACAAATGGAAATGGCCTTTCTTCTAAACACTAAGTGTTTCAGCACGTATTGCTTTCTGCCTTAGGTTATTTATACATCTATTTTTCTTACTGAATTATTAAGCATCCTGAAGGCAAAGCTTGCATTTCTCTCATCTTTCAATCATCCACAGTCCCTCATCAGGAACAGATGTGTGGGCTGTATTCATGGGAAGAAGGATAGGAAAGGACTGGACTCAGAGGTCTGATTTCAGATCCTGGAAGAAGCAAATATCATCCATCTGGTCTGGATGCTTAACAGTTCTACTGCAGAAGCCTAAGCTCTGATGCTTACAAAGGAAATCTTCGAGAGAGAGGAAACACTTTTAATTCTTGTTATTCACTAGGAGTGTAGTCGTAGACTACTACGAATGAGATTCAAACTCGTTCTGGATATCAGGTTTTGAAGAGAAATGTAGGAAGGACACAGCTTTTAGCTTTCATTTGGGATACCACAGGAAAATATTTCTTATTTCATTGTGGTGGCTTGTGCTGCAAAAAGGTCAATATATTTGGACAGTGTCAAATCAGATGCCCCAATGATACACAATGCCTAGCACAGACCTTCAGCTATTACCACTTTCTGGGGAAACGGTACCTCCCCCACATTTATTTCTCATGCCGCCAAGACATGATTTTTAATTCTTCTGCACTCACTAGATACTAACATCATTTGGGACCAAAAAATACACCCAGAGCATATTTATCCATAAGGGAAAAACATTCAGCGAGGTTGCATTGAGTAACTTTTATTGGCCATTTTGAAGGGATTCACTAGAATGCGGAACTAGTGAGAGACGTACTGTGAATAAGGTAAATAGGAATGGCTAAATTGTGTCCGCCCAAATTCACATGTTCAAGTCCTAATTCCCCAGTATACCTCACAATGCAACTGTATTGGAGTTAGGGCCATTAGAGAGGAAGTTAAGGTACAATTAGGTCATATTGGTGGGCCCAATCCAATATAACTGATGTCCTTATAAAAAGAGCAGGTGAGGACAGACACGTGCGTGCATACAGAGGAAAGACCACATGAGGACATGATGAGAAGGTGGCCATCTGCAAGCTGAGAAGAGAGGCCCCACCAGAAACCAACCCTGCTGGCACCTTGGTCTTGGGCTTTCAGCCTCCAGAACTGTGAAAAAAAATCTCTGTTGTTTCAGGCACCCAGTCTGTGGTAGTTAGTTATGGCAACCCCAGCAAACTCATATGAGCACAAAACCTTAGATGCCAAAAATAAAGAAAATTAAGCTAAAAATGAAAAGATTTTAATGAACCCTCTCCATCTCTCTTGCAACTCTGCTGAGCAGTAGAGCAATTTGAAGAGCCTATGGAGGGGGCCACGTGCTCAGATGAACAGAAGTGACTGTGATGACTCAGAGGCATTTTGGGTGCTGCCCCAAGTGAGGCCGGAGAACCTACTCCATGTGTCTTTAAGGATCCTTGACAAGAAGCTTAGTCACTTAGAAAATGTAAGTTGAACTACTGGACAAAAATGACAGCAAAATTATTAGGAGTCCAAATAGTATACCACGTTATGGCAACGGCTATTACAGATATAAAAGAACCAAAGATATCATGTTACATATAATTTGAAAAATATATTTTCTCTGGAATTTGTGAAAGAATCAGTTCTGTTTTCTTGACTATTAAATGTAGAATTCTTATAGACACCAATGAGATCGAGTATCCTAATGGGCCTTAAAATTATGTTGATAATTTTGCATAACACGTGCTATAAGAAGCCTACTAGTTATTCTCTGATGAGATCAGCTGAGTTTCTCTGTGCTAAAAGCACATCGTGACTAATGACGGAAAGCCTCTTGTATACCGTCTTATCAAGTATTCTCATTTTTGTGATCGCAGCATTTTCCCTACGAGACTTCAGTTTTCTGTCATCTGCTTGTGCAGCCTCTGGCAACTTGCAGGTGCTTGCTTGGAAAGAAGTGGCATTTTCCCAAGATGACAAAATAACCTTTTGTTCTAAATTCTGGGATTCAGGAGCAAGTCTGGGAACCCAAGTTGCTTTCTGCCTATTTCTGGGACACAGTACTTGTCGGCTCATTCCCCATCTTCTCTCTCCTCCTCATTGCCGCTGCTGTGGATAATTTTGCTAGGAACTGGCTGCTGAGTACTTCCTCCGAAGAGGAGACTGAGGTACAGAAGACATGTGAGGTTCACCTGAGGCAGTGTACCTGTTGTTCACACCTCAGGAAACAGGTCTACCAGGAGTTGAAACCCAGAGCTGAGGCAAGGCTGCTAGTTCATACCCTCTGAATGTCTACTCTGAACCCAGCACTCCCACCCCTTCCCTGTGGATTCTCATCATCCGTGCTGTCCCAGCAAATCGAAGGGTGTCTATGGCTTAACCAGCTCTATCTTTACTCACACATTTGACAAAAATACAGATGATTTCACTCATATCTCTTCTGTACTCCGATTTTAATTCAACTAATAGCTTTAGAACAGCTCTATTCAACAGGAATATATGCAAACCACATGTGTCATTTTAAGTTTTCTAGTTGCTACATTTAAAAAGTAAGAAGTCTGCCTGGGCGTGGCGGCTCACACCTGTTATCCCAGCACTTTGGGAGGCTGAGGTGGGTGGATCATGAGGTCAGGAGATCGAGACCATCCTGGCCAACATGGTGAAACCCTATCTCTACTAAAAGTACAAAAATTAGCTGGGCATGGTGGCGCGTGCTTGTAGTTCCAGCTACTGGGAGGCTGAGGCAGGAGAATTGCTTGAACCTAGGAAATGGAGGTTGCAGTAAGCTGAGATAGTGCCACTGCACTCCAGCCTGGAGACAGAGTGAGATTCCATCTCAAAACAAAAACAAAAATAAAAAGCTAAGGAGTAACAGGTAGAATTAATTTTAATATATTTTATTGGGTGTCTACATTGAGCTGCAATGTATCCAAAATATTATCATTTCAACATGTAACCAGTATTTTTAAAAACATGAATGAAATATTTACCTCCATTTTTGTACTGAGTCTCCTAAATCTGATATGTTCTCATAGTCCATCTCAATTTGAGTGCTAAATTTTAATCAGAAATGTTTGGTCTGTATTTATATTTCATAATATTCAGAGTTGAAAAAGTAGACTCATTCACATACCCAAGGTATTTCAAACAATAAATTATGGGATTTTAAATTTAAATTTAATTAAGATTAAATTTAAAAATCAGCCCCCTCAGGTGCTTTCGATATATTTCAAATGCTTACCAACCACATGTAGCTAGTGCACTGGATGATGAGCCCCTGCGCATCTACTATTAATATATGCAAGGCCCAAAAGAGATAAGCACCCCAACAGGTACTACAGGGCGAGGCTTATAGACATAACCCTTGTTTCCAGGGGGTGGAGGGTAGGGGACCGCATGGGACATAAACAGACAGAAACAGTGTAAGGCAGGTTGTGACGCATGCTGAAGACAGGGAAAGGAAAGCATGCCAAGGAGCGAAGGGCATGCACAAAAGGCAGGCTGATGGGAAACCTTGCAAATACCTGTACACTGATAGTCGTGACTGGGCATATCACCAGAATGATGGGAAATCAAGTTGAAAAGGGCAGCTTCGGCGCCCAACTTCCGCTGGCCCATAGAAACTATAATTTTGAACCAACAGAACTCTGCTGGCATGTGCGATTGCATTTTTCCTGTTTTAACAATGGCTGTGCTAAACGAAGTGGTAGAGCCCAAAGACTTATTTTTGACCTCGCTGTGAGACTCTGAGAAATTACATAGTCTTTCCTGAAACCACTAAGAGGAAAAAATGTCGGTGACGTTGCATACAGATGTAGGTGATATTAAAATTGAAGTCTTTTGTGAGAGGACACCCAAAACATGCGAGAATTTCTTGGCTCTTTGTGCCAGTAACTACCACAATGGCTGTATATTTCATAGAAATATCAAGGGTTTCATGGTTCAACAGGAGATCCAACAGGTACTGGAAGAGGAGGTAACAGTATCTGGGGCAAGAAGTTTGAGGATGAATACAGTGAATATCTTAAGCGCAGTGTTAGAGGTGTTGTATGTATGGCCAATAATGGCCCAAACACTAATGGATCTCAGTTCTTCAGCACCTATGGCAAACAGCTACATTTGGACGTGAAATACACCGTATTTGGGAAGCTAATAGATGGTCTGGAGTCTAGATGAGTTGGAGAAGTTGCCAGTAAATGAGAAGACATATCGACCTCTTAATGATGTACACATTAAGGACATAACTATTCATGCCAACGCATTTGCTCAGTAGCTGTAATAGACCTGGACACGTAACTTGACAAACTGCAGGAACACACTTATTGTGGTTTACCCGGTTTTAATTATGTCAGAGATGGCATCATCTTTCTGCTTGTTCACAACTATGATCTTCTATGAAATGGTGGTACCAAGGAGCGCCCAACAGCTTTTATCCCCATTCTTAGAGCATATTCTTTACTATGATTATCCAAAATATTTTAGTTTTAATACAGAAAATATATTGTTTAATTTTTGTTACATATAAAGATTCATTTTTAAATGCTGAGCCTTAAGTGCAGGAATTTTTGAACAGCCTGATTACATACTCCTACCACAGCAAGTTCATATCCTGGAAGTGTTATTTTATAATAAAATAAAAAATGTTTTAAGGAAAAAAAAAAAAGAAAAGCGCAGCTTCGAGCAGTCTGCTGGTAGCCTCAAATAGCAGGCCAAGGAGTTTATTCTAAATGCATTGTCCACGAAGGAAAAGTCTCTGGTGAGAAGAATGGGTCTGAGCTGTGTTGTGGGAAGATTTACCTGGCACTGATATAAGCCATGAATCAAAAAGGACCAGTTAGCTATTGCACTAGTCCAAACAAAACATAATTTATAAATGGCGGAGGTGCTAGGAAAGAAAATCAGACATTTGATAACTGTGTACAGAAGGGCCTCAGGACTTGGCAACGGGGAAAAAAATCAAAGAAAAGGGAGGAGTCAGAGTTCTGTAGCAACTGGCCAGGCACAGTGGCTCATGCCTGTAATCTCAGCATTTTGGGAGGCTGAGGTGGTCGGATCACCAGGTTAGGAGTTCAAGACCAGCCTGGCCAGTGTGGTAAAACTCCGTCCCTTACTAAAAATACAAAAATTAGCCAGGCGTGGTGGTGCGTGCCTGTAGTCCCAACTGCTTGGGAGGCTGTGGCAGAAGAATTGCTTGAACCCGGAGGCAGAGGTTGCAGTGAGCTGAGATCCTGCCACTGCACTCCAGCCTGGGTGGCAGAACAAGACTCTGTCTCCAAAAAAAAAACAAAAAAACAAAAAAAAAGAGTTCTGTAGCAACTAAAATAAGGAGTGTAGAAGAAAGGCTGGATGCAGAAAGTTATTTCTTGTATATTTGCATATAAGCGTTTTAAAAGAAGACTAGAATATATATAGCTGTGGGGCTGAGGAAGACCTTTGGACAGTCATGAAAAAAAATCAAAATCTATTTATAGAGCTGTCAAATTAGCAGAATGTGCAACTTTGTGAGAATAATTGTACAGCATACAATTCTAATAGTGGGGGGTAGGCCCCCAGAAAATTTGATTATGGAACTGTTCATCAGGAAGCAGTGCAGTTCTTTAAAAGTATTGCCCTTTCACTGCAGCCTGGGAGGTCGAGGCAGCGGTGAGCTGGGATCGGGCCACTGCACTCCAGCCTGAGTGACGCAGTGAGACCCTGTCTCCAAAAAAAAAAAAAAAAAATTATTGTTCTTGAATTATATTAAGGAATGTGGGAAACTACTCTCTGTATATCCTTAAATGAATAATTTAAAGGATTTTTGGAAGATAAGACTCTAATTTTAATACAAAAGAATGTGTGCCTACATGCTGTTCAGCACGGAAACTGTGGGCGGACACAGTGGGCTGCTATCAGGTACGGGTGATCTCTGGAGGTGTGGCTGAGGGCAGCAGGGAGATTCACGTTTTCTATTTTGCTATTGTTTGAATTTGCTAAGGAGAGCATGTTATTTTTACTTTTAAAGAGGGAGAGAAAGGAAAGAGCAAAATACGTATTTACATACCCAGAACAACGAGTGAAAAGAGGTACATAAAAAATTGTCTCTGGGTCATTTTTATTTTCTTATTTAGACTTTTTAACATCCTAGAGGAAATGTGTAATTCTTCTACAACCAGAAATAACGTCATAAAAAGAAATAATCTATAGTACCAATGGCACGATCAATTTTAAATCTCTTTGCAAGGCCAAAGATTACAGAGTTGGGATATTGTTTAAAGAGATTTAGATCCAATTTCTTTTGCTTCTTCAGGGCTCATGCTCACTTTTATTGCTACTGAAGCTATTTCCACTTTTTAAAAATGATTTCCATTTGACGTAGCCAAAAAGGAAAATTGAGGCCAACCACAAGGCGAGTCTTCCTGAGAGAAGACAAAAAGCCTCTGTAGCCTGCGGAATGAAAACTCCACCAGCAGAACGTGACTCTTTGTCATGAATGACTTCAATTGCTGGTGGACAGAAATTTTTACGAGAACAAAGAGCATCAGAGCAATTTCAGTGCCCTGGTTGTCATTCCAAGGCAAGAATCCTAGTAACTTTATATTACAATGATGGGGACAAAGAACAAGGTGTCCCATTCACCACGAGCCTCCTGTAACCAGAGGGTCTCAGGTCCTTGTAGAGCCTTTCACTCAAGTGGAAAGGAGAAGGAACTCTCAAGGAGTGGGAAAGGGGCTGAGAAGCAGGTAAATCAGCAGCAGCCACAGAAATCATGGCCAAAATGGGTAGAAGAGATGAAAAGATGCCATCTGATCACACAGCAATGGCAAGGCATGCGCTGAATCAGGGTCCTTTCTGACACTTGTTTTTACCAAACAGTGAAACACCCAAGGAAATACCAGTTTGGTCTTAAAGACAATTTATAGCCGGTTGGCCTCATTGCACCTGGCTGTTTTGACAGCAGGTTTCTTCAGTTTATAGCACATATTCTTGTCTACACTATAAGCTGTCCCTAATGCAACTAGACCTTTGGAAAAAATGTCTAGCTCAGAGGCAAATCTCTCCCTTCCATAGACCCCTCCCTCTTTTAATGAAAACCAAAAGCCTCCTGCTGGCAGCAAAGCCTCCTCCTCTGCAGGGAAATTACAGAGCCCTTGGCAGTGACAGGGCCAGCCCCAGCACCACAGCCTAAGTGGGGTGCGCCTGCTTCTGGGCACTGGATTAAGGTCTCTTTCTTTCTCCCTGCCTAGGGGCTAACGGCTGCAAACAGCAGTCTTCTTGTTCCAAGCCAGGAAATTTGGGAGCCAGTTACTGGAGCTCCCAGCTTCCAGGTCACACTAAGAATGTCTGGGAGCCTTGTAACACCCTGGCTTAGGATCACAAGGCAAAAGGCTTCAGCAAATGTCCCGCACCACCTACACTCCCATCTAATACATGAAGGGAGTTTTACCAAAGGCTTGGTTATTCACACCTAGCAAACTTTAACTTGTTTTTTCTGGATGTTTGTCCTCAGCAAGCAGTCTGGTTTGGAAGTCACTGTCTCAGAGCTCACGGGTCCTCACTGTCGTACGCATGAGTGGGAGGCATTGCCCCCAACGCGCTGCCTTGTCCCACCCCTGGTTTGTTTTCTTTGTAAGACTTAGGATTTTATTCTTTTTTGCTCCCAGAAAGACTGGACCAAAAAAATAATTTGTAACAGGCGACACACATTCCTGAACTGAAGGCAAACTGTCCTCTTTTAGGAATGAGCTTATGGTGGCTGAAGGCTTACATTTCCCTGTGTGGTGAAAATGGACAAAGAAGTGAGTAGGGGGATGAAAAGGTAATGGAGAACAGCCCCCTCCCTCCCTTCATTTCATGGTTCGCAGACATTCACTGACATTGAGATCCTCCCAAGGGGAAGCTCATGTAACCAGCCATGAAACAAGAAACCACCAGGCTACAGGGCCTGCCTGCCTCACCACGCGGGTCCGCCCCCAGACGCCAAAGCCCATGACCCTGGGTCAGGCCCAGCCTGCAGCCACTCTGGGGGCTGCCCCAGACTGAGAGAGCTCCGGCCTGCAGGGTCCTCTGACCATACATCTGGGATGCCACCCTCAGACTTCTCAGGGCCTAGGCTTGTCACGGCCAGCATTCGACTTGGCGAACGGACCTGGCCTGTCCAATGGTCTCTGGGAGTTGCAGGGCCGGAGGAGAGTGGACGGGGACAGGAGACTCCAGGCCAGGTGATTTCCACAGAGCTAGAGATGGCCAGAAAAAGGTTTCTCCCTTAGAGTTGCCCATCGACTGAAAAGGAGAGAGAGAACAAAAATCTCCAGCTGGGATGAGCCCTGGTCCCTAAGACAGAGAAACAAATGTAAATGGGTCAGCCAGGTGAGAAGGCCGGCCTGAGACAGGAGCCCGATGCAGAACCGGGAGAGGAGGGAGGCACAGGCATGCCAGGGAATCAAGGGACAGGGACCATGGGGTAGGACAGATGACAGCGGCAGCAAACCAAGTCTTGTGTTGGCCAAAGAGCAGAGCTGGAAGCTGGCTGCCCCGCACACAACACTCCCCCTGCCACCTGCCCTGGGTGGGGGGTGGGGGGTGGGGCGCTTGGAACTGCTGGCTCGTGGCTCTGCCCAAAATCTACCTCACATTTTGCAGGGTCTCATTTAGCGTGGAGTTCAGGGGCTACCATCACTTCCACCTATGCCACGGTCACTTGAAAGTGGCCAGAGGCACACCCCACCACGACAGGCGGAAATGCGGAGGGAAACCAGCGTCATCCTGACTTATGGATACTTGCACTCAACAAGATAATTACTTTTCTACACATATATTAAGAAATCACTGCCACGATTGACGTGCTAAGCAGCAAGCATTACCGTTCTCCATAGACTCTGCTAAACTGGTCATTAGTTACCTTTGGTATTCCAGAACTCTCCAGCCAGTCTTGGTAGATGTTTTCAACAGACAACTCAAGCCTTTAGGAATAAAACAACAAGAAGTAAAGGATTAAAAAGTGACAGAGCACTTATTATACAGACTGGTTCTCTCCAACTGGGCAAATCACTGCATCAATATCCCTGAAGCACCTGTGCTTTAAAGAAAGGGCAACGCTCCCCTGGGTTAAAGGGTGGAGGGGAGCCCAGTCACATGACTCAGCTTCTCTTCATCAACAGCAACACGCACAATGAAATCTAAACACCTGGGCACAGCATCACAGGTGCTTTCAGTGCTTTGAAAGGAACGATTTGGTCGGGAAAGCCAATTTTGGGAGGATAAGGCATATTCATAGCATACATCGGGCATGGCTGCTTCCTGGAGAGTAGTGAAGCAAAGTGAAATCTGAACATTATAGCATTTAGTGCGTCAACACGAAATCTATACTTTATAGGAAAGATGAACTACAACAAGCAAAAGCAATACAAATCGCTATCAGACCACAGAGCCGCTCAGGCGCAAGGAATGAGGACCACTTCCACTGTCTGCTTTCGAGCAGGCACCGTTCTGCTTGGTTTGAGGTGTTAAGATTGCTTGGTATGTCCTATCTAAGGTCAGCTGAAATTCTTTTTTTTTTTTTTTTTTTGAGACGGAGTTTCGCTCTTGTTACCCAGGCTGGAGTGCAATGGCGCAATCTCGGCTCACTGCAACCTCCGCCTCCTGGGTTCAAGCAATTCTCCTGCCTCAGCCTACTGAGTAGCCGGGACTACAGGCGTGCGCCACCATGCTCAGCTAATTTTTGTATTTTTAGTAGAGACAGGGTTTCACTATGTTGACCAGGATGGTCTCGATCTCTTGACCTCGTGATCAACCCGCCTCGGCCTTCCAAGGTGCTGGGATTATAGGCGTAAGCCACTGCGCCCGGCCAAAAGTCAGCTGAAATTCTTTTGCTTTCATGCCCTGCTGACTCGACTACTCCTGTCACTAAATCATCAGTATATTCAGGATCACCCGATCTTGGGCTGTGTCCTCCTGTCTTCCTTGGCTAACGCAGCTTATAGTAGACCATCCTCTCAACCTCTTCCAGATAACCCTTGCTCGTACTCAGGATCTCTGCTTACAGAGAGGCCTCTCTTGACCTCCTCCCAGGCTGAGGCAAGGCCTCCCCAGTGCCCGTAACATCTGTCCCCCTCTCTGTTCTCTGTCTCACAGCATCCACCCGTTTGTGACTGAGTACTTGTTCAATCACTCGCCTGGACTGAAACCATCTGAGATCTGATCCCTGGCATGAAAAAGGACCCTCATATTTTTTATTTGAATGAATGAACGCACATTTAACTGTAGACTCATTAGAAATTATTCCTTTAAAAGATAATATTCACCTTTCCAGCAAGATACTTCCAAGTTGTGAAGCTGTGCATCTTCTGAATCTTAATACAGCATATATAAAACTATGTAACCATATAGACCTGCTCTCTCCCTCCCTTTTGGAATTCTAGAAGTCATGAAAACATACAGTGTTACACACAGGTAAGGAGCCTGAAGGCCAAGTGACCCCCTCCTCTGATCCTGTGGGTGGTGTTGCAGATGAAGGAGTAGTGAGGAGAAAGGGAGGGAGGGGTTGGCTTGGGGAGGGGTGGAGGATAAGGGGATTGACTGATTTTCTCTTCCTTTTCTTCCCCTCACTGGTCACTCACTGATGCACCTCATCCTCCCTAGCCAAGGGCAAAAGGAAAGGCTGCTTAAAAAGGCAATTGCTGGCTGGGTGCGGTGGTGCACACCTGTAATCCCAGCACTCTGGGAGGCCGAGGCAGCCAGATCTCAAGGTTAGAGATCAAGACCATCCTGCTAACATGGTGAAACCCCATCTCTATTAAAAATACAAAAATTAGCTGGGCATGGTGGCAACATGTCTGTAAAAAAGGAGGCTGAGTCAGGAGAACTGCTTGAACCCAGGAGATGGAGGTTGCAGTGAGCCAAGATGGCGCCACTGCACTCTAGCCTGGTGACAGAGCGAGACTCTGTCTCAAAAAAAAAAAAAAAGGCAATTGCTATTTCAAAACAGAAAAAGTTCATGGAGGGAAGAGGGCTAACGCATAAAAAAAGGCTTTGAGTTCATATGAAAGATGATGGCCTTCTGTGTGATTTCCAGGCAGAAGGGGAGGGGACTACCTCTATAGATCCTCCAGGGTCCCAGACTCAGTGGAATTACGGGCCAACCTCACAGAAAGGCCAGTGCCACCATCGCTGTGTCATTCCACTGCTTCTCAGTAGTCATTTCACAGTGTGTGTCTCAGGGCAAATGGCCACCTCCCCCGTAAGCTATGAGTGTGGGAGTGTGCGCATGCATGGATGTGTGTACATGTGTGTCTATGTGTGTGTGGTGGAGGCAGGGGAGACTTGAAGAGAGAAAAAAACTCTCAGAGCACCTTCTATAAGATCAGTGTTCTTTCTCTTTTTTTTTTTTTTTTAGACGAAGTCTTGCTCTGTCACCAGGCTGCTGGATGGAGTACAGTGGCACAATCTTCGCTCACTGCAACCTCCACCTCCCGGGTTCAAGAGATTCTCCTGCCTCAGCCTCCCGAGTAGCTGGGACTACAGGTGCATGCCACCACGCCCGGCTAAATTTTGTATTTTTAGTAGAGATGGGGTTTCACCACGTTGGCCAGGATGGTCTCGATCTCTTGACCTCATGATCCATCCACCTCAGCCTCTCAAAGTGCTGGGATTACAGGCGTGAGCCACCATGCCCAGCCAGGTCAGTGTCCTTTCTTAAGCTTTATTTACGTGGGAGAGAGGCTAGAGATGCCCTTAATGGGCAATACCAATTTGCCAAGAGGAGAGTGGGGCTAACTGACCAGTTAGAGAGAAACATCAATAAAGCAGGTCAGAGAAGAAAATGGGCCTGTGCCTCTAAATCAGGGCAGGCAATGCAGAGTACTGCAGAAGCCTCCACACACTCTGAAAGCCCAAGGCTGCTCAGGGCTAAGGGCAGGAACCTGACCCCACCACCAAATGAACTGTCCTCTCCAGTGGCATGTGCAGCAGCAGATAAGGCGGGGACAGTGCATTCACACTCAACAAGCACAGGCCTTCCACTGGGCAGCCTTGCCATAAATGTACATCATAAAATCTATCTTACCTCCATCTTTACACATTTCACTGGAAAATAAAGTAACTGCAAGTTTACTTGTGCACAGGTAGGAAAGTGTCCTTCACTGGCTTCCTTTCCAGCCAGAGAGGGACGTTTCTGTGCCCAGAACCCTGAGGCCAAAGCTCCTATCACCCATCCTTCAAGCAAATCTGAGGAAAGCCGGAGCAAGAGGCTGACTTCTGGGCTGGGCACGGTGGCTCATGCCTGTAATCCCAACGCTTTGGGAGGCTGAGGCAGGAAGATCACTTGAGGCCAGGAGTTCAAGACCAGCCTGAGCAACATGGCAAAATACAAAAATACAAAATTAGCTGGGCATGGTGGCATGCGCATATAGTCCCAGCTATCTGGGAGGCTGAGGTAGGCGGATGGGTTGAGCCTGGGAGGCAGAAGTTGCAGTGAGCAGGGATGACACCACTGCACTCCAGCCTGGGCGATAAAAATGGGACTCTGTCTCAAGGGAAAAAAGAGGCTGTCTTCTGAACTGAAAACCAGAGTTCACCTTTCCCATAAGATATTTAAGAGGAAGATGCAGAATTTGGAAAGGATTTAGAAACAGCAATACTGACGATCTAAAGGGAAAGCATCCACAAGGGAGGTTAAGGGAACTGAGGTTAAATATCCTGGAGAAGAGAAGTCCAAGGAGTGACTTAATTGCTATTTTTGAGTGATTTTACAAAAGACAGTGAACAGCTGTTGTGCATCAGCATGGAGGAGTGAATATGAAGACACGAACATAAATTTCCTTTGGGAATTTTCGCTTACAGACTCTTCTCTAGGGGTGGCATGGAGGAGGGGCTGGGGAGTTGAGCCCTGGAATGTTATTAAGTGAGGTCCAAAGTCTTCACTGGAGAAGACGGAAGAACAGGCAACCTTCTCTATGCAGTGAACATTCACTGGATGGCTACTGGACACAGCTTCTGTGGAAGGCTGGGATGGGAAAACCCAGGGAGTGACTGTCGATTAGACGCCAGGCAGAATGCTACCAGTGCTTGTAGACGTGATGGTCCTCCAGGTGTGGAAGAACTACCACCGCAGGTGGGACAGGTAAAGGAGGACAAGGGGAGGTGCATCAGGAGAGGCTTCCTAAAGAGGCCGTGCATGACTGGGTCCTAGTGGGGCAGAGCCAATAGAAATGGAAGAAAAGCACATCCGGGACAAAGAGAGCAGGAGCAGGAATGCCAGTGCAGTGGTGTGCAGACTCCATTCAGCTCAGTGGGGCTGGACTCCAGAATGACCTGAGCAAGAAAACAGGGGGTCCTGTGGGGCCTCTGGAGTCTCTGCTACCGGGCCCTGCCTTTGTCACGGAGGCTCTGGAGCACGGCTGCAGAGGGACATGGCAGAGAACTGAGCCAAGAAAGAAAAAGCAGGGGAGAAGAGGCTGGAGGCAGAGAGACCACACTGGAACTTGCGGAAGTTTCCACAGGAGGCCACGAAAGGGGCCCACGTGGATTGGTGTGCAGCACTGGAGCAGTCCAGCTGGAGGGTTGGGAGACACTGTGCAGACAGTGGCCCCAGGAATCTGCAGGACGACTTTCCGTGGAAAGTATGTGGCTGCATACAATTTGCCTGTGCCACAGTCTTTGGCCAACACAGAGGGTTAGTTAATTGGCAAATATTAAGGCAAATTCTGCTCTAACATAGTACTTGCACATACAGACACTATTCTACAGTGGCACTAAAAATGAAACAAAAAGTCCTCTATCCACTGCCAAGAAAAGGCATAAAAGTAGAAGCGACTGCTTATTGAACATCTACTGTGTATCAGACACAACAGACAGAGTCTCATCTGTACTTCACAATAACCGTGCAAGACCATTATTATTATTATTATTTGAGACAGGGTCCCACTTTGTCACCCAGGCTGGAGTGTAGGAGCTCAGTCTCAGCTTACTGCAACCTCTGCCTCCAGGGCTGAAATTATCCTCCCACCTCAGCCTTCAGAGTAGCCAGGACTACAGGCATGTGCCATCATGCCTGACTAATTTTTCAAATTTTTTGTAGAGACAGGGTCTCACTATATTGCCTAGGCTGGTCTTAAACTCCTGGTCTCAAATGATCCCAGCCTCCCAAAGTGCTGGGATTACAGGCGTGAGCCATCACACCGAGCCCCAAGACCAATATTATTGTCTTCATCTTAGAGATGAACAAATACAGAAATGTATCCAAGGCCATACAGATGGTACTTAAAGAGCTGGGATTTGAACGTTTGCTGCCTGGTTACGAAACCTCAGATTTTTCTCTCTATGCTAAACTCAGGCTTCATGACACATGGGTTTCTACTATGGAACAGACAAGCTGGCAGAAGGGTCAGGTTTATGCCTGCTCCAAACCATGCCCACTTCTCCTTGCCATTAACATCTCTCCTGCTGAAAACGGCCTGGCTCCTGCCTGAAGATGGCCTGGCTCCTGTGTGGCTGCCCTGTTTGTCAGCCTTTCGGTTACATTTCTGAAGAGATCCAGGAGACCCTTGGGCAGGGGCAGAAGTGTGACAGCAGGAGAGCTGGTCAGTCAGCTGCATCCAAAGGCAAAAGGCACTCTCCGTAAATGAAAAGAGTATGTGTTTTCAGATCACTTTTCTTTGGAAAGGTTTGAAGCATCTTATAACCATTATTCATTTCTCATAATATCCTTGTGAGTGAGTGTCAATTGTCATGTGGCTTCTTAGCATAGGACGACTCTGACCCAAGTCAGCAAAGGGAAAAACCCAGGTTTCTAAAATTCCGGTATCAGTGTCAATATCACATTGCATCATGCCCTATTTCGGGATTGTTAATGTGGAATAAGATGCTAAATTATGAGACAAAGACGAGAGCATTCATTCCAGGTGCTAAAAAATAGTTTAAGGTACTATGGCTGGAGACCACAGAAAAATGTTTAATCTTCAGGGAAGAAAGGGACTATCTGTTGTAGAAAGAAAATAGCATCATGTAGCTCAGGGAAAAAATAGGCTGTAGGTCATAGGAAGAAAGATGACAGACATGTATGTAGTTTCTGCTGTTTTGAGCGTAATTATTGAGATGACACTGCAGGTGAATGTTTAGGTCTGGGCTTGGATTTATGCAGTGGTTAAACTGAAAGCTGACTTTTTCTAATCAAGACACTCAGAATCTAAGCCAACGGTGGGAATTTTTCCCTCTGAGGTCATGTGGCTTAAATAATCCCAACAGACAAGCAGAAGCATTTCCACTTAGCCAGGACCCAGAACTTACAGGAAATTACTCTTCTGCATGTCTGATCACTACGGAAATTGATTTTATCCAGAGAGCTAAAAGTACACAGACCATGACTGCGAGTCCTCCCTATCTATACTAGTGAGCGTGGGTTTCCCCGCCTCAGTACTGAAACCCAGGCCTTCGCCCCGGGCCTCCTGGGTATGAGGAACAGCAGGTGGCTTTGCCCTCTGGCTGGCTGTTCCCTGCTGCACTCCCCACATCCTATTGGGCAACTCTGAGTGTCAATGGTCTCCAGTCCCTCGGAGCTATAAATCTGGTCACACTTACTTAACACAGCAGGCGAGAAAATATGCCGGCCACCTTGGCATGACACTGGTTAGAAAAACAAACTGCGTGTAAAGCAAGAAAGTAACCAAGTGTTCATCTCTTCTTGAAGTTAAACAAATCAACAGGCTTGTATGAAGACGATGCTTCCCATGCCTGTGTTTGCTTGCTCAGTTGATTTCCAAGGTTGGGGTGACAAGGACGAAGATTATTGAACGTATCTGCTATTTGTGCCTACCAACATGTGGCTAATCAAGATAAACATATTCATCACTCTTGTCTCCTGTCTTCAGCTCTTGAGATCCTGAGGATGACGGTCTGTTGGTGCCTCCGAAGGGAAGCACACAGCCCTAGCAATCTTCACATGAACTAAATGATAGACCTAAAGAATTTGGAAGTACAACTAGACAGAGGTAAGGCAGTGGATACTGCAGAGCTCAGGGTCTGGAATGGAAAATGCCCTTGTTCTGGAATTCTAATTTACATCGGTGTCGATGTTTACATTTTAGTTTGTTTGTTTGTTTGTTTTTTGAGACAGAGTCTCGCTCTGTTGCCCAGGCTGGAGTGCCATGGTGCAATCTCGGCTCACTGCAACCTCCACCTCCCAGGTTCAAGCAATTATCTGCCTCAGCCTCCCGAGTAGCTGGGATTACAGGCTCTGCCACCACGCCAGACTAATTTTTGTATTTTTAGTAGAGACGGGGTTTCACCATCTGGGCCAGGCTAGTCTTGAACTCCTGACCTTGTGATCTACCCACCTCAGCCTCCCAAAGTGCTGGGATTACGGGTGTGAGCCACCGTACCTGGCTACATCTTAGTTAGTTTACATGTTTAAGTTCTCTCTCTACATGTGGGTGCATCTCAAAGCTGTGCACACAGTTACGTTTTTTGTTTTTTTTGAGACAGAGTCTCACTCTGTCTCCCAGGCTGGCATGCAATGGCACAATCTCAGCTCACTGCAGCCTCAACGCCTGGGCTTAGGCCATCCTCCCACCTCAGCCTCCAAAATAGCTGAGACTACACACACGTACCACCATGCAGGCTAATTTTTGTATTTTTTGTAGAGGCGGGTGTTTACCATGTTGGCCAGGCTGGTCTCCAACTCCGGAGCTCAAAGTGATCTGCCCGCCTTGGCCTCCCAAAGTGCTGGGATTACAGGCATGAGCCATGGTGCCCGGACTATTTATTTTCTTGATCAAAACAAGTCACTTGTGCTTGGGTAGACAATAAAGATTGCTGAGGTCACATTTATAAAACGACTGTGTAGCTCCGTGGGGGAGGAACAGTATTAGATTAAAACAAACACAGGAGCATGCACATATAAACACAGTGACTGACGGGCAAGGGAAGAAGTAAGTGGCAGCTACTGCTAACGCAGGAACCCCAGGCAGGCAAGCACACTGGCATAAGGCGCTCCACGGTGCTCCTTCACCAGGAGAGGCTGCTGCTCAGGATTTGTCTGGGTTTTCTTCTGAGCACTTTCAGTTTTATCTGACAGCATCTTTCTGCCTTCAAATGTTCGCCCCTTCCACTCCCTCTGCCCCACGCAGACTCCCGAACACCTGCCTTCTTGCATTCCTAATGCTACTTCAGAGTGTGACTTAATGGCTAAGAAAGAAAAGTCGGACTCAACTGGCACAACCAGTCAGCCAGGTCTTATCTGTGGCAACTCTAACGTATGCCTCAGAGCCGTTCATTACTCTCAAACCCCCACCATGGTCACCGTCCCTGCATAGTTCCAGCTCTCCAGATCTCCTAACCGAACCGCTCTGTTGGTTTCTAATTTGTTCTCCTGGCTTCCAGTCCTGTCCGCCCCCATCTCTCTTCAACACTGCCCTCAGCAGGTGTCTTTCCAGTCTGCTGAGGGTACTGCCTTCCTTAAACCCGTTAGAGGCAGGTGCCTCGAAGCTCAAGGCTGGGACTGATGATTCCTTCTCTGCGTCCCCCAGGACTCTGAACCTCAGCAGAGCACTTCCTATGGAGTCATAATGACTTGTTTCTGTTTCGTCTTCAGTAGTCAGCTAAGAGCCTCCTAGGGCTGCTCATGGGATTCGTTGCTCTCGGTTCCCCAGTGTCCAGCCCAAAGCCTGGTATTGGAGATGCTCAATAGAGAATGTTGAATAAATCAAAGCAAGAGAACAATACAAAGGCAGGAAGGCCTAGAGAGTGCTAGCCCCTGAACACTGACTGACTGGTCTGATCTGAAAAACCTTGCCTCATCGGAACGGCTCACGTGCCGAACAGATGTGCCCAAGGATCAGTTTGCAACAGAGGCCAAAGATTAGAGGCTCCAGGGGGTAGGTGTGGGGCCTTTGGAGACCTAGATAAAATTGGTACAATATGTCGCATAACTAATAGGGTAAACAGTCTGTTTTAATAGCTTAACTAGATTCTGAGATTAGTTAGCAGGCAAAAAGATTCTGAATTTCAAAATATATTCTGGTATATCTGCTGAAATCAATTCACTGTAAAAGTAAAATCTCCTTAGCTTTTAAGGAGATTTTTTTTAAAAAGAAGCTTAAGCCTGCTAGACAAAACATGATCCTAACTGGGAGAGGTATCCTGTCAAAGGCATGTGATTGGTGATTGGTGGCGACCATTAAGACAGGGACACTGCTCTTAACGTCCACGACTACAACAACAAAAGTCTCTTTGTGGGCTCAGTGTGCAGCCTCAATAAATATTCACAATGATAAAATCCAGGTCTCCGCAGAGCCAGAGGGCTCAGGGGCCAACCAAATAAACTCCATAACCTTATTAGGAAGAGGATTAAAAAAGACAAGACCTCTAAAACTAAAAATGCACTTTGTTGCTTCAGTGAAAATCACTACACTTATGCCCTAAGAAGTTCTTTTGAAAGAATGAATTCATAGTCACCACTCAGAAACAGACTCTGGTAACAGCTTAAGAAAGTAATTAATACATCATTTCTATTCATATCTCTTTTTTTTCTCTGTTTTAGTTCCTAGAAAACTGCTTCATTCTGTCAGAGGAACTGAAAAGCTATTCTAGGGTAGGTATGAAGAAAAGGAAAAAAATATATCCTGCAGGTAAATGGTCTTCTTGATCTTAGGGACAACAGCCACACGTGATGGGATTTTTGCATGAAGAAACCCCGTATGTCTGGTTTTTTTTTTTATCCCCGCAAGACAGTAAATCTGAAAACATTTCAGACCTCCCAAAACAAGCCACATTTCCTTTGAGCAGCCTCCTGAAATGCTTAGAGAAAGTTTCATCCAGGGAGACTGTGTGGGGCCTTAGAAATCTTGGCCAATTTCTAAGGCCCCATGCAATCTCACTGGATAAGATTTCTTCCACATGAAAAGGCATAAACATGAAAAGGTAGAAACAAAGAAATTTATCAAATCTGGGTATGTTAATCCTATATGATGCACTGGCTTGCTTTATGTGTGTGTACGATTGGCACAAAAACACAGTTAGTGAAGTAAGAGCTAGTGTTTGACACTACAGTCAGGTGTTTAAAGCTAATAATAATTTGTTGCATTGTTCAAAATTGCTGGAAGAGAGGAAGTGAAATGTTCCCAACAGAAAGAAGGGGTGCATGTCTGGGGTGACAGATGTCCCAGCTGCCCTATCTCATCATGACACATGGTATGCACGCACCAAAATACCACATGCACCCACAAATACAGACCACTATTAAGTATTAAAAAACCTGACTAACAATAATACTTCCACTATTGAGGAAAGAATTTGGAGCCATTCTGAATGGAAGGTAAAAGAGAAGTTTACACAGAAAAAGCCAAGCAAAAACCCAATGCTTAGAACAAAACCTCCGTGTCCTTATGAGCCTGGATCCTCTCCTTAATCTGCATGTCATCTCCTGCACCCCAGCCTGGTCGCATAAGCCCTGACACTGTACCCTGGAGACACCCAATTCACACTGCCTGTACGATAGGCTTATTAACGTGGAGGTGACCGGCCTTGCATGAATCTATGTCTGTGTCAAAGAATTCATTTCCACACTTGGAAATCTGTTACGTGCATAAAAAACAGCTAAACTGTGGGTCAGAATGAGGCAAGTAATGTTAATTCTTTTCAAAGAAATGTTGAATTTCTCAAGATGCCTCAGTTTAATGTTTGAATACCAATTCTGCTATTAGAAATCATGTTTCAGGGTATTCACTTTTTAACACCTAAGCCAAGATAGGAAATTAGGAGAGGGTTGGAGCGAACCTATTTTAACCCCAAACATTGGTCCTAAGACTCCTCTGCAAACCCTGTCAGTGGTCAGTCAGTCTAAAACTGGATACCTCCAAAAATGAGAATCTCCTTCCTTCCAAGGCAGTGAGCTGGTGCTTAGCAGTATACTGAAAAAACACTGGGCCAGATCCAGATGGGACTAATTCCATCTATGCTGTTTTGCCTGCTGAGGGATCTTGCAGCCTCAGTTTCCCCCAACTGTAACATAGTAGATAAGAGCATAGGTTCTAGAGCCAGGCTACTTGGGCTAAAATTCCAGCCCTGCCACATACAGCTGTGAGATCTTGGTCCTCTTGTTAGTATAATAGGAATAAAAACATCACGGACCAAATAGCGTTGTTTTGAGGATTAAACGAGTGTCTGCATGTGGTCAACTGCAGTGTTGGCTTATAAGAATCACTATCATGACCATGCTGAACTGTGCTATAGTAAGAGTTAAATGATTACTGTATGTAAATCCTGGAGCCTGGATCAGTGCCTGATACACAGATGATTATAATATCTACATCAATCATTAATTGAACACCTACTTTTAAAACATATGC
Source organism: Ateles fusciceps (assembly GCA_036589455.1). NCBI lineage: Eukaryota > Metazoa > Chordata > Mammalia > Primates > Atelidae > Ateles > Ateles fusciceps. The sequence continues at coordinate 479,424 of JAZHEH010002996.1, read as the reverse complement.
TAGCTCCTTTAATTCTCTAAAACCCTGCCAGATAGGTTAAAACACTGAAATTTGGAGGGATTATGTGACTTGCTCCAAATGTCATAGTTAAGAAGTGGCAATCCCAGCACTTTGGGAGGCTAAGGCGGGTAGATCTCTTGAGGTCAGGGACCAGCCTGGCCAACATGGAGAAACCCCAACTCTACCAAAACTACAAAAATTAGTGGGGGTGTGGTGGCACATGCCTATAATCCCAGCACTTTGGGAGGCCAAGGAGGGCGGATCACCTCAGGTGAGCTGTTCAAGACCAGCCTAGACAACATAGAGAAACCCTGACTCTACTAAAAATACAAAAATTAGCTGGGCGTGGTGGGTGCCTGTAGTCCCAGCTACTCAGGAGGCTGAGGCAGGAGAATCACCTAAGCCTGAGAGGTGGAGTTTGCAGTAAACCAAGACTGCGCCACCGCAGTCCATCCTAGGTGACAGAGTGATACTCCATCTCAAAAAACAAACAAAAGTGGCAGGGCTGGGCTGGGCTTAAAATCTAGGAGAGCCTGATTTTATGTCCCACGCTGTTACTACTGCACTACATTTTTGCCTTTAATTAAACAGTATTTCCTTATATTAACCCATCTCAACTGGAGCTACCCTGACTCTTCGAACTTTCCTCTCCTCCATTCTTTCCGCAGCAGCTAAGGCCACACAGATTGTGCTTGGCTTGCCTCCCATACCACTTTCAGGGCTCCTGACTTTAGGGATCTTCAGTCGTGTGCACTGGCTTCCTATATCCACTGGGGCTTGTCCCAAGGATTGGCTGATGATTTTGTAGTACCACTGGCAGAACTAGGTCCCTGCCCCTATTAAGACAGAAAGACTGAGCTTTCTAGACTGTGATAAGCCAACCAATGGCAATGTCATTTTTAACATTAAAAGTAAAACTGGGCTCTTAATTTCTAAATTAGTCCTTACCTTTTTTCTTCTGGGATGTTCTCCAGCAGCATTTGAAGGAAATCCTGGGATTAAAAAAAGCAAACCATTAAAGATGCCCATCAATGAATAACTCTGCCTGGAACCATGCAAGAGGCTGAGTGCTCCCAGCTACTGACAGCTCACCTGCTATGGAAACTAGACCTATGCTGATTTATTAGGCTATAGACTCAATTTATCAGTTTCCCAGGGTTTCAATCCAATCATTCAAACAGATTTGTTTCGTAAAAACCATGAACACATTAAAAAGTGGAATGTTTGTTATTCTGACCTAATCCAACAGTCTGTTTTGTTTTGTGTTCAGCCATTTTCAAAAGGCTGGCCATTGGGTAAGGCATGATCCCTCTCTACTTCCCAATGGTGTCCTCTTCCTGAACTTTCCCTAGAGATTCCTGTACTTCTGGAGGCGAGTAACTAACTGCAACTCTTTTGTATTGCTCTACCAAATGATAAAGATAAATACCAAGATAGTAAGTCTGCCATCAAGGAACAAAGATGTCCACAAGTCCAAGCATGGCTCACAAGCCCCTGCCTCCATCTGCAGCCTCTCCTCATGCCTTTGTATAAGACCTCAGTCATTGGACATTTGAGATGTTTAGACGATAAGTTTTTTTAACCTAAAGGTATGGCTTACACACACATACACATACACACACATTTTTTTTTTCCTTTACTATGGAAAATATGAAGCACAATCAAAAGTCGACAAAACCTTCACATACCCATCAATGCACAGTCTGTCCTGTCCTATCCACCTTCCCTCTTCCTGCATTATTTAGAAGCAAGTCCCAAACATTATATAATTTCATCAATAAAAGTTTTAGTAAATATCTCTAAAAGGACTCCTAAGACATAACCACAAAATCATAAAGACCTAAAAAATTCAAATATGAATGTTCATTTAGATTTAATTTGTACTGAGTATTGTGACCCCCTTTTCCAGCCCATTTAATTCTGGAATCTTGGTTTGTTCTTAACTAGGGCTGTCAGATAAGAATAGATGCCCAGGCCGGCGGCAGTGGCTCATGCATGTAATCCTAGCACTTTGGGAGACAGAGGCAGGTGGATCACCTGAGGTGGGGAGTTCAAGACCCACCTGACCAACATGGAGAAACCCCACCTCTACTAAAAATACAAAATTAGCCAGGCGTGGTGGCACATGCCTGTAATCTCAGCTACTTGGGAGGTTGAGGCAGGAGAATCGCTTGAACCTGGGAGGCGGAGGTTGCAGTGAGCCGAGATCATGCCACTGCACTCCAGCCTGGGCAACGACTCTGTCTCAAAAAAACAAACCAAAAAAAAAAAGGATAGGTGCCCAGTAAAATCGGGGGCATAACTACATTAAAAATTTATTTGCTATTTAACTGAAATTTGAATTTTACTGATTTTTCTGCTCTGTATTTTTATTTTCTAAGTGGGTAACCCTAGTGTCAACCTTTCCTCATCTTAAGATTTAATAAGATATACTTTGTATACATATACAGCATGAAACAAACAAGAACAATAGTTAACTTTCTTGGAACTTGATATTGAGTAGCAAATAAGATCTATATTTGAAGGTTTTCTTTTAATAAAATAAAAAAGAATCTTTTAAAATGGGTCCTTTGAAGTGTAAGCCCAGACATGATCAGACAAGAGTTAGTCCAGACTGAAGCCCTCCCCACAGAACCAAGCAGGTAAATACAGACTCCCCCACGAGACTCCGATGAGACCCATTTAGCTGCGAGATGGAAGCAGCAGCACAGATCTTTGCATTACAGAACAGATACAATTACGGAGGAACAGAAATCTGCAAACCATTTGTATGATGAGGTCTTCTTCTATCATCACACAGAAATACAGCTATCACTACGCTAGTGAAGCTGTCTGTCCCATCTCCTCCGTGTTTACGGGTGGTCACGGTCCATTTCTTCCAGAGACCAAGTCTCCCTATTAAGAGCATTAATGAAATATTTATTTCTTGAAACTTCTCTTCTCCTTCTGAGACTCTGTTTATTGCTGTTTCATGTGAGCTAACAATATAAACAGTAATAAAACTATTGTTTAAAAAAAAATGGACCATGCAAAGAAAATGGAGGTGGGGTGGGCAACCTCAAACTGACTAATGCCTCACAACTGGAGTTGTTCCTTGCACTCGCGGTGGATATATGGAGAAAAATACCAAAGGAAACAAGAGCAGTATTTAGAACACAAAATAATTATTTTTGCTTGAGGTTCTCAGAGTCATCATTTTTGTTACTCAAAAATTATTTTGCAAAAAAGTTGAATTAGACATTTATCACAATCTAATATATTAATATATTATTTTATAGATGTATTATCTTTTTTGGGGGAATGGAGTCTCACTCTGTCACCCAGGTTGGCGTGCAGTGGTGCCATCTTGGCCCACTACAACCTCCATCTCCTGGGTTCAAGCAATTCTCTGCCTCAGCCTCCCCCGTAGCTGAGATTACAGGCCGCCGCCACCACGCCTGGCTAATTTTTGTATTTTTAGTAGAGACAGGGGTTCACCATCTTGGCCCGGCTGGTCTTGAACTCCTGACCTCGTGATCCATCTGCCTCGGCCTCCCAAGGTGCTGGGATTACAGGTATAAGCTACTGTGCCTGGCCTAAATTTAATATCTTAACAGATAACTTTGTAGATTAATTTCTCACTGGCTTGTTGATAGGATTTTTGATTCTTAAAAATCCAAGTACTTATAATGATAACTTTTTACTAATTTTACTTCATTATCTCCTTGTAGGCCATACTAATGTATCCTATATTTGCCTGGTAATTTATGCTCAATTATGTGGGGGGGAAATTACATTAACTCAATGGCAATAGGGGGAATTTAATTGCATGAGAAGCAGGAAATTCAGACTTAACCTTAATTCTGCCCTTTTGCATTTTCCAGTTATAACTGGATCCTTCTGAACAGGATTGCAGAGCACAAGTATCCAGAATTGGGTGTGAGTTCAGGTAAGCACAGGAGGCCCCAGGAACCCTGCTTCATTTTGAAGGAAGGTAGCTGTCCTTCCTCCCAGCAAGTTGCCATCCTGGAGCATCTGCCTCTTCCCCACCTCAGAGCTCAAGCCTGCAGGCAACAGAGCAGTGAGCTGAAGCTGCCAGTGGTGCTGGGGATGACAGGCCCAGAGGATCCCAAAAAACCTAACACCTTGGGCATTTCTAAGACATGGGGCCTGCACTCCCACAGGCTATGGGAATGAATGTCTTTCTATGGCATTTGATATTCTTCTGTTCTCTGCTCCATCCCATTCAAGACAGCTGGTCTCATCCAAGCAGTCTCTCTGCACCATCTTTCAATGGAAGTAACCTACTGACCCTTCTTACTCCTGTCATAGATTCCATCTTTAACAGTGAAACACTAGTTTTCCTGGTTCTTTTCATACATTGGCATATACCTCTAGGGTGCACTTATGACAGAAGCTTTTTCCACTTTCTACAGCAGAAGGAAAAAGAAAGAAAAATGGTTATCCCTTCCTGCACCACCTCTTTTGAATTCTTTCATCTGTCTTTTATCTTTCCTTCAGTGTGTTGGCAGTTTTGTGAAAGCAATTTACAAATCTTATTTGGACGGGGAGGACTTTTTCTTCACAGCTGATTCTAGAGTCATTTGACAAAGTTAGCTAGCAACAAATAGTAGGGGTCCCAGTTTGTCACCTCTGCAGTATGCCCGAAAACAAATTAAAACCAAAGCCCACCCCCACCCCAAAAATCTATTGTTTTATGAAGGGGCTGGGATAAAATTCTATCTGGATCCTTGGCAGTGGTTACAAGGCCACACTCCAGTCAGAAAATACATTCCTTGAGAATTTTTTTTCATTTCCTACTCTCCTAATAATCGGTTGGCCAATCAGGTCCATCCTATATAGCCTGTTTTGATTAACACCTAATAACACTAAATTAAGCACTACACATTTCTTAAAAACTAACACCGATTTTGGCACATGGCTAATTTGGTAACTATTTTTCAGTCCTGGTGAAAGTACTCAACAGAAAGCAGGTACATGCAGATTCTACTGGCTAAACTGACACTGGCTTGACTACTACATGGGGCTAGCCATTTCTGTCAAATGTTTTGTGAATAATTATCATGTTCATAAGGAAGGGGAGGGAGGTAGCAGAGGCAAAACAAAATACTGAAGGAAGGACAGGATTGGCAGGGTAAGAACTGAGAAGAAATGAAATTGTCAAGACGAAGTCATTGTTAACACTCAAGAGAGGGCTTTTAGTGGGGGCTAGAAAGATGATAATATTGAAATGCTGGACTGGGAGGGTGTTTGGAAGGGAAAGGATTAAGAGATAAATTGGAAAGGGAAGAACTTTGCGGACTTCTGAGTAAAGAAACTGGATCGTAGACCTTCATCATCAATAACTAACTAGCAATTTAAACAAAAACACAAACCTTTTTTCAAAATCAATAAAAACTTGACCAGTAGCATTCAAACAAGGACAGCCACATGGCATAAACTTCAGAAAGACGCAACTAAGAAAGAAATCTAAGATTCAAACATAGCTGCTACCCCCCAGCCTCATGCTTAGCAGTACTAATACTGGGAACTACCCAAACCCTGGAAATTCTCACAAATATCCACACATTTGGGAAAAAATAGGAATATCTTTATCTTTCTTCTTTTTCTTCCTGTGGAGGGGCTGGAAGTGTTTGCTGGCAAGAGATGAGCAAAACTTGGGAAATAAACAACTCTTCGATGAACTGTTCATGCTCTAGGGCTCTACCCTAAATTGGAGGAAGGATATTAATTGAGAGGATACCTGCAGTGGGAAAAAGCTACACCCATATTAGGTCACAGGAATCTTGGCAGGGACATTTAACAAGTATTGAAGAGCAGCACAGCCAGATTTTCCCAACAAAGGCTGTATACAACTCCAGTGGAGCTTTTCTCTTCCTCCCCCTCCATACATAACATGCAAGTTTCAAACTAGCTCAGAGGGAAAGAAAAACAGGCACAGGAAAAGTTGGAAAAGGAATCAAAGATAATGTTCCAATACATATGAGAACAAATGAAAGGTCAGAAGAGTGCTACCCAAGCTGAGAATGAGCAAGAAGAAACGTATGGCAACCATGGAAACTAACACAACAACTCACATAAAAAGAGAAAGCAGCATAACACATAGAAGACAAGGAATCCCACCCTGAAGAAAACATAATCCAAGGAACAGAAAAAAATGCTCCGTGAATACTTTGTACTATAAAATAAATTAACAACTACGGAAAAAATAAGACCATAAATTCGGTAAGATGAAAGCTCAAAGATAAGTTCACAAAACAACAAAATAAGATGAACATAGAGACTTCATGGCAAAGATAATAAATTAAGGACCAGTATAGGAGCACTAATAAAATAAAAATAGCAAGGAAAAGAACAGACATTAAAGAAAATAACATTAATGGTAAAGGGGTTGCTTGGGATTACCACAGGTCATGAAGAAGAAAAAGATAAATGCAATTGGAAAGTAACAGGTATAGAGGACAAGGATAATTGGTAACCTTGAAATCCAGAACTCTGCAAGGGGGAAAAATGAATTCAAAAATACAATTAAGATGTATTCATTTAAAGAAGGAAGAATAGAATCTAAGACTAATGGTATAAAACCATGGACACCAAGCCATTTTCTGATTAAATTACTAAACTTGAAAGATAAGGAAAGAATTCTTCTGTCATCTAAGTACTATAAAGGGGAAAGCAGGATGACTGCAAAAGTTTCCACAGCAGGATTTAATGCCAGAAAGCAGTTGAGCCACGTCTAAAAGTTTTAAGGGCATGAAAATGTGACCCAAGAATCTTATATCCAGTCAGTTTATAATTCAAATATAAAGACAACAGGCAAGCATTCTTAAGCAGTAAGAACTCAGAAATCATAGAGCGTGTGAGTCTGCAATTTGAACACAAATTTGATAATGAAATTCAGCCAGCAAAGAGCTGAATCAAAATAAAATATTCATTTTTTAAAAAAAGGTAAAATAACTGGTGGTAAATACTGACATCTTCTAACAAGCCAAGTTTACACAACTGCGAAAATTAGAGTACATTTTGTAAATGAAATAAACCTTAATATATAAGAATAATAATTAAGAAAAATTTAGAATTAAGGGGAAAGTAGTTAAAGTATACAACCACTTAATTCCTCATCTTTTTTTGTTTTGTTTTGTTTTTGAGACTAAGTCTTACTCTGTTCCGGGCTGGAGTGCAGTGGCACAGTCTCAGCTCGCTGCAACCTCTGCCTCCCGTGTTCAAACTATTCTCCTGCCTCAGCCTCCTGAGTAGCTAGGATTACAGGTGTGCACCACCACACCCAGCTAATTTTTGTATTGTTAGTAGCAATGGGTTTTCACCATGTTAGCCAGGCTGATCCCAAACTCCTGACCTTGTGATCCGCCCGCCTTGGCCTCCCAAAGTGCTGGGACTATAGGCATGAGCTGCCATGCCCGGCCAACTCATCTTTTACAGTAGTGAATAAACTGATGTTTTCTGAAAATAAAATACATAGGAAAAGGGAAAAAATAATTTGAACCTCTTATTTTATAATAATGTTTCTTAACCACAGAAGATTGTTTTAGAAAATGATCTTTCTTACATTTATCTTAAGTTTGGGAAGTTATCTCCACTTTACTTGTCTTTTCACTCATTAAATTCAAGTAAAAGAAAATTTAAAACATTTCATTAAAACGCACACATAATCCTATTTTTATAAAATTATTTCTGCCCCGTGACATCTACGTCTGTATACACACATTTACCACATATACATACGTACACATATACATGTATGTACATCATATATAACATACAAACATAGAGATAAATAGTATGATTTCTGGAATGTTATTCACATATTAATTATAGGTATTTCTGGGTGGTGGGATTTTGAGTAATGTTTCACATTCTTTGAACTTTTCTGCATTGCTTACAATTTTTTATAGTGAGTATATGCCAGTTGGAAAAGCAATAATTTCCAAACTTAATACAAAGCTACAGTAATCAAGACAATATGATACTAGCACAAGAATAGAAATAATGACTAATGGAATTGAATTGAAAGTCCAGAAGTAAATGCTTACATTAATGGTCAACTGATTTTTGGCAAGGGTACCAAGACAATTCAATGGAGGGAAAGAATAGTCTTTTGAACAAATGGTTTATGGGACAACTGGATATTCACATGCAAAAAAAAAAATCAAGTTGCACTGTCATCCTCACGACATATATAGAAATTAATTCAAAACAGATCAGAGGACTAAATGTAGGCGCTAATGCGATAAAACTCTTAGAGAAAACCGTAAGAGTGAATCTTTGTGACCTTTAACTAAGCAACAGTTTCTTGGTTATAACACTTAAAACACAATAAACCAAAGAGAAAACAGATACATTGGACTTCATCAAAATTAAAAACTGTTGTGCTATAAAGGACACCATTCAAGACAGTAAAAACACAAAGCATAAACCAAAATATTTGAAAATCTTGTATCTGATAAGGGACTTATATCCAAAATATATAAAGAACTCTTACAACTCAATAATAAAAGACAAATAACCAAAATTTTAAAATGGGCAAATAATCTGAATAAATATTTCTCTAAAGAAGAAATGGCCCATAAGCACATAAAAAAAGGCTCAACAACATTAGCCATTACAGAAATGCAAATCAAAACCATATAATAAAAAGAATCCAGAGGGCATTAAGTGTTGGCAAGTGTGTGAAGAAACGGGAACCCTTGTGCATTTCTGGTAGGAATATAAAATGTCACAGCCAATGTGGAAACAGTATGGCAATTCTTCAAAAAGCTAAACATAGAATTATTGTATAACCCAGCAATTCCACTTCTGGGTATATACTGCAAATAACTGAAAGCAGGGACTTGAACAGATATTTTATACACTAATGTCCATAGCAGCATCATTCACAATGGCCAGAAGATGGAAAAAATGCAAATGTTCAGGAAAGAGTTAATGGGTAAACAAAATGTGGTATATACATACAATGGAGCATTCAGCCCTAAGACAGGAGGAAATTCTGGGACATGCTGCAACCGGGATGACCTCTGAAGACACTATGCTAAGTGAAGTAAGCCGCATACAAAAGGACAAATACTGTGTGGTTCCACTAACATGAGGTACCTAGAGGATTCAAATTCATAGAGACAGAAAGTGGAATGGTGGTTGCTGGGGCTGGCGGAGGAAAGAATGGAGGGTTACCATGATGAAATACCAATGGTACAAGAGACGGATGGTGGTAATGATTGCACAAAAATGTGAATGTACTTAATGCCACTGAACTGTGAACTTAAAAAATGGCTAAAATGGTAAAGTTTTATGTATACTTTATCATAATTAAATAAAAATGAAAATAAAAAGGGAATAAAGTACTGATACACGTTACATGAACCTTGAAAACATTATGTTAAGAAAGCCAGACACACTGGGAGGCCAAGTTGGGCAGATCACGACGTCAGGATTCGAGACCAGCCTGGCCAACATGGTGAAACCCTGTCTCTACTAAAGATAAAAAAAATTGGCCAGGCATTGTGGGGCATGCCTGTAATCGCAGCTACTCGGGAGGCTGAGGCAGGAGAATTGCCTGAATCCGGGAGGCAGAGGTTGCAGTGAGCCGAGATCATGCCACTGCACTCCAGCTGGGGCGACAGGGTGAGACTCTGTCTCAAGAAAAAAAATAGAAAGCTCTGCTGCCCAGGCTAAAATGCAGTGGTGCAATCTCAGCTCACTGCAACCTCCACCTCTCGAGTTCCAGTGATTCTCCTGCCTCAGCCTCCCAAGTAGCTGGGACTACAGGCGCCTGCTACCATGCCTGGCTAATTTTTTGTATTTTTAGTAAAGACAAGGTTTCACCATGTTAGCCAGGATGATCTTGATCTCCCGACTTTTTAATCCACCCACCTTGGCCTCCCACAGTGCTGGGATTACAGGCATGAGCCACTGCGCCTGGCCAGCATACAATTCTTTTATGTGAAATATCTAGAACAGGCAAATCACAGAGACAGAAAGCAGATTAGTGGTTGCGTAGGGCTGGGGCAGGAAAAATGGGGAAATGACTGTTAATGATTTCTTCTGGGTTTGGTGAATACGTACTAAAATTAGACAATGATGATGGTTGAACAACCCTGTGAATATACCAAAAACCCCTGACATGTAGAGGTTCAAAGGGTTAACTTGATGGTATATGAATTTTACCTCCATAAAGCTGCTATGAAAAAACAATGTAATCATTCAAAAGAGATAAACAGGCCGGGCACAATGACTCACACCTGTAATCCCAGGACTTTGGGATGCCAAGGCGGGCAGTTCACCTGAGGTCAGGAGTTCGAGACCAGCCTGGCCAACATAGTAAAACCCCATCTTTACTGAAAACACAAAAATTAGCAGGGTGTGGTGGCACATGCCTGTAATCCCAGCTACTCGGGAGGCTGAGGTGGGAGAATCACTTGAACCCAGAAGGTGGAGGTTGCAGTGAGCCGAGATTGCACCATTGCACTCCAGCATAGGTGGCAGAATGAGAATCTGTCTCCAAAAACAAAAACAAAAACGAGAGAGAGAGAGAAGCAAATGAAAAACTAAGCAGTTTGGTTAAGAGAGCACTAAGAGTTCCATGGGAAGTGAAAATCAGAACCTCCAAAGTCATGATAAATACAATGCAGGTATTTAACACTGCTGCAGACTCTTGCTGAGAAGTGGTTCAGGCAGTAGGAATTCGGACTAATCAGTCAACCAAGCATGTAAGACTTCTGAACCAGTTTTCAAATTGCCTTTCCAAATATATGCTTAGGAAAGATTTTCCCCACATCCAATACAAAAATAAAAAGAACATAGAGGAACAGCCATCCGGTCTTGCTACGCTCATGTTATTCTTCCATCTGTGTTCAAATGACACGTGCACATCCTTTAGATAATGTGACTCACAGCTGTATATGAGCACAATTTCAAATATGAAAAAGATCCATTAGTCCAATCTATGCTAAGGATGCATCACCTATTTTCTATTAGTTATATGTGTCATTTTCAGGGCCTCCCACTCTTTGTTAATTTCCTTACTGTGTATTGCTTGGCCCCATACCTATACGAGCTGACAGCGTCTCTGATAGTTTTGTGGCCAGGCTTCTGCATATTTCGGTGTATCCTGTTATTAATCTATTGATCAAATATTTATGGAGTACCTACTGTGTGCCAATCATGTGCTGAGTACTGGTAAAATAGTACAGTCTGGCCTTGTTGGGCATATACATAGAGTGAAGGAGAGAGAAAAGACACAAATAGCCCCATAATGAAAATACAATTACAGACAACGGCCATGACAAGACAATGGAAAGGGCAAAGGGGTGGGACACGTTGGCCTAGATGCAGATCCGTTTAGCCAGGTGACTTGGAGGCTGTGGCATTCAAACTGAGACCAGAAGGTAAGAAGGAGGCAATCTTGCAAAGATAAGTCCAGGTAAAGGGAACAGCAGGACTGTTTTATTTTTGTTTTTAAGGTCACTTAAACTATCCACATTACTGTGTACGAGACAGCTTTGGGTTACAGTTTATCTCAGAACTACAGAGAGATCAGCCTCCCTGAAGCAACACTGTGTCTATTTCATTAACTTGCTTTTTTCCCACTGCATTAAGTGGGAAATCTTTTCCCTACTCTTTAATACTGACATAATATAATCTTCACGTGCCATACCCCCTCCAATCATATCTCATGGACTCATGAGGACCCATAAATTACCTGGGAAAGAATCAGCTGTCCATGAAATGTGTGCACAAATTTTCTTAAAAACGAAAAATAGGTTTCATCTCCAAGTCTTTTGGCAAGAAACCGAAGAAGGAAGTAGCCCTGGAAGAAAGAAAAGAGAGAGAAAGAGGCGTTCCATGAGTTCATCAAAAAATGCTTAGTCATCCCAAACTAACCCACAGTGCACTGGCGCATCAGAAGGTGCTGTCCTACCCGTCCCCAGCTACCCTTTACATTTTCACAAGGAAGACTTGGCACGGAAATTAATTACTTCTCAGCTCCTGTGTTAACACTGTCATCATTTCTGTTTGGACTTGGTTCACCTGAAGCCTGGATGGCCATCGCAGACGAAAAGAGAAGAGAGACCCAGCTCTTCTCTGCTCCAGCTACCAGGAAAGGCCTTTACAATGGAACAGACTTTCTTCTCACCCATGTCTTTTGGTAGGAACCTGACAGCAATGTGAGAGTTCTGCTCCTCAAGCAGGGAGAACAGAGGTACAGGGCAGGGAATATTTCAGCTTTCTTTCACTCAGTCTTTCCTAACATGGTCTCCTTTTTGCGGTATGAAGTGCTTTAATTACTGAACACTCAGATATCTGGCCAGTCAGATGTCATTATAATATTTTCACCTCAGTCATGTTACTAAAAACTATTGTTTAATTGTAGAGCCTAAAAAATGCTGCACCACAGTAACTGGCTTCTGCCACTGAGACGCGCTTACCTTTAAATAATGCACTTGCAAGAAGATCTTCCCCGGATTGAGTCCCTGCTTGATAACAGATGCTCCTGAGTCACTTGTGTGGCCAGTTTTGTCTTTACTGGGTCTAAAATGGTTCAGTAACAATTTTTTTAGGTATAGCACATTCTTAAGTAATTAGGCCATAACAGCATTTTATTTCTTATTTTCAGAGTTACTCAATATCATCCTGAGTCTATTCAATAGTACCAGGTATAATTTAGAACAGTTTGCATTACATGCTCACCTACTGAATAAGGAGGGATTTACATCTGGGTTGGGAACCTGAAACTGGCTACTGACAAATATTTTACATCAATTTATCCAAAATTAAAGCCTACCAGACCCTCAAGGGATCTAAGCTCCACTCTGAATTATCTAAGAACATATACTCTTTTTTGATGACAGACTGGGAAATGCAATGGAAAATGCAGCTTTACTTGCAAAAGTAAAGAACTTGTATGTGTTTCAAGAAATTCTGAAAGCCCCAATGCTATCCACTTCTCTGGATTTACATTTAGCAATTAAGGCTCTTTTAATAAATATCTGTACTTTCCAACCATATTAGAATCACAAAACAAAATCCAGGCTGGAGTGCAATGGTGCAATCTTGGCTCACTGTAACCTCTGCCTCCTGAGCTCAAATTATCCTCCTTCCTCAGCCTCTCAAGTATCTGGGATTACAGGAGCCTTCCACCATACTCAGCTAATTTTTGTATTTTTTACAGAGATGGGGTTTCGACATGTTGGCCAGGCTGGTCTCGAACCCCTGAGCTCAAGCGATCTACCTGCCTCAGCCTCCCAAAGTGTTGGGATTATAGGCATGAGCCACCATGCCCAGCCTTATGCCTCGTTTTGATTTCTAGTGACATTAGGACTAAAACTAATGACTCCTTTTTATCCATCAAGGTCTTTTCCACTATGCTCTGTGGTTTTACATATTTTACAAAATTTAAATTTTACTTAAGGTTTTAAATATTTTAAATAAAATATAACAGATCCTTTGAGCCATCTAGTAAAGATTTGTGCAGTGTTACAGTGTAGTTTCAACAGCTAGCTAAAATCAAAGTAAGTGAGGAGGTATGGGGCAGCTTTCCGCTGTTCTACAACCAGCCACTTACTGGATCAACACTGAGGAGGGCTGTGTTGAGGTGAGGGAAGTCGAAGAACCATGAGAGGGCTGGTGTATTAGAAAGGCAAGGTGTTATTTTAAAAGGTAGCATGGCGGTGCAGAAGGTACGCAGCCTTTGGAATATGAGACCTAGTTTAGACTATCAGCCTTACTTCTTACTCTACCTGTTACTTACTAGCAGGTTACTTAAAGTCTCTAACTTTCATTGACTCACTTGCAAAATGAATAATCCTAACCACCTTCCCAGACCCCGTGGAAAATAACTGAAATAATAAATTGCAAAGTCCCTAGCAAGGGCCGGGGATACAGAAATTACCTACTACACTTAATAAAATATTCCATTTTAGCACACAGGATCCCTGATTAAGTCTTAGATGAATATTCTGGGGCATTATTCCAGCAGACACAAGGCACAGAATCAGCAGATACCTAAAGGAAAGATGCTGATGAAAACCATCAGAGCTAACTGCATACTTTTCATTTTTCTACTTGATCCCTGACTTACCTACGTGCCCACACTTGTAAGAATAACTAATCCATTTCATCTTCATTTAAGACTCTCCTGAAAAGAATCAGCTTTTTTCACTGCTCTCAAGTTAGTCCTGCAGTGCAATGTTTTCGTAAGAAAGCCACACTAGCTTTGATAAGGAAAGCCCATCACCCGCTGTCTGGGGGAAGGAACACTTCTCAAGAGTCAGTCTGAACTCAAACTAGGTTGCCCAGCCCCAAGACAGGCAGAGCTGCTGTGCGTCTTTTTTGCCCTTGAGCCCTGAATCGAGACTGCTCGAAGGGGAGGAACACAGAAGAATGATAAATCTCTGCTCAGAAGGCTGGCTTCCAGGCTCCAGTTCCCAATGAATGACGCCTTCAGTTGCTGTTTTTTCCTTCGCCTAAAAATGTCCTTCCCGAAAGCATCCCTCTCTAACTCTCTTCGTCCATCCTCTCCAAGTGAAGAAGTGCTCAAGAAAATTATTTCCTGCTGACAGCATTCAAAGCCAACATACAAGTCCCCAAGAGATTCCTTTGACAGCAGCTTGGTGCTGGAGAGGGCAGTACACGGGCAAGCTTTGCAGGAAATCAGAGGGGGTGGTTTCTAGGGGGAAAAGCCACTCCATGAATGGAAACAGGAAACTTCCATCTCTGTGCTACTCTGGTTCTCACAATGCTACTAATCCCAGGTCGGTGCAGACAGACAAAGCATGGGAGAAAGCAGATGAACTACAACCACACACGGCAACACAGATGACTGTCACAGGCGAGCCAAAGAAGTCAGGCCCACGAGTGCACATACAAATGTATGAGTCCGTTTCGATGAAATCCAAGAACAGGCGAAACTGACCTATAGGGATAGAGATCAGAAGAATGGTCACCTTTGGGAGGGAGTACTAACAGAGAGTGGAGAAATAGGTTTCTGAGATGTTGGGAATGTTCTATAGATTGATTTGAAGGTACTTTCATGGGGATAAATCATAAAAGTCCTTTGAACTACCTATCAAAGACTTGTGCACTTTAGCGTATCTATGTTATGTTTCATTTAAATGAAACGTACATGAAACAGCACACACTTGGGAGAAGGAAAGGCAATCAGTCTAGAAAAGGGACTTTGCCACTCACAAGCCATGAGCAAGCACATGACTAGGATGAACTAAGCCCTATGCACCTGAGGAGCAATGAAAAATTTTTTAAATGACAATGTGAGAGGCAGGAAGGGCTGTGGCAAATCCAACTGGTCGGTCTACTCCCATTCTCATTTGCCTTCTTCCTTAGCACTTGTACCACTGAATCTAAAAAGCTACTGGTCATTTTCCAAGTGTCCCTTACAGTTGTGGACAGCCAGGGCACTTAGTCCAGGCCAAAAAGACAAAAGCAGGTGTCTGTTGTGTTTGCATACTGAGGTGGGGTTCTGGGAAAGCTCTTGGTTTCCCTACAAAGGGGGAAAATATGGCTGGTACCGCACCTCTTCCCTACAAGCATGGTGGATGGAGCTGCGATGGCCATCTTGCAGCCATGAGGCAGCAAACCAGGGTTCTGTAAAGAGCAGAATGGACTGAAGGAAGGCAAACAGGCTCCGGCTCCTGGGCAGCCTGAGGCTGCCTGCCTTCTGACTTCTTATTGTGCGTGGAAGGTAACTATCATTTGTTCAAGTCAACCACTGTTTTACTGTTGCATTAATTGTAGCCAGATTCATTTCTAACTGGACTAGTACTAACAGCTAGCGTTTCCTGGTTATCCTCTGTGCCAGGGACTCTGCCAAGCTCTTATTATGCATCACACCCTCTACCCTCCTAACATCCCGATGACGCCACATCCTTATTATTCCCATTTTGCTAAAGAAACTGAGTCCTAGGCCGGGCGTGGTGCCTCACGCCTGTAATCCAAGCACTTTGGAGGCCAAGGCAGACGGATCACCTGAGGTCGGGAGTTCAAGACCAGCCTGACCAACATGGTGAAACCCCATCTTAAAAAAAAAAAAAAGAAAGAAAGAAACTGAGTCCTAGTGAAGACCACGAAACTGGTTAGTGGCAGAATCAAGAACCCAGGTCCACAGAATACCAAAGTCCTTGCTACACTCTGGGGCCTCCCCAAGATCCAGGTCCCCAACTTGGCTGTGCCAAGTACGAAGTGGAGAACCTTAGATGAACTGCTTACCCTCCCTGAAGCTCAGCTTCTTCACCTGTGAGGTCTGTGATGAGACTCTGGTCATGTGGAAGCATTCCATAAAAGCAAAAGTGTTCAACATCTCCTAGACATTACACTCCAGTGTTTATTTCTTTGGCTGGAATACATGGAATGTGAGAGATCAAGTTACCAAGGTCGTCTGGGCTCAAATGCCCTTGGTTCTTGTTGTACCTGGCACCAAATGCAACAACTGAGATTGACACGCCCTTTCCCTTCTCCACGCCCTCCTTCTCCACCGCAACCACAGAGGCGATGCGGATATTTAAAGAGTGAGCAGGTGGCAGTGATATTTGATACAAAATGATCTGATTTGGAATTGGGCCTCCTGAAGAAAGGACTGATCCTGCAGGATAACCCCAAGGGTGGGATTTGGGAAAATGCCTCTGAACAGTTCTCTGGCCTGTCAGCTGGGCCTGAACACCCACCTGCTGCTCTGCCCCCATCCAGATGGGCCGTCCACTAGCACTCTTTCTCTCACACTCCCGGCAGTCAGCACGACAGCCACGAGAGGTCTTTATCTGAAAACTTGCTGCTGCCATGCCCGAGCTAGGGACTAAGCATCTCAGAAATTAGTCAGAAGGGAATTAATTAGCATCTCAACATCTCAGTGCTTCTGTTAGTCGCAGCTGCCCCACCAGGTCTGACAGCTTTGAGAGCGGGGCCTCACTCACCCTGCAATAAGGGAGGAAGTGAAATCTGAGCCTTGTGTAGAGACTGGCCTGACAGTACCCATCTGAGCCTGAGATGCCCAGGTGAGACCAGAAGGGGAAGCAGCATGACACACTGGGTGAGGGCCTGGACCCGAGTCTCTCCACTGCCACGTGATCTCGATCATGAGCCCCATGCAGCCCAGCTCCCTCATCTGTGAAAAGGGGGACAGTGAGAGTCACCAGAGCAGCTCCTAGAGCTGTGTGGTCCTGGAGCACTCAGCCAGAGCTCCTCCTGGCAGTCAGTAGCCCAATGTAAATGTGGCCATTACAATAATACTGTGTTCTGACTGAGGTTCCGGTAGCATCAGCTAAACCTTCCTCTGACAGGCAAAGACATTAAGAAGACCTGGCGCCATAGTTATGCATATGAGACACTGTCATTGGGGAATGCTGGGGAGGGGGACACCGGAACTCACTCTACTACTGCAGTAACTTCTTGGGAGTTTAAACTTATTCCCAGATGAAAAGGTTTTAAAGATATCACGTACAAACGTAGCCTATACTCTCCCTTGGTGAGATCGCTGATTTTGAATGCAAACCCTGTAAGGGCTGGTCTTTAAGCTTGCTCCCTGACTCATCATCATCAGAAAATAAATAAAAGAAACAACACATTTCAAGAGTCATGTAAAGTCCTACTAAGCTAGGTCTGGGTATCTTCCTTACACACACATCCCCCTCGGTATACACGGCTCCATGAAGACACCTCTGGGTAAAACATGAAGCCAGAATGATGACAGCACAGGAATTTTCTATTCACTGTTTGTTTTCTGTGACAATTTTCCTATCTATAAACTGTGAATAATGAACACTTGCCACTGACTAGCATTTGCAGTGCTACCAAAAGAAATAGGACAAAAGGTTGTGAACAAACCTTTAACTAATAAATTTGTATTGTATCAACGCCGCTGGTATTTGGCAGGTGTGACTGTCTGTATGCTTTTCAAAATGGATTTAACAGTTACCCAGCAGGAAAGGCTTCCCCACCGGGACCATCAGCCTGCAGCAGACACAGAAAGATATTCCTCTGGTGTTGAAAAAGGCAATTGCTAAGATGTTTTAAGACAGAAGGAGGATCCCTCAGGAGCCACCGGAAAATAAAGAAGGTTTATTTTGTCTTCCTGATAGTGAAACAACCCAGTGGTGGGTATCCACAGAAGTCTCGGGGTCCCAGGTCAGCTGCTAATGAATGTGGTAAGGAGAAACTCTATAGCTAGCAGAACTCTGGAAAATGCAAACGAACCACACATTTTGATAACCAAGGTAGGAAAATGAAAGACGAAACTCAGAAAAGCAATAAGTATCAATACAAAACCAAAAATGTCCTCAGGTCTTGATGGCCGACGTATCAGAAATTCCTCTCTGAGAAACAAAACACCGTATGGAGAAAAAATAAGAAACAGATCAACGCAATGGTCTGACTGCTATATTGCCTCATTCAACACAGCAAGTGATGATCTAGACACATTTTCAAAGAGACAGAGAAAAATGGAGAGTCAAGACACCCATGTGACTGCACAGGTGGTTTCTGCTAAGGGTGGTTCTCAGAGAACATGGACAAACGATGAACAGGATGCTGGAGAAGGGGGAAAACCCACACTACAGAAAGAGAGCTGGGAGGCTGTAAAATGACTGCCAAGAAGGCAAAACTTCAGGATGAGCTAGTGGAGAAGACCCTGGACAACAAAAAGGGCTTTGGAGGTGAAGCTGGAAGCATAAGGAAGACCACGTGCTTAAGAGGAGGCAGAAAGAACAGAACAATTCGACTCCCACTTTGATTCAACTTTCCGGCCAAGGAGAATGATTTTCAAGCTACTCATGGCAGAGCAAGCCTTGCCATGTGGGAACTGCTGCTTGGTACTGGTGGATTGGCGCCTTCCAGTTCCAAGCCCAGGTGAGGGACAGGCTCTAGCTCTGAAAGCTTCCACCTGTGATATATGTGACCACAGATCTCTGGGGGGATCAATTCACGCAATGAGAAAGAAGCTGATGGAGGTAGACAGCTATTCTGATTTCCAAAGATAAGAGACAGGTTACAAAATCTGTGATGACGTTACTGAACAGAGTTTGTGAGCACTTAGAAGAGAAAAAAGATGAACTACAGGAGTTACAGTGGAATCCTGAGGGCCAATTCCAGAAACTTACTGGGGCATCCTGACTTTTGCAAGGCAGCTAGCAGAAGGGATGTGATGGTGAGCATGGTATGGTGGTCGTTTCACGGCTTTATAGAAGGCTAAAGAACAGAACCTCAAGGGTGTTGATTAAATTATTTGCTATAACCTGGACAGAGGTCCTTAGGGCTGTGCCCAAGGAATGGTGATTGCTTGGCTGAACAGATTTACCTAGGAGCTACAGCTGGGAGTCTAGCTGGTTGATTGACAGCATCCACAGTCAAGAACAGCAACCACAGGCTGAACTGAGAGTCCAACTGATAAGAAGAAACTATCTAATAAAGAGAAAAGGTTTTTAAAAAATTAACTGTTTGCCTATGAAAAAGATTTAGTATATTCAATTTTCTATAAACGCAACATCTAGCAGGAGGTGACTGCTGTGGCTTCCAACACAGTAAGCACAACGGTGGGCTGCATCAACAGGAGGAATGCAAATGTAATGGGAACCCCACTGAGGGAGGCAACTAGGAAAGGAGCAGTCAGGAGCTGGGCTCTGGAGTCAGATGCGATGCGCCTGGGCTGGATCAATAGGAGGAATGCAAATGTAATGGGAACCCCACTGAGGGAGGTAACTAGGAAAGGAGCTGGGCTCTGGAGTCAGATGCGCCTCTGCTTTCACCCCAGCACTGACATGGCCGACTGCTTAGTATCTCCACGCACCTGCTTCCTCCTCTGTCAAATGGGGTGGCAAATGGTACTATGGTACCAGCACTTCTCTCACAAGGCCATTTTTCAAATGAGATAACGTATTTAGAATGCTTAGGATAGTGTTTGGCATATTAAAAGCACTCAAAGACTGTTAAGGAGAAAAAATGCACGGGATTTGGAATGGTAGAACTGCCATGACAAGGTTTATCATACTGAATGTAAAAATGAAATATGGGGCCGGGTGCAGTGGCTCACGCCTGTAATGTCAGCATTTCCGGAGGCCAAGGTGGGAGGATCCTTTGAGGCCAGGAGTTCAAGACCAGCCTGGGCAACAATGTGAGACCCCCCCCTCCGCCCCGCCATCTCTACCTAAAAAAAAAAAAAAAGCCAGATGTGTTGGTGCATGCCTGTAGCCCCAGCTACTCAGGAGGCTGAGGTGGGAGGATCACTGAGCTCAGGTTCAAGGCTGCAGTGAGCTTTGATTGCACTACTGCACTCCAGCCTGGGCAAGAGAGTGAGATGCATCTCTTAAAAGAATAACAAAAAAGAAACAGGGTACATATGTCTGAGTGAATCCACCTGGCTGAACACTTGTCCTTTCTTTTCTGGATGCTCCATATCCAGGACTGCAGTAACAGTTCCACTCCATGCTTCATGGGCGGAGCCTCAAAGCAGGCTGTGTTCACTGCAGTTGTCACATTTGGAGATCACTGTCAACAAAGAGAACAACCAAGGACCAAGCCCAAGAAAGTGAGCTTTCTCCCAGGCACGCAATATATACGCTAAATTCACCAAAAAAAGTGACCTGGAGGTCAGGAAAAGAAAGAAGTCTTCAGAGATGTGGATTGTTTTGGTGGGAGCAAGGCGCATTCTGTGCAACTCCGGAGATAAGTGCTAAGCGCGCAGATGTTACAGGAAGCAGATTCCAGCCCAACCTGAGAAGGGCCATTCTAAGGATCAGGCTGTTCCCACAGGAAATCTGTCTGCTAGTGCAATGAGACCTGGATCCTAGAACTACTCAGGTAGAGAAGCCAAGTAGCCACCTGTCAGGCATAGGGAAGGTTAGGCAAAATCACTTTTTTTTTTTTTTTTTTTTTTTTGAGATAGAGTCTCACTTTGTCACCCAGGCTGGAGTGCAATGGCTCAATCTTGGCTCACTGCAACCTCTATCTCCTGAGTTCAAGCGATTCTCCCGCCTCAGCCTCCCGAGTAGCTGGGACTACAGGCGCATGCCACCATGCCTGGCTGATCTTTTTTTTTTTTTTTTTCAGTAGAGATGGGGTTTCACTGTGTTAGCCAGGATGGTCTCGATCTCCTGACCTTGTGATCCGCCCGCCTCAGCCTCCCAAAGTGCTGGGATTACAGGCGTGAGCCACCGCGCCCGGCGGCAAAATCACTTTTAAGGTCTTTTCTGACTCTAATATCTACAATTTTAAGAGATGATATAGCCCGGAATATATTTACGCTAAAGCATGTGAAGGAAAACATTCATCCACTCAGTGGAGTCAAGAGGTTTGCTACATAGCTTTGTCCTTGCTAAATCAGCATCAAGTGTGGTTTTCATTTTTTAAAAAAACTAAACTAAATGAATAATTTAGAGGAAGCTAACTGAATTGTATGAAACATACATTGTGAGATAGAATTAACTTTGAGTACAGGATCCAAGCAGTACAAGGCCTTGACTGTACTTTTCAGTGTTCTGTTTGGGGCAGGGGAGAGTTGTGTAATGTGCCGAGACCGGTCTCCTCATAAGCTAAGTTCACGGGGCCTCTCCCTCTATCAGGGTTAAGGTGATCATAGTGACACAGCCGTAACTCAGGCTGTTGGTCTGCCACACACATTCAGAACATAGGAATACAGAGAACCTGAAAATTACTGGAAGCAAAAGTAGAAAGAATAAAAATGGAAAACTTTTTTTTGTATCGCATAAAAGAAAAAAAATCACGACTTCTTCCGGAAAGAGGCAAATGAGATAAACATCGGCTTCATTTTACAAGAGGAGGCTCGAAGCCCATTTTGAGCACTAACAGCATGTGCAGAGCTGTGTGCTGAGGTAATGGGAAGGATCGCCTCATCCGATGACTCAACAAGGAACAGATGGCCCGTGGGAGCTGGAGAAGGACTTTTCCCTCCTCGCTGGAGGACAGCACGGCCCTAGGCATGAGGGTGGCAGCAGCAGGGGTGGAGGGCTTGCCTGGTTTTCAGCCCAGCACATACCAAGATGCAAAAGAGGACGCATCCTCGGGAGAGGAGCTCTTTCCTCAGTCTTGCCAGCACAGCGTGCTCTTTGGGTCTTCCATTTCACACGCAGTGCGTCCAACAGTAAGTGTGAGACCATTCACCACAGCACTGTTTGGGAAAGCAAAGAACTAGAAATGACCATCATGACGCCCAATGTTAACAAACGTTTGAAGGTTAGTAACGGAACATTCCTAATCTGGGAATACCCACAGCAGTTACAAAAACAAAGACTTCTCTGTGCTGGTAACAAAACACTAGCCAGGATGCCATTAATAAGAGGAAAATGGGAGGTATAGCATGGTGTGGATAAAACATACAATCTTGTGTGTATACACTTGTGCGTGAGGGATGCTTTCTTGGGAGTGAATGATCATTCCATGGGGTTGTTATATCACAGACCCTATGGAGATGTCTTCCATCCATCCAGCTCTGGAAATGGCCCCGTGGGTCTCATCTAATCCTTAGAGGTCACCAGTCGCTCCTGCCCTAATTTCTTTTTCCATCTCTCCTCCAGACAATTACTGATCAACCCCACCAGGCTATAGGGATGTTATGAGACAGTAGAAAACATCAAATGATTTCCATCAATCTCTCTCTCTTTTTTAAAAAATTGAGACGTAATCCACATATAGTGGTTTTTAGTATACTCATAAGATTGTGTAACCAACACCATAATCAACTTTAGAAGATTTTAATCACCCTAAAAAGAAACTACACACTGGCAGTCACTCCCTAATCCCCTTTCCACCTCAACCCAGGCCCTGACCATTAATCTGCTTCGTACTTTGGGAGACCAAGGTGGGAGGATTGCTTGAGCCTGGTAGGCTAAGGCTGCAGTGAGCCATGATTGTGCCATGGCATTCCACCCTCGGGGACAGAGTGAGACCCTGTCTCAGAAAAAAAAAAAAATCTACCTCTTGTCTCTATGGATTTGCCAGTTCTGGACAGTTCACATAAATGAAATCATATAGTACATGGCCTTTTGTGTCCAGCGTTTTCCACTGAGCATGTTTTCAAGGTTCATCCATGCTGTAGCAAGTATCAGTACTCCATTCCTTTTTATGGCTGATTAATATTCCAATGTATAGATATAATACATTTTGATTATCCATTCATCTGTTGATGGGCATTTGGGTTGTTTTCATATTGGGCTATGATAAATAATACTGTTATGAGTATTTGAGTATGAGCTCTTCATTTCTTTTGGTTATTTAGCTAGAAATGGAATTGCAGAGTTATATGGTCACTGTATGCTTAAGCTTTTGAGGAACTGCCAGGCCGTTTTCCACAGCAGCGGCACCATTTTACCAACAGTGTACAAGGATTCCAATTTCTGTAAGTCCTCACTAATATTTGCTATTATCTGTCTTTTTCATTGTTGACATTCTAGTAGGTATGAAGTGGTATCTCACTGTGGTTTTGATTTGTATTTCCTGATAGCCCATAATGTTGAGCATCTTATGTGCTCATTGGCCATCTGTATATCTTCTCTGGAGAAAGGTCAACTTTAATTGACCTTTTTTTTTTTTTTTTTTTTGAGATGGAGTCTCACTGTGTTGCCCAGGCTGGAGTACAGTGGCACAATCTCAGCTCACTGAAGCCTCTGCCTCTAAGGTTCAAGCAATTCTCCTGCCTCAGTCTCTCGAGTAGCTGGGATTACAGGTGTGTGCCACCATGCCCTGCTAATTTTTTATATTTTTAGTAGAAATGGGGTTTCACCATGTTGGCCAGGCTGGTCTGGAACTGCTGACCTCAAGTGATCTGCCCACCTCAGCCTCCTAAAGTGCTGGGATTACAGGCATGAGCCACTGTGCCCAGCCAGATTAACCTTTCTTTCCCTTCCTTTCTTTCTTTTCTTCCCTTTCCTCTTCCCTCCCTCCCTCCCTTCCTCCCTCCCTCCCTCCCTCCCTTCTTCCCTTCCTCCCTCCCTTCCTTCCTTTCTTTCACCTCCACCTTCCAGATTCAAGCAATTCTCCCGCCTCGGCCTCCTGAGTAGCTGGGATTACAGGCACACGCCACCATGCCTGGCTAATTCTTGTGTTTTTAGCAGAGACGGGGTTTTATAATGTTGGCCAGGCTAATCTCGAACTGCTGACCTCAAGCGATCCACCCACCTCGGCCTCCCGAAGTGCTGGGATTACAGGCTTGAGCCACTGCGCCTGGCCCAGAATGACCATTTGTTAATTGGGTCATTTGACTTTTTATTGTTGAATCGTAAGAGTTCTTTATATATTCTAAATACAAGTCCCTTATCAGATATACAATTTGCAAATATTACCTCCCATTTTGTAGGCTTTTTACTTTCTTGATGGAGTCCTCTGTTGTAAAAAAGTTTTTAATTTTGATGTAGTCCAATTTACTGATTCTTTTTCCCTTCGGTTGCCTACGCTTTCAGTATCTAGTATCTAAGAAACTACTGCCTAATTTAAGATCATGACGATTTACATCTACATTTTTTCTGTCTGTTTTATAATTTTGGCTTTTATATTTGGGTCTTTGATCCACTTTGAATCAAGACCTTATTATCTTTGATGCTATTGTAAATGATTTTCTTTTTTCTTTTTTTTTGAGACAGAGTCTCAGTCTGTCCCCCAGGCTGGAGTGCAGTGGCGCAATATCGGCTCACTGCAACCTCCGCCTCCTGGGTACAAACAACGTAAATGAATTTTTCTTAATTTGATTTTCAGAGTATTCTTAGCTAGTGTACAGAAATACAGCTAACTTTGGTATGTTGATCCTGTATCTTATAACTTTACTGAACTTCTTAATCAGCTCTAATAATTTTTTGGATGATTACTTAGGATTTACTCCACAAACGATTATGTCTACAAATAGAGATAGTTTTACTTCTTCCTTCCCAATCTGGATGCCTTGTAGTTCGCTTTTTCGCCTAACTGCCCTGGCTATAGCCTCCAGTACAATGTTGAATAGTACAGTTCCTGTTTCTTATTCTTTCTGTCCTCAACATTGACTTACGAGGGGCAAGAACTCCTGTAAAACTGAAGCGTAACATCTAGCAGGGTCTCCTTTCATGTCTTTGCAGCCAGGTCGAGCAGAATACCTGTATGGTTTTTGTCATTCATTCTAGATCAAAACTGTTAGCCAAAACACAAACTAAATGGTGGGAAAAAGGAAGTAAGTGAATACTTTGTGGAACAAAGTCAATTTGGCATTACATGAGAAAGCACTCACTGAATGAGAGTTTTTCTGAATGAGAAACTAACGCTCATTAGCTGAGCATGTAATGTACATAGCGATTCTTCCAATTGGCTGAGTGCATAAGATATCCTTAGGATAAGCAAAATAAGAGTGAATTATTATAGACTGGCATATGTATATGAATAATTTTCTAGAAAATATTTTATAGTCAAATACCGTTATAATGAATTGGTGCTACACAGAGCAGTAATATGGAAGTATGCATGTATACTTATGAAATTTACTTTCCCAAGATTCACGAGAAAACAGTAGCAGTAATTATCTTTGGGTAAGGGACTACAGTGGTAGTAAATGGAATTTTATACTTTTCTAAACTGTTTGAATTTTCTTACTATGTACTTTAATTTTTGAAAAAAAAATTAACCAAAGTTAACTAACCAGTGATTATGAACTGTCTTGCTTTTTCATGTTTTTCTATATATTAAAAAAAAAAAGACCCTACTAAATGTTATTGCAAAAGTGAAACACCAAGTTCTGTAAACATGTATATTAGGGGTCTATGGAGAATTCTATCCCCCTTAGAAAAAAATACCTGAGTGCTGAGTAACCAGGGAACAGTCTGGAAAAATAAAGAGGGAAGGTTATTTGAGTTCAGTTATTCAGGACATATCTGTCATCTTTCCTGTTTGAAAGAGCTGAGAGCTAAGGGTGTCCCTCTAACAGGAAACAAACTGGGCAGCTCAGGCGGGTGGAGCTGGCCTTTGAAACAGGAAAGGGCAGAGTCTGTTTCTGGCTAGCTGAAAGCTCTAAAGTTTTTCAAAAAATACTGGCATCGGGTATAGCATCATCCCATCAGGAACAGGTAGAAACACTCTTCACAGCTTGCTTGTTAGAGCATGTGGTTCAAATAAAAAAACTAGACAGAGAGGAGGGGTAGAGGGGAATCCCACGTGCCTGAGGGATAGAGGGATGTAGGGCAGGAATCCCAAGACACACAGCTGAGACCTTAGGAAAAGCACAGGCCATGCCAATGGTCAGGTAGGAACTCTCGAAGGCCATAAAGCCAAGAACGTTTTTCACTCCGGACTGTGGTGAGATTATGAACCCAGAGGCCAAAGGAGCTTTATAGAGAAGAGCCAGAGGTGACACGGGGTCGCCCTTCAGAGGGGCTGGACTGGATGTAGGTTACAGAAGGTTGTCTTAGAAGTGCTGCTCATTCAGTTCTTACCTCTAGTGATTTGCCTGACCATCTCTGTGGAACTTTCAGACTTTTTCCTTTTAAGCCTACGCTCTACATGTATAACCAGGCATTCTTGCACCTTTTTTTTTTTTTAACATTTAACAATTAGTAAAATTAACTTTTTGAACATTCCAACCAGTTATGCTTGTCAGAAGGGGAGGTAGGTGTTTCCACGTTCTGGTTGTTAAAGAGACAGGAGCAGATGCCTCGTGTGGTCCCCAGGGAAGGGTGACAGCAAAGAAAGGGATGGGCCCAGCTCCAGAGCCTTGCAGACATGAGGGTAACGAGCCAGGCTGAGGAAATCAGAATACGCCAGGAAGGACAGTGGGGCTTGCTGCAGGGGCTGCATCCTTGTGCCCTCTGTCACTTGTTTGACAAACCTCTTCCAAGTGCCAGAGGACACAGATGATAGCGTCAAACATGTGTTACGTATTTACCTGAACTGCAGGAAAGTGCCGATATTCATTTAATTTAATTTAATTCATTTATTTAGATGGAGTCTCACTTTGTTGCCCAGGCTGGAGTGCAGTCTTGGCTCACTGCAACCTCCGCCTCTTGGGTTCAAGAAATTATCGTGCCTCGGCCTCCTGAGCAGCTGGGATTATAGGCATGCCACCACACCCAGCTAATTTTTGTATTTAGTGGAGATGGGGTTTCACCATGATAGACAGGCTGATCTCAAATTCCTGATCTCAAGTGATCTGGCTGCCTCAGCCTCCCAAAGTGCTGGGATTACAAGGCCTGAGCCACCGCGCCTGGCCCTGCCAATATTCATTTGAGATCCACCAAAGCAGAATTCCCTATGATTCAACTTAGCGTATGTGTTCTAAGTGGTCTGCATGTTTTCATTGCATTTATTCCTCTGCCCACCTATAAGGTAGAAACTATCGTGTTAACCCTGTTTTACAGTGAAGAGGACTAAAGCTAAGTGTGGTTAATTCTCTCAAGGCCACACAGCAAATGTGTATAAAGGCTGAGTATCCTTTATCCAAAATATTTGGGACCAGAAGTGTTTCAGACATCCAATATTTTTGGATTTTGGAATATCTGCATACAAATGAAATATCTATCTTAGGGATGGGACCCAAGTCAAAATACAGATTTATTTCTGTTTCATATATAGTTAGTCCTCAAATCCTCAGGTTCTCCATGCTTGGATTCAATCAACTGCATATTCAACCAACCTCAGACTGAAAATACAGTGCTCAGGGAGGTGGAGTCCCTGGATACTAAGAACCAGCTTTTTATATCCTCAAGTTCCACAAGGCTGACTAGGCATCCTGGGATTTTGGTATGGGGGCAATCCTGGAACCAATGCCCCAAGGACCCTGAGTACACTTTACACACATAGCCTGAAGGTAATTTTGTACACTTTAAAAATTATTTTGTATATGAAACAAGTTTCCACTGGGGCCCGCCATCACATGAGATCAGATATGAAATTTTCCATGAGTGGTGTCATGTTGGTGCTCAGAAAGTTTGGTTCAGATTTTCCTATTAGAAATGTTTAACCTGTAGTAGAGTCAGAACTCATGCAGGCAGCTATTCTCGCAAACCCCATCCTACCATCCTGTGTTAGGACTGAGGGCGGATGAGCTCTGGGGCGGAGCTCAGCCTGCGTCCTCATATGATGCCTCCCTAACACCAGGCAGGATCAACCAGATATTAGCCAAGAAGGAACGTGGGCTGTTGCCTTTCCCTCTTTTCAAAGCCTCACAAACTTCATGGAATCCCCCAATTTAACCTTTCTTTTGATGGGTCAATCCTTATACACAACTGGGATGGTTTTATATTGTATTACCAGAAGCCTTCTTTCAATCTGTTTTTGATAGCTGCAAAGGAACAATTCAGTCGGATCCTGAGGCCAACCAAAGTCTTCTGAACTTATGCCTCTGTTCCTCACACAGCCACCTGATTCCATCTGTTCTTCAGACTCTTTCTCTTGATCACATGTTATCCCAAACGCTGGATAACCTTCCCAGAACTCTATTTTCATTATGTCATTCTTGGAACTTCAAATACCTCACCATTACCCAGAGGGTTACATGCGAGTTCTTAAATCTGGCATCTGAGGAAGGTCCACGGCTTAGCCTAGCCTTCCCTGGCCCACCCTCAGTCTCACAGGTTCTTTCCCTGGCTGTCCTCTCCAGCAAGTGCATTCTCGTGTTAATGTCCACTTCCACAATCCATTCCCTTTTATGCCTACTAGGCTTTGCTCCTTGAATTCCTCTCCCTCTGCCTCTTCACCAGTCTCAGTGGTATCCTTTACTATCCCAGCTCAAGCCTCACATCTCCCCCGCAGCCCTTTCCAACAAAGCCTGCCAAGAGTAAACTCTCAGTTCTTAGAACTCTGAGAATGTAGCCTGGGATTATCTATCTATCTTGTGACCAGTATTTCAGCTCTCCAAATAATGTACAAAGAACCTCAAGGACAGAGATCATGTCTATGAGATTCATTTTTTCAGCGCTTACTGAGCACCCTCTCAGTGCCAAGCACTGTGGTGCACTGAGAAACAAGACATAGTCTCTAGGTACAAAAGTCTGAGAGTCACAAGTGAAATATGTATTAGGTTGGACCATATGAAATTGTTTTTGTAGGGCAAAAATGGTCAAATACTGGCAATTTAATATGGTAAAAATAAAGAGAATGATCAAATCATGTAGTAAGATCAGGAGAGGAGGGGAGGTTGGTGTTTCCATGTTCTGGTTGGTATAGAGACAGGAGCAGATGCCTTCTCACGGTCCCCCAGGGTAGGCTGGCAGCAGGGGAAAGGGATGGGCCAGCTCCAGAGCCTTGGGGACATGAGGGTACGAGCCAGGCTGAGGAAATTAGAATAAGCCAGGAGGGACAATGAGGGACAGAGAAGATAGCATAGGAGTACAGAGGAGAGACGGCAGCTCATGTTAGGATAGGGTCTGAGACTTTTTGGGAAGGCAGTGAAATCTGTGCTGAGTCATAATGCTGAGTCATAATGATATAGAATTATACAGCAAGGCAAGGATATTCTAAATACAGACGACATTTTTAAAAGGCATGGAGGTAAGAAAGAGCAGGCAGATGGCAGGAGCTATGGCTGAATTGGGTTCCCCCAAATGTATATGTTGGAGCCATATCCCCTAGTACCTCAGAATATGACTGTCTTTGGAGACAGCGCAGTTGAGGGGTTCAAGGGGTGGTTAAATTAAAATGAGGCTGTCGGGGTGGGCCTATTCCAACCTGACCAGTGTCCTTTAGGAACAGCAGATTAAGACATACAGAGTGACATAAGGGATGTGCAAACGCAGAGGAAAGGCCACGTGAGGACACAGCAAGAAGGTGGCTGTCACAATATGGAGTGTATATTTGGTTTTTGTCCTCGTTTCCTGTCATGTAGTTCCTAAAATCCTCTAGGTCTTCACAATTATGCCTTTGTATGCTAATGAAATGACGGGTGGCTGGCAGCCCCTAGGTAGCTTCAGGAGGGGCTGGTCACCAGAAAGACCAAGGTAGCATTAGAGGGTTGGGACTTTCAGCCCCATCCCCCCAACCTCCAGGGAGAGGACGGTGGTAAAGGTCAAGTTGACCACCAAAGGCCAATGGTTTGATGAATCGTGTGTGTATAACGAAATCTCCATGGAAACCCAGAAGGACAAGGTGAGAAGAGCTTCTGAACACGGAGGGCAGGGAAGCCCCACGCCCTTCCCCTCATACCTCACCCTGTGCACCTCTTCACCTGCATCCTTTGTAATATCTTTATAAAAAATGAGTCAATGTGAATGTTTCCCTGAGTTCCGTGAGCTGAGCTAACAAATTAATAAACCCAAAGCACCAGTCATGGGAACCCCGATCTACAGCTGGTTGCTCAAAAGCACAGGGTCGACCACCTGGGGTGTGTGACTGGCGTTGGAGGCGGAGGGCAGTCTTACAGAACTGAGCCCTCACTCCGTGGGATCTGATGATCCGGACAGTGTCAGAATTAAACTGAATTAGAGGGCTCCCAGCTGGTGTCCACTACAGAAGTCACTGCTTGCTTGGTGTGTGGGGAAACCTTCCACACGTTTGGTCATAGAAGTCTTCTGTGTTGATGGTTGTGGGGTGCGAGCAGATGAAAAGCAGTTTGTTTTTTTCTGCTCAGTGACTACAAGGCAAGGACGGAAGCCTCAGAAGAAACCAAATCTGTCAACACCTTGATCTGGGACTCCTGGCCTCCAGAAGTGTGAGAAGAGAAATTTCTGTTGGCCTTTGGTATCTTACTAAGGCAGCCCAAGCTGACTACCACAGTAGTGGTCTCTGAGCTACCTGGAGGGTAAAGCAAATAACAAGAGATGAGACGGGGGAGACAGACGTGAAGTGCAGGGACGTGCATGCCACACTAAGGGGCCTGACGATTTTCCTGCAGGTGAGGGGGAAGTTTTCAGAGGGTTTTAGCAAGGAGGTGGCAGAACCATGACGTGTTTGAAGGAGAGCTCTCTGGTGGCAGTGAGGAAGCGGCAAGACCAGAAGTAGAAAACACTTTGGGGCTGTTGGACTGCTATGGGCAAGTGGTGAAAAGAGAGCGGTATTAGGGGTGGAGAAGAGGGGCTGAATTGTGGAAAACCTTAGGAGATGAAATTGGTAACAATGGCTCCCAGGGGAAGCCATTCCCAGGGGAAGTGAAGGAGAGGGAGGAGCTGGAGCTCCCAGGCTCCTACCCTGTTGTGAGTGGATCTGTGCCCCCAGCAATGAGTTCAACACTACAGGAGGGGGAGCAGATGAAGCGGGGTAGAGGGGATGACCAGTAAGAGATGCCTGTGGGGTAACCAGGAGAGATATCAATGGGGAGCTAAGCATTCACAATTGATCTTTAGAGAGAGCAGGGCTGCCAGTGGAGACCCGGGAGCCTTCGGCTTAGAAGGGGGTATGGCCGGCCATGTTCACACCCCACCCATGTGCACAGCAGCCTTTGGCACGCTCTCTGAGACTCAGGGGTGGCCCTGAGGTTGCCTGAGCCTATCTTTCCCATGAACACACAGAAATGGAAGTACCTGGGACTGTACATTTTTCCAACCAATGAGATGAGTGCAGGGGCACATGCATTCTGTGGGGTCCACTGCCTGATGGGAACCACGGAGGGTGACCCATGCTCCCTCCAGAGTAACCCTACATGACCTGGCCTGATGTCATGGCACCCTGGGTGGGCCTCCTCTTCCTCTCACTTCCATTTCCCTTCCCTTTCCACCTCCTGGCAACATATATTAGTCTGTTCCTGAATTGCCATAAAGAAATACTTGAGACTGGGTAATTTACAAAGAAAAGAGGTTTAATTGGTTCATGGTTCCCCAGGCTGTACAGGAAACATGATGCTGGCATCTGCTCACCTCCTGGGAAGGCCTCAGGAAACTTACAATTATGGCAGAAGGCAAAGGGGAAGCAGGACATCTTATGTGGCTGGGGCAGGAGGGAGAGTTGGTGGGGGAAGGTGCCACACACTTTTGAACAACCAGAGCTCATGAGAACTCACTATTGTGACCACAGCACCCAGGGGGGGATGGTGTTAAACCATGACAAACCACCTCCGTGATCCAGTCACCTCCCCCCAGACTCCACCTCCAACATTGGGGATTATAATTCAACATGAGATTGGGGTGGGGACACACAGCCAAACCGTATCAGAACATTTTCTTTTTTTTTTTCAAGATGGGGTTTCACGATATTGGTCAGGCTGGTCTCAAACTCCTAACCTCAGGTGATCCGCCCGCCTCAGCCTCCCAAAGTGCTGGGAGTACAGGCGTGAGCCACCACGCCCAGCGGTATCAGAACATTGTCTAATAAATCTCTTTCCCATATGCCTTGCGTCAGGGTCTGCGCCTGGGGGAATCCTACCTAAGATAGGGGTTTAGGTGAGACCTCTCTGGGAGGACGAGCAGCCGAGTGTGGAGGACCCAAGGAAGACCAGCCCTGAAGACACAGGCGGGCAAAGGGCAGACCTCAAAGGAGATGGAGGAGGAATGGCAGAGGGGAAAGAGGAGTCGGGCGAGGGACTGCCACAAAAGCCAATGACAGAAACTTCCAGAATAGCTGTCAAACAGTACAGTACCAAACAAAACCGAGGAGTCTAGTAAGATTAACAATAAAATTTGCTTCCAGAATCCGGTGACTGTCAGGGCACAATGAGCCAATGACAGAACAGTTTCCCTACACCGGTGAGAGCAGATAGCAGATTCCAGAGGACTGGGAGTTTTTAAGAGCTCTGGGGGCCGGACGTGGTGGCTCACGCCTGTAATCCAAGCACTTTGGAGGCCGAGGCGGGCGGATCACCTGAGGTCAGGAGTTCAAGACCTGCCTGACCAACATGGTGAAACCCCGTCTTTAAAAAAAAAAAAGAGAGAGAGAGAGCTCTGGGAATGGAAACAAGTGTTTTGATAACAGATGAGGGTGCAGCATTTAAAAGAGAGATTATTAAGGATAGGAGAGGCTGGGTGTGTGGTGGCTCGCACCAGTGGTCCCAGGTACTTGGGAGGCTGATGCAGCAGGATCACCTGAGCCTGGGAGGCAGAGGTTGCAGTGAGCCGAAATCGTGCCATTAAACTCCAGCTTGGTCAACAGAGCCAGATTCTACCTCAAAAAAAAAAAAAAAAAAAAAAGATAGGAAAAGTGTGTGAGCATAGTTAGCGAAGGGAGGGAAGGCTCAGGACAGAGGACAGGGGTAGCGACAGAGCCAGGTCCTGATGGAGGAAAGCCTCCGGTGGCTGGTGCACTGGCCAGGGGCCCCGGGACAATTCCCTTTTGGAGCTTGCCCCCACCAAAGCAGATGAAACTGAGATTTTCCTCTCTACTTACCCGGACTCATTTTTGAAGCCTGCAAGCTTTCAATTTAAAAATAAGACGGTATGAATCAATAAAAATGTAGCTAATTAAATTCAGGTATGAATGACATGTTAAAATATGAGGATACGCTTGGCTTGCATCAAGAGAATTAAAAAGGACTGCCTGCCCTTCTTGGTAAGCAACAAGACCCCACCCAGGCAATCCCATAAAAGAGAAGGCTCCATGGTGCTCCAGCGGCACACAAAGGTAACTGGATGGTGATGCTAGGCTGAGTCACCATCGTCATGCCTGTGGGTGCCCGCGAAGGGAACTACTGTCCTCCCTGGAAGGACGGGATGAATGCCAGCCCATGGTCCAAAGTGATGAGTGCCTCATTTTCCCATTCTGTCTGGATCCTTCTTCCACTTCTTCCTCAAGGGGAGAGGGTTCAATTCTACGAAACTGTGTCAAGGCACATGCACTTCCAGCTCTACCCTGAAGCTAGCAATTCAACTTTAGCCGTATTAAGAAAGACAGAATGTCACTTGGGCATCTGAGAAGTTGGGGTAGACACGAATGTAGATGTGTTTACAGGATCAAAAGAAGAACATGGCTGATGGCCTCAGTTTGCCCAGCAGAGCAGGCAAGAAAAGGCAGGGGGAACAGGAAGGTCTGGAATAAACACTGACGGCCTGGGACAAGGAAGCTGACCCAGGAAGAGTGAAAGGATTTATTCATGGCTTCCAGTCTTGAAAGAGAAGAGCAGCAGAGGAAGGTGAACCCGGGGGCTGGAAGCGAGTATACAGCTACACCCAGGGGCTCTCTAAGGAGGGCAGCTTTCCCACGAGGAAGGCTGCTGTCACTGCGAATACATGTGTCCCCACATGCAGGTGGAAAAGACTGCTGTGTTCTTTGGGGATTAGAAATAGAAATTTTAAGAAAAATGTTAGAGGTGAAAACTTCAAGTATATAGAGAAGGTTTACACACAGAAGACTTAACTAAAAATCCTTCCTATTTTAAGTGGAATGTACAGTGCTTAGGCATCATACACATACACAGAACACTGGTGGCACCCAGACTTTACTTTGGCTGTGCATAGGGTTACATACTTGGGTTTTTCCCCTAGGACTAAGGGATGCTTTAGTGATCTAGAATTGAGGCATTCAGGAGTAAGGTTAGAGAAAGATGCCCACATTTATCCAGCATTGTATCAAAGAGGAGGCAGCAGCTAAGATTAAGAGTTCCATAGACTCCTGCCTGTCAGCACCTCCTTAAAGCGATACATTTTAATGTTTTTCTCAGCAGGACCTTGACTTTAACAATGAATCCAGAAAAAAAGGGAAGTCATAATAAATCACAAACAATAAAAAGCAACAGAGATTCCTTCTGACCCCCCTACCTTAGGTCTTCCATCCCTGGGGCCTGTCAGAGTGTGCTAACTGGAAGTACTTAGGCAGAGGCTGCCAGAATCCAGCTGCATCCTGGAGACAGGAGGCATGGCGAGCCTTTTGGAAGCCCCCGTGCATCTCTGGCAAGAGCCACCACTGCTGCACAGGTCAGGAGGGGACCTTGTAGGCAGGGGACGAATGACAGGAGAAAGCAGAGCAGTGGCAGGACAGAAAGAAACACTGGAATCAGACTTTGCCTGGGGAACAACAGTGCTGCCCAGGGCCAGAGAGGAGAGGAATAGTCTGGGAGAGTCCCTGGGGTCTCGTGTGGGAAAGACATCTTTAATAATTAACAAATGAAAAAAGGCATGGAGTCATTCATGTGACCCCTAACATTATGAAACTGAGCAAATCGCCTTGCTTCAGAAGCCTGTAGCCATATTACAGGCTCTGCAGCCAATCAAGGCTGAGAAGCCTAGGAAAACACAAGAAAACTGTAACGAATGACACGAGGAAGTCAACCTCAGACACATCTGTTGCCAAGGAAACACCACAAAGTCAATGTAATAAACATCTGGGCTGGGTACGGTGGTTCACGCCTGTAATTCCAGCACTTTGGGAGACCGAGGCAGGCAGATCACCTGAGGTCAGGAGTTTGAGACTGGTCTGGCCAATAAGGTAAAACGCTGTCTCTACTAATACAAAAATTAGCCGGGCTTGGTGGCACATGTCTATAGTACCAGCTGCCTGGGATGCTGAGGTAGGAGAATCTCTTGAACCCAGGAGGCAGAGGTTGCAGTGAGCAGAGATCATGCCACTGTACTCCAGCCTGGGCGACAGAGCAAGACTCTGTCTCAAAAAAAAAAAAAAAAAAAAAAGAAAAGAAAAGAAAAGAAAAAAAGACACATTTGGTGAGACCCATGACTCAGTGGATGCATGGAAGGCACAAATGGAAACCTGTTCTTACAAATCACTAAAATTAGTAAGTCGGAGGCAAACAAAATTTTAGTTTTCCTCTTCTCACTTTGTTAATACTCCAGTATCTATAACCAACAGAATGTTGAGTTTTCCTTTTTCTCAGTATCTTTGAAAATAATAAGCCACATAATTCACGTGTTAAAAAACAAAAGATGCTTGGACCAAGGATACTTTTTACCCTGACCTGTATGTCCTTCCAGAGTTCAAGATACCTGCAGTTTTCTTTTTTTTTTAAATGCCACTAAATACTCTCTCAGTTCCTTGAAGACAGGAATACGGTATAGGGAAATGAGAAGAGTTTCAATCCCTGGGTTCAAATCCCTGTTCTCCTCTTTATCAGCTAGAGGAGATCAGACACATTATTCAGTCTTTCTGAGCCTTGGGCCATTGAACTGAAGATGTTAACCTGCCAGCAAAGAAAGGTGAGAAAGGACTGGCCACAGAGGCAGAGGGAACTCAGGAGAGTAGGACACACAGAAGCCAGGAGGAGAAAGTGCTTTAAGAAGAAGGCGTTTTTAGGAGAGAGTGGTCAACCATGTTGAACCGTGCTGCAAAGATCCGAAGAGAAGTTTCCACTGTGTCTGCCAACACGTGGAAACCTATCAGGACACACACCAAGACTTTTTTAAAATTGTTTTGGTCCATCATTTCAAGACCACAGGGCATCTTAAAAGGAAAAACAAGGTAGCATCCCAAGGTCTCATTGAAAACAAAATCTAAGAACATAATTTTTACAAGTCTGGTTCTTCCTTTTACTTACAATAATTTCTAGGTTCTCTGTGTCCATTTAAGGGAGGATTCTAGGGGATGGGAGTAAAGGAAACCTAGGCTATATAATTGAGGGCAGGTTCGGAAACATTTCCTCCTCATTGTAAGCGCATCTTGATAACAATATTTTCCTTACTGATGTGCAGTAAGCCTTTCAAATGCAGTCAATTCATGGTTAGCCTAAATTTAGGCAAACACAATTTCTGAATACTAAGACAAAGAAAAGCAAATGCCATAAAAAGCTGTCTAGCACGAAGGTCTAAAAATACTAGATTGTTCTCCAAACTTCACACACAAAGGAAAAGATCTTGGCCATCAGAGGCTGAGCTGAGTCCATGGAAGCCAGAGATAAGGCCCCCCCTCATGTGTGAACTGACTTCCCAGGGTGCAGTCTAACTTGCTTACGAGTTGGAAACACATTTCATCAAAACTCATATTAATGATGATGTCCCTACCCCCCCACTTTAGGACTATGGTTATGCAGAACCAAAGGAATCAAAGGGTCTTAGACACATGGAGAATGGAGATGACCCCTTAGTTGGAGGGACTGAAACTGTGAGAGGTTTTGCACAGTGAAGCAGCTCGCAGATAAGCATGCTCCTGGGCCCCCTACCTGAAAGCAGACCTCTCTGGCCCTCATCTTCCTCTGCTCCCTTCCCAGTCCTGCTTCCCGAGCCAGCACAAGCCCTCTTCTGGCTATACTCACTGGCTCTGTTCACTTCAGCCTGGCTTCCTTTTCCACCAGCCATGCAGTCCCACTTCTCTTTCTTTCACCCCTCGTCATCCCCCAGGCAGCATTCAACATCAGCTACTCCCCCCTGCTTCCCTCAGCTTCTTTCTGGCTTCCATGGCCCTGGTGCCCTGGTTTTCTCTGGGGAAGCACATGATGGGGAATGGCTCCCCCTCTTCCTCCTGACCTCTTCTCTCACTTTCCCCCTCTCCCTGGGGATTTCACTGTGTTCAGGATTTAAAGGGTTTTAGAGGCTGAATGTTCCAGTCTCTCCAATGAGCTCCTGACTTGCAGTCTCCAAAGTTCGTAATATTAAATATCTGCTGGTCATCACAAACAACACATGCAAACCTGGAAACTTTATTTTCTTTCCAAGCTCCTCCCCATGTCTTTAACCATCACATAAATGGGATCACCATTTACTCAACTGCTCGACTCAAAAACCTCAGAGTCATTCTGGATACACTCATTTTCCTCTGCTCCACGTTCAATCAACCAAAGACCTGCCAGTTCCACAGTCAAAACACATCTCAAATAGATCTGCTTCTTGCATCTGTCACGGCCAACCCAGGGCCTCTTGCGTGGACCACTGCAACGCTCCAGCCGTCCTCCTGGCTTTCTGTCGGCTGCCTGCCGTGCTCCCCACACAGCAGCAGAGGAGCACTGTACAAACACTGGGCAGATCAGGCCACCTTCCTGCTGAAGGTCCTGGAGCAGCTTCTGCAAAACTTGGGGAATGGCTCGTGTGACCTGGCTCCTGCCTACCTCTCTTGGCCCTGCCCTCAGTCCCTTTCCCAGCCACATTGCCCTTCTTTCTGTCCTCAAGGCAAACTAAGGCCTTTCCTGCCTCAGGCAGGCTATGTACAAGGCAGCTCATGTTCAGAGAGAAATTCCCCTACCTCCTTACTTGCTGCCCCCCAGTTAGCATGGACATCACTGAGTGGTGATTGGCCATCATCACCACATCAGCGCGTGCACCACCTGTGACCGGCCATGTCCCTGCTAAGTGGAAGCTCCTTGACAGCAGGGGCCATGTCCACATTGGCCATAGGGGCAGCTGTCCTGCCTGGCTCAGTCAGCACTGGCCTAGGGAACAGACGCAGGAACAGTGGCTTTGGGGCGGGAACACAGTTCTCCCCGGCTCCTGGCCCGCTGCACTTCCCTCTGCTAGATCTGCCTTTCCGAAACAATGGATGAGTCAACTTGGGAGGCCGCCTTAGCGTGCAAGCACAGGGAACTTTGCCGTGGGAAGGGTGCAGCCTGCCACACCCGGCGTTCTGCAGTGCTGCACAAAAGCCCCAGCCAGCTCCCCTCCCTGGGGTGCATTTACATTAGGCTTCAGTCGCAGTCAGACGGAGTGGGGGTGCTCATTTAGAAACAAACCACAACAGCAGAGCAATCCAAGGCAGGCCTCTGCCCAGGAAAGTAGAGGGGCCTTCAGGGCAGCCATCTAAGAACGGGTGAGGAGAGGGGCAGTTCCTGGATGGCTGCCCCTCCCCACTTGTTGGATGGCAGGTTCCAAGCACCTGAGTCTAGTCAAGAGGGGGCCCATGGAAGCTTCTGTTGCCATAGCAACCATAGTGCTCCCGCAGCCTAGGCACCAGCTTTCAGATAACCATTTGGCAAAGAAAAGGAGCAAAGCAGAGCGGGACAAACATGGAAAATAGCACGAAATAATGGCAGGAAATAATCTTGCACACGCCACAAGCCACAGTCTACAAACAAAACTCAGGAGCCGGCTGTGGAATCCTGCTGCAGGGCAGAGCAGCACAGCCTTCCTGCTGGGCTACAGTGGAAACAAAAGGCCCCATTGACACACACATCTGTGACCGCTAAACACTTAGAAATCAATATTTTCCTAAAGATTTTTCCCCCTTTGGCTTTATAGGGTTACTGTCTGCCAGGCTGCCAAACCCCAACTCTCACCACGTCCACAGCCACCACGTGAAGTGACTATTAGAACTTCAAATGAAGAATCTGACCCCGGAAATGGCCCCACGCTAGTTTTTTCCTCAACAGAGTCACCAGAAAAATGTCAGAAGGGAAATCAAAACGCACACTCTGACAGACTTAGAACTTAACCATCACATCTTGGGGGAGAAGGAGCACGCCCCAACTTAATTTAAAAGAAAACACAGCAGATGTAGTCAGTTGGCCGGGAGGTGTCTTGAAGGGAAGAAGGAAGGGATGGAGCCTCACCTTAACACCTGCATCTCCTCGGGGGGAGCACTGCATCTCGTCCTGGAGGCGACGCCAGCGCAGGCAAGCCCTCAGCTCCTGTTGCTCCCAGGCCTCACGGGGGTCCAGCTGCTTAGCCACAGACACACAAACACATGTGCACAAACACAGTCACCGTTGTGGTCCTGGTGAAATGGCTCGCTTTGTTTCAATGGGGAATGACATAGCCTGCCCCCTGCTCTCACCTTGTTCCCATCAGAAACCTAAGGGCCACTGGAGCCTCTTAGTGCCTACCACAAAAAATCTACCACGCACGCTCGCTTGTGCTGCTGGTGGTTGAGCTGGGCCTGCTGTCTGGCGGAGGTCGCCTTGTTCTGGAACCCACCCATCCCCCCGACACACACTTGGTCTGGAGACAGTGGGCTTCCCTTGGGCCATTTCCACTTTGATCTCATCCAGTCCTTTCTTCCTGCTTTGCCTTTCTGCACAGGGTGGGGAAGGCCCCACCGTTCACCTGCGATTTTCTGCAGCCCTCAATTTTGTTAAGGACTGTTTCCAGTGGGGCCTGCTAATGTAACCCAGATGATTCTGTGTGCACGTAAATGGAAGACGTGCTGCCTGGACTCAGCCTGGGGAAGGGGGAGGCCGTCGCACTCTGCCCTACTGAGTAAGAACCAGCTGCCGTCCCGTGGTGTGCTCACCAGGCCACATGGCCCAGACCTCTGTGAGGGAGGGCAGCAGAGCACCCACTGGGAAGGGAGACATCTATCCATGGGTGTTTCTGGACATCAAAGGTTCCTTATAATTCGTTCAACAGATATTTACTGAGTCTCTGCCTGGCCCTGGGGGATGTTACAGACAGGGCCTGGGGGAGCAGCCAAGGGAGGGGACGCGGAGGAACACTAACATCAGAGAGCAGGTGATGGGAGAGGTGAAGGAAGAACCCAGATGCCCCCTTGCCCACCAGGGCTTCCTGAGGAGGTGGTGGTGACAGCGCTGGTCCTCAGGGAAGCAGGAGTCAGCCGGGGAGGAGGAATTTTGGTAAGAGGGAAAGGACTTGCAAGGCACATGGGGCCGGGCAAATGTGTGACGTGCTTAGAGAAGGCAAGGGACGAGGTCAGGCCCAGAGCAGACTACCATTCCGGGAGGGAGCGAGGGGCAGGGAAGCTGGCCGAGGCCACACGATCCTTAGACCCCATGTGCCTGCTGTTATGTACAAAACTATGTCTCCGCAAAATAGACGTGTTGAAGGTCTTACGCTGGTGTGACTGTATTTGGAGATAGGGCCTTCAAGGAGGTCATTAACGTTAAGTAAGTCGTGAGTGGGGCCCTAATCCTATAAGGCTGGTGTTCCTATAAGAAGAGGGACAGCTAACAGATGTCTTTCTCTCCGCATGCACAGAGGAGAGGCCATGTGAGAACGCAGAGAAAAAGCAGCCTGTGTCTACAAGCCAGCAAGAGAGAGGGCCCTCAGCAGAAACCAACCCTGTTGGCACCTTTGTCTTAGACTTCCAGCCTCCTGAGAAATAAATGTCTGTTGTTTAAGCCTCCCAGTCTCTGGTACTTACTATGACAGTCCAAGTAGACTAATATGTCTGTGAAGGCGTTTAGACTTTCTCTAGGTTGATGACAAGTTACACCATCCAAGCTCGCGACTGTCTCGATTCACGAATCCCTGTGGTGTTTCTCTGAGTGGATGGCAGTCTCCATCTTCTTGTTGGGATTTCACATGCCACCCCCACCCCGCCATGCCCCACCCCTGCCCCCTGCCATTCAGTGCTGCAGAACGCAGTCTCCCAGGCAGCAAAGTGACCCCGGTGACCCCTGCCACCCTGAGTCCTCATGCCCTGCTCCCTGGTGGGGTCTGCTGGCCAGGAGCAGCCCAGCAGGTGGCATACCCACCCCTGCCCCACAGGGCGCTCCCCCACTCCCTGGAAGGTCTGAGGCAGGCACTCGCCAGGGCCAGCAACAGCCTCAGTCTCACCCTTCAAGGGAGAGGTCAGCCTAGCGGACGTGCTCTGGAAATGCCTCAAACTTAGTGCTGGAATCTAGAATGGCCATTTTGCCTCAGCGGTGTTCATGTTTTCGCATCTCAAAGATTTACTGCACATACTTCCAAGGATGATGAGGGGGCTGACCTTTATCATGTTAAGGGAAAGGAGTGACAGAGAAAGCCCAGCTCCTACTGTCCCTTTAGGCTCACAACGTAAGCCAACACCTCCACAAAGGCTTTCTGGACCCGCCCAGACCTGTCCTCCCCTACCTGGGAACTCTGAGGATATTTGGTGTTTACTTCTTTTCGTGAACTTATCAGTCAAGAGGCAGGACCAAGCCAGCAGACTAAGGAGTAGCCTCCTAGGAATCTAGGCAAAGGAAAGAGTAAAGGAGGGGCACTCTTTGGGGGATGCAGGAGATAAAAGACAGAGGGTCATGACCAGGATGCCTGAAATGCACTACAGTGGCCAGGACCAGTGTAAATTTGATAGTCTCAGAAGGGAAGCACTCTAGGGAAGAGATGGCGACAGAGGCACCCCCTGCCGAGTGCCTGTGTATAAGGCAGAGGGAAACATAAAGAGGAAGGGAACAGGGATTTCTTGCACACTCTCCACATGTCAGGTGCTGTGCTAAGCTCATTCACACCTGATCCCATTCACCCTGCAAGCTTCAGCATCGTTGTATCCATTCTACAAACAGGGAAACAGAGGCTTGGGGGAGGCGACCTAATGTGCTTATACTCGCCAAGCCAGTAAACGGCAGAGCCAGGACTGGAAGTCTGTCTGACTCAGAGCCCAGCGCCTTTCCTGTATCTACCATGTGGCCTCTCCTCACAGGATTCCATGTGGCAGGAGACACTGATGTGCACACTGCTGGGTCCACAGCCAGGGTGTGAAAAGCAAGACCCAGCTCCAATTTAAAGCAGTCATGGCCCAGATGTGGAGAACAAGGAAATGACATAGAAGGAAAAGGAAAAAAAATATGAGGAAACAGGTAAGCACCAGGTACTGTGAGAACCCACAGTGTATAGGTAGCTAGTGCTGAATTGTGAGTCGGGTAATCCGTCTGGGCTATCTAGAGATGGTGACCTCCAGCTGGTTAGCGAAAAATAAGTAAGATTTCAACAAAGGACCTCGAACAAAATCATGCAGGTATGCACAAACTTGGGAATTTTGGAAAATGCCAAATAGTCCAGTGTATAAGCGGCAGGGATGACGGGGGGAAAAAAGTGACCCAAATATTAGGAACTTGAAAGTAAGCACGAAGCAGTTTAGTTGCTCATTATCCTCATTAGAACTGGTGGCCAGGCCGGGCGCGGTGGCTCACACCCGTAATTCTAGCACTTTGGGAGGCCCAGGATGCGTGGATCACCTGAGGTCGGGAGTTCGAGACCAGCCTCACCAACATGGAGAAACCCCGTCTCTACCAAAAAATACAAAAAAATTAGCCATGCGTGGTGGCACACATGCCTGTAGTCCCAGCTACTCAGGGGACTGAGGCAGAAGAATTGCTTGAACCCAGGAGGCGGAGGTTTCGGTGAGCCGAGATGGTGCCATTGCACTCCAGCCTGGGTGATAAGAGCAAAACTCCATCTCAAAAAAAAAAAAACAAGAACTGGCGGCCAATGTTTTACGGCAGAAGTTGCCAACTGGGAGCGTGTGCACCAGCTCTGGCTTCTGGGTATGGTTGTCTTGCGTGGTATTTTTTAATAATTAGAAAACTTCACATAAAAATCCAGATTTATAAATTACCTTAAAAAGCTAATAGTGTAGGTTATATTGGGCCCTCCTCCCTTCACAATGACAATTGGTCAGAGCTGAGTAGCAGCTGTCAGTTTGCCATAGTCCTCACCATCCCCTAATCTATACCACCCCCTGCTTCATTCTTCATTCATTACTTACGAGCAGACACCTGAGACGACTCTGGATTTACGTTTTGCTCTCTTTATTTAAAACATGCACGCACACATCCACAATGCATACACACATCACCACAATTACAACCACAAAGAAGTGCTTGAGTATGCCACAGCATGACCTTTTCTTCACATCTCTGCTCAACTATCTCCTTAATCAGAGAGGCCTTCTCTTGCTACCTTCTAAAATAGAATCCACTGCCCCTCTATGGGGCTCATTTTTCTTCACGGGACTCCACCACTTGACCCATTTCTGATTCACTTGTTTGTCTGCTCTCTCCCCCCATCTCTAGACTGTACATCCTGTGGGGAGAACGGGCTTCCCTCTCTTGTGTATGCAGCCATCTCCCCAGCAAAATCTGTGCCTCCTGCATAGCAGGCCGTCAGTCCACAGCTGTTGGATGAACGAATGACTAGAAACGGAATTTGACTCGAGAGTGAAATGCTTAGGGTCACTTTAACCCACCTGCTGTGCCGCAGCCCAAAACACATCCTCCAAGTGCGTGGCGAAGCCTTCACTCAGCCACTCCTCCGTCCAGTCGCGGGCCCCGATGGCTAGGCCAAACCAGGCGTGGGCAATTTCATGGCAGAGGCGGGTCCCACAGAGATGGCTCCCTCC
Organism: Ateles fusciceps; assembly: GCA_036589455.1. NCBI lineage: Eukaryota > Metazoa > Chordata > Mammalia > Primates > Atelidae > Ateles > Ateles fusciceps. The sequence goes on along the minus strand of JAZHEH010002996.1, from coordinate 435,654 downwards.
TGTCAAGATGCTCTGAGAGAGGAACATGATGTGTGGGCTGTGGATAATGGGGGAGAAAATGCACAGCGTCTTGTTAGAGCCTGTCCTCGTGGCCATCCCATGGGGCAGCGTGCCTAGCCTGGCGAGCCTGTTATTATCGTGTGCATGTTAGATCATGACTGACAGCCTTGCGGCTTAGATGCTTTCAGACATGAATAAAGTGGCAGTTTACGTTTCTGGCTGCAGTTCAGGTGGCCGTTTCTGCCAAGCAGTTGTCTCCGCCATCAAACGGCTATTACCTGTAATAAGTAACCTGCACCAAAGTTTTACGCTCAGAAAAAAATTACAAGGCAATGGAAGCATTTACTCTGAAATCTGGACTCTAAAAGAGGAGCAGGTGTGACAGTGTGAAGGCCATGCTGTCAGGAGCGTGATCAAAGACCCTTCAGCCAAACATCTGAGCAGCTTACAAACAAATTGAGAAGTCACGCAGAAGGACAGAAAAAACAAGAAGAATGGAGCAAAAATGTTTCCATTCCACATGGGAGCTGGCTATGACGTTAACAAACGAGCAGGTGCCGGGGGATGGGTGAGGTTTCCAGGAGGCCCGAATAAAGGGCGAGCCTGTGTAATGCCAAGCTTCTCCGTCATATCTGCAGGTGCTTATGGACCCACATGACAGAACAAAATCATGCTGAGAGACAGAAAGAAGGCAGGGAGTCAACCCACCCAGGTGTGCAAACGGCCCCAGGACTGGCACCAGACAGGGAGATTTATCTAATCTCATTTTCCATACCTTGTGTTAAAACCCAAAATACCACCATTAAAACTGCACAGATGAAATGGGAAGCAGAGGGGCTGACGAAGAAGAGGCCCATCAAATACCTTCCATGCCTCCCCCTTCAGCAATTATCTTTTCCAGGACTTGTTTACAGTCTTCCTAATGAAGAATTTGCTCTGAAAAAAATCTCTCCTCCATCAGTTGAACAAAAACAGTTGTGAAACGTTCCAAATTAGGAAACTGTACACACGGGTTCCTCCTTTCAAAAGTCATTTATTTGCCATCATGTCGGCTCGGCACAAGCCAAGACTGCTCGCAGGTTTTTCTTCCACTCCCACAGCCCCCATTAGAGAAAACCCCACCTAGAGTTCCCTTACACAACATCACCCATTCAGCTCAGAGAGCTCAACTGCAATCGTGGTAGTCATGTCTGCCAAAACAGACAGCTTTCATGTGAAGTAATAACAGGGCCGGCATGCAAATGAAGAAGCGTCTGCCAGGTGCTCTGCAGGGGACACTAGAAACCCCAGAAATTACAAGTGGAGTTGGGGCGCTCAGGACAAAGGGGTGCAATGCAACAGGCACCAACAGTATTGTTCAGAGCACTAACTCGGGGGGTGGGGGGGAGGACGAGGAAGGAAGGAACTGAGAGACACAGGAACTAAACTCCCTAACTGAGAAAGTCACCCCGTTGAGAAGACAAACTGTGCAACCTGGCATTTTCAAGTAAATGGCTCTGGCATGCGCAATGCTACGAAGAAAAGCCACAGAAATGTACCAAGTAAATAACATTCCAGACATATTGCTGGCAGCAGTTCACCCTTTGGGCTAAAACAAAAGAGAAGTAACTTCAGGCCTTATAAACAGGCTCGAGGACAAGCTTGCGCGGGCAGGGTCTGCAGCCAGAGAGACAGACGTGCCCGTCCTTACAGAGGCTGGAGGGCGGACTCCAGCCCGGACGCTTCCACGAGCGAATGGCTGCGAAATCGCTGTGAGACTATTCATGAAGAGCCTCCACTGCCCGGGGACCTGCCTGCTGTTCTGTCCCAGTGTGGAAGCCTCCCCGGGGCCCATTTATGCAAATATAAAAGCCTATGAGGGCCTGAAGGAATGCACAATAGCAGCCATGTGGGGGGGGTGGCGCTTCCTTCTCCCACCCTTTCATTTTTTCCGCTTGAGCAGTCCTTGCTGTCTGCACCAGACTCCTTCCCCCACCCTTCAGTGTTCTGGAGACACCACCCTCTTGCTGCGTTTGGGACAGGGCCCAGCATTGCCAGAATTCCACCTACACTTCCCCTTCCCATCCTCAATCCTTTCTTCTGAGCCGGGGGTAAAGTACCTTCCTACCGTCCTCTGAGGGGGGGGCCAAGCCTGAACATCCTCGTGGTTCAGAAAGAAAGACATCTTAACCTTGTAAATGACGGCACTATCTGCAAAAAACATGACCTTCTCCCTGAAAAGCAATTTTCCTGCTGGGAAACCGAATGGAAAGCCTCCGGGGCCCGTCTGGCCCTCTAAGGTTGGGTTTGATTTACTGGATACTTTGGGGCTATTTCCCTATGAAGGAAATGGCTTCTTTTTAAAACTAAATCAAACGCATAGAGTAAGGTTTTGATAACCTTTCTCAAAGGCTGTTGACAAAATTCTGACATAAAAAGACCAACAGAATATTCTTTCAAGGAGAATTTCCTTCCCTCCCTTGCACCCTAAATGTCTGAATTTCTCATGTTAAGTAGACTTTTTTAACCTCTTATCTTTTTTTCAGACTGCTTTTCTTCAACGGTGAGTGAAGAAAAGTCTAGTAATTCTCTTTAGCTCACTTCAAGGAATAATATTAAGTATTTGTTTCCCAACAGATGATCTACCTCATGTCCACCCTCAAAACAGAATGGACGTGTAGAACGCTGCACTCCTACCTCAGCCTGGGTTCACGGACCCACCTGGCTCCTCGTCATCCCCCGCACTCTCAGAACTGTCCTCACGGTCCGAGCCAGCCTGCCTGCCGGCGGCGATCAGTCTTCCCCTGACAAGGCTCACTGGAAAACTGTTTCTTTTTTTCCCCTGAAAGGGTCTGTGTCAACTGCCTCTACAAATGCCAGACTGTCGATTCATCACCATTACAGAGAATGGAAGATAATCACTTCAATGACATCTTCATCCTAAAAACGTTTCTTTCATTTTTTTTTTTTAATCATAGTTTATTATTTTTCCCAAATAAGAGATGGGTAGGGAAGTGATATTTCAAATCTCAAAAAGCACAGGCCCTCTTGCTTCTATTCCCCACCATAAATTATTTTTGGCTCCAAGTGGTGGAGGAGGAGGAGGTGGCAGGCAGGCGGTGGCTTACAGCCATGCTCCCCATGTTGTCATTCTTCCCCAGGAGACCACCACCTCTGGGGCCGCCTCCCCCCGCAGAGGCCAAGCGTATTGCATGTCTGCTGCCTTGCCCCTCGAGATTAAAAATATCATGTCTGGTCTGAAAACAGTTTCTCAAGGCTGTTCCTGAACACTACCTACCCACCCAGATTAGAAGGCTGTGTTTGTTAATCTAAAACATGTTTCTACCAGAGGAGGAAGGAGGGTCTTCATTACTCCCAGGAGCTGCTCCCATCCTTCGGGAGGAATTCAATTTGGAGCGGAAATGGAGAATTTCATCAGATCTTAAGCAGGAGCTGGTGTTTGATTTATTTCTGCTTTTTCCATGGAGCCCTGACCAGCATGGCCCATCTTGCTATGGAGGGAGCGACCCAGCACTCAGAGGCCCCCACTAAATGCTGCTGCCACAGCAGGTCCCAGCAGGGTGCAGGGGCGGAACCCAGAGGACAGGAAATTGCTTACAATTAAGGACAAGAAGAGCCTCGAGGCCACCCTCCCATTTTTACAGGAGCAGACCCCAACTCCCCCCCCCCCACGGAGAGCAAGTCCTCTCCCCTCCCCTCCCCTCCCCTTTTTCTTTACTTTTCTTTTCTTTTCTCTTTTTTTTTTTTTTTTTTTTGAGATGGAATTTGTGCCCAGGCTGCAGTGCAATCTCAGCTCACCACAACCTCCTCCTCCCGGGTTCAAGCGATTCTCCTGCCTCAGTCTCCCGAGTAGCTGGGATTACAGGCATGCGCCACCACACCCAGCTAATTTTGTATTTTCAGTAGAGATGCGGTTTCTGCATGTTGGTCAGGCTGGTCTGGAACTCCCGACCTCAGGTGATCGCCCACCTCGGCCTCCCTAAGTGCTGGGATTACAGGAATGAGCCACCGCATCTGGCTGCAAGTTTACTGTTCACACAGATTCACACGCTTCTCACAATTTTAACAATATGTGCAGCCCAATATCCCCTGATAGAGAAGAAGGAAGAGCCCAGTCAAGGGGGGAGCCAGGCTCCTTTCCCTCTAAGGTCCAGCGGGATAGTTTTAAGGGTCTTATAATCATGGGCAACAGCTTCTGCTTGTGTGACTTCGTTACTTGCTAATTTAAACTAGGCAACTGAAAGGTAGACTCATGGTAGCCTGGGGCCATGCTTTTCAGGAAGGACAACTGTTGTACACTCCTCTTTGGTTCATAGCCTGTCTTCTCTTTCCTCCATCAGGTGTGAAGTGATGTATGTCAACACTCTCACCAACGCATTTACAGACCAAACCCTCAGCCCCTGCCCCTTCTTCTAAATGAAATCCCTGAGCCCCTCTCTCCTGAATGAAGTCTAATGCAGGGGATCTTCTGTAGTCCTGAAGGCAAAGGGGGAGGGGGGCTAGACAGCCAGGGGGGGACCCTCCTTTCTCGACGGCATGGGAGGGGCTCGGCGTCTTCCGCTTTCCTCATCTGGCACCCACCCCGACTGCAGTGTGTAATCTTTAAACGGGAGGCTGAGGAGATGATGGGATAGTCTTTTGGGGACGTAGGACCTTCAGTAGCCTGAAGTGGAAACTAGTTCCAAAAATTTGAAGAAAACTTGCTACGTCTGATCAATGTGTATAGGGATCTGGGTTTGAAAGAAAAGCCTAATGTTAGTAGAAGCGTTTTCTTAAGAATTCTGAAAAAAAAGTAGACGGTAAAACATCCATTCGTTTGCCTGAATGACTTTTGACTCAAATGTGACTACGGCAGAGAGACTGAGGAAAGCCCCAGGGCCACGTTTGTGATTCTTGTACCCAGTAGAATTCTTGTATCTCCTCCTTCTAAAGACTTGCTGCTGAGTGCTTGCCACGTGCCAGGCACTGTATTGTACACATGCCATCTCATTGCTCTACCCCCGAAACCTCAGGATATTATTATTAGATTTTATTATCTCATTTTACACATGAGGAAAGCAGGGTACAGAGAGGCAGACTGACCAGCCCAAGGTCACACAGCTGGGAAGCAATGGAGCCAGGACTGGAGCCTCACACAGTTTTGACTCTAAAGCCTCACTCTGCCCCACTCTGCCTGGGGTCACTGCGTTTAGACCTGTGGCTTCTGGGCTCCAGTTCCTCTGTGCCAGCTCAAGCCCACGGGCTTAATGATCATTACTCTCCCAGGAGTTCTGTCTTCAGGAGGCACCAACAGGAAGCTATCAAGCACATCCCGAGACTCTGTCCCCCAATCTACATCACAGCCAGGACTGGCCCACGGTGAGCAGGGCTCTTCCTGGGGGAGAGGAAGGTAAGAAAGAAGGGGACAGAGGCCAAGGGGGGCATCACTATTCCACTGCTGATGCTCCTGAAGAGCAGTGCCTAGTTCCTCATAACCGTGTCCTGCACTGGGAGTCCCCAGTGGGCCACCAGGGGCATGCATTAGAAAAGCCCTTACAAAGGTGCTTAGGTCCATCCCCAGGAGGGGCGACACAGGAGTCTACCTCTCCCTGGTCTCCACCTTGCAAGCCCTCATCTGTTTTTGCTAAAGCCTGGTATTCTGTTCAAGAAGACATGGTTTAAAGCAAGTCACACATTCAAAGGGGGCTACAGGAGACAAGAAGCTAACAAAACTAGGGCTGTAGAGAATGAGACGGGGGAAATAAATAAAAAGATGAGCGAAGCAGACAAGGAAAGCAGCAGAGAAAGTAGGTGGGGAGCAGAGGAGGAAATGAAGACGGGGATGAAGGAAGCAGAAAGATGAGGAAAGAATAGATGAAGGAAGTGCATTATAAAAGAGGCCAACAGGCTAAGGGAAGCAAACACAGGGAACAAAAGGCAACAGAGAAAGTAGGAAGGACAGACGACAAAAGGAAAGACACAGAAGACAAGCTGGGGAGGGAGAAATCCAGGTTAGGGAGGTGGCAGTGATACTACAGGGAGTGGGCAGCTACGTCCGGGAAGCAAACAACGTTTGCAAACACTGTGCCAAGGCTAGGAGCTCCGGCTTTATAATCTGGTTTAACTTCTAAGTGCTCTTAGCGGAGGCTTACAGTTTCATGTCACACGGAGATGTAAAGGATGGATACCTAGATCCTATCAGGGTTCATGGTGAGTGCTCATGGGGGGCAGGGAAGGCTCCAAAGTAGAGCACAGATGACATTGGGGGAGGAGAGGGGCACCAGGGCGAAAGCGGAGGCTGGGGACACAAAACATTGTGGCCAGCTTCACCATTGAATTTACTCAAGTGTACTCAGAATTTAATCGGTGAGGAAGGCATTCATTGTTCAGCGTTAGCTGTGGCCTATTGCTAGTGGAAAAAACAACAGCACAGCAATAGCAAAACATGAAACCACGCTGACTCTAGAAACACAGAGACCACCTCGGGCTCAGTGGCAGCTCTGCAGACCATACAGAGTGCTCAGCTACTGACCAGCGGAGCGGCGGACACATCGCTTCTGACTCCCGGGAGACACATCCCAAGAGAATGCTGTGGAGACCTCGGTCCTGCACACAGAACAGGGCAGCATTGCTGCCTGACTCTCAGGAATTGGTGACACCTGCCTCGGCTGCTCTGCCTTAGCCTGGGGTTGGGGGCGGGGGCCAGTTCTGGTGGTTATGGTCATCAAAAAAGCTGCAAGTGAAACTCTCAGGTTTTAAAGCTAAAGAATCAGAGACAGAAACAGTATTTTATTGAGTTTGTCAACTAGATTTGGACTCCTTTCCCTCTCTGAATCTGACAGTCCATATTCTGCCTTAAACATTCTGGAATGTCATAGATGAGAGCAAAAAATTTGCTTTTGAAGTTACTGAAGAGTCCATGTATACATTTAGTTATACATTTTGGAGACTATACATTTATAGTCTCCAGTTATCAGGGACACACCCATACCCACACTATATGAACAAATATTTGTTGTAACTGAACATGTCTTTGAATCATCTATAAATTGCCTATGAACTGAAAGCTGTGTATTTTCTGCAGGATCTGGGGAACTCTTCTAGTAAGTATTCAAGTGAGTAACCAATTAAAACATGTCGGCAGCCTCACTGGAGCGTGCAGATGACAAAATGCGATTCCACTCCCTCACCTCCCCACGGCCCCCACCTTCGTCCTCCCAAATCAGGGTGATGATGTTTGTTCCCATAAAAAGAGCTAATAAAATTAGCCTCCACTGTGATACAGGGAAAATCTTTATTTAATAAAATAATGTGTTTTGCTCCATTCCCAGAACAGCGATATAATGGCACCACTGAGAGCCATAATAGCTCACCCTGGTGGTTTTCACGGCGCGCACAAGTCTGTCATGTGTGGCGCTGCAGAGGCCTGGTGGGCTGCTTCATGGAGGGACATGTTGGGGCGGCTTGCAGCCACTCTCAGCAAGGACAGTTTGGAGACTGCTTTCCTTTGAAATAACTCTTTGGGTCCACAACTCAGATCTTTCCATGTTCCTTGTCTGGAAAAAGTTGCAGGGATTTCCCAAAGTGTACTGAGAATTTAACTGGTGAGGAAGGCATTCGTTGTTTCCCCAACTGACAGCAAGAATACAAGCCCTAGTCAGGCCCTCTGCGAATCCGAAAATCCAAGACCAGGGTCAGGAAGCTGTTGGCTGGGCTGGTGAAAGCAGACACGAAGCATCAAGGCTGGTCTGTACAAGAGGTCTGAGCCCAAGAGAGGCACTGCCAGCCGACAGAGTTCAGGCAGCAGGACATCGGTGGGGGGAGGCAAGTGTGAGTTCCCCGCCAGATGGCCGAACTGTCAACTAACTAGATTTCAAAGCAGGGGTACCTCTAGGTAGGAACAAGCAACAGAGTGGCCTTGGGGAACAGCACATTAGAATCAATTCTGCTAAATCAAAGTTAGATCCAGGAAAAAAGAATTGAAAGAAGATGAGTTCTCATATTCCCTGACAGCTGGGTGGTGGCAGCAGTGGTGATGATAGAGAAGAAAGAAAAGAAAAATAAAATAATGATGATACTAAACACATACATTGTTTATTTTCTCCCAGGCAAAGTTCTAAGTACTTTATGTTGGCTAACTCATTCAATTCCAGCAACCACCCGACGAGGAAGAAATTATTATCGTGCCTATTTTACATGTAAGTAAACCAAGCCACACAGAAATTATGTCACTTGCCTAAAATCCCAGAGTTACTATGTGTCAAAGCTGATTCAAACACAAGCAGCCTGGCTCATATACATGTTTTGCTTGATCAACGCCAGCGTGTATCAGAAGCACCTGGAGGTAGGGCGTGCTAGATAAGGAAACAGCACACGCAGTCAAATTTGAATTTCCGATAACGAAAAATTTTTTGTGTATGTTCCATGAAATATTTGCTAAAAGCTAGCAGCCCTACCAGAAAGGCTTGTTAAAACAGATCTCTGGGCCTCACCGCAAGAGTTTGTTTCAGTAGGTCTGGGTGGGGCCTGGGAACCTGTATTTGTGTGAAGTTCCTGGGTAATGCTAACGTGGCTGGTCCAGAGATCACACTCTGAGAGCCGCTGATCAGCACTGTGGTGGCTGCATAGCATCAGCTTAAAAAGCAAAAACTCATTGCCAACGTTTATAAATGGGAATATTTTATCCAAAGTCCAGATTTTCAAATTACATTAAAAATGTGAAACATTTGGCCACACTAGGCCCACAGTCTTTTTTAGAAGTGGATACATATTTATTGTGTACACACACACACACACACACACACGTGTCTAATACCAAAGGGCAATATTTTATAATTTTCTAAGAACAATACTAAGCGTTAGAGAGCATTTCAAAGATAGGAATTTATCAGGTCCCTGTTACGACTCATCCTGGTGGAATCTGAGAAGCAGGGGAAAACCTGCTTGGGTGTCCATCACCACAGGCCCGCATTCTTATACAGTAACTGCAGCTGGTCCTTTCAGGCAGGGCTTGGGCTCTCCAGTTTGCTGTGGTCCCAACTTCTCCCTCCTCTCTCCCTGCCATTGGCTGAGCCTACTTGTAATTTATAATCATGTGTGTGGTTTCTTCCCTTCTTATAGCAAGATAAAAAGTGAAATATTCCTTTTTTTGTTTGTTTTGAGACGGAGTCTTGCTTTGTCATCTGGGCTGGAGTGCAGCGGCACGCTATCTCGGCTCACTGCAACCTCTGCCTCCCGGTTCAAGCGATTCTCCTGTCTCAGCCTCCTGAGTAGCTGGGACTACAGGCGCATGCCAACATGCCCGGATAATTTTTTATATTTTAGTAGAGACAGGGTTTCACCATGTTGGCCAGGATGGTCTCAATCTCCTGGTCTCGTGATCTGCCCACCTCAGCCTCCCAAAGTGCTGGGATTACAGGTGTGAGCCACTACGCCCGGCCAAAATATTTCTGATATGTCTCCATCAAAAGTAGACCAAGTGCTTCTTAAAGGATGCTCTATCCGACCCATTCACTAATTTATATTTGCTGTCTGGCCCCTACAAGCATTAGGATTTAACCTGTTTTGTTTAGTTTTTCTTATGAAAATTTCCTATTCATGGCTATAAAATGATTTACCAAGCCTTTCATGCATAGAGCAAAGACACAAACTTCTGCCTAGCTGAAGTCAATCAGACAAATTCCGTATTACTAACGATGGAATTAATTGGGTTTATTGTATTTTTGAAATCCAAACACAGTTTCAATTATTACTAGCCACTAATGGCTTATAATGAAGGCAGAGCTTGTTAACTAAGCAAACAACTGGCATGTTTGTTTAAAGTGTAAATAGAAGGAAAATCCATGAATTAAACGAATGAATTCGCTGATTGTTCTCCCTTGGCTGTAAGGGGGCATTCAGCTGCCACAATGTATATCACCACCTCTGTTAAACAGATCGCTGCTCCAGTTATCTTCATCTTTACTTCTTAGCGGTAGCTTACAAAGTAAATGTCTCTCTTAATTTTTCAAAGTACTCATCTGCATCAATAAATGCCACTAAGTATAAGAGATCACCTGACTATTGGGGATTCATAAATAATTGAGCTTTTAAGAATAGCATATTTCCTAATCTCAAATTATGACTCCGTGGATAGACAAACACGGCAGGCTTATTGAGATAAGGAGACAATATGCCTCGTATTTCCCAGGGTGGTCCTGGAAAGTATGTGACAGATGGTCGTTCTCAGAGGTATTCAACTTAACAGCATGTCCCTCTGAGAGGTAATAAACCTCACCAGAAACAAAAATAAACAAATAAAAGGCTCTCCAAAGTCTCCTGATTTTAAATAACCTTTTCATTTAAAATTATGAGCCTTCTATTTCTTCTCTCCAAATGGAATACATCAGGTTTATTGGATATCTATAGCTCAACCCTATTTCTCCGTAAGTTTCCTTTGACTTATCATTCCTTGCATGTGTTCATCGTAGTGAAAATGTAGACAAAGATCCCAGGAATTCCTTTCCTTCTAAAGAATTCTGCCCGCCCATGTCCCCACTCCTAGGTGGTTACCTTTCTTTGTAAGCTGAAAGGCACCTGGGTCTATTTGGAATGCATTCAGCTGCAAGTAACAGAAAATAGAATGAACGCTGGCATACACTGGAGAGGTTTTCCTTTCTTGGAACACCACCTCTGGAGTAACAAGACCTTGCTGGGACTGGTAGAGTGACCGGCAGTGGAGTGTGAGCTGGAGGACTTGCTATGCTCCCACTCTCCATCCTTCCCTTCTGCACTTCTTTCCTCGTCCTTGCCCCTCATGCCCACAGGTTGACCACTACACCTCCTCCAAGCACCATGTTCATATTTAACATGGAAGAAATGCACTGTGCCAGCATGAGAAAAGCAACTTTTCGCAGGGAGCCCAGAGTTGAGATGCCCACTCTTTAGTTTCTGCTAGCTGTAAGGCAGCATGGGAAAGATGCTTTTTGGTGTTTTCTGACTCTATGGTGGAGGATGGACAAGGAACTGGGCCTCAAATGGTCAGCCATGGCACCCTAGTGTAGCCCTCTTCTCATCAATAGTAGAAAGTCGTCGCTTGGGTCATCTTTTAGAATGCAAATACTTTAGGAAAAGATAATGCACTCAGCTCACACTGAAGTGTTAGTAACGTATCACATTCCATCTTCCCCAGGAGGGGGCATTCGGAACATGGGGCCAGGGGCTGGGCAAGTCAGAGCACCTCAACGACACTGGCTACCTAGGTCCCAACTTAACCACATGCTAGCTGGCACTTGCACATTCAGTTTACCTTCATACCCTCACCAATGACCAAACACCTAACAAAGCTAATGGCAGCACTACCTATTCTGGTGGTTTTTAAGAACTCGGTCTTTGGGGACAGGGCAGGGTAAACTCCTGGCTCTCCCTCTTGCCAGCAGCATCAGTACACTGGTTTCCTAGGACAGCTGTAACAAACTACCACAAGCAAAGTGGCCTAAAACAACACAAATGTATTACTTTACAGTTCATCAGGTCAGAAGTCGGACACAGGTCTCACTAGGCTGAAATCTATGCTGCTGGGAGTCAGGACACTGGTCCTTGGGTGTGGCGGGCACAGGGGTCTTCTGCGGTGCTGGTCATGTGTGTTTCCTGGTCAGGGTGCTAGTGACAGGGATGTGTACAGTTTGCATCCAACAAGCTGTATGCTAAGATGTGTACGTTTCTGTATTATACTGCAGTGAAAAGTTAAAAATCAACAAACACCCTGGGAGCTCCATCTTTTACATGGAGAAACTGAGGCAAAGATGAAGTCAGAGCTCTGTCGGTAGGAACAGAACTGAGACGAGGGACTGGGCAGCCCACCTCCTAGCCCTGAGGCCAATTTCCAACACTAATTACACATATATATTGTAAATCTCTTGAGAAAAGCTTTTTTAAACATTTTGCTTTTCCCCGTACAGTCACATTTCTATTGCAAGTGAAAGGCTCCTTGTATCCTTCAGCCACACCTGTAAAAACAGAACCGACCCTGCCATATATCCCCGTCTGCTTCATTTTCTTTAGACGCTGTGAAAAACATGCCACAATAATAAACCCCTTTTCCATCCTGGCCAGCTGGAAAATTACGTGATGCCTGAAGTGACATCATTCAGCTACGACACCAAGCCAGTGGCTACTCGGAGAAATGTGGGTTAGACAGTGACAGCGTGCATGTGAGCGCTGCTGGACAACGAATCCCACCCTTTTTATTAGCAAATGGCTTTTTTTATTGCCATGACATTTTGAAAATGAAACTATGACAGCTACATTGTCTGAAGCCATTGATCACCCAACATCTCTTATCTCTGAAAGGAAGCCCATTGGCCAGAGGTGTCCTGTGTCAAAGGGAAGACAAGAATGGGTGTGGAAGAGAGCTCATTTTAAACCACTGGTTCCAAAGGGAAAGACCAGGGGCCAGGGCCAACGCACTGGGGTCTTCCAGGGGACAGTCTTCCCTCTATCTCTATCAATTGTTTGTAAAGTGAGCTCAAGTAGCAGTAGTGATAATAACTTAAGTAGTAATCATAATAGTATCTACAATAATAATACTCTTTGCTATAGACACGGATACTGTCATACTCTAAGCAAAACCCTAGCATGCTTACTAGGCAAACATAACATCATGGGGAGGCCCAGACATTCTCCACCTTCTTGACTTTTAGGTTGAGCTATATAAAATGCAATATGTGACCCTTTCCAACTTCACAAAATGGGCAATTTCATATGACTCATCCTAACAACCGTCCCCTCCCCTAAGATCCTTCTCTGCAGACGTGTTAGGAACTGCCATAAGATCTAGGGAAATGTCATTACTTCTCAAGCAACAGAGAATTAGAAACACTAATGCATCTCATCATATAAAAGTGCAGAGGACGGCCCCAGGGCAAAAGACACTCTGCTGTCCTCCGAAAGAGCTGGACCCTGGACGGGTGGGCCCTCTGTCCTTTGCTCACTCAGTGTGAGTCCAGGTACGTTAGGTTAGAAGCACATCCTCAAGTCAACAGCAAAGGCGGAGGCATGCCCACAGCAGGGAGACTGGAGTAGCAACAGGTCTTACCCTTGAGGGAGCCCAGGAAGATCCGCGGTGGATGTGCTGCGTGCTGCAAGGCTGCCTGAGATCCAGCCCTTGCCCAGAAGCCAGAGGGCAAGGAAGCTGGCGTCCAAACCAGGTAGCAGGGTTTCAGCTACAGTCTGCCACAGGTGCTGGACGCTTCTGCACCAGAGTGCATGGCCCAGGTAAGAGAGTACCCTGCTTCAGAGCCACTCACCACAGGTGAAGGGGCATGGACTAGTGGGTTCACAAGCTGCCAGGTAGGGCTCTGAGAAGGAGAACTAGCTGCTTCTGATGCAGAACTAGAGGTGCAGAAGAAAGGTGAGAACGTCCAGAGGGCTACCAAGGAGAAAACTAGTTCAGGGGATAAAGCGTCCATCTGGGCAGGGACCCGCAATTCAAAGGCCTGCGCAGCTCTGGCTCACAGCGGTCCTGGCTGCAACTGAAATGGGGGAGACAGGCTGGGGAGGACGGATGAGCTAGCGCTGAGGCTTAGGAAAGAGTGGGGCTGGTTCTGGAATCCCCAGACACTCAATCCAGAAGGGCTCTTCGAGGCTCCACCTGCTCTCATTCTCAGATGAGAAAACAAGACCCAGCGAGCTGCGGCCTCCATCCCGTGCGGTGGGAGCTGCTGTGTGCCATGGTGAACTCAGCCAGACCTAAGTCTGCAAGGTATTTCCTTCAAAACTCTTTTACAAAGGCCCAGTCACCTCAGAACCAACAGACACCCCTTGCCTGAAACCGGTGACTCACCCCAAGCTAGAGGCTTCCGGCGACCACCTCTGTGGCACCATGTGCCACCCTGTGTAGTTACATTCATGAAGGCTTCTGAGATGGATGTCACAGCAGTTGACTGCGATGCCTTCTCTCTGGAAATACTTGGCCTTTATTTCTGCTGACAAATGGCTACCCTTAAGTCTCAGCCAAATCCTTCTTTTTGTTTCGGTGGTTGGTTGTTGACCAGTTTCATATGAGAGGAAAATAACAGCAAACAGGGAAAACAAAACACACTTCATAATATTTTCTAAGTATAAAGCTGTCATCTGTTTTTACTGTTGTATAACTAGAAAGGTTTGCCTAGTTGTTTTCAAATTTTCTGATTCATTCTTTAATTTTTTTTTTTAAAGGCTCCAAAAATTCACCTTTGGGTTGAACACATCTGTGTGAAAAGAACCTGGCAGAGAGAAAAACTGGGTTATGCTGGCGCTCAACGTGCGTAACCTTAACTACAGCGTGTTTTCTTCTGCAAACACTAGTGTATGAAATAAAACATTAATAGCCATCACCTCACCCCTTCTGAGAACAGACCTGAGTCACAGCTTTTGTGCGGCGTGATTTCCATTCACGGCCTCACTGTGAACGCTGCTCACGTTACGAAGCCTCAAAGCAGGCGAGACCAAGGCAAGTGTGTGTTTTTATTCCAAAATGTCATGGGGAATATTGTTTATTTTGGAGGCCGAGTTCAGTTCTCCTGAATTTAACACCTATGACACATTTTAAGACTAATCACCTCAAACCATACTAGGAGAAAAGACAAAGCTATTTTAAGTTAGAAAGGACAATATTGGAGTAAGATGAACTCTCTGACATTCGAAAGCACCAACATATTTGTATTGGTGAATATATTTCCAGTGCCCCATATCTGCGCATTGCAAATGGACATAATTAGATTTTTTAACTTTGCATGGATGGTGTCAAGTATGCCACAGATATTTAGCTTCCAGGGGTCTTATGGGAGGTCTGACTTCCCCCCTCTACCTCTGCATGGCCACTGTCTTCTTGATAAGCTTTAGACTCTCAGAGGCCTAAACCGTTTGATGCTTTTGTGTATGATGATTACAGAGTTAAATGAAAGAATGAAAATCAAGCAGCCAGCCCAGTACCTGGCACACAGCAAACATCTCACAAATGTTAGCTCCTCTTTCCCTTCCCTACCTCTTATACTCTCTCTTAGATGGATAAATGCTTTCAAGTCAGTGTCTTGAATTGGTTCTTCAAATCCCCCATGAGATAGTGTAAAGTGAACATTCTGCTTTTATTGGTGAGGGGCCAAGAGGAGGAGGATGGAGAATTTACTCTGTGGGATGGGATCCTGGCACAGTCAGAGACTGGGCCACAGCTCTCTCTGCCACAGCTTAACAGCACGGCTCCTGGGCTAAATCGCTTTTTCGGTGGCCTGCCACACCAAGGTGTGTTTTTAAAATCTGTGCAATAAAATTTAGTGTGGTTGGAGAGGTGGCAGCGGATGGGAACCCACCCACAGGCAAATGACGTCAAAAAACCAGAGGGAAACATTAGGCTTCTCTGTTCTCGAGAAGCTTCTGCTCCGTTAAGCAACCCGAGAAGGAAGCTGACTTTCCATTAAAAAACAGCCACTTTGGCAGTTGTCAGAGACAGCCTGGTGTCTTACACTTCCCCTCTCAGGAAAAGTGGGGAAAATAATTTCCATAAGTTGGAAAGGAAGAAATCAGAAGGTCAAAGAATAGAGCTGGAAAGGAATTTGAAGGACATTTAGTGTAACCTCCACCTCCAAAGAGCAAATGAGGAAACAGGCCCAGGGCAGACTGGGGACTAACCCTGCCCTTGGATTTGCCAGGCAGCCCACCCTGTAGGCCATGCTGCCCTTCCCAAAGCCAGCTAGTTGCCTGCACCTTGGTCAGCCACTGAGAGGGTCACACCTCAAATTCTAGTCTGAAGACAGGTTGCTCCAAGGGAGGCTCCCAGATGCCTGGAAGGAGAACTGGGCTCTACCGCTGATACCCTGAGGCTGGAGTCGTTGCTGGGGAGGCGGCTCTGGGGAGGCTGGTGTGGGGGTGGGTGTGCATATGTGTGTGCACACATGCGTGTGTGCAAAGGGGCACAAAACCCGGCAGGCCTTTCCTCCTTACACCTTTTCCCACAGAAAACAGCCTGATGTATGACTCTGTCCCCTGCTGCTTGACTCCGTGCCCGCCAGCCAGCCTTCTCCTGGCTGGTCTCTGAGGCCAACGCTGTCTACATACAGAAGACAGCTCTCCTTGAAACACAGCAGCTGCACTTGATCTGGAGACCTGCCCCTGGGTCTCTCAGTTCTTCAGTTTGCTCCTCTGCAGAGAAGGCTGAGAAGCAGTGTGCAGAAATCCCAGAGCAGCACTGTTCACATGCTCCACACATGCCTGCAGGCGTGGGTCTTCCCTGTGTCTGCAGGAAACCAATGTGTCTGATTTTAAAATACGGTGATGTCACTCATAAGACTGTGCTTTCCTTGGGAAATCAGTAATAACCTTATTTCTAGAGGCCCTTCATATCCATCTTTTCTCTCTTTTTAGTTGAATCTCAATAGCTTTGTGAAGGTTGTGGCCTTTTGTTCCCTTCAGGTGAGAAACAAAGGCTCAGAAAGAGGAAAAGACCGACCTGGAATAGCAAGCCGGTGATGCAGCAGAGCCAAAACTCAGGCCCAGCTCTCCTTTCTAATAGCTGGAGGAGCACATGGGGGGGAACAGCTCCGCGTCTGTGGTTCACCAGGTGATTTCATTCAGGGAATACACACCTAAGTCCAAGACTGGGTTGGGCAAACAGGACATCGAAAGTGGACAGTGCTGGTCGGGCACGGTGGCTCACGCCTGTAATCCCAGCACTTTAGGAGGCCGAGGCGGGCAGATCACCTGAAGTCAGGAGTTCGAGACCAACCTGCCTAACATGGAAAAACCTCGTCTCTACTAAAAATACAAAATTAGCTGGGCTTGGTGGCGCACACCTGTAATCCCAGCTACTCGGGAGGCTGAGGCAGGAGAATCGCTTGAACCCAGGAGGTTGCCATGAGCTGAGATGGCAACATTGCACTCCAGCCTGGGAGACAAGAGCAAAACTCTGTCTCAAAAAAAAAAAAAAAAAAAAAGAAAGAAAGTGGACAGTGCTATTGCACCATTCATTGATTCAGCAAATATTAACTGAGAGCCTACGTTGCCATGCTCTGTGATAGGGGCTTGGAATATATTAGCAAACTAAACTGATGTGGACTGGGGTCCTTAGGAAGGTCACAGTGTAGCAGGAAGAGACATTCAATAAACAAAAATAGTTTTTAAGTTTTTAAAGACAGGGTCTCACTCGGTTACCCAGATTGGAGGGCAGGGGTGCGATCAGAGTTCACTGTGACCTCAAACTCCTGGGTTCAAGCAATCCTCCTATCTCAGCCTCCCGAGTAGGTGGGACTATAGGTGCTTGCCACCACACCTGGTTAACTTTATTAAAATCTTTAGGCCGGGCGTGGTGGCTCACGCCTGTAATCCTAGCACTTTGGGAGGCCGAGGTGGGTGGATCACCTGAGGTCAGGAGTTCAAGACCAGCCTGGCCATCATGGTGAAACCCCATCTTTAAAAAATAAATAAATAAATAAATAAATAAATAAATAAATAAAATCTTTATATAGAGAGGGTCTCTCTCTTCTTATTTTTTTGAAACAGGGTGTTGCTCTGTCACACAGGCTGTAGTGCAGTGTCTCACTGCTGCCTTGACCTCCTTGGCTCAGGTAATCCTCCCACCTCAGCCTCCTGAGTAGCTGGGACTGCAGGCGTGCATCACCACATCCAGTTAATTTTTCCCTTTTTTTGTAGAGACAGTCTCACCATGTTGCCCAGGCTGGTCTCGATCTCCTGGGCTCCAGTGATCTACCCGCCTCGGCCTCCCAAAAGTGCTGGAATTACAGGTGTGAGCTACTGTGCCCGGCCAGAGACAGGGTCTCACTATGTTGTCCAGCCTGGTCTTGAACTCCCGGGCTTAAGTGATCCTCCCACCTCAGCATCCCAAAATGTTGGGATTATAGGCATGAGCTACCGTGCCCAGCCAATAAACAAAATTCTATATATTTTTTTATTCTTTATTTAGCTATTCGTTTCTTTCCCCTGTCTTGGTTCTCACATTTTCACAGTAGAAACTTGAGGTCATATCTACGTTCTGCTGCATGATCTGCTGTCGCTTCTGTCCACTGCAGGGTCGCCAGCCCCCTTCTCCTCCCAGCCCCTTCTGCACTCCCTGGAGAAATGACAGGGGATGATGGATCGTTCCCTCACAGTGTCTGACTGCTTTAGTCTGAGTGTTGGCAGTTGTTAGTGATGGGCGTATCATCTGATCATTGACAGATTTCATTGTCATTTTCTAGCAAGGCTTTACTGGAAGTCCTCTGTGAATGTGAGCGTGAGTGTGTGTGTTTGCCAGAGTATATTTTATAGCAGGTTTTAACAAGACCGGGGCAAAAGTGTGAGGTGAGCAACTTCCAATAAGGGT
Source organism: Ateles fusciceps (assembly GCA_036589455.1). NCBI lineage: Eukaryota > Metazoa > Chordata > Mammalia > Primates > Atelidae > Ateles > Ateles fusciceps. The sequence goes on along the minus strand of JAZHEH010002996.1, from coordinate 417,344 downwards.
ACAGGCCAGGCATGGTGGCTCACACCTGTAATCCAAGCACTTTGGAGGCCAAGGCAGGCGGATCACCTGAGGTCGGGAGTTCAAGACCAGCCTGACCAACACGGTGAAACCCCATCTTTAAAAAAAAAAAAAAAAAAAAAAAAAAGGTTCAATGGTATGTACAGGAAGGTACATTTGAATGCTGAGGCTATCCTTCTAAATGTAACCACAGAATGAAAGAACAACATGTATATTTACATTTTGATAAAACTACAATTTGAAATCAAAATTTTCATCTTTTTTTCTTATTTTATGCAACTCTTAGTTTCCTGCTCCCCCATCTCACCCTCTGTTATCTGAGGATTTGGAACAGCTATTTAACGCAATCCCAACCGTAACCGTGTTTATAATGTTTTAAAATAATCTGCCTTACACAATATGTAAATGGAGCATAAAGCAGCCAATATTTTAACTTTACTGAAAGATTACTGATTGCTCTTGAGCTTGTTATTGAGATGAACGAAACTCATTCTTTAATCAGGAAAAAAAAGGATGAGAAGAAGAAGTCACATAAAAGAATAAGTAGCAACTCGAAAATTATTTTCTTGGTTGATTTTATGTTGCAGCTACACAGCCATCCCTTTTTGTGTGTCCATCAATACGATATCTGTTGTGCTTTTGTACAAGGAACAAAGATGCTTTTATCAATTCTCAAAAGTCTGTAAGACAAACCATTCATGCTGTCAAACCCCCTAAAACCCTTTCAGCAAATAATGAAATCCATCAGTGACAAATGTCAACATACTAATTTGTTAAATGCAAAACAAAAGCAACATTCAGACAAGGCGCTTCATTTCATGTTATATCAGCACTCCAATTTGTACCAAGTTTATGGCAACCCACAGATCATGCAATATTAAACAGGGCCGTATTATAATGACTAAAACTGGAACAATAAACTCCCCTTAGCGAGAATGCTAATAAAGCAGCTGAAATACGTGCTATGATTCTACTACATTCAACTCTTTCCAAACTACTAGAAATTCTACAAAGACACCTATTGCTAATAAAGAGTTCATTGGTTTAACCCAAATATATGGCTTTCAGATGGATAAGAAACTCGAAACACAAAATTTAAGTCCCAGAGAAGAACTTAGAAATCATTTAGTCCAATAAGACCAATTAGAGCAAAATGAAATTCTTAAAGGTATGAAATATATGATAGGACCTTCGTGATTTTTATTATTGGTCATGATTTTTAAGAAAGAATACTTTAACTGAAACTATCCCGTTCCACAATTCTGGAAGATTTTTTAAAAAGCCCAAAGGAAACAACTTGCAGATGCCAAGATGCAGAGCTCTGTCTGCAGGGTGTGAGGGAGAGGCTCTGAGTAATGTATCTCCATGACTTTTTTGAAAAAACTGCTTCAAATAACACCTAGTGCCCCATGTTCTTTGACTCTCTGGGCCTCAGTTTCCTATCATTGAAATGAAAACCACAGCCACTCTGCAGGGAAGCTGTAGGATTTCTAGTGTCACGTATGCAGTGAGTATTCCATATATTTTTCATACATGAATGCCTTGGTCAGGCTTCCCTCAGATTAATTGATTTATCTCCTTTACTTTTGGAGGGATTAATTTAGTTGAGCTTTGGGGCAGCTCAAATGCAGATGCAGCAAAGGACACTATTTCAGATGAAAGGAAGGCTAAATTGACTAGTTACAGTATGCAGTCATCAAATGGCAATCACAAGTGTTTTAGAAAAAAAGATTTTTTTTTTTTTAAGAAACAGGGTCCTGCTCTGTTACCCAAGCTGGAATGCAGTGGCACAAACATAGCTCACTATAACCCTTTTAAAATTTAAAAAAAAAATTCTTTTTTTGATACAGCGTCTTATTCTGTTGCCCAGGCTGGAGTGCCATGGTGCAGTCTCAGCTCACTGCAAATTCCACCTCCTGAGTTCAAGTGATTCTCTTGCCTTAGCCTCCCGAGTAGCTGGGATTGCAGCCACCCACCACCATGCCTGGCTAATTAGCTCCCTGGAACGGCTGGGCTCAAGCAATCCTCCTGCCTCAGTCCTCCATGAAGCAAGGACTACAGGTGCATGCCACCACTCCTTGCTGCATTGCCCAGGCTGGTCTTGAACTCCTGGCCTCAAGCAATCTTCCCACCTCAGCCTTCCCAATGTACTGGAATTATAAGTGTGAGCCACTGCACTGGCAGGTGATATTTTTTGAAAGTGTGTCTAGTTGGATTTCCACATATCTTCAACCAATTCGATTACCATAAAGAGTTGATGAAAATGATGCCTGCTACGTAAGACAGATCCATTTGCTACCACTTTCTCCCATAATGGGAGAAAGACTGCCCGTTACAATCTTTGATACAGAAGCAAACAAGCAGAGATACTTCAAGAAACCTGAAATGCAAAAGGCTATCAAAAAAAAGATTTTAATGCTGGGTGTGGTGGCTCACGCCTGTAATCCTAGCACTTTAGGAGGTTGAAGTGGGCAGATCACTTGAGGTCAGGAGTTCAAGACCAGCCTGGCCAACATAGTGAAACCCCATCTCCACAAAAAAGACAAAAATCAGCCGGGAGTGGTGGCAGGTGCCTGTAATCCCAGTTGCTAGGGAGATAGAGGCAGGAGAATGACTTGAATCTGGGAGTCAGTGGTTGCAACAAGCCAAGATCGAGCCACTGCACTCCAGCCTGGGAGACAGAGCAAGACTCCATGTCAAAAAATAAAAATAAAATAAAAAAGATTTTAAAAAGAGCTTTAAATTTTCTTTCAAATGACACACAGACGCAGAGCCCCAGAGGAGCACACGCATGCGCGCACGAACACACATACACACACACACACGCAGCATATTTCTAAGAAAATTCTAGGAAACTGAAGACCAGAAAGTGTATGTACATAAATTGTGACAAATGAGACAGATAAACACATCTTTGCAATCACTAGTACTAATGTCGTGGGTAACTTCTCAACCAGGCAATTGGTATTTGAGACAGGCAGGTCTCAACTACCATTCCTGACCATTTCTTCTGGATACAATACATTCTTATGCTTCTAGTCCTCAGAGGGGGTGTGGTGTTGGGGGAGACGTTAAACAGCTGCTGTCTCACCCCCGCAGTAAACTGTGTTTAGCAGTTGACCCTGCCTACCCTGCCCCCACTCCAGATCAGTTTGCTGAGCTAGGGCACAGCACATAAAGCAAGATCCAGCCAGCTTCATCAGTTTCCTTTCTCACCTGCTGAACATCATTCACACGGACCCCTGTTAACCCTTCCTCACCCTTTCTCTGTGTGTAAGAAATATTAAATGACATACTCACTGGAAAGCTAAACCATGTCTTCCTCCCTGCTTAAACTCAGTCAATTAACAACATACACAAGTCAACTTGAAGTTCTTGATACTCAAAGTGTGGTCTAGACATCTCATGGGCTCTTATTACAAATGAAGAATCTTAGCCTCTTCTCAGAACGGCTGAATCGAAATCTGCCTTTTAACAAGATCCTCAGTTCATTCATATGCACATTATTTTCTTAGCACTTTCTCTTTTCTTTTCTTTTTTTTTTGAGACAGAGTCTTACTCTGTCACCCAGGCTGGAGTGCAGTGGCGTGATCTCGGCTCACTGCATCCTCAGCCTCCGGAGTAGCCGGGATTACAGGTGTGCTCCACCACGCCCAGCTAAGTTTCTGTATTTTTAGTAGAGACAGGGTTTTACTATGTTGGCCAGGCTGCTCTTGAACTCCTGGGCTCAAGTGCCCACCCACATTAGCCTCCCAAAGTGCTGGGATTACAGGCATGAGCCACTGCACTGCACCCAGCCTTCTTAGCACCTGTCTAAGTGAAAAGTATATGCATTTTAAGTGAAGATAGTTGAAGATGCAAGGTTTTTTTTCTTTTTTCTCTCATCACTAGCAAAAGGTGTGTGAGATACTGAGAAGCGGCGGGGGTCCTAAGGACTCAAGGGTTAATCCCACGCTCAGGAGAGAAATCCCACATTTCACAAATACCAGATGAACACTGATCACCTGGAACCTTGAGCCAGGTGTCAGGAACTTAAAGATGAATAAAGACAGTGCCCATCCTCCCATTTAACACATGTACTGTACTATACTATACTATGCTATATAATTGTAGGTCAGATGATTAAAACTGCTACATTGAAAAAATATATTCTTGCTATGGGGGCTCAGAGGAAGAAGTAATCGATTCTTATTTAATATGAGCAAGTTTGATTACTCTATTTTTTGGCCATTCTTCATTAAAAGCTGTTTCGGGCCATAAATATAAGTCAACTCCACATGAGTCGGAGATGATTATGAAATTTTGATTTCTTGCTTATTGACAGTAGGTAAAAAACACATTCTACTTAATTGTTTTGATAATGTCTCCCCCCCAACCACTTACTGAAATGATGTTTCGTATTATTTATTCAACTTTGCATGAATTACAAATAAAAAGCCAAAGAGGCTTTTGAAATACCACCTCTTAACAGGAGGATGATATTGGAATGGTCAGTTTGCCAGGATCTGAGAGAAAGTGGCCGATCGAAGCAAGCACAGCATTATTGTAGGAAAGAGTGCAGTAAGTTCTAAACAAGAAAATGGGCCCTTGGAAAGCATTCAACTTACTTGTGAGTCAGATGTGGCTTCACTGCAAAGCTTCGTGATTTTGTTTAAAGTCAGTTCCCAAAATCACAGATTTATCCAGAACTCACAGCTAAGTAGAAAACATACTCTAAAAGCCAAATATAGATGACATTTGGATTATCTACATGCCCCACTCTCCTCAAGTAGGGGGAAACTGAAAGTTGACTAAGATACAGACATGCAGAGAAAAATATTTCAAAGAATTATTCACATTGGACACTATTCCAAAGACAGTGCTCTGTTTCCCATACTCGAGCACAATAAAACACTTTCCTAATGTCAGACGGGGCAGAGGCAGTGATACATCAGGAGGAAGAAGAGGATGATGAGGAAGAGATTCTCCTGAGAGAGGGGGAAGCATGAGGAATACCCAGAAGGCTAAGGATGGTGAGAAAAAGGAGCTCTGCACTCACCGCCCCAAGGGCTGAAGAAATCGAGGGCCTCAGTAGAATATCATCTACCTAGGAGAATTACTTGAGGACCTGGAGGTGATGGTGTTTTGGCCCTGAAACTGTGACCTGAAGAACAGTGTTTACATTAGCAGGTAACTGTGGTCCTCACAATCACCTTGGTGCCATTATTGAAAGTTTACAGGTTACAATATTCATAAATCACAGAATTTGGTTGCTAGAAGGGTCTTTTACCACCTCCATTTACCCACAGTCTCCTTTCACAGATAAGAAAACTCAGGCTGAGAGGGTAGGTCACACAGCTAGCTAGTTGGTTGTGGCCAATAGCTCGGCCTTCATCCTCTGACAGCCCCCAGCCCAGTGCTCCTCATGTTATAACTGTGGTTTCTAACCTGGGTTCCCCAGACCCCTCCATGTCCTTCAAGTCCATAGGAATCCATGAACTGTGACTCACGGACTCATAGTTCAGTATTTCAAAAAGTTTACCTGAATCTATATGTTTGGCTGGGGTAGGGGGAAGTAGGTAACACATTAACCTGCTTTGGGCTAAATATAACTCAGCAACTCAATAATTCTAATTATATAGTCAGTAAGTTGGGACTCAAGCAACCTACGTTTAAAAAATTTGTAATGATTATTGAAAAGGGTTATCTGGCCAGGCGTGCTGGCTCACACCTGTAATTCAAGCACTTTGGAGGCCAAGGTGGGCGGATCACCTGAGGTCGGGAGTTCAAGACCAGCCTGACCAACATGGTGAAACCCCCGTCTTATAAAAAAAAAAAAAAAAGAAAAGGATTATCTGTACTTTGTTCCAATTTCTTATCATAATTTTATATTTCTGTTTTTTTGTTTTGTTTTGTTTTTTGTTAGATAGGGTCTCACTCTGACACCCAGGCTGGAGTGCAGCGGTGCGATCACAGCTCACTGCAGCTTCAACATCCCCGGCTCACGCAATCCTCCCACCTCAGCCTCCCAAGCAGCTGAGACTACAGGTGCACACCACCTGTAGTGGGCTAATTTTTAATTTTTTTGTACTGATGTGGTTTCATTTTGTTGCCCAGGCTGGTCTCAAACTCCTGGGCTCATGTAATTCTCCCATCTTAGCTTCCCAAAGTGCTGGGATTAAAAGTGTGAGCCATGTGCCCAGCCTTCATAATTTTAATAATTAATAAGCTTAATAGTTACACTTTAAAAAAAAAAGTCAATATTAAAAAAATAGCAAATGAAGAGGCAAATTCTCTTCCCATCAGTCCTCTACTTGGACTCTTTCTCCTCCAAGGCAACCAGTGTTAAAAACGTATTATGGGCCGGGCGTAGTGGCTCACACCTGTAATCCAAGCACTTTGGAGGCCAACGCGGGTGGACCACCTGACGTCGGGAGTTCAAGACCTCCCTGACCAACATGGTGAAACCCCATCTTAAAAAAAAAAAGAAGAAGAAGAAAAACATATTATGAATTGCTCCAGAAAATATTTTAAGGCAATAAGGATGAATGCATATCAACATTACACTTTGTTTCTTCAGCGAATACTGTACCTAAGAGCTGCTCCTACATTTGGTCTACCTCATTCTTTTTATTGTTTGTTTATTTTTATTTATTTATTTTTGAGACAGTCTTGCTTTGCACCCAGGCTGGAGTGCAATAGTGTGATCTTGGCTCACTGAAACTTCCACCTCCTGGGTTCAAGCAATTCTCCTGCCACAACCTCCTGAGTAGCTGGGATTACAGGCACCTCACGCCTGGTTAATTTTTGTATTTTTAGTAGAGATGGGGGTTTCACCATGTTGGCCAGGATGGTCTCGAACTCCTGATCTCAGGTGATTTGCCTGCCTCAGCCTCCCAAAGTGCTGGGATTACAGGCGTGAGCCACCGCCTCGGGCCAGCCTCGTTCTTTTTAAAGGTGGCATAGAATTCCAGTGAATGGTGCAGCAGAATGCACATATCCTGGCCCCTCATGAGAGACACTAGGTGGTTTCCAGACCTTTGCTTTTTTTTTCTTTTTTTTTTTAATTTATTTTTTTGACACAGAGTCCCACTCTGTTGCCAGGCACCAGTCTGGAGTGCAGTGGCACAATCTCGGCTCAATGCAACCTCCGCCTCCCCGGGTTCAAGCAATTCTCCTGCCTCAGCCTCCCAAGTAGCTGGGACTACAGGTGCACGCCACCACGCCCAGCTAATTTTTGTATTTTTAGTAGAGACGGGGTTTCACCATGTTGGCCAGGATGGTCTCGATCTCTTGACCTCATGATCCACCCGCCTCAGCCTCCCAAAGTGCTGGGATTACAGGCTTGAGCCACCATGCCCGGCCCCAGAACTTTGCTTTTACCAGCAACCCTGAAGTGAACATTCTTGTTCATTTACCCACCTACACTTTGGTGAAATTCCTAGCAGTGGAGTGCTGGGTCAAAGACAGCATACTTTTAGGCTGGGGGCGGTGGCTCATGCCTGTAAACCCAGCATTTTGGGAGGCCAAGGCAGGTGGATCACCTGAGGTCAGGAGTTCAAGACCAGCCTGGCCGGCATGGCAAAATCGCATCTTTACTAAAAATACAAAAATTAGCCAGGCATGGTGGCTAGCACCTGTAATCACAGCTACTCAGGAGGCTGAGGCAGGAGAATCGCTTGAACCTGGGAGGCAGAGGTTGCAATGAGCCGATGGTGCCACTGCACTACAGCCTAAGTGACAGAGCGAGTCTCCATATCAAAAAAAAGAAAAAAAAAAGCATACTTTTGAAACTTCTGTAAATACTGCAAGTGGCCCTCAAAGAAGTCGCAACAATATCTATCCCTACAAAAAACAAATGAGAATTGCAGTTTCATTTGCCAACTTTACTAATGAGTTATATTTTTATTTGGGGAGAGAGATTTCTATTAAAAAATCTGTTAGAACACTTGATAAAAAAAGAAACTTAGCCCTTTATTTGTATACACCCCCTTTCGTTTACTGTATTGCTTTATATTTTTTTCAATGAGAAGTTTGAAGTTTTTATATAAACATGTTTATCACTATTTCTGTTTACAGCTTTGGAATTTTACTTTCTGACTGTAAAGTTTCCCACATATCAAGAATACATTTATTTATTCATGTTTGTTTACTACTGTGGTTTGATGTGCTTTTTTACATTTAATATTTGATCTGGAATTTATTTTGCTGAAAGAAATATGGTATGCAGCTAAATTTCTAAATTGTGAATCGGATGTCTCAATAATATGTATTGATCAGTCCATCTTTTCTTCACTAATTTGAAATGTTCCTTTGTCGTATAAAAATTTTAAATGTATTTGGCTTTATTTTCGAGTTTTATCATTTTACATTTCAAATGTTTAACTTCTCAAGTAACCAACTATTCTGATTAATGTATCTTTATAACATGTTTTAGACAGAAATATAATAGAATTCCTCATCGTTACTCTCCAAAATTTTTTTCTCATTCATCCTCATGTTTATTTTTTTACATGATTTTTTAAAAGCTTTTCAAAAATACATATTTACATGTACATCACTGAGGAGGTTTACTGAGGACAACCTATGCACCTGAGGTTTCACATTCAATTTTTGTTATTTTTTTATTTAAACAAACATTTTACTTAATTTTAGAAACACACACGTTAAAAACAAATCAAAAACAGAAACACGAAAGTTGTGAGACATTTGTCGCAGTGTACAATACTAATACAATTAACCAACATTAATATGTCATTATTAAAGTCCATAGTTTATTCAGAATTCCTTCGTTTTTACCAGAATACCATACAACATTTAGTTTTCATGTCTCCTTAGGCTTCTCTTGGCTGGGGCAGTTTCTCAGACATTCCTAGATTTTGATGATCTTGACAGTTTTAAGGTGTAATAGTCAAGTACTTTGCAGAATGTCCTTGAATTTGGGTTTGTCTGATGTTTTTCACATAGTTAGACACGGGTTGTAGGTTTGCAGGTGGAAGAAGGAGACATAAAGTGCCATTCTCATCACATCACATCAAGGGACCTGCTGTCAACATGACATCACCGTTGCTGTTAACCTTGATCACCCAGCTGAAGCTGCAGTCCAGTCTATCAGGCTTCTCCTCTGTGAAGCTATTCTTTCCCCCCCCACTTTCCCTACTGTGACCTTTGGAAGGAAGTCACTATGTACAGTCCACACTTAGGGGCATTACGTCCCAACCCCCTCGGAAGGAGAGCATCTACAACGCAGTATTTGGAATTCAGTACAGGAGATTCTCCCTTATTTATTTATTCCATAATTTATTCACATCATATAGACTCACAAGCGTTTATTTTCTGTGCTTTTCTAAATGGGAGCTTTTCTTCCACTATAACTGTTTGTCTGCAAATCAGAAAGTGAATGATTTTTAAAAAGTTTATTTTGTGACCATCCATCTTATTGAGTTGTATTGTTTCTATTTTCCATTCAGTTGATCATCCTGGTTTTCCTATGCATCCTCTGAAAATAATAATTTTGCTTCCTCCTTTCAAGCATTCTATCTCTAATTTATTTTATTTATCTATTAGTATTGTCTAGAACAGAGACAGGCAAACTTTCTCCATAAAAGGATTTCTGCAGACTTTAAAGTAGTGACGGACAATACATACAGACAATACATACAAAGCACAGCAATGCTGTGCTCCAATAAAATTTTATTTAAAAAGCATGGGCCAGGCGCCGGGGCTCACATCTGTAATCTCAGCACTTTGGGAGGCCAAGGCATGTAGATCACCTGTTAGGAGTTCAAGACCAGCCTTGCCAACACAATGAAATCGCGTCTCTACTAAAAATACAAAAATTAGCTCAGTGTGGTGGCTCACACCTGTAGTCCGGGCTACTCTAGAGGCTGAGGCATGAGAATTGCTTGAACCCGGGAGGCGAGACTGTAGTGAGCTGAGACTGTGCCACTGCACTCCAGCCTGGGCAACAGAGTAAGACTCTGTCTTTAAAAAAAAAAAAAAAACGAAGGCAGTTGGCTTGCAGGTGGTAGTTTACTAACCATGAGTCTAGAATCCAAATATTGTTATATAGTGATGGTGATTGTAGGTACCTTGTCTTGTTTTAATCTTAACTTCAAATAGAATTTTCTTTTGTTGTTTCATTACTAAGTATAATGCTAGTTTTTGGTTTTTTGTCTTTTTGTGTGTGTGAGACAGGGTCTTGCTCTGTTGCCCAGTGGCATGACTGCAGCTCACTTCAGCCTTGACTTTGCAGGTTCAAGACATCCTTCTAGCCGGGCGCGGTGGCTCACGCCTGTAATCCTAGCACTTTGGGAGGCTGAGGTGGGCGGATCACCTGAGGTCACGAGTTCAAGACCAGCTTGACCAATATGGTGAAACCCCGTCTTTAAAAAATAAATAAATAAATAAATAAATAAGAGAAAAAAAAAAAAAGACATCCTTCTACCTCAGCTTCCTGAGCAGCTGGGACTACAGGTGCACACCACCATGACCAGCTATTTTTGTTGTTGTTGTTGTAGAGATGAGGTCTCCCTGTGTTGCCCAGGCTGCTCTCAAACTCCTGGACTCAAGCAATCCTCCTGCCTCAGCCTCCCAAAGTGCTGGGATTATAGGTGTGAGTCACCACACCCAGCCTCATGCTGCCTTTTGATTACAAACACACACACACACACACACACACACACACACCCCCATTTAAAAAAATCACCTTATCCTATTTTCTATGAAAGTATTTATTAGAAATATTTTTGATTTTTGTTAACTGCCTTATTTGCAACTACTGAGCTTTGACATATTTGATCTATAAATATGTTTTCCTAACACATTTCTGAAGATGGAACCATCCCTACACTTTTAGGGTAAAGCCCATCTGGTTTGGGTTTATCATGCTTTTGATATGTTATTGAATTATGTATGTTAATGCTTATTATTTTTACATTGATATTTAAAAACAAGGCTGGGCGTGGTGGCTCACGCCTGTAATCCAAGCACTTTGGAGGCCAAGGTGGGCGGATCACCTGAAGTCAGGAGTTCAAGACCAGCCTGACCAACATGGTGAAACCCCGTCTTTAAAAAAAGAAAAAAGAAGAAAGATATTTAAACATTAGAGTATCTTATAGTATGTTATTGTTCTGTCTAACTTGTCAGGTTATGGTATTAGTATTTTGCTGTTCATAAATATAATTTGAAAGCCTTCCTTTTTATAGAAATATCTTTATAGTTAAAACCTGTTTATTGAAATTTTGAGCAAATTCACTTATGAAACTATGTGGGTCTGGTGTTTTTCCAGCGAAAATTCTTTGCTAACTTTCTTCCATGGGTATTGTTTACTTAGGCTGTCTAATAGTTCCTTCAGTATCAACTTTTGGTGACTCATATGTTCTTAGAAAATCATTTATTTCAGTTAGATTGTCAAAATCCTTTGCTGAAAAGTTCACCAAGTACTATTTATGATGCTTTTAATTTCCTCTGCATCTGTTATTATTTGTCATTTATCATTTCTGATCTTCTGGATTAGTGAGTTTTTCCCTTTCCCCTTTTAATGCAGTTAGCCAATGTTATCTCTGCTGTATTGGTTTTGGCAAAAAATCAACTTTGGATGCATTTGCCAATTCTGGTTTTTCTTTCATATTTTCTAATTAATTCATCTCTCCTTTGATCTTTATTTCTTTTGCATTCTGTAGGTTGATTTTATTGTTGTTTTCTAACCTCAGAAGTGATGTTAGGTGATAAATTTTTCATCAAGAACAATTTTAGTGACATTCCATAGATTGAGCTATATGTTGTTTTCTAGATATTCCGCATTTGGGGGTTAATATCTTCTTTGACTCAAAAGAGAGGCTTTGATGGGAAAGGGGTAAATTGTTCCTCTTTTATTATTTCCTCATTTTATTACTTTATTGCATCGTGACCAAAGATAGCCTTATTTCTAATCTGATGAACTGACTGACATTTTTGGTAAGTCTTCCGATGTGATTAATTTCTACAAATGTTCCATGAACTGTCAGTAGTTTATAAAGCAATTACATACTTTACATTTTTCTAAGAACAGAATGATGTTATTTCTGTATTAATTGGTTTCTTAAGAGCAAGAGACCTGTCTTGTTCAATTTGTATCTCTAATACCTGGTATTGTATTTGGTACATAGCTGTTGTTCAGTAAAGGGATGCCGAATGAATGAATGCTATCTGTATTCAATGGGTTTATGTTTCTGAGGTTAACTAGCTCTGGAAAACCTCTCTTCACACAAGCACAAGACTGATGGCCTACTAAATCATTCATTTTATAGGGATGCATGGCAAAATGAGCCAATAAGAATGAACAGGATTTGATATATAGGCTGTTAAAAACATGGTTTATACACCTCTTTTTCTCAAATGTCTTCTCATTTCCTCATTTTATACTTACCTTTTCAGGCTTGACTCTGGACTTATCCGTGAAACCAGGCCACCTGCCCTCCCGGACCCCCTTCACTCCTCTCGTGCCCTCACTAACTAGACTCATTCTGTGCGCCATCTATTGGGCCTTCCACTGCAACCTGGCCATTTCCTATGTCTTTATCTTCCCAGTAAAACTATAAGCAATTTGAGTATCTTATGTTCCCTTCTATCCTATAATGCACCCAAAAGGGTGTTTAATAAATGCCTGCTGGAGCAACAAAAGAAAAGTTAAGAGAAAATAATACTCTAGAGTTCGGTTGCCATTCTACCATGTCATAGTCTTGTGACCTTAGCAATGTATTTCACACTCTAGGCCTCAGTTTTTTTTTTTGTTTCTTTTTTTCGAGACGGAGTTTCGCTCTTGTTGCCCAGGCTGGAGTGCAATGGCGCAATCTCGGCTCACCGCAACCTCCGCCTCCTGGGTTCAGGCAATTCTCCTGCCTCAGCCTCCTGAGTAGCTGGGATTACAGGCTTGCGCCACCATGCCCAGCTAATTTTTTTTTTTTTTGTATTTTTAGTAGAGACAGGGTTTCACCATGTTGACCAGAATGGTCTCGATCTCTTGACCTCGTGATCCACCCGCCTCAGCCTCCCAAAGTGCTGGGATTACAGGCGTGAGCCACCGCGCCCGGCTTGGCCTCAGTTTTTCATAAGAGCACACTAAGGTCTTGTCAAGCCTTAAGAACTGCAATCATTTTGTCATATATTTGATTATACAAAGCAGACAGAGGCACCATATCAAGAAAATAGCATAACATCTAGGTGAGATGGCTCACCCCTGGAATACCAGCACTTTGGAAGGCTGAAGTGAGAAGATTGCTTAAGGCCAGGAGTTCAAGACCAGCCCGGGGAAACCTAGCAAGAAAAAATTAGTCAAGTGAGGTGGCCTGTGTCTCTAGTCCTACCTGCTTGAGAGGCTGAGGCAGGAGGATCACTTGAGCCTAGGAGTTCAAGATTGCAGTGAGCCATTCTGGTACCAATACACTCCAGGCTGAGTGACAGAGCAAAATCCTGCCTCTTTTTTGTTTTTTCTTTAAAAATTTACATACAGGCCGGGCATGGTGGCTCACGCCTGTAATCCAAGCACTTTGGAGGCCAAGGCGGGTGAATCACCTGAGGTAGGGAGTTCAAGACCAGCCTGACCAACATGGTGAAACCCTGTCTTAAAAAAAAAAAAAGAAAAGAAAAAAAATTTACATACTATGCTTTCTTAGATCCTGCCTCTTAAAAAAAGAAAGAAAGAAAGAAAAATGAAAACAGCATAAAATATTCTAGTTAGCCAAATTACAACAGGACAACAGTACCTTCACTCTACACAGAAGTCAGCCCCTGCTCCATGGTTTCTTTTCTCTTCACCCTCCAAATGTGGCCATCTCATAGAAGCTGTCCTCAGCCCTTACTCTTCCTTCTTGCTCCACTCAGAGAATTTATGGCTGTCACTAACATGTCTGTCTCTCAATCTGCCCCTTTCTGGGCCCACTTCTTCCAAGCAGCTCTATGTAGCCAACTTCTGGGTGTTCTGAGGGGACTCGATAGTATAGTAGAGATAGAATCAATGAATCTGACAGCAGATCAATAAAATTTACTCAATTTGAACAACAGTGAGAAAATAGAAAAAAATGAACACTGCTTCAGGACTCTGTGGGAAAATAATATTCTTTTCAAGCACCCATCGAACATTCACCACAACTGAACCCTGAGTCACAAAACAAATATTAACAAATCTAAAATAATTGAAATCAGAGAGAATAGATTGTCTAGCCATAATGGAATGAAATTAGAAGGAAATCAGTAACAGAAAATCTCCAAACACTTGGAAATTAAAAAATAATGCATAATAATGCATGGATCAAAGAGTGTCAAAAATTTAAAAACACACAGAACTGAATGAAAAAATCAAAGTTTGTGGATGCAGCTAAAGCAGTGTGGAGAAGCGAATTTATAAAACTGCTGCCTTAGAAACAAGGAACGATCTAAAAATAACTTTTAAAAAAGAGCAAAATAAACCCACAGCAAATGGAAGGAAATATTAAAGATTAGAGCACAAATCACTGAAACTGAAAACTCTCAAAACTGTGTATTAAAAATCAAATAATAGAGCCAGGCACGGTGTCTCATGCCTGTAATCCCAGCACTTTGGGAGGCCGAGGCGGGTGGATCACCTGAAGTCAGGAGTTTAAGACCAGCCTGACTAGTATGATGAAACTCTTTCTGTACTAAAAATATAAAAATTAGTAGGGCTTGGGGGCAGGCATCTGTAATCTAAGCTACTCAAGAGGCTGAGGCAGGAAAATTGCTTGAACCAGGGAGGCAGAGGTTTCAGTGAGCCAAGATCACATCACTGCACTCCAGCCTGGGTAACAGAGCAAGACTCCGTCTCAAAAAAAAAAAAAACCCAAAAAGCACAAATTAACCGGGCATGATGGTGCGTGCCTGTAGTCCTAACTACTCATGAGGCTGAGGCAGGAGAATCGCTTAAACCTGGGAGGTGGAGGTTGCAGTGAGCTGAGATCACACTACTGCACTCCAGCCTGGGCGACAGAGCAACTCTGTCTCAAAAACAAAAAAAAAATAACAAACAAAAAAATCAGGTAATACAATTAGAACACAGGTAAAAGATATGCACAGACACTTCAAAGAGGATATACAGATGACACTTAAGCACATAAAAAATATTCAACAAAGTTAGCCACTAGAGAAATGTGAATTAAAACCACAGTGTGGTATCACTACGTCTGATTGGCTAAAATTACAAAGTGGTAACACTACACGATGGTGAGGATGTGGAGAGACTGAATCACTCACACACTGCTAAAAGAAATGTAAAATGGCACATTTCTCTGAGAAATAGTTTTAAGCTGAAAATGGATTTACCATATGACTCCACAATTGTACTGTCTTGGGTACAAAAATCCATTTTCTTGCAGAAACTTGTACATGATGGCCCAGTGTGGTGGCTCACACCTGTAATCCTAGCACTTTGAGAGGGCAAGGTGGGAAGATCACTTGACCCCAGGAGGTCAAGACTTCAGTGAGCTATGATGGTGCCACTGTACTCTAGCCTGGGTGACGGAGCAAGACTCCATCTCCATAAACAAAAAAAAAGAACATGAATGTTCATAACGGCTTTATTTGTAACAGCCAAATAGGGAAAATTGTCCAAATGTCTTTAGTGGTAAATGGTTAAACAAATTGTAGTATATTCATACCATGAAATTCTACTCAGCAGTAAAAAGGAACAAACTATTGATACATACAGTAGATTGGATGAATCTCAAAGAAATTACACTGAGTGAAAAAAAAACTAATTTAAAAAAGATACAGCACTTTGAGAGGCCTAGGCGGGCGGATCACTTGAGGTCAGGAGTTTGAGATCAGCCCGGCCAACGTGGTGAAACCCCATCTCTACGAAAAATACAAAAATTAGCTGGGCATGGTGGTGAGCACCTGTAATCCCAGCTACTCAGGAGCCTGAGGCAGGAGAATTGCTTAAGCCTGGGAGACAGAGGTTGCAGAGAGTTGAGATCATGCCACTGCAAAAAGGAGATCAGATGAGAGGTTTCCAGAGGTGAGGGCTGGAGGGGTTGGGGAGAGGAAGACACAGCTAGAGCTCTAAGGGAGTTGTGTGAGGGAGCCTTGGGGCAATGGTACATTTACAGATCTCACTCATGTGATGGTGGTTACACGTGGTGATGGCAGCTTCATACATGATAAAATCACCTAGAACTATACACATACACATGCACAGAGAAATTAATGTATGTATAACTGTTGTAGTCTCATCGATGTACCAAAATGTAATAGTCTCTTGTTGTCTGAGATAGTAGTTCTTTTACTCATGTCCAGGAGAATTAAGGACTAAACACATTCCTTCCTCCTTCCCAGTCCATAAAAACCCTAGACCCAACCTCATAGGGGACAGCCCATTCAGGCCTCACTCCCCCACTACAAAAAAACTTTCTTTCACTTATTAAACTTTCACTCCACCCTTGTGTCCACTCTCCTTAATTATCTTAGATGTGAGGCAAAGAACTCCAGATACTCTCTCAAACAACGGGAGACTACTACATCTTGATACATTGACAAGACTACAACATAACTACTGAAATCTGAATAAATTGTGAATTACACCAATGTCAATTTGCTGGTTTTGATACTGTACTGTGGTTAGACAAGATGTTGACATTGGGGAAAGCTGAGTGACGGGTTCATGGGCCCTCAATGTACAGGGTTTTGCAATTTCTTGTGACTCTATAATTATTTCAGAGTAAAAAGTACACACACACACACACACACACACACACACACACACGGTAAGGTTCTTCATGATTCCATCTCAATTTATTCCTTGATGGAGTCACATCATATAAGCACTATGGCCAAAATGTTTAAAGTCTCATTTTGTGGAGAAAAGAATAAAATTCTAATTAGTTGACACAGTCACCTCAGCTGCTATGGATAGATTTTCTTGCTTATTTTCATTTTTACTCCTTGATTTGTCATTAATAAAATTAGTTAGTTGCTACTATAATTAAAATAATCCTCTTTTTAAGATGTAATATTGAATAAAAAGGTGAAAGTTTACTGAACAAACATATTTTCAATAGTCAAAGCAAACAATGGCCTTATACTTGGATAGCTTTCAACATCACAAATCCTTTCCCAATCAAACCGACTACTCACTGCCTAATGAGGGAAACTTCCAGTGTTTACACTGAATTTCTGTACAAGCTTGTTTCACTTAAACATGCACAGCTCTAGTTTTTCTATATGGACTGAAGTTTCAGAAAAAAACCTAAATTGCTTTCATTACTTCAGATATGTTGACACCACTCTGTGCACAGCTCTATCTGAGAGTGTCTGCCCCGTGGACAGGAAAGAGAGGACTGAGTTATCTCACTGATGTGGTCTTCCCATGTGACTCCCAGCACAAACTCATGAAAATTCAGTAGCAGTAAGACTGACATGGTACCTGCCTTCCCAACATTCTCAAACTAGTAGGAGCCTCTTGATGGGTTTAGCACTTTAGAGTTTATGTCATTTCACTTCATCTTTAATCCAACTTAAAAAGTAAGTAGTAGAAGCCCCACCTTACAAGCAACAGAGGTAAGCCTTGGAAAGGTCAAATGACTTCTCCCAGGTCATAAAATACCAGGACTTCCAACTCAAGTACAGTGCGTATGCCACTATACCATGGAATTCCATCTTGTGTTAATTTAACTTATATGAACTATTATTATTATTTTTTGGAGACAGGGTCTGGCTCTGTCACCCAGGCTGGAGTGCAGTGGTGCAGTCTTGGCTCACTGCAACCTTTGCCTCCCAGGCTCAAGCCATTCTCCCACCTCAGCTTCCCAAGTAGCTGGGACTACAGGTGCATGCCACCATACTTGACTAATTTTTTAAAAATTTTTGTAAAGACAGGGCTCTCACTTTGTTTCCCAGGCTGGTCTCAAACTCCTGAGCTCAAGGGATCCACTCATCGTGGCCTCCCAAAGTGCTGGGATTACAGGCATGAGCTACTGTACATAGCCTTAACTTACTTACATGAGTTAAACTATGCCCACTCATAATAATGAAACAGAGACTAATAATTTAAATAGTACCATGAGACAACACTTTACATGTATATTTCATTAAGGACTATATTTTAATCTGTATTACACATTACTATTAAGCAACAGATTTATATAAACAAACCCATATACAGTACATATTGTGGGTACTTTAAAGCCTTTTCAAGATGATTGCAACTACTGGGACTTTAGACTTACGAGCTTAATTTAAAATGTTATACAACCCTTGCATAAAATGTGACTGCACTGTTCCACAACAATCCAATAATGCAAAGTAACAGAAAACAAACTGTAGGAAATCAATCTAAACCCCTTTTCTAAGAAAATCTTGCATGATATCATCTTTTTATTTCTCTCAAACTTAACTCAGAAAGCAATGTTTATTGCAGAAAATTTGAAAAAAAAATTCATAGTGAGCCATTTCTATTCTGAATTTTTAAAATAATCACAAGTTTGCCTTCTTTTTTTTTTTTTTTTTTTATAAGACGGGGTTTCACCATGTTGGTCAGGCTGGTCTTGAACTCCCAACCTCAGGTGATCCACCTGCCTTGACCTCCAAAGTGCTTGGATTACAGGCGTGAGCCACCACACCCGGCCTAAGTTTGCCTTCTTAAATATATAACATAAACTAGTGGGATAATTTTCTTCAAGAACATTAATAAATGCTTAGGTTTATAAAACCACATGAATAAAAGGGAATTTTAACCTTTTCTGTAGGCTTAATAACATAGGGATCTTTTCCAAAGCATTAAAACTGAGTTTTTATAAATTCAGCTTACGGACATCTCAGGAATGTTCATACACCCAGCAAAGCACATCTGGCTCTATTGTCTTTGTATACTTTAGAAAGTACCTAGGAAATTTCACTGCCCACCACCTGACAGATGCACATGGCTTCTGCTTCTCCTTTGGGCTAGCTTTTTCATCAGACAATTTTCTATTGCTTTGACCCTTGAGTTCCATATAGACCTCTTCATTGTCCACAAAGCTTTGTGGTTTTAATTTTTATGAACACTTTTTTGCTGTACTCTACTAACCTCAGGTCATACTGATACTAATCCTGGCCACTAAGCCCAGGGAGTGAATATGGATTTTGTAATGATAGGTCAGTTGTTTCTTACTGAACAGAGAACTCTGAGATCTTCCGGCACTGCCCTGATTTGATTCAATTACATCCTTTTCGATAAAGGCAACTCTTTAAACATATAACCAAATTAATTTAATTTTTATTATTTTGTAATACTTTTCGTACAGAAAGCTTTTGCAAATAAGAAAAAAATGTTTAGGTTACACACTCCAATTTTGCTAGCAACAAATGATTACTATACATGTATTTTACCCACTTGATCTCTCTATTCCAGTGGTTCTTAACCCAAAGATGCAAAATCACATAGGGGCTAATGGATGGGTTTTGGCTCGACAAAGACTATTCAGCAAAATTCACATTCTCCTCTTGTTCCTGGGCTCAAAGCATTAGGCTACGTTTCCCAGCTTCCATTGCAATTAGCTGTGGCCATGTGAGTTCTGGCTGAGGAACGCACATAGAAGTGACACCAGCCACCACCAGGCCTGGCTGATAAAAACTTCCTGTGTTGGGTGGGTGGGGGGGAGTAGTGTGGTTCACGCCTATAATCCTAGCACTTTGGGAGGCCGAGGTGGGTGGATCTGAGGTGAGGAGCTCGAGACCAGCCTAACCAACATGGTGAAACCCCATTTCAACTAAAAATACAAAAAATTAGCCAGGCGAGGTGGCGGATGCCCACCCGTAATCCCAACTACTCAGGAGCCTGAGGCAGGAGAATCGCTTGAACCCGGGAGGTAGAGGTTGCAGTGAGCCGAGATCTTGTCACTGCACTTCTGCCTAGGCAACGAGAGCGAAACTGCATTTCAAAACAACAAACCAAAACATCCTGTATGTACTCCTCCATGCTTTTCCCTTTAATCATCTGCAGGCAGTAAATAACATAGGATACATTTATATTTTTCAGTACAAAATAATAATGCTAGCACAATTTTTTTTTTTTTTTAAGACAGGATCTTGCTCTGTCACCCAGGCTGGCGTGCAGTTGTGTGACCTTGGCTCACTGTAGCCTCAATCTCCCAGGCTCAAGCGATCCTCCCACTTCAGCCTCCCAAGTAGCTGGAACTACCGGTACACGCCACCGTGCCCAGCTATGTTTTGTAGAGATTGGGGTCCTCCATGTTGCCTAGGCTAGTCTAGAACTCCTGCGGTTCAAGTGATCCACCCTCCTTACTCTCCAAGTGCCGCGATTACAGGCATGAGCCACTGCACCCAAGAAGCATAAATGTTAACATAGCACTGTGCACTAGTGCCCGATTTAAGAGCTATACATGCATTCACTCACTTCATCTTAACAAACCTGTAAGATGGGTATGGTAGTAATATCTTCCCATTTTTTGGATGAGGAAACTGAAGTTTGGGGGAGGTTAACTAGTAGCAGGTCTGGGAGAAGGGTGAGCACCCTGCAGTCCTGCTCCAGAGTCTGTGCTCTGTGCTGTTACGGCCTCCTTATATTCCAAGTCTTTCCAGGTGGTAGTGTTTCATGTTTGTGATTATGCCAAGTCAGCTTTAACGTGTAGTTAGTCAGAATATCCTTACTGGCTACAAGCATCTCATTTTCAAATTCCCTAGTTTCACTGGGGTACTACAGGCCAATTCCATACAAACTCACTCTTTAGCTGGTAGAACAGCTACTTGGGTTTGAAGTTCAAAGTCTCACTTAAGCATCCTTAATTGTTTTTTGTTAACAGTTGTACTCACTGATATCTAGGGACAATCTGAGACAAAGGAAAAAGTTAACAGGGTTATTAGGAGGAATTTCATGGTTTCTCCTTCTCACCATCTGTCTCAGAACCAGGAGGGGGAAGGCTTCAGATTGGGGCTTCATAGTACTGATGAGGACGGAAGCCCACAGGGCAGGTCCAAGCAGCTCTCTGCATTCCAGTACGGGTGTGCACGAGGCAGGGATGCCCCTCGTGAAATGCCAAAGTGGAAGCAATCCATAAGGAAACTCTATCTTGGGGTCTAGTCCTGATGGATCAAGGGGGTGGCCAGAAGTTTGCCCTGGGTCTGTTTTCAGAACACTGACTGGGTGGAGGCCCCACAATATCCACCATTCCATGCAGTCTCCTGGCTCATCCTGTTTATACAGTCTTAGTGTGTCGGCTAGTATTTCTCAGATCTCTAGGTCAACCCTCAACTCATGTTTAACATTGTTAACTAATATCCTTTGCCATCAACTGAAAATGTCTCATGAGAATAAACTTATGCTAGATGAGACAAATATATTTGTCTGATACTTAGGAGTACTTATTCTTAGAACTTTATTACTCTAATACATAATGATCTATACTTCCAAAATTTGTTCTGAGAAAGCCTTGGTATTAATACTTTCTTCCTTGAGTTCCTCATTCTGAATTGTAACTTAGTGTGTAACAAACTGAAAACCTAAGGAGTATCTTCTGTAACAAAAGCTGAGCCTCAGCCCATCACTCCAGCCCACACTTCAACCATTCACGGGCAGCCAACTCTTCAAACTCCTTTATACTGGCAAAGTCGGAACTGGAAGCGGTCTAGCTGTTTATATACCTCATTTTCCTTTTTTTTTTTTTTTGTCCATAAATCTTGTCTGTCCATGTGATAGCTCCCGAGTTTCTCTGAATCTGTTTTGATTCTGAGGGCTGTTTGATTTGCAAGTCATTTTTTCCCTTGCTCAATTAAACTCTGTTAAATGTGTTTAAAGTTGTTTCATTATATCTGGAGTAGAAGTAAGGATTGAAGTAAAATTCCAGTGACTCCTTAGAACAGCATGCAACCAAGCGAGGCACCTCCAGAGCGAATTGTGCACGCTGCTCTCTTGTTTGTAACTGGAAGTTGTGGGTGAGTTTTCTCTCACATTCTCAGCTCCACTGACTTGTGTTTGCAGCTCCCTAAGTCAATGTCAGCAATATCTATACTGCACTGGATATAGCACCAGATTGAATTTACAAGCCCCAGACTTCAAATAAGTAACTTTTGGATAATGTACTCCTATCAATCCAAAGAATAAGAGACTGTCGCTTCTGAGACTCCAGCTAATTTTATACATTAAACTCATGGGCCCACAATGTGCGTACTTTTGGAAAAATGGGTTAACCTTTCTGGAGACAACTTAGAATTAAGATGACCACAATAGAGAAGTTTGTTTTTTGGGTTTTTTTTTGTTTTGTTTTTTGAGATGGAGTCTTGCAATGCCCAGGCTGGTGTGCAATGGCGTGATCTTGGCTCACTGCAACCTCTGCCTTCCAGGTTCAAGCGATTCTCCTGCCTCAGCCTCCCTAGCAGCTCGGATTACAGAAGCCTGCCACCAGGCACCTGTATTTTCTTTTTTTTTTTTTTTGTATTTTTAGTAAAGACGGGGTTTCACCATACTGGCCAGGGTGGTCTTGAACTCCTGATCTCAACTGATCTACGCACCTCGGCCTCCCAAAGTGTTGGGATTACAGGCGTGAGCCACCACACCTGGCCAATTAGGTAAGTTTTAATTTGCATAAAATTGTTTAGTTGGGAGGCGTATTAGAAAAAGGGGAACACAGCTCACAAAACAATGGGATGTGTTCTTTAATTGGTATGCAAGGCATCTAAAAGAATAAACAAATTAAAAATTACCTCCTTAAAAGATTCTTCGAAAAAAGCAAGCAAAAATTTTAAACAACAGACTAAGAACATGACGAAAGAGGACTGTACTCTGAAATAATCCTGTTTCTTCTCTTTACCCATCTCTACCTAAATAATTTGCTCCACTAATCTTCTAGTCAAATTACCCTTTCACTCTCTGAAGATGATGAAAAAAAGACAAGCTGGACAGAGGCCTTACAAAGTAAGAGCCTGTCATTAGCCAGGCCTTCCTGCCATAACCACCTTCACTCCACGTTCTAAAGCTGAGCTTAGAGCCATTGTAAAGGACTCCCTAACCCATAGGGAAGTCCTCAAAAATTTACTCACACGAATAAGGACTCCCTGACCTTTACCAATTTATTCACATAATACTGGGGCCTGCAGAAACTCAAAAATGAACAACACAGCTGCAGAATGAAGCCACCCTGAGGAAGGTCTTAAAGACACTCAAAAACCTCCTCATAGGAATGGCTGAAAGAAGCCAGAAACATTGCCAAAAACCTTTTAGATTCAATTCCTAAGATTTTTCCACGCAAAAAAATTGACTGGTCCACCATACAGACAAAAGAAGTTTCAGACGACAGAACTCACTTAGAAACACTGTTTTGAGGCATTTTGGGCTCCAAATAACAGCAAGGAACACTTCCTGCAGGAACTGCATCAACTACGCTATGTATAAATGGACTCCGTCCCAAAGTTAGCAGTTTAATTAAAAAAACATAAACCTGGATGGGAAGTTACAGGCATGACTGAATTGGTGGCTTTAGCTGAACATTTTGAGAGGACGCTGGAGCAAGAAAAAAACCCAAAAGATTAACAAGCTTATGCCTCACCAATTACAACAGTTACAGGGGCTGAGACCAAAGGAACTTTCTGTTTTATTTTTAACCACAACCAACAGATAGATCCTAGAAGAAGAAATTCTTTTCCCTGAGATGTCTGCCTTCATTGCAAATAAGCAGGGCACTGGAAAAAAGTTGTCTGCTTTTCTACCAGTCCACCAATAAGCCTCCTCCCATTAGGCCAGACTGTTTCACCACTAAAGGAAGTCCAAGACAGGTCCTGTCTCTTGAAAAAAAAAAAAAAGAAAAAGGGGAGACTCCATGTTTGGATCCCCTTCCACACTCTCTCGTGGAAGCCGTCTCTCTCTCTCCTGGATTCCCCCTCTGGGGTCCCCTTCCACACTCTCTCGTGGAAGCCACTTTCTCTCTCCTGGATTTCCCCCTCTGGGGTCCCCTTCCGCACTCTCTCGTGGAAGCCGTCGTTCTCTCTCCTGGATTTCCCCCTCTGGGGTCCCCTTCCGCACTCTCTCGTGGAAGCCGTCTTTCTCTCTTCTGGATTTCCCCCTCTGGGGTCCCCTTCCACACTCTCTCGTGGAAGCCGTCTTTCTCTCTCCTGGATTTCCCCCTCTGGGGTCCCCTTCCACACTCTCTCGTGGAAGCCTGTCTTCCCTCCTAAACTCCATCTCTCTCTATTCCCTTCCACTCAGTGTGAAAGCTGCTTTCCTCTCCTGTACTCCATCTGTCTGAATTCTCTCACATATTTAGTTTTAGCTGTTTCCTTCTCTCTGCTCCTGTTTCTGTCTCTCTTTAAATAAATTACTTTCTATTAAAAAAAAAAAAAAAAAAAAGGGCCAGGGGCCATGGCTTACACCTGTAATCCCAGCACTTTGGGAAGCTGAGGTGGGAGGATCACCTAAGGTCAGGAGTTCAAGACCAGCCTGACCAACATGGAGAAAACCCGTCTCTACTAAAAATACAAAAAGAATTAGCTGGGTGTGGTGGTGCATGCCT
The DNA here is from genome assembly GCA_036589455.1 of Ateles fusciceps. Taxonomy (NCBI): domain Eukaryota; kingdom Metazoa; phylum Chordata; class Mammalia; order Primates; family Atelidae; genus Ateles; species Ateles fusciceps. The sequence continues at coordinate 392,859 of JAZHEH010002996.1, read as the reverse complement.
GTAATCCCAGCTACTCAGGAGGCTGAGGCGGGAGAACCCCTTGAACCCAAGAGGTGAAGGCTGCAGTCAGCCGAGATCGCATCATTGCACTCCAGCCTGGGCAATAAGAGCAAAACTCCATCTCAAAAAAAAAAAAAAAAAAAAAAAATAGAGTCAGCAGCAGCCACCACGTTGCTAGAAGTTTCGTCTGAGCTGGTTTTAGGAAATGAACTTAATTTGCAAATTCTACATGCTGTGAAAAGTCTATTAAATTCCAACCAAGTTCAGCATTTTTCAGCAAGTAGACTAACATCTTATGATCTTATCAAATTTTCTCCTGCCTCTTTCTGATCTCCATCTGAATGCTACTCCACCTAAAATGTACTTAACCCTGCTACTCCATTACCTCTGACCATGGTAAAGATCACAATTGTATAGGTGTAGTATCCAAACTAGTAGCCCCTTGCGTTGATTTATGAGATGCTCCTTTGGATAATCCTGAGTTACTACTTTCTGTTGGTGGGTCCTATGCCAAAGTCTCAGAAGCAAAATATTAGGCAGGGTATGCTGTTACTGCCCAAAATGAGTTAATAGAGAAGGGAACACTTCCTCAATTTATGTCAGCTCAGCTGGCAGAACTTTTTGCTCGCACCCAAGCTTATCATATAGTTAAGGACAGGTCAGTAAATATTTTAAAAGATAGCAGATATGTTTTTAGAGTAGTATACAATTTTGACATGTTATGAAAACAATGGGGCCAGGTGTGATGGCTCACACCTGTAATCCCAACACTTTGGGATGCCAAGACAGGTAGACTGCTGAAGCCCAGAAGTTCAAGACCAGCCTAAGCAATGTGGTGAGGCATGGTGACTGGTGCCTGTAGTCCCAGCTACCCTGGGGGCTAGGGTGGGAGGATGGCTTGAGCCTGGGAGGTCGAGGCTGCAGTGAGCCGTGATCAAGCCATGGCACTGCAGCCCGGGCAACAGAGAGAGGCCCTGTCTCAAAAAAGGCAAATATGTATAATAAAAATTATATGATTTTAAAAAGAAACAGTAAGGGTTTCTCACTTCTAGTGGGACTCCAATTAGATGAACTCCTTTTGGTTATCGTGTTATCACAGACTGTTATGATTAAGATTGAAGATGATACCTGTATAACGGAATCTGAATATCAAAGGAATGCCCTAGCCGATCTGTATGTTAACTCAGCTAGTGCTGAAACTGTGAGAATATGAAATCTGAATGAACTCCATAAAACTGATCCAAATCAACTCCCCTATGGTGACCTATTTAATAAACAGTGCAATGCATTTAATTTGGAAAAACAAAGTTGGTATCTAAAGAAATGTAAATTCAGTGTTCAGCGTAGACTCACAAAGGGCCTGACAACCACCTGGTCCTTCCCGAGTCTTTGAAGCTTCCATTGTTAAAAGCCTTGCACTCCACAACTCATCACAGACAAAATGATCCAAATTATGAAAAAATATCGGTGAGGTATATGTTCCAAAATTGCTACTATGGTTTATAACCAATGTTTGATTTGTCAAACTCGTAATCCTAGGAAAACAATAAAAATTTCAGGTAGTGTATTTCCACCATCTGATGGACCATTAGAACATTTACAAATGGACTTCATTCACTTATCACCCTTGCTGAGGTATCAGTTTTTGTAATACTTTGTATCTTTTCTGGTCAAATAGAGTCTTCCCTTGCAGGAAAGCTGGTGCTGTGCCAGCAGCTATGAAATTATTAGAAAATGTATTTCCTTTACGGAGTATTCCTGGAGAAATATCCAGCTATAGATAGGGGAAACTCCCAACTCCATCTTGTTTCTAACTTCCAAGCTGTCCTTGTTTACTCCTGGGCATAGGCTGAACTAACTTTGGGAGATACTTAGTTTATAGTTTAAAACAAAGATGCTAACAACCCTTTCCCAAAACAAACCTCCTTCTTGCCTGCCTTTTTAGGACTAACAAATTAGTCTCAAGATTAGAAATTATAGTTTAGCAATCATACAGCTAGAGGCTACAAGATTCCAACCCTCCCTAAACTGCTCCTAGGATCAGCACTTGAGATATTTGCAGACCCTGCACTTGATGGATGGGCCGGCACCACCCAGACTGATAAACGCTGATCTTGTGGCCCCCACCCAGGAACTGACTCAAGCAAGAAGACAGCTTCAACTCTTCTATGATTTCATCTCTGACTTGACCAACCAGCACTCTCAACTCACTGGCCTTCTTCCACCCACCAAATTACCCTTAAAAACGCTTATCCTGGCCAGGCACGGTGGCTCACACCTGTAATCCAAGCACTTTGGAGGCCAAGGCAAGTGGATCACCTGAGGTCGGGAGTTCAAGACCAGCCTGACCAACATGGTGAAACCCCATCTTTATTAAAATAAATAAAAATAAAAACACTTATCCTTGAATGTTGAGGAGACTGATTTGAGTCACAATAAAACTCTCAAAGCCCACTGTGCGTGAAACACTCTCTCTTATTGCAATTCTCCTGTCTTGATAAATTGGCTCTGTCTAGATGGCGGGCAAGGTGAACCCACTGGGCAGTCACAGAAAGGCTGAAAGAACAAATGGCTTCTTAAAACTGAAATTGGCAAAGTTAGCTGAGCCAACTGGGTTGTCTTGGCCAAAGGTACTACTGTTGGCATTAAATGGCAATCAGATCCACTCCCACCAGAAAACATAAGTTGACCCGTCATGAAATAGTCACTGGAAACACAGGCCCCTAATAGCAGAACCTAATACATGTCCCACTCTCCTAAACTCCGGTATGACTAAATAAAGCAAGGTTTTAACGCATTATGCCAAAGTGTATTTTTACTAGGTACAGAAAGCTTTTTGTGATCCACTGAGTAAGGACAATCAAACCCCTTCATGGTCTAGAGCATGAAAATTGGGTCTTCTGGAAATCACATCACAGGAAGACTGCCCTTGAACCCTGTTGGAAAGGACCACACCAGGTTCTTCTCACCACCCACACCTGTAACCTTGGGTCTACATCTCACAACTCAAAAGGGCCCCTTCAAACTCTTGGAACACCTATTAGAGACTTTAAGGTAAAGCTGACCAGGAATAGTTCTCCCTGAAAGTAGACAGCATCCTAGATGTGGACAGCTTTCCCAAGATCACAGATCGAGACTTTTCTTCTTTCTTTTTTTTTCCTTTCTTTCTTTCTTTCCTTTCTTCTTTCTTTCAATTCTGAGATGGGGTCTCGCCCTGTCGCCCAGGCTGGAGTGCAATGGTGTGATCTTATCACTGCAACTTCCACCTCCCAGGTTCAAATGATTCTCCTGCTTCAGCCTCCCAAGTAGCTGGGATTATAGGCATGTGCCACCATGCTCGGCTAAGTTTTGTAATTTTAGTGGAGATGGGTTTCACTGTTTGGCCAGACTGGTCTGAAACTCCTGACCTTAAGTGATCTGCCCACCTTGGCCTCTCAATGTACTGGAATTATAGGCAAGAGCCACCATTCCCGCCTCCTACTGGATTTAATCTGGTAACATTATACAAGCAATCACTCGTATCCATATAGCTAATTCTCCGGTCTCGAGTGTGTGACGTCTGGAAGCACAATATACCTTTGGCAGGTATCACTTGGATAGGTTTTCTGTGTTTAGTAACAACCTGGTTATTCACTGGAAAAGTCAAGAGTGTCGTTTCTAGTGAGTGCAGGAAAGCAAATCAAGCAGTGATGTTTAGAATATCAAGGATGGCTTTCCACTCCTTACTCCTTTGGAGCTTGAGTCACTGCCATTGGGAACATGGAGGGGCACTGGCGTCAGTGGAACTGCTTTCTGATTTTTTGGCATTTGCCCACAAATCCAACAGTTACTCTGGTTTTGTGCTAGAACGTAAGATAGAGCTAAAGCCATCTACTGATGATGGTCCCATGGATTTTCCTGTAGGAAAAAGGAAAGGATTGGGACAGAAAGATTAGAGGAGAAAAGCAAAAAGCACAAGGCCAGGCACGGTGGCTCATGCCTGTAATCCCAGCACTTTGGGAGTCTGAGGTGGGGCGATCACGAGGTCAAGATTGAGACCATCCTGGCCAACACGGTGAATCCCTGTCTCTACTAAAAATACAAAAGTCAGCTGGGTGTGATGGCAGGCGCCTGTTGTCCCAGCTACTCAGGAGGCTGAGGCAGGAGAATCGCTTTAACCCGGGAGGTGGAGGTTGTAGTGAGCTGAGATCTCACTCCTGCACTCTAGCCTGGCGATAGAGTGAGACTGTCTCAAAAAAAAAAAAAAAAAAATCCAGTAAAGTCATTTTTTTTTTTACTAAATGTGGCTATACACACCTACCATATACTATAAAGGAGCTTTAAAAGGTACATTTCTCACTGAACCTTGTTCAGGAGCTATGCAGATTTACAGGCAAAAAATTTTAACTCACCCTTGCACAAATGCAACTAGGTGACCCTCTTTTCCAATCTCCAAGGGCTTCTACTGAGTCTGAGGAAAACCTGCTTCCTTTCTGGTTTGGATGTTGCTATTTGGCCTGGCTCACTCCTGCCATTCAAATAGCTTCCCCTAAAAATTCCCATAGCAGCTTCTGTGATCAGAGGACAAAATAATCAATAACTGAAATTATCTCCAATCTTGAAATAGATAAACTACTTTCAACTGAGAAAAAACTCCGGTGGGACTCCTGGGGGCTCACTCGTGGCAGTAGTGGGGTACCAGTTACATGGAATTTAAAGATAATCTGTAAATTGGGAAAAATCTTGTATTTTGTAGATAGACCTCCCAGAGGTTCAGACGGGTAGATGTCACTCTCTGAAAAGTAGATAACAATATATGCATTCAACCAAAACACTTACTGGGGTATCATGCAACTCCATCCTTTTTGCTCTAGCTGGGGGCTTATGTGTGGTACTGACCAAAACTGAGTATCTCTCCCCTGATTTTGTTACTACAGAATTCAAAAGGTGGTCTTAGACACAGCCACCAAACACAGTAAGAAAGTTAATCTTTTGTTTTTTGAGACGGAGTCTCGTTCTGTCACCAGGCTGAAGTGCGGTGGCATGATATCAGATCACTGCAGTCTCTGCCGCCTAGGTTCAAGCAATTCTGCCTCAGCCTCCCGAGTAGCTGGGATGCAGGCACGTGCTACCATGTCCAGCTAATTTTTGTATTTTTAGTAGAGATGAGGTTCTCCTGACCTCGTGATGTATTGACCTTGTGATCCACCCGCCTCAGCCACCCAAAGTGCTGGGATTACAGGCATGAGTCACCACAACTGGCCTAATCTCTTAAAAGAAAAAAACACAAAAACAAAAAGTAAAAAAAAAGAAAAAGAAAAAGAAAAAAACACATATGTTTACGAGAGCACCTAGGAGCTGGTCTGCAGGCATCCTCAATGGTGAATGGCAACATTGGGTTTTCCAAGGTTTTGTAATTTTTAAATATATTCTAGTATGTCTCCAGGTTATTATGACTTGTGTTACCAGGCCAACAATGAAAATTAACACCTCAGCCGGGTGCGGTGGCTCACGCCTGTAATCCCAGCACTTTGGGAGGCCGAGGCAGGCGGATCACCTAAGGTCAGGAATCGGAGACCAGCCTGACCAACAAGGAGAAACACCAAGTCTCTACTAAAAATACAAAATTAGCCAGGTGTGGTGGCGCATGCCTGTAATCCCAGCTACTCAGGAGGCTGTGGCAGGAGAATTGCTTGAACCTGGGAGGCTGAGGTTGCGATGAGCCGGGATCGCGCCACTGCACTCCAGCCTGGGCAACGAGAGTGAAACTCTGTCTCAAAACAAAAACAAAATGAATATCTTTTTTTTTTTTTTTTTTTTTTGAGACAAAGTCTCACTCTTGTCTCCCAGGCTGGAGTACAATGGCGCGATCTCGGCTCACCGCAACCTCCGCCTCCCTGGTCCAAGGGATTCTCCTGCCTCAGCCTCTCCAGTAGCTGGGATTACAGGCACCCGCCACCATGCACGGCCATGAATACCTCTTTCAATCAGGCTGTTATACAGTCCGCTGTGGTCCTTAATCACCATCAGACCCTGAACAAGGGCTATGACCAACTAGACTGAAATACTGTTGAACTGCCTATATTGCCTCAACTGTGACTTGTTTGATTTGGTTTGGGTTGTTTCATAAGAACCCTTGTGAACTCCTTGGTCTTTTGATATTATCCTCTTGACAGTCATCATAATAGTAACCCTGATGCCCTGTGTCTTCTCAAGTCTTAAATGGTTCTATCCAGCTATCTATTGAGTACTGAATGGTCTCACTTCAACTAGGTAAGCAAGAACATAAAGAATTATTCAACCAGTTTCACACTGTCATCTGTGAATTCCATACTCAGACCAAAGGAGTCATTTACAACTGTGATAAGAGTGGCGGCCATGCCCAGAATTTAGGTTAATCTCTCAAAACCGAGAGACCAAAAGGGTGGAATTGTGAAATCAAACTAAAACTTCGCCTGAAAAAGCATATGTACTCACTACTTCAGTTCTTAGAAATGAACTACAACCTTAGCACATAACAAACTGAAAACCTAACCAAGGAGTGTGCTTCTATTAACAATGGCTCAGCCAACCACTCCAGCCATACTTTAACCACTCACAGGTGGCCAACTGTTTAAACTGTCTTCGAATAAGGTTGAGCTATAACCAATCCAGCTGTTTCTCCACCTTACTTCTGTTTTCTGAATATCACTTTACTTTTTTTGGTTCATAAATCTTACCTGACCATGTGGCAGCCCAAGTCTCTGAATCTGTTTTGATTCTGGGAGCTGTCTGATGTCATGATTCTTGTTTTTCTTTTTTCTTGTTCAATTAAACTATTTTAAATTTAATTTGTCTAAAGTTTTTCTTTTAATAAGACATACAAGCAGTACTTTCACACCATTCTTTAACTGGAAGTGAAGTAATTAAAAACCATGTGGGTGAAAAAACATGGACCTTGGGTTGAGAAACAACCCCCAACACAACTCTCTAACAACTCAAAGGGTAGCAGAAAGACCAATGATTTTACCTATCAAAGAAAATCAGAAAGATAAGGCTTGGCCGGGCGTGGTGGCTCATGCCTGCAATCCAAGCACTTTGGAGGCCAAGGCGGGAGAATCACCTGAGGTCGGGAGTTCAAGACCAGCCTGACCAACATGGTGAAACCCCATCTTTATTAAAAAAAAAAAAAAAAAAAGATGAGGCTAAATCTTGAGACTATTGATAAATAAAATCTTAATGCATACTTCATAAAACTTCCAATTATTGGCAGCCTATTTTCCCACCCTTGGCCTGGGAAATATTTCCAGAGGAATTCTTCAGCCAGGAATCCATCCTTGAGCCCCTACACAGGTGAAAGGCATACATTCATGTTTGACAGGACATTATAAATAAGACAGTTGCCTTGTTAAAAAATAAATAAGGAAATGCTGATTAAAATGTCAATTCAGCAAAGCAAGTCTGCCTTCTGTATCTTGGAATAATTTAAGGCTCAAATCTTCTGAATGCCTTTCTGGACTGTTCAAAATACGTAGAGATTTCCGTCTCTGGTTTTTAAGTCGTAGCATGTGTTACTGGGAATTGGGAGAGCTTTTCTGTGGCTCCTTCCTTCATCACACTAAGTTCCTAGTGGACTGCGACCAAGCCATATTTTTTCTGGCCTTTAACAAGAAACAAGAAACAAAAGAACAAAAAATAAAATAAAATAAAAATTAAAAAAAGAAAAAGGGAAGAAATAAAAAAATATTTTTTTTAAGAGTCCACATATCGCCAGGTGCGGTGGCTCACGCCTGTAATCCCAACACTTTGGGAGGCTGAGGTGGGCGGATCACCTGAGGTCAGGAGTTCAAGACCAGCCTGACCAATATGGTGAAACCACATCTTTAAAAAAAAAGGAAAAAAAATTTTCAAAAAAAAAAAAGAGTCCACATATCTTAAGACACAGTGAGTTCTTTGAAACCAAATGGAAGCAGAATTACTGCCCAGTCTTCTAAGTGTGTCATGGATTGATGAGTCAACATTTCAAAAGCGCTTGAAAGTTCTTAGATGAAAGACCACAGATCTGTATAAAGTATTATCATTATAAAAATAACTCGATTTTCCTGTGGCTTTCTTTTTTTAAAGGAGTGTTCTTTTAGATTCTGTTTGTAACCAACCTTTTCTTTAAAAAATAACAAAAACCTCTGAAAATGGGATATTCTTGCAGAAAAATATTAAATCATCAGTACTTTTCCTGGATTAAAAAACAGAGTGGAGACTGAGCAACGCCTTTGAGAACACTCATGGTGCTGCCTAGCATATAATATTGGAGAACTGTATAACGCTTTTTGAAAAATTAATAGTCATATCTAATGACTCATTAAATACGAAAATTTCTAATCACTTCTTTCTTTTTTCAATTCGATATTAAAGGGAGCTTATATTTCTCCATGATCACCAAATAAAACATAATTGTTTCTAATATACTTTACATGTTTCCTATCATTCTTTCTTTTTTTGTGTATATATCCAGGGTATATACAAGAAGGAATATACTCAATAAACTACTAATAGTTTACTCATCCTCCACTGAGAGAGGATGTATGATCTCATTTCACTGTGTGCAGTGGCTATAACTTGACTGAATTATGTCAGCAATATATGTCATTTACTGAAACTTCTATTTACCTGAAACTTTATACAGCATCTTGATGAAACAGAGAATAAGATACTATTGTATCAAGAAGTTGCTTGAAAAAATATTAAGCATTTTGTCACTCTTTGTTCAATCAATATATTAAATATGTAAATATAATAAACCAAGGGAAACTAAATTTGTTCTTTTTTTTTTTTTTTTAAAGACGGGGTTTCACCATATTGGTCAGGCTGGTCTTGAACTCCCAACCTCAGGTGATCCGCCTGCCTTGGCCTCCAAAGTGCTTGGATTACAGGCGTGAGCCACCACGCCTGGCCAACTAAATTTTTCTTTATGGTCTACAAATAACTGCTCAGATTCTTCAGGTTGATGCACTATTTCTCACGAACAAACCAGATACAAAGGAAGGGAGAAGTGATGTGAAGCCAGCAGTTTCCCTCTTCTGTCTCTTCTTTCAATCTGAGCAAAGTCCCCAGCTCCTTCTCAGAGTTACCTCCTAACCACCCATGCAACTGTCATTTATCAAGTTATGCTCTGGTTCCAAAGACATCAGGTGCTTTCCCAAAGCGGTTAAGATAAGGATCACACCACACACTTAATTCCAAAGAATTCTAGAATCAGGACTTCACAATTATATTCATGGTCAAAAGGTATAACGTTGTCTTTTGTACTCTTTCAAATAAGAGAAATAAAAATAGAGGCTTGGGGAAAGCATTTCAAATATTTCAGCAGGGAGGTTTCTCTTAAATTTCCTTGGCCACTAATCCAAAGCATTTCTGACAGATAACTGGACTAGAAACAGTGCCCCTGGAAACCAGCAGCCAGTATTCCCACCCATTAATTAGGTGATTCATTTTCAGTTTTTTCCTCCCCTGTTTTTTGTCTCCCTCATATCCTTTTCCCACCCTTTTCTTCCCTTCTCTTTGGATAGTCAGCTCCTCTGCTATCTGCCTTAACCTATTTATCTGTGTTGTAATTCACTGTCCCTGGATATATTTCCTTTCCTTATTGCCTCTCCTGGAGTCTGGGTTCCTTTTTGACAAACCTTTCTGCCTTGCTACTTAACCCTCTTGCAAGTGAGAAAGCTCTCTGGAGGCCTCCCGTGACTGCCCCAACTTCCTCCGGTGATTTTTATTTTCCTTAAAGTTTTAAGGGACCAATGATTAATACCACACACAATTAGCCCTTAACTGCTGTTTGTTCATCTTTCATGTCTTTTCTTTCCAAAATGACTAGGCAGCTACTTGAGAAGAGGGAATATTTTATGTAGCTCTTGGAAAATACACCATCCATATAAACGTAATGAAGTATTCACGAACTGAGCAGGACGGTGTACATATCTCACCTAAATAAGCTACTGCCTCATCTGGGGATAACAGGATTTGAGGTTAAATGAGTTTTAGATATTAAAGTCTCTTACTCAAGAGTATAGGAGACACAGTAGTATGAGAAACTCACTGATGGAACACAGAACTTTTGCCTTAAAGAGGCATGTCTACTGCTTCTTGAAGTAATGATCCAGTATCAGGCGGGAGTTAGGTTTTGAAATCCCTCCTAGGGGTTTTGAGTATATGAGCCCCGGGTTTGCGCCCATTTTTTGCCATGTAATTCTCTGAGTAGCCATGTAAGGTAACCTTTCTTGGCCTGTTTCCGCCTCTGCAAAATGAGGGGTTAGACAGATGACCTTTAAAAACCAACCAACCAAAACAAAAACAGGACTAAAGAATGACTGCTGGTCCTGTTTAGCTCTTCGCCAGAGTGCGTGATGGTTTGCCTTGCCATCAATCCGTTTTAAACACATGCCCCACTTGTAGGATCACTTATTCATACACCCAGACAAACATCATCTCAAAAAGACCCGGAGAAGAAAAGTAACATGGAAATTCCAGACAATACTTTTACTGACTCTAGAACCATTTGCTTCCTATAGATGCCTTATTGAGCTATAAAAAACTAAGGGGAAAATACATTTCTTTTTATTTTATTTTATTTTTTTTGAGCCAGGGTCTCCTTCTGTTGCCCAGGCTGGAGGGCAGTGGCACAATCAGGACTCACTGCTGCCTTGACTTCCCCAAGCTCAGATGACCCTCCTACATCAGCCTCCTAAGTAGCTGGGACTACAGGCACCCACCAACATGCCTGGTTAATTTTAGCATTTTTTATAGACATGGGGTTTTGCCATGTTGCCTAGGCTGGTTTCAAACTCCTAGGCTCAAGTAATCCAGCAGTATCAGCCTCCCCAAGTGTTGGAATTACAGGTGTGAGCCACCCTGCCCGGCCCATATTTCTTATTACTTGATGTATGAGATGCAACATAGGAAAAAAAAATTAACCGAACTTCAGAACCAATAAATATCAGATAGGCAAAATACTTTTAAGTCCGTAACAATCAAGTTGATAAGAGGTTGCAGAAATTCAAGTGTGCTGGAATGCCAAACTGACACTCCAATGTTAGTAAAAAGCACATGCCGAGCTACTTTCTTAAATCAGACAATCTCTGTGGTAAAGGAAATGGGATCAAAATATCAAGATGAGCATGCCGTTGGCTTGAGGTATGTGTCAGATTTATTGTTGCCCAGAAGATTAAAATCAGCCACCATTAGGAAGGGAGGTATGTCAGGAAGTCTGAAAATCATGTGATCAAACCAGACAGGTTCCTGGGTAGATGATAAATAAAGGACATGTTTAAAACAGAGTAGATAAAGTGATCACTTGAGTGGTGGCATTACCTGTGCCTGCGGTTAAGAGAGCATAGCTAAAGATAGCAAGCTGAATCAAGGTCATGTGAAAGGATATAATAAGAGAGTAGAAAGCCTGCTGACACAGGCTCAAAACTATGGTGTCAGGGTGGGGCATCAGAATGCCCTCCAGGCTACAGACCTTTGCAGAAAAAGGAATTGGGAGTCGCACCCACACCCACATTAGGAATTGCTGAGGAGGACGGCTGAAAGAGGAGTGGAGGGAAAAGAGGAACAGCTCACATGTGCACTACTTTACTGCTGAGGCAGCGGACCATGGTCTAGTCCAATCAGGGCAGAGAGAGGTGGGCAGCAGCCTCGATTCCCTTCTGAAGGCCAGCCAGACACAGACAGACCTCAAGTAGGGCAGTGATCCTTTGAGGCCAAAGGCAGGTCTATAAAAACCCAAAAGATAGTGACTTTAATTTTTCTGGCTCTTCCTTAGAAACCACATAACCACTAACATTTTACTACTTTTCCCACTTGGCTGACCCACATCCAACTTATAGCTTCGCTATCCACAAATGTCCCAGCATACATCTAGTCATCACCCCGCACCAGGCACCAGGGGTGACTCCTGCCTGAGGCAAGGCTGGCTCACTGCTAAACTGTGGCATCAGCAAGCTTGGTTTACTGGAATGTGGAATCCTGCCTCTGTGGCCTCTGGGTACAAATACCAGCCTTCCCGTCACCAATTCTGGAACCTTGAGGCAACTCTCTTCGTGTCTGAACTTCTCATTTATAAAATGATAAAACAAATACCTACCTTTTGGGGTTGCTGTGAGGACTGACTGGGACTTGAATGTATGTAAGCCATTTAGCATCTGCCGGATATGTGACTGGTAGTCTAGAAATGAAAGTGATTACTATTAATTCTCGATACTCTTCTCCTTAAAAAAAATTAATGTTTTTCAACTTCCCCGCTTCCCTTTTTAAAAAATTCATGGCTCGGCCAGGCACGGTAGCTCATGCCTGTAATCCCAACACTTTGGGAAGCCGAGGCGCGCAGATCACCTTAAGTCAGGGGTTCGAGACCAGCCTGGCTAACATGGTGAAACCCTGTTTCCACTAAAAATACAAAAATTTAGCCAGGCATGGTGGTGCCTGCCTGTAATCCCAGATACTCCGGAGGCTGAAGCAGGAGAATCTCTTGAACCCCGGGAGGCAGAGGTTGCAGTGAGCCAAGATCACACCACTGCACTCCAGCTCGGACAACAAGAGCAAAAGTCTGCCTCAAAAAAAAAAGATAAATAAATTCATGGCTTCTATTCCTCTCTCCCTGTCCAAGGACCAAGTGCCCGATCATGTTCTATCTTTCCTATTAGAGGAGAAATCCATTTGATAATACCCCTCATATCAAAGGGTCACACTTAATATTACGAACTCTAAAAAGTAATGAATATAATGAGATTGGGCAATGATTACATAAAGGAATAATCTATGGAGAGAGATTCACAGCAGATACGCTGTCCTCAGATGACACTTTACAGATAAGTAATCATTCATTCTGCTTCTGGGTAACACGAGCTGTATCTGGCTTTCATTCTATATTTCTACAGGCTTCCTTTTACACTAACTCAATTTAATTCGAAGGTAAATGGTCTAACCCAAAAAACATTACCCACCCCATTCTATGTGGGCTGTGCCATCCCATAGCAATTGATTGCCAAGAGACACTAGTAAACTTTTCCAGTCCACATTCTGCCCAGACAATGAGCTGAGTGGAAACTCAGTATAACAGATAAGGGCTGATGACTCAAGTCTCCAAACAAATTTTTGGTTAAAAATTTGTTTTTAACCAAAACAGCCTCAAAGGCTAATCACTACATGCACTCCACCCAAGTTAGAAATAGGGCATTCACTAACAGTCAACAACTTAAAGGATCAAAAACTTGGAACTTCGGACACATAAAATTAAACTAAACATGAAGGCTACTGCCACGGCAACATGGGCAAATTTTTAAAACATACAGCAAATGTTTTTATTTTTATTTATTTATTTAACTTTATTTTTTGAGGCAGAGTCTTGCTCTGTCACCCACGCTTGAGTGCAGTGGCGGAATCGAGGCTCACTGCAGCCTCCGCCTCCCAGGTTCCAAGGATTCTCCTGCCTCAGCCTCCCAAGTAGCTGGGATTACAGGCACGCACCACCACGCCCAGCTAATTTTTGTATTTTTAGTAGAGACAGGGTTTCACCATGTTGGCCAGGCTGGTCTCAAACTCTGGACCTTAGGTGATCTGCCCACCTCGGCCTCCCAAAGTGCTGGGATAACAGGTGAGAGCCACCATCCCTGGCCAAAAACATACAGTAAATGTTTTGAGAATAAAAAACAAGCTGCAGGTTCCTAATGACACTGTTCACGTTAAGTTCTAAAATACGGCAAGCAATACTAAATACATGTTTCGAATACACATGAAGTAAAATAATAAAGATACACATGAGAATAAAAAATGACAGTGGTTGCTGGGAGAGGCGCAGTGAAAGGAATGAAATGAGGGAATGTCACATATGGGCTTCTGCTGGCACTGACCTGTGTAGTCACAGGGCTCCACTCACCCCACACTTGGTTTAATGCTCTGCTGTCGTTGTCTTCAAACTCCTGTTAATGTTATCTTTGCACCTATGCATTATAAGTGAAATCTGATGTGGCAATGGAGCACGCATGGGAGCAAAGAAACTCAGTGCAAAATGAAAATACGGAACACACAAATTATGTGTATCTGCCACCATTTCCCACCACCTCATCCACACTAGCAGTCAAAATGCCCATGAACAAAGAATTCCAGTGGACCCTCAATGCATGGGAATTCGGTGAGACTCAAAGTGAATACAAGGTAGCTGTATTACATCTAGAAATGAAGAAAATAGATTTTCTCAAGTCAGCAAGCACAGTCCTTGAGATTAAGTGATTTGCAGGTATTCTTACTCCCCAGCCAACTGCCTTCCCCACACTGGTGAACTTCACTACTTCTGATACATCTCAGTCTGAAAAGAAGAGGAAGTCACCTGTGGCCTCTGAGCTGCTTTACTCGGGAATGAGTGACACAGGCCTGCCGTCCCAGTTGTTATGACCATTCGTGTTAAAGTAGCCTAGGAATTCGTAATTTTGGTCAGTTGTTTTACTCAGCATTGGATTCGTTCATTTGCAGCTTTGGAATTTTTCTTAGTCATCAACGAATCCTTAAATTGGTGGTCACTGTCTGTAGGGAAATCTCTAGAGTGTTCTGTCAGAACGGAAAACAGCCAGGGGAGCATGGGTTGAGAAAACAGGAAGGATTTATATTATAAACATGTTACTGTCCGGCCTCTCATTTTCCTGGCTGGTCTTAAGTTATAGCTTCATTTGATACTTTGACATGGTTGAAATGAAAGGCAACTGGATTAAATTACCTAGTTACAGGGAAGTGACTGCACCGGTACATAAGAAGCCAGGTTTATTCACTAAGAAATGTTCCCTGATACTCCGAATCAGAACAGATCCTGTCAGGGCTGGGAAGACTTTCTGAGGAATGATAAGGGTGCTGATCAAGTTTCATTCTGAACTTCAGGCCAAGGTGTTTGCAAAGGGAGCATTCAACTATCCTGGCTAGAAAACCAGGTGTCTTCCAGGGAAGAAAAGAGTCTGACAGAATAAGAAATCAGACAGAAAAACAAATCTACTCTTCAGTGTATGATGTGAATGTTATCACTCTTTTAATGCACATTCAAAGAATACAAGCTACGGAAAGTAGGAAGAATGCCTCAGATACAGTATTTTCTTTCCCTCTGCAAATCGTGTGGAATAGGCAGACTACTTATGTGTGGACTGCAGAGGCTGACACTGAAGTGACCTCTGAAAGCAAACAGCCCAGGGAAACTGTTATGTAAACTGAAATGACTAGACATTCCAGGCCACCTCAGTGGAGCGTGGGCTGTGCTGACTACAGCCTGGTACCTGTACGTAGCAAGTACTTCCAAACAGAAAGGGGATAGCTGCGTATCTTCTGTGATTTCACAGTAAGGGTTGGATAAAATTTTGTAAGTCATGAAAATCCAAAACACTTCAAAATTTTAGAGAAAGGCTGTTTAAACTTGATAGGTAGTAACAGAAAGGCTTTGCTGATTCAAATCTGAATGGTAGGAAGTAAATTTAATCAAAATAGCAGGCAGCAGACTGAAAGTATATAATACAATATGGACTCGTGTGTCATTAGCTCATCTTTACTGAAATGAGATTAACTTCCCACAGCACCATAATTAGATCTTGGAATTTTGCTGGGTTAGATTTATGTCCAAATGACATACAGCCAGAAATAAGTTTCGTGCATTTCACACCAACATTTTGACTTATTTTAAATAAGGCTGCTATTAAAAAGTCCTCACATTTTATAAACTGATTATGAGTCATCAAAATCCCTTAAGCAAACAGTCTAAAAAAATCCAGTTTGAACACTGGTTACATTGATGCTGGTTATATTTTCAATCAGCCAATGAACTTTATTTGTAAAACCAAAGATTTGGTTTGAAAAAGACTTACATTTGATGTACTTCACACCAAAAATTTCCATATTCAAATAAGTTGTTTTCTTAAAAAAATCCTCAAATTCTACAAAGTGACTGAAATCATCAAGCTAATGCCTTTTCTTAATCAAAAAATTTTTTGAAAGGTAGCTTCACTGATACTTGAAGCGATCTTCAGAGTTTAAATTTTACAAATAAAGCCTATTAGTTCATTAAAAACATTATTATGATTAGTTTTTAATGAAATAGCAGACTTAATTTGTAAAATTTAAAATTTGGTTTCTAAATGCCAGGAGGCCTGTGTAGAATCATCAGAGAGGAGTCCTGTATTTCCTTTGTGCATGAGAGTTAATAGGATTAGGGCTGGAAGAATTGAATAAACCCTGAGCTGGTTAAGATGGATGTATCAATTTCAGAGTTCCCATTTCATAACAGGCATGCCCCACATTTCACAAAATAAAACACACCCATGAGCTTATTTAACTGATTCTTCAGAAATACACTGATTTCGGAAACTTGAAAAGGGCGTGCATGTCCGTTTCCCTCTGGAGCCACACGGTTCTTTGTGTGCTCAGCCCACCTGGCTTCAAGTGGACTCCTGCTTCACTGTCAGCGGTTCCTTGCTATGGTTCGGTTATATGGAAAAAGAGAATAGAGACTTTTGTGTTCAGAGAATTTCTGTACGTAAATGAATAGTTTCTAATTTTCACAATGATGCCATTTGCTATGGCCCTAATCTTCTGTAAATGTAGCAAATCTAAGCTAAAATCCCAAAGACCTGTTATCTTCCTCCAGATCATGTCGTGGAAGGGAGGTCTGCTGCTTTCTGCTATCAAGGTGGTTATTATCAAGCATAATTTGCGGTTGGAAATGTTTGGCATTCCTGTCTAGCAGTAGCCCAGATTGTTTAGAATAGATTTTTACATAAGAGTTCCAACATCTGTCTGTTTTAGGTCGGATTTCTGTGAGAACCTATGCATATAGTCCCTAAACATATGCAGCTGTCCAAGATTAAACAGGAATGGTTTCTTGCATTACACTGACAACAAAGGGTCAAGTTTAAATTAAGAATATAAAATTAAGGCTGAGAATCGTAAGCAAAAGGCATTTCCACCCTACAAAATGCCAAGTAATGTCCAATTAAAAGTGGGCTTGAAAGCAGTTTAAGCGCTAGCCTAGCAAAAGATTCACTAATTAGCAATTTATAACACCAATATGCCTATGGACTGAAATGCAGCATTTCAAGTTCATTACAGATTCCTTGCATTTGTAATTCCTCTGTTACAGAAATCAGTTCATTCGAAGTGAAGAGTGGTTATTAAATAAAAGCTGTATATAAAACTGTGAAGAAACACGACATCAAATTTTGGAAAGGAAGTTAAAAAAAGAATTAAAACAAGCTGTGACGGTCTTAACAAAGACACACAAAACCTGTTACTAGGAAGAGTAGTTTGGTCAGATTTCCTGTTTTTTCCTAAGTCCTAGTTTGTTTTAAACATGTCATCAGCACAGAGTTTATTGCAGTTGATTAACATTTTTAAACGTAAATTCCAGAACCATTCTCTAGGACTTCTTATTTAAAGATATTCCAAACAATGCAGATTCTCTTTTTTCTCCAGATTCTGGTCTTCATCATAATTAGGAGATAATAAACCATGGATTTAAATAGCTGAAAATTAGTGTTAGACACTAGAAAGTTACTCAAGTGTGTGTTAATGAAGATTGTATAAAACATCTCCTTAACCCTAAGCAATTTTAGTACAAGATTCCAGAAATCAACGTGGAGTGTTATAAAGTTCATCCACTCAAAGCCACACAAGTGTTGCTGATGGCTTTGTTTTACTGACTTTTTTTTTAAAAAATCTCTTCTGCAAAGACATATCTGGTTCTAACAGCAACCTATTATAAAATTAAAATAACTGAATTATACCATTGTGTATGAAATGTAGGGAAATAAAAATTCCTACCCTGGGAAAAAAGGATAAAACATTAATATTTTTCTAAGTATTTTATAAATTACGTCGCTTTATTAAACACATACCATTAGAAGTCTTCTATTACTGACAACACTTTTCTTAATGGTCTTTACATGTTTAAATAAATGGCTCCTGAAAATGTGCATTCATATTATATAAATAAAACCTTAATTAATATAAACATACTCAGATACAAAGTTTTTAGAAATGTCAGCATAAAACTTTCCAGTCTAAATAAATCCCCTTATGAATGGTCCGGCAAAGCAATCTTTAACACATTTTCCCCCCCCTCTAAAAAGTTCACAGAGATTTACAGGCACAATCCAAAAGAGAAACCAAAATAGCTCTGATGAAGACTGAATGTCTCATTCATGTTATAAGCAACTCTGAGTGATAGCCAATAAATGGAAAATTTTTCAAACCAAGGCCATGTGACTTTTTTTCTTATAGTACTTACTATTATCTCATAATTATCTCTTTCATTTATTTGTTCTCCTGTGTATTCTTTGTCTCCCCCTGCTGAACTGTCATTTTCTGAGAGTAAAGGCCATATCTGTCTTGTTCTCTGTTCTGTCTTTAATAATTACCATAGAACATAGCAGATGCAAAAAGTGGATCACTGAGGAATTCATGAATGGTCTGATAAGGCTAAAAAGACAGTTATTTCAACATCCCTTACTTCATCCAAATTGGCCCCTGTGTCGGAGTATCTAGCTATTTTCCCCCTTCTTCCTTAGTACCCCCAAGTTTCCACTCAATACATGGCTATCTAATGAAGTCTGTTTCTCCAGCCTCCTTTGCAGCTAAGTGTCACTAGGTTTGAACTGGTAAGAGGCAAGGGAAAGTATTCTGCAGTAGCTTCTGGGAAAGCTCCTTGAAGGACAGCCAGTGCCGGCCCTTCCCTCCTTCCTCCTTTCTGCTGCCTAGAATGTGCATACACTTGCTGAAGCTCCAAAAGCCATTGTAAACTATGAGTTGACCTTGAGAATGAAAAATCATATGCTATGGCCAGGTGTGGTGGCTCACATCTGTAATCCCAGCACTTCGGGAGGCTGAGGCGGGTGGATCACTAGGAGTTTGAGACCAGCCTGGCCAACATGGCAAAACCCTGTCTCAACTAAAATTACAAAAATTAGCCGGGTGTGGTGGTGCGCACCTGGGAGGCCAAGGAGGGTAAATCACCTGAGGTCAGGAGTTTGGGACCAGCCCGGCCAACAAGGCAAAACCCCATCTCTAGTAAAAATATGAAAATTACCTGGTTGCAGGGACCCAGAATCCCAGCTACTCAGGAGGCTGAGGCACAAGAATCATTTGAACCCAGGAAGCGGAGGTTGCAGTGAGCCGATATTGTGCCACTGCACTCCAGCCTGGGAGACAGAGTGAGATGAAAAGAAAGTAATAGAGAAAAAAAGAGAGAGAGGGGAAAAAAGAGAAGGAAAGAAGGAAGGAAGGAGGGAGGGAGGGAAGGAGGGAGAGAAAGAAGGAAGAAAATCATAGGCTAGGATGGTAAAGCAGCAGAAGAGAAGCAACCCAGGTTCCCACTCCACCCTGGCCTCTGTCTCTCTGCCCTTCGTTCACATGGGGAAAGAAGGAAACTTCACCTTACTTCAGTCATCATTATTTCAAGTGTCCTGTCATGCGCAACCAAATTAAATCTTACCGTTACGCTTTTGAAAATAATTTGGGCCAGGCGTGGTGGTTCACACCTGTAATCCAAGCACTTTGGGAGGCTGAGGCAGGCAGATCACAAGGTCAGGAGTTCCAGACTAGTCTGGCCAACATAGTGAAACCCTGTTTCTACTAAAAATACAAAGAATTAGCCGGGTGTAGTGGTGTGCGCCTGTAGTCCCAGCTACTCAGGAGGCTGAGGCAGGAGAATCATGTGAACCCGGAAGGCGGAGGTTGCAGTGAGCTGAGATCAAGCCACCGTACTCCAACCTGGGCAATAAGAGCGAAACTCCATCTCAAAAAAAAAAAAAAAAAAAGAGAGAAAATAATTTGAAAAACAAGTCCATGTAGATTTTATGTGTGTCTTTTGTTTTGTTTTGTTTTTGATATGGCATCTCGCTCTGTCGCCCAGGCTGGAGTGCAGCGGCACAATTTCATCTCACTGCAACCGCCACCTCCCGAGTTCAAGCAATTCTCCTGCCTCAGCCTCCCGAGTAGCTGGGACTACACATGTGTGCCACCATGCCCGGCTAATTTTTTGTATTTTTAGTAGAGATGGCATTTCACTGTGTTCGCTGGGATGGTCTCAATCTCCTGACCTCACGATCCGCCCACCTCGGCCTCCCAAATACTAGGATTACAGGTGTGAGCCGCTGAGACCGGCTGATTTTATGTGTGTCTTTTTAAACCTATTACTTGATAAACACACTGAGAACTTTTCTCTAGTAAATGATCAAGTATTTGTGAGTATATACTTTGTCCTCAGAATTAAGCTTGACACTATGGGAGAATATAAAGAAGTTCAAGACTGAGGTCTTGTCCTTAGGAAGTCAGTGAGTTTGCCACTGAGAAAGGACATGTACGAACCACCTAACCTCTCTCCCGACACATCCACCCAGACGAAACGACATGAGGCATCAAAGTGCAAAACTGTGCAGTGTGACTGCAAGTGGGGGATGGAATTCAAAACCAAAAACAGGGAGGACGGGGGCTCTGGAGGAAGGTTCTAGGGAGGCGCTGGTCCTAGAGGTGGGCCTTGCAGGAGGGGCAGAACCAGGAGACGCAGTGGAAACTGGCTGAGCATCCTCAGAGTGGGGACCAGCCACAGTCAAACCGCTGTTTCAGTGATGAACACAGCATGTTCAAGGAGACTGGAAAGAGGTCAACCAGACGTGTGGCCTCTGGAAACAGAGCCCTCCCTTTGCTCAGGATGTGGTCTCTCAGCCTTGAAAAGAGTCCCTCTAAAGGATGACTTACCTCGCCATTCACCCCACGTCTGGGAGATGAATCCTTGCTCCAGAGCTTCCCTGCTGTGCATCTAACATAGAGCTGACCTCGTTCAGACGTCCCTGAGCATCGCCCTGAGGTACGCCCAAGGCCCAAGGACCCTGCTTTTCTGTAGGGATCCTGCTCAGCCAGCCCAGTGACTTTGAGAGAAACATGCTTCTTACTATGCAACAGGCACATCTGAAGTCTCACTCACATACTCTGATGAGGTGTTTCAAGTTAAACTGTTAGGTAGAGGTGGTGTGCTCTGCTTCCTATGTTGTGAAATAGTAATAAAGCAACAGAATGACCAGTCATTGCTTCCAAAGAGGAGGCCAGGGAATTCAATTACTCACAAAATAACCACAATCACAGGATGAAGCAGTAACTTTCCTAATAAGCTGCTTTTCATGAACAAAGCCGTTGTTGAGTTTTCAAAATCCAACCAAACAACAAAAACCTTTGAAAACAAGAAGAGCACCGTCTAGTCTCCTGAAAAGACATGGTGCAGCCTTCATTCGCAGAGCGTGCTTCAGAAGAGCAGGTCCTACAGAAGCACTGAGGAGCCTGGACCATGCAGTTATCTGGAAGGACGGCGGTGGGATCCAGGCCAGGTCTACTACTCATCAAGTGCTGGCCGATGAGAGGGCCTGCATATAACAACTTACATTCAGTGGTTTTACACTGGGGTTGGGAGCAGTAAAATGACATCTCTGGGGTCTGCTCTAAGAAAAATGAAACCAAACGGTTCTTTTTCCAAAACTGGGCCTCAAACAGCTCATGGGAACCACCTCTGGCAGCCTGGTGGAGCAGGAAAGCACAGGCCAGGTGTAAGGAGACCTGAGTGCCATGGAAGTTGTTGGGTCTGTCGCCATGGAAGTTGTTGCTGACCTTGGTTGCTTAATCTGTAAATTAAGGAACTTCGACTGGAGATGGCCCATCCCTAATACTCACTGCGGTGTTAATGATGACTCTATGTCAGTAACACAGCAAAGAACCAGTAAATGTTTCTCTCTCTTCGTCTTCTTTTCTGCCCATCACCATTTCTCCATATGCCCCACATCATAATAATTCGCCAGTTAATAAACAATCACTCTCACTTGCAATGTCCTCTGAAGCTCGGTGGATTTCATGCTTGTTTGAGGCAGCTGCTGCCGCCCTCAACCCACATCCTTCCCCTTCGTCATGAGGCCTCCTCGAGAGCCACAATTTGCCTTGGCCAGAGCTCCCCGTACGTCAGCTTTCACCAGACACCAGAAACTGCCACCCATATGCAGAGTTCTGGTTCATCGGCCCCTCTGAAGCAGATCCAGCTGGCCACAGCAGATTCCAGGTGGTCAAGACCAAAGAATTTCATAGCATTGTCAGCATACTGAAGCTGAAAGGAACCGCAAAAAGCACCGAGTCTGACTGCCTCCGATTTGTAGATGAAGACACTGATGCCCTAAGAGGTTTATTTATCTAACATGGACTAACCAGAGCTAGAACCCAAGTCTCCTGACTCAATGGTCAGTTATGACTTTGAAATGGACCGAATTAAAAGCTACTAAAATCTACTGTTTATGGTGTGCTCTGTGTCAGGCACTGTGCTTCTGAAACCTGACATGTACAGAGAACTCAAAATCTTTTCTCGTCATCTGCTCCTCTTCCTGTCCTCCCCCACATTAGTCAATGGAGCACCCATCCATCCAGTTGCTTCTGCCAGAAACTTGGGAGTCACCCTTGACATCTCCCTCTTCCTCATCAAACTCTCCCACATAAAACTCTCAAGTCTTGCATTCTCCAGAGCGTATCTTGCAAGTCTCCAAAGTCTCCAATTTTTCCCACTAGCCCCCTCTCCACCCTGGTCCAAGCCACCTTCATCTCCTGCCTGGACTTCGGTCACACCTCTTCTCATCTCACCATTCCACTGCCACTACCCCTGTCCTGTCCATTCATTCTGGAAGCAGAAGCCAGAGTAATCCTGTCAAAACATAAACCAGGTCACGACCTCCCACCCTGTCCCCCACCCTTGCCACTGCTTAAACCCATTGGACTTCCCAATACAATCAGAATGAAGCTCGGATTTATATGAGCCCCTGCTTGGTCTGACTCCCTCCCTCGCCAATCTCATTTTGCCCCAATCTTCCCACAGGTCACTAAATTCTATGAACACTTCTTTCAGGTCCTCCAAAGTTCCAGCCTGCTTCCAATCACAGCCTGTCCTCCTGTATATAACATACCCTTCCTCCTACTCCTGGCCTGGCTCACGTCCCACTGCCCTTTAGGTTTCAGCTTCCACATCACTGCCTCAGAGGCACCTGCCTCAAGGCCCTCCCAGGAGCCTCTCCTCTAACCCTGCATCTCTCCCACATAGCACTGACAAGTTTTCTTTGGAGAAGATTTGTTTAATAACTATCTATCTCTCCAGCTAGACTATAAGCCCCTTGAAGGTGGACTGTATCTATTTGTCCATCACTGTAGCCAAAGAATATAGTATTGAGTACATAGGAGGTCCTAAATAAATGTCTGTTGAATTTTACTAATTAGTTTACAAAAGACTCAAGTATAATAGTGTCTGCCATTTACAGACGAGCAAACAAAAGCATAAAGAACTTAAGCAACAAGACCCAGACCTAGAATCAGTAAGTAGCACAAAAGGGATTCCAAATCTGGTGCCCTTAACTCTTTATCAGATCACAGGAGAATGGAACAGGCTGAGAGAAGATATAAGAGGCAGTGAGCCTCGATGCTTTTCTTGATTCACATGGAACAAATGGAGTCTGTGAAAGGCTGAAAAATGTCCCCCCCAGAGATATTCCCATCCTAATTCCTGGAACTGTGAATGTTACCTTACATGGGAAAAAGAGATAAAAGAAAAGTAAGTGGGGGCGGCGGGGGCGGGGTGGTCTTTGCACATGCAATTAAGTTAATAAGGATCCTGAGTCAGGCAGATAATCCTGGATTATCTGGATGGGCCCTAATGCTATCACACATGTCCTTGTAAGAGGGAGGCAAAGGAAGATTTGACAGAGGACATGGGGATGTGAAGACAGCACTGACAGATCTGAAGATGGTCTTAGTTCAGGCTGCTAAAACTAAGTACCACAGACTGGGTGCTTATAGAAGGACATTTATTTCTCACACTTCTGGAGGCTAGACATCTGAGATCAGGATGCTAGCACAGTCAGGTTCTTACTGAAGGCCCTCTTTCTGGTTTATAGATGGCCACCTTCTAACTGCACCCTCCCATGGTAAAGAACAGAAAGAGAAAACAAGCTCTCCTGTCTTTTTTGTTTGAAACAGAGTCTCACTCTGTTGCCCATGCTGAAGTGCAGTGGCATGATCAGCTCACTGCAACCTCCACCTCCTTGTCTTTTTTTGGAAACGGAATCTTACTCTGTCACCCAGGCTAGAGTACAGTGCTGTGATCTTGGCTCACTGCAAGCTCTGCCTCCCGTAATCAAGCAATTCTCCTGCCTCAGCCTCAGAGTAGCCGGGATTACAGGCACCCGCCATCATGCCCAGCTAATTTTTGTATTTTTAATAGAGACAGGGTTCCATCATGTTGGCCAGGCTGGTCTCAGACTCCTGACCTCAAGTGATCCACCCGCCTCAGCCTCCCAAAATGCTGAGACTACTGGCCTGAGCCACAGAGCCCAGCCTCAGTGTCTTTTATAAAGCACTTATACCATTAATGAGGGTCCCACCCTCCACCCTCATGACCTGATCACCTCCCAAAGGCCCCCCCCTCCAATCCCATCACATGATGAGTTAGGATTTAAACACATCAACTCTGGGAGGGATATAAACATTCAGTCCATAGCAAAGATGTCGGTGATGCTGGTTTGAAGACTGGAGTGATATGGCCACAAGCCAAAGAACACCAGTGGCCACCAGATGCTGGAAGAGGCAAGGAACGATATCCTCCCCTAGAGCCTCAGGAGGGATTATGGCCCTGCTGCCATCTTGATTTTAGCCTAATCATACAGATTTTCAGCCTTCTGGCCTCCAGAACTGTGACAGAATCCATTTCCATTGTTTTAAGCCACCAAGTTTGTGGTAATTTGTTACAGCAGACACAGGAAACTAATATGGAATCCATAACATTATTTTGCTAAAACACAGAGGTTTACATCTGGAAAGGTTTTACTCCCCTACGTCCCCCATCTGTACAGCGCCAGACATTTCAGACACAGATAAACACAGCACCTCCATTCTAGCACCATCTCCACTCCATATCCCCTAGGCCAAGAATCAGCACTAGGAATCTAAAAACCAGAAGATGAAACAATGCAACAACCAGGGTTCTAAAAGCTTTTTTTTTTTTTTTTTTTTTTTTCCAAATTAGCACTAGAAATGCTTCCGGCCAGACGTGGTGGCTCAGCTACAGGCTGAGCTCGGAGGACTGCTTAAGCCCAGGAGTTGGAGGTTGCAGTGAATTATAATCATGCCACTATACTCCAGTTTGGGCAATGAAGTGAGATCCTGTGTCTTAAAAACAAATGTTCGGCCAGTTGCAGTGACTCAAGCCTGTAATCACAGCACTTTAGGAGGCTGAGGTGGGCGGATCACGGGGTCAAGAGATCAAGACCATCCTGGCCAACATGGTGAAACCCTGTCTCTACTAAAAATACAAAAAGTAGCCGGGGATGGTGGTACGTGCCTGTGGTCCCAGTTACTCGGGAGGCTGAGGCAAGAGAATCCCTGGAACCCGGTAGGCGGAGGTTGCAGTGAGCCAAGATTGCACCACAGCACTCCAGCCTGGCGACAGAGCAAGACTCCGTCACAAAAAAAAAAAAAAAAAAAAAAAGCTTCAAAGTCCAGCACTTATGTGAAAACCAACATAAATGATGTCTTAATGTATAAATAACCTGTAGTAGATAAGGATCTGCTTTAAAATGGCGAAATAATCATATTCCATGAAATTATAAGCGTGTACTCACAAGTTCACCTTTTATCATCACTTTGGGTCACTGTTCTGCATCATATATTAGGGTTTGCCTTGAAAGACTCATAACTCACTCTGCTTTAAGACAGTCTGTAATTTTATAAGATAGACAGGTAGAAATATAAATTTTTAATGACTTATTTTAACATCCTAAGAAGTCAAATAATATTTACAAGGTGAGACACACTGTGAAGAAACACATTTTAACATATTCTCAATCTCTCCTCCCAGAAGACAGGGAAAATGTGCTCCTGGCAGAGCAGCCATCTTGCTATTATTCCATTCAGTTTCCAGATGGGAAAGGAATATTAAGTCGTTGGAGATTAATCCTGCCGAAGGAAATCGGAAATTTCCAACGCTGTTGTCAGTATGGCTCTGCAGTTTAAGATGAACATACATGAGGGTGAATTCACAGCAGTTAAAACACAGTTGAAGAAATGACGATCATAAGAACTGCTGTAAGAGAACATAACAGGAACTGTTGATGATGAGAGGGATAGAGAAAAGACGGTTGAGGAAATTAGGTGAGCTGACTTAAGGTTGCTGAATCTTCACAGAGGCAGAAGGGTGAGGATATTTCCACGTAAGAAAATGTCCTGAGCAAATATATTTTTCAGAGAGCCCAGAGCAGCTTTGGGAAGCATTTGGAAAAATGTTAAATTTCTTCACTTACGATAATATGTCCAGAGCAGGAAAGAACTTCAACAGCCCCATTTTATAGACGAGGAACTGAGGCCAAGCCAGGTTAGGTCACTTTCCCAAGGACAAGCAGCTGGTAAGTGGCCAAGCCGGGATTCAAATTCAGGCCTATTAGATCCTCCTCTAGTACCGTCTGCTGGGCCATGAGTGAACCCTTGGCCTCTCTATGTTTATTTCAGATGCTAAAGGTGTGTCTACCAGCTGAAATAATGAATTACAAGCTACCTTTTATTTCTTAGAGGCAATTTAATGTTTAAGCATTCTGAATCTATCACTTCACCCAAATTGCATTTTAGCAATTCTCTGCAATACATTTACACAGATGCCATCCCCCATCATCTTTCTGCTGCTGCTATTTTTTTTTTTTTTTTTTTTTTTAATGAGACGGAGTTTCACTCTCTTGCCTAGGCTGGAATGCAATGATGCCATGTCAGCTCGTTGCAACCTCCGCCTCCCAGGTTCACACGCTTCTCCTGCCTCAGCCTCCCAAGTAGCTGGGATTACAGGCATGCGCCACCACGCCCAGCTCTACTTTTGTATTTTTAGTAGAGACAGGGTTTCTCCATGTTGGTCAGGCTGGTCTCAAACTCCTGACCTCAGGTGATTTTTCCACCTTGGCCTCCCAAAGTGCTGAGATTATAGGTGTGAGCCACCACGCCCGGCCTTCTGCTGCTGCTTTTACCCTGGCCTCCCCTTGATCTCGTCGGTGGTAAATAGCTATCTGGCCAAACTGCTTTTATTTTGACTACCTAGCTTCTATACCCAAGCCCTTACCGGCCACACTGGAGAGAGAAACCTGCGCTGACACTATACCTTTGATAAGTGTAGACACTCAGCAGGTGTGGATGTGTGCATGCTGGTCTATGAACACGTGGCCCATTCCCAGCCATTTGTGCTCAGGGGCATTAACCTGTCTACTGCTGTGCCTCCACCCTAGATCTGGTGCCCCAAGGAGCTGCTTTGTGGCCTTGGTAGACAGAACTCAGGGTGTGAGCAACCCTAGGCAAGAAACCTACGTATAAGTCCCATTGCTGGGGTTCTTATTCTAATACTTCCTCAGTGGTGACATAATAGGAGCATGCCTGTCCTTTGTTATATACATTCTTTCAGTGTCACCCCAGAATCTAAGAGGAGGACACCTGTGACTTTGTATATTGTAGTTTATGTAAGGATAATTTATAAATGTATTATATTTCTAAGCCATCATTTATCAAACTTAATGAGCATTTGACCCACATGCCAACCACCAGTTCTAGGCAAATTAAAAAAAAAAGATGTCCCACAATTTCTAAATAATAAACTAAAAACACGGCCAGGCGCAGTGGCTTATGCCTGTAATCCCAGCAATTTGGGAAGCTGAGGTGGGTGGATCATCTAAGGTCAGGAGTTCGAGACCAGCATGGCCAACGTGGCGAAACCCCATCTCTACTAAAAATGCAAAAATTAGCTGGGCATGGTAGTGGGCGCCTGTAGTCCCAGCTACTTGGGAGGCAGGAGAATCACTTGAATCAAGGAGGTGGAGGTTGCAGTGAGCCAAGATCACGCCGTTGCATGCCAGCCTGGGTGACAGAGAGAAACTGTCTCAAAACAAAAATAAAACAAAATAGGCTACTTCTAAAATTATTTTAAAGAATAGGTTCATATCTGTGAGCAAGATGATACTCTTTACAGTACTGTTTAGAGTATGCATAGAATCTGACATTTTATATATGTTTGTTATATGTATAATGACAAACAGTTTGAGTTGTCCTCCAGGTAGTTCATTTTCTTACTTTTTATTTCTTCTAAGCTAGAAAATCCTAACTCATATGTAGAGCTTGTTTGGTGGCTCTGTCAGATACATTTGGATGTTCGGATCCAACATAGTTCTACAAATTATCAGTTGATTTCACATTTATTATGGTAAACATAAATTGATGGGCACATTAAATTCAAAAGCGAGAAGGCTGGCTTGACTATTCCATCGGGGAAGAGGAATCAACACATAGATGTGTAACCTACTTTTTGGGTGCAGTTGGCAAGCATGGCTTAGCATTTGGATGTCGTTTTAAAACATAACCCACAGTATGTCATCAGTGCTTCATTTGACTAATGATAAAAATCCATTCATTCAGCAAATATTTAATAGCTGCCGGTGACACTGCTTGGCACTAGGGATACAGTCGGAAACCAGAAGATGGTCTCTGCCCTCACATACGTAAAACAGGATTGTGCTTAGCATTAAAGATCTTAATGTTCAGCCTTAAAAATAGCACATCATTTGAGAAAGCCACCTGAGTAATAGAAAAGGCTTTACAGACCCTGGTGAGTGTCATGTTTTTAACTCCTACCACATTCAAAAATCTTTTGTGAGGCACCTTTGCCTCCAGTACAAGACTTGCTGCCCGTGTTCTTCCTTTTTATAAGAAATTGTCACATTTTCACTATTTCTTTCAATTACAGTGTCAGGAGGCACAGTACAGACCACCAGCTGCTCTCTGAAAATAAAACACTGCCATCCAATACATTCTAACGCAATTTCTTTGAGTCACAAAACAGCGTCCTTTTTGTCCTTTCTTACTGGTTGCCACTGATTCCCAACGTACCTTTTTCGTTCTCCTTCATGACTCACAATATAATCATTAACCAAATCAAACAAAGCAGTCTTCTCTTATGATGTGGGTTTTCACCGAACAAAACTCATCAGGCAGTTCCCTTTCATGTAAGTCCTGGGCATATGCTAAGAGGTGATTGACAATCTGCACATCACTAGTTCTGCCCGTGTGAAGTAAAAGATCTGCTAGCATGTACCCATGAGAGTAACTGCTTTTCCATGCGTGGATGGATATTACATGATATCTGTCGATGAAGGATTCTGCCAATACCCTATTCTGCCTTCTCTGCACATTAAACTCATTAACTGTAAAGCCAGTCTTACCAAGCTTGCCAATAGCAGTGTGACTTGTGACTTGTTCTCTCTGTGTGGAGTACAGCTGTGAATATCGAGTCTGACATTTTTATCTCATTTCCAGTATCACTGTAGAATCTCAAATTCAACATTTTCAAATCTCATTTTGAAAAATCACTATTTTGGATATGTTCTGGAAATATTTAATAGGTTTATCTTTGTGTGTTTAAAAATAATAGAAAAGCTTCATGACTTCATGTCAGCATCTGATAAAAGGACAGCACACAGTGAGGTGAGGCTGAATGGACTACTTGTTCAATAACACTTTTTTTTTTTTTTTTTGAGATAGATTCTCATTCTGTCGTCCAGGCTGGAGTGTAGTAGTTCGATCTCAGCTCAATGCAACCTCTGCCTCCTGGGTTCAAGTAATTCTTCTGCCTCAGCCTCCCAAGTAGCTGGGACTACAGGCATGCGCCACAAATTTTGCATTTTTAGTGGAGACGGGGTTTCACCATGTTGGCCAGGCTGCTCTTGAACTCCTGACCTCAAGTGATCTGCCCACCTTGGCCTCCTAAAGTGCTGGGATTAGAGGCGTGAGCAACCATGCCCAGCCTTGTTCAGTAAAATCTAATTCAAATAGTCATCATTATTTCTTCCTTTTTTGGCTGGTTGTGTTAAATCATTCTACTCAAAGGAATCATTTGTCTCATCTACTACATATACATTTCTGTATCTGTACTATAGTTCTAGTCACTAGTTATAATTCTAATATTTTTATGAATTCTAGTATTTACTTGATTCATTCTATCTCTACTTTTGCCCTTTAACACTGAGCCACTGAGCTATTTTTTGGAATTGGCATAGAATACCTATAATCAATGAAAATTTGTGAATAATAATAGCAGATAATGGAAAAATGTATCAGCTGACATGAACGGCACTCAACTGACCCAACACTAGCCAAGACAAAATGAGCAACACTCTTTTTGGCATATACATAATCTTCAAGATTAAGATTCCTATAACAATAACGCTTCACACAATTTTTCATTAATATGTGAGAATAAAATGACTTCACTGATTTTTCCTCTGAACCTGCTGAAGCATTTTCAGATCTCCTAATTGACTTTGGGGTACGGTGGGGCGGGGGATCCCCAGTGGTCTATGAGCCACACGGAGGAACTCTGCTCTCAGTCTTCCAGCTTACCTTAGGCCTATGTGAACACACGGCCCAAAAGTTGTCATGACTTCAGATCCCACTGTTAATTCAAACTGAACTTTATGAAGAAGTATCTGTCTTCACTCCATGTTCTTTACCCTATGCCCAACTCCCAGCCACTCCTCTTCCCACCCTGGTCTATGCAAAGCTCTCCACGACACCTCAAGTCAGGAAATCTGTGATACTACCATTGAATTAGGGTCAAATCCTACTGCTATTCTTCTAAGGTAGTAGTTCTCAACCTTGGCAATTCATTAAAATCACCTGGGGAGCTGTAAAAAAATTTAAAAGTACTGGTGCTTAGAATCTATCCCAGACCAATTTAATCACAATCTCTGGGGTAGGATCCAAGTACCTGTACTTTTAAAAGCTTCTCTGGTGTAGGCAGGATGAGGGGCACCGCCCTAAGATGACACTGACATAGCGCATCTCCCATAGCAGCTGCTCAAATTATTACGTCTACTGGGTCCACCCTTGTTCTGGGTTCATGATCTCTTATCAGGGCTTCTGTGACAAGCTCTTTGTTGGATTCTCTGGATCCAGTGACACCTACTGTTGCTGGTCCCTTTCATATCTACTGTCATCACAGTTCTCATGGTCTTTGTTGTCTTTCCTTCTGGCTATATCGTTCTCTTTGTGCAACTCTCTTCCCAACTTGACTGCACATGGGAATCACTGGGGCCTTTAAAGCACCAATGTCTGGGCTATACCCCATGCCAAATAAATCACCACCTCCAGGGATGGGAATCATGAGTGTGGTTAAAAGCAGCTAGGACTGACAGTCAGTATTCTAGGAGCTGCAGTATCTAGTATGACTACCACACCTAGGTTAATTTTGCTACTACAATTGAGCTTGTTCCGAGCTGACGGCCATTCTCAACAAGGAACTACTTTCTCTCAGGAGCTTACAGTTCACTGGCAGAGACAGACTTGAAAGACCAATCATCAAATGACAGTGATGTAAGTGCAAATAATAGAAATATTCTGAAGAGAGAGCAAGGAATGGTCAGTGAAGTTGGGATAGGCTCTTCAGAGGAAATTATACTTGAATGAGGTCTGGAGGGATCATCCAGCCCAAAAAATGAGGGGTGAAAGACATTTTCTTGGAAACATACGTTCATTCTTTAAAATATTTTGATTACTGATGCATATGGACACATAACATTTCTATTACGTGTTTTTGATCAGTTAGGACAATGCTTCCCACTCTTTTAAATGCCATGATACAAAGAGAAAATATCTGCATATTCTCTGATTAAAGGAGGCTCCTAGTGGCAAAGGTAATGGGCGTGGGACTCTAGATCTCAGCATACCAGTCACCCTTTGCCTGCCAAGGCACACCTCTGAGGATGCTCCAAATTAGCACACCTTTGGCTACCAGTAACACAAAAGCCAATTCAAACCGGCCTAAGCGATGATGGGTCTTTTTCTCTCACAGAATGAAAGGCACAGGGATGGGCACCTCCAGGTATAGACCGTCAGACCTCCACTTCACCACTATTTTCTTGGCTGTACCTTAGTTGGCATTGGTGTCATCCCTAGGCTGGTACTAGATGGCCGCCACATTGCTAGATGTGATCAGGTCAGGGGAGGAAGACAAGTGTCCTTCTTTGCATGTGTATTTCTCTCTGTGAAGAAAGTTTTCTCAGAAGCCTGCAGAGAGTTACTTCTCATATTCCTGAGGCCAGAATCTTGTCAAATGTCCCTGCCTAACCAAATCGTCAGCAAGGAGAAATGGAACACCATGATCAGCTTAGATGAACCAGGATGAATTCACAGAAATGTGGACCAGATTCACCTTCACACGGACACACAGGGAGGGGTAAACAACCACACAAAATCAAGGCTTTTCCAGCAAGGAAGACAGTCGACCCGTTGTTAGGTAGGCAATCAGTAGGGTTTGCATGGTATCAGAAAGAGGCTGTATAGCATCGTGATTAAGGGCACCACTCTGGAGTCGGGCAGTGAGCTCAAATTCCACTCTACCATTTGCCAACTGAGCATGTGAGCTTCAGTCTTTTTCTTTCTGAAAAGGAAATGATACAAGTTTGTTTCTAACTCAGGGAATTGCTGGGAAGATGAAATGAGGATTAATGGTACACTGCTTGGAAGCGACTCTGGTATACGTGCACATTATGTGGCTCAATGTTAGCGGTCACTTCTGTAAGGTCTGCCATGGGTTATAACAGCCAACAGGCAGGACCACATCTATAGGTAAGAGGAGTTTCTCTGATTAGCACTGAGCCAGTGCCATACTCAATTAGGCATTCAATGGGTTCATTTTTTTTTTGCATATTAATCATTTAATTTAAAAATCTATGCCTTCTTCTTGCTAATAAAAAATATGCTACCAACTAAAAAGTAACTTTTTACAATTAGAAATACTTCTAAAGCAGGGGTCCTCTGCACAGCAGGAGGTGAACCTCAGGCAAGTGAGCATTCCCACCTGAGCGCCGCCTCCCATCAGATCAACAGCAGCATTAGATTCTCTTTTTCTTTCATTTTTTTTTTGGAAATGGAGTCTTGCTGTGTTGCCCAGGCTGGAGTGCAGGTGGCACGATCTCTGCTCACTGCAACCTCCACCTCCTAGGTTCAAGCAATTCTCATGCCTCAGCCTCCTGAGTACCTGGGACTACAGGCGCACGCCACCACGCCTGGCTAATTTTTTCTTATTTTTAGTAGTGACGGGGTTTCAATATGTTGGTCAGGCTGGTCTTGAACTCCTGATCTCCGGTGATCCACCCACCTTGGCCTCCCAAAGTGCTGGGATTATAGGCATGAGCCACTGCGCCCAGCCTGGCATTAGATTCTCATAGGAGTGCGAACCCAGTTGTGAACTGCGCATGCGAGGGGTCTAGGTTACAAGCTCCTTATGTGAATCTAATGCCTGATGATCTGAAGTGGAAGAGTTTCATCCCCAAACCATGCCTCTCCCGTGGAAAAACTGTCAAACAGACCACTGTTCTAAAGTTTTTGAAGACATTATTGCAAAAGTAAAAAAAAAAAAAATTACAAAGTAAAAGGTAACATTTAACAATTGGGAATACTTCAAAAAGTCTACTGCTCCCTGCAAAGTGTATTAAGAAAAATATTACAATATTAATTACAATTTACAGTGAATATTTATTGAGTCTTCACTATGGTGCTGGGACTGCTGTAAATGCCTTACATACATTATCTCATAATAATCCTAAAACCAATCTATGGAGTCAGGACTATCAGTAAAACACTTAAAACTAACCTCAATGAAAATATAAGCTTGTTTTTCACAGGACAAACTTTTCCAGAATTTACTGTTAAACAAAAAATTGAGCTACCCAATTCCTAGTTCTAAGACACACTTCCTCTCCTTACTATTTCCTACCTCCTGCCCGATTTCAGCATTTCTGAACTCAGGATTCATCTTAAAATGTTTAGACTTGGCCGGGCCTGGTGGCTCATGCCTGTAATCCCAGCACTTTGGGAGGCCAAGGTGGGTGGATCACCTGAGGTCAGGAGTTCATGACCAGCCTGGCCAACACGGTGAAACCGCTGTCTCTACTAAAAACACCAAAAAAATTAGCTGGGTGTGGTGGCACACGCCTGTAATCCCAGCTACTCGGGAGGCTGAGGAAGGAAAATCGCTTGAACCCAGGAGGCGGAGGTTGCAATGAGCCAAGATCACGCCATTGCACCCCAGCCTGGGCAACAAGAGCAAAACTCTGTCTCAGAAAATAAATAAAATAAAATAAAATGTTTAGACTTAACTATAATAATGCTGTCCCCCTCTCACCTGGGCTATAAGCTTGGTGGGGCATTCACAGGAGAGGAAGCGCAGCAGTTATAACCATCTCTGAGTCAAGCTCCATGTTTTACTCAATTACCAAGTATATGCTGGTGAGATCCACTCTTCCACAGAGGGCCTTAAAATGAGAATCTAATGAGCAACTGCAGTGTCACATTTCCCCTGGTGCTGGTAGCCAAGTAACCCCCACTTTAGACTGTAGAAATTATGTGAAATAGTGTGTGCCTGAACATTAAAGCCTAAATGATAGGTTCCCAATCCTGCAGGTGGGTTATCACCAAGATTTATCACCTTGTTTCAGTCCAAGGACCAAGTAAAGAACTAGAAATTCAAGAACACCATTTAAATCCTGTGTCTGGGCCAGCACAGTGGCTCACACCTGTAATCCCAGCACTTTGGGAGGCTGAGGCAGGCAGATCATGAAGTCAGGAGTTCGAGGCCAGCCTGACCCCGTCTCTACTAAAAATACAAAAATTAGCTGGGTATGGTGGTGCAGGCCTATAATCCCAGCTATTCAGGAGGCTGAGGCAGGAGAATCACTTGAACCTGGGAGGCGGAGGTTGCAGTGAGCTGAGATGACACCACTGCACTATTCCAGCCTGTGAGACAGAGCAAGACTCCATTTCAAAAAAAAAGAAAAGAAAAAAAGAAAAAAATCCTAGGTCTACCAATTGATTTTCTGGGTGCTATGAGCAGTGACTGAAATGCCCTGGGCTCTCCTCCTTCATCTGTTGAAAGATATCAACAGTGTTTACAGAAGGTGTAAGGATATTAAGAGTAACTAATGAGATTGTTTTGGTTCTTCTTGGGTTCAGGCGATTCTCCTGCAACATACCTCACATTTTCTCCCACTCATATCTGTTTCCTCTTCTACTGTACATGAAGGCTTCAATCTCCCAACCCATTAGTGATTCAACTTATTAAGGAAATCAGCTGCTTGCCTGGCAGCTAACAGAGTTCTGCTTCATTACTACTTGAATTAATTTCATTTTCTTCAATCATCTATAAGAATCTATTCAATTTCAGAAAAGTAGGTGTTAACAGTGTATTGACAGAATAAAGAAGTAGAGTTCACCTGGCCCTGGCAGCAGCCTCTGTGCCCCAGGTTTTCCCAGCCAGCGCAGCCCCAGTAGAGTTCCTGCTGCCTCCACATCCCACAGAAGATCAGGCTCCTCTCACACTTACTAGCCACCAGGGCTCCCCCTCTGCCCAGAGAATGAGATCCAAACTCCTTAGGTGGATGAAAGAGCCTCTCCACAATCCATTCCGCAACCACCTTTTCAGCTTCACATCCCATCATTTCCTCCTTGTACCCTACACTCCAGGCCTGGAGGGAGTATGAGGGTGTGTGGAGTGTGTGTGTGTGTGTGTGTGTGTGTGTGTGTGTGTGTGTGTGTGTAAATCTACCGACCTCCCTGCAGCCACCTCCACATGTGCCTCCCATCTTTGACAGTGGGTAAACCTTCTGTGTGCTTATCTAAGACCCATTTTACTCCTATTCTAGATCCCCACCCCTCCCACCACCTCAATGAATATGATCACTGCAATCATCCACTCTCGTCTCCATTCTCATCAGCTTCTTACATTCATTCTTCATTCATTCATTCATTCATTCTTCATTATTCATTCATTCATTAGAGACAGAGTTTCGCTCTGTCACCCAGGCTGGAGTGCAGTGGTGCCATCTCGGCTCACTGCAGCTTCAATCCCCCGGGCCGAAGTCATCCTATCACCTCAACTTTCTGAGTAGCTGAAAACACAGGTATATACCACCATACCAAGCTAATTTTTGTAAAAAACGACGTCCCACTTTGTTTTCCAACCTGATCTTGAACTCCTCGGTTCAAGCGATCCTCCCGCCTCAGCCTTGGAAAGTGCTGGGATTATAGGCGTGAGCTGCTGCGCCCAGCCAGCTTCTTTCTCTTTACCAAGGTTAATCTCATCAGCACACAAACGTTCTCTGATAGACTGTGCCCTTAAAACATTCTCGACTTCACATCCTTCTCCAGCAACTTCCCTATTTCTTTAATCTTACAGCAGGACTCCCTGAAGGAGCTGCTGGTACTTGATGTCTCAACTTTCTTGCCCCACCTTCTCTCCTTAACTCATACCAGTTAAGCTTCCTTTCCCAATATTCTATCACAGTTGCTTTCTTCCAGGTCCCAGTGACCCCCACTAACCAAATCCCACAGTCAATCCTCAGTCCTCATATCTTCCTCTTCTCAGCGGCTGACATTCCTGATGCCATGGCTCAGTCCACACGTGACCACTGATCTTCTCTTTCTACCTCCTCCCTTGATGTGCTCCTCCAGTCTTATGACATCAAATACCATCTGTATTCTGAAGGCTCCGCAAATTCAGATCTCTAGTCAGGGGCTGCCTCTTGAACTCCAGCTGTATTTCTACTAGCCATTTCAGATTCAAACATGTTTTTTTTGAGATGGAGTCTCACTCTTGTCACCCAGGCTAGAGTACAACGGTGTAATTTCAGCTCACTGCAACCTCTGCCTCCCTGGTTCAGGCAAGTCTCCTGCTTCAGCCTCCCCACTAGCTGGGATTAGAAGCACCTCGCACCACACTCAGCTAATTTTTGTATTTTTAGTAGAGATGGGGTTTCACAATGCTGGCCAGGCTGGTCTCGAACTCCTGACCTCAAGTGATCCACCCGCCTTGGCTTCCCCGAAGTGCTGAGATTACAGGCATGAGCCACCACGCCTGGCCCAGACTCAATACCTTTAAAACCAACCTTGATTTCTCCTACAACCATATTCATTCCCTGCCCAGCCCTACCTCGACAAAATGGCACCAACATTTTGTTCAGGCTCCAAATCTTGAAATTGTTCTTGCTTCTCACATCTTAGATACAATCCACTCCAAAATCCCAACAGCTCTTCAAAATATCCCAAATTTGAACCCTTCTCACTGTTACCACCCTAGTCCGAGCTACCATTATCTCGCATGTAGATTTCTCTATTAGCTTTTTAGCATGTCTGCCTCTCCCCCTGCCCCCTTTCCTCCCCTTTCCCTCAAATCAGGCATCCACCCAGCATGATCTTTTCAAGGCACACCTCAAATCACGTTACTCCCTACATAAAGCCTTCAAATGGCTCCCCACAAAATTGCTCAGAATAAAAACCCCGTAAGGCCCCATGTAATTGGGTTCTCAGCTGTTTCTCCAGTTTACTTCCTACCACTTTTTCCCTCGTTCATTCAACACCAGCAGCCTGGCCTTCCTGCAGTTCTCCCCAGCTTGCAAAGTGCTTTCAACCTCGGGGGCTCTTTCCCACCTGACCCTGTGTCTTGTCTGTGCTCAAATACCACATTCTCCGAAAGTCCCACTGGAACACCCCACAGAAAGCAGCAGCGTTCCTTATTTTCAAGTTTCCTTTCTCCGCTTTATTTTCT
The DNA here is from genome assembly GCA_036589455.1 of Ateles fusciceps. Lineage (NCBI taxonomy): Eukaryota > Metazoa > Chordata > Mammalia > Primates > Atelidae > Ateles > Ateles fusciceps. The sequence goes on along the minus strand of JAZHEH010002996.1, from coordinate 355,193 downwards.
TCATAGTGCTTTCATTACCTAAAAACATATTACATATTCGTGTGTCTTCCTATTTGTCTCCCCCAACAGAACTCAAGTTCCACATGCAACGGGCTTTGTTCTGAGCACCTGGAATAATACTTGCACACAGTAGGTGTTCAATAAATTTGTTGATTGATTGATTAAATAATTAAATTCTTGGACTTCTTCACCTTTTTTTCTGGAATGGTCGCTTTTTCTATTTCCGCAAGGTACTCACTAACTGCCCCAAGTAACTTGTACCCTGGCCTTACAGGCTCCATACCATCTCACCTGAACCCTACTCCCATGGACAGCCCATATCCGGCCTGCTCCAGCCCCACAGCAGCCCTAGGAACAGACCCATCTGCCCCCTGAGACTATGAGTTCTTCCAGGGCACAGATTTTGGATTTGTCTTTATACCCAGTGCCAAGAGTTTCTGGCACAAAGTGGCTATTTGATATGTGTCTGTGGATTTAAATAATATGCCAGTGCGGGGGAAGAAGGGAAAGGAAAGGCTAGTCAGCTGAGTACACAGTTACGGCTAGACTGGAAGAATGAGTTCTGGGTTCCATTACCCAGTAGGATGACTACAGCAAATAATAACGGGGTGTATATTTCAAGATAACTTCAAGAGCAGATTTTGAATGTTGTCACCACAAAGAAATGACAAACGCTTAAAGTCATAGATATGGTAATTACGCCCATTTGATCATTATACTACGTATATACGCAATGAAACATCACACTGTACCCCATAAATATGTACAATATTATACGTCAATTATAAATTTATTTTCAAAGTAACTGGATTTTTTGCCTCCCCCTCCACTTTTTTCCTTAGAAGGGAACAGGGGGCTAATCAAAAATTAAAACTCCTAGTTCGTGACCAGCCTGGCCAACATGGTGAAACCCCATCTTTACTAAAAATACAAAAATTAGCTGAGCATGGTGGCAAGTGCCTGTAAGCCCAGCTACTTCAGGAGGCTGAAACATAAGAATCGCTTGAACCTGGGAGGCGGAGGTTGCAGTGAACCGAGATCACATCACTGTACTCTAGCCTGGTGACAGAGGGAGACTCCATCTCAAAAAACAAAAGAAAAACTAATAAATATCCTCCTTTAAAAAAATAAATAATATGTAGGTATGACTGAGCAACTCCACGGAAAAAAATAAATAGCCCAGATATAGTCAGATGAAGTAACAACTTTACCTAAATTTATCTAGGCAAAAACAAAAGATAGCAATAATTTTAAATAACTTACCAACAAAAAGATAGCAATAACTTTAAAAATAACACCGAGGCATACATAAATTGATGGCAAGGTATATTTGAGAGATACAAAAAGTCAATTGCAAATACTATAGTTTGAATTATGAGAGAAAACGCGATGAAACAGTACAATCTTTTCCTTTCTGAATAGCAATGGGGAATTCAAGAGTCATAATCATTAGAGTAATATTAGATGAGATAAAAAGCAAGGTGGGTTAAATTGAATGAGTTTAATATCCGCTAAAAACTTGGTTTCGAAGGCTCATGGGCATTCTATGTCTGGTTCCCAACCTACCCAGGAGGCTTAAGAAGCCATACGGTTATAATAGCAAACGAACTGCTCATCCTCTGGTTGAGCCTCTTCTAGATGCCAGACACTGTCCCCGGCACTGAGGACATAAGACGACACAGGAGACTTGAGCTCCTTGAGAACCAAGGCTCAGAGAAAGAGACAATGACACAGACCCATCAAAATAAAGCACAAAAAGGCCAATAAGAACACACAGACTCTACGAGGGTTGGAGGCTGGAATTAACTCACTCTGAGTGATCAAAGACCACAGAGGACAAAATTTCTGAAGTGGGTTTTCAAGGATGAGTAGAAGCTTGCCAGGCAGCAGGAAAGTGGGGTGGGGAACTAGGAAGAGGAGGATGGTAAGGGGAACAAGATGTGAAAAGTGCAGAGGGTTGAGAAACCCTGGAGCACAGAGGAATCTGGACGAGAGAGAAATCAGTGTTCTGCCAAGGGGAAGCACAGCAGAGACACTGGCATGGGGGAGGCAGGGAAGGGCCTGTGTGTCATGCTAAGGTGACAAGAAATCAATTCTAGTTGCTTTTGAGGCAGGTTAATCAGGTCTGCATTACAGAAGGAAGATTCTGACAGTAGTACAGAGAATGAATGTGAGGGGGAACCGGTCCAGAGGCAGGGACCCCAAGGTCCCTCAAAGGAAGTCTGAGCTGACAGGGGCTCTATGCAGGAAGCATTTGCAGAGGGAGAGGGGAGGACCAATTTTAAGAAGAGTTTGTAGGAAAAGCAGACAGTGCTTGCTGCCTGACTGATATAGTGAACGGAAGGTTAGCCAGAGTTCAGGCTGACATGGGAGTTTGTGTCTTAAGTCACTCAACAGATGGCAGTGCCACTCATACGATAGAAGAAAGGGAGAAGGAAGGTGACAGCAATTAAAGAAATGGCTGTATCAGTGCCTGCTCACCGCGGCCCCAGTGTGGCCAGTGGCCTCCCTTACCCTCCAAGTGCTTTCTGGAGCTTCCAGGGCAGGCCTGAGGAGAACACAGGACCAAGTGCCCTGGCCTCTGGCCTCTCTGAGAGACTTACTGTCACACGGTGCAGGTACCACTTCCTCTACGATGTGTCCCCCACACTTGGGGCACCACGAAAAGATCACAACAAATAAAGCAGAGGTGACCCTACCTGCTGACAGAAACAGTGAAAATCCATAGCCCTTGCCATGCCCCCAGCCTCTAAACAACATACATTTACTGGCACACAAATAAGTTTTAGGGACAAGCATGGAATTTTTGAAGATGTCAACATCTCCTTCCCCACCTACATTTGTTTCTTCTTAAGCATTACAACTATGCATTGCATAAGGACATTTCATCAATGATGGGCCACATAGGTGACTCTGGTCCCATAAGCTTGTAATACTGTATTTTTACTGTACCTTTTCTATGTCCAGATACATAGCTACCACCATGTTATACTGCCTACAGTAGTCAGTATAGCCACATGCTGTACAGGTGTGTAGCCTAGGAGCAACAGGTCGCACCATTTAGCCTAGGTGCGTTAGGACACTGCATCAGCTAAGTCTACGTAAGTACACTCAATAGCATTCACACAATGTCAACATCACATAACGCTTTCTCAGAATGCATCCCCATCACTTAGTGACACATGGCTGTATTTCTTCCACGTAAGATAAGCATTCCACTTACAGTGTGAAAATATTTCTCAATTTTATTCAGTTTTGGTGGATACGAATGGATAAGTTTTTACTACTGCTGCTTGGCCCTGGACCTGGGCACAGTTGTCGAGTGTATGACAGAGAGGAGTAATAAAAGCCTCAGTTTTCTTGCCATGAGACCAAAAAAGGAAGCTCAGAGAATGAGAAAGTACTAGGCAGACTGCAGAGAGAGAGGGCTTATAACCCCATGAAGATTTTTATAAACTCCTGAGGTCACCCCCAAGCTGTGGATATGGAGATCTGATCCTAAGCAGTATTCCAAACACAAGAGAGACCACAACCCGGGTCCCAGACTGGCCACTGGGTGCTACGCATGTGGGACAGATCCCAACAACACTGTGAAGTCTTTAAAAACAGAACAGATGCTGAAACTGTAACTTACAGAAGGCTATTTAGCACTTGCAGGCTAACCCTAAATGTACTGATCATTTGCATAAAACAACAAAAAAAATTATCTTTGGTTATAAACAAGACCCAAAGTCTCATAATATTCAAAATGCCCAGGATATGATCCAAAATTACTTGGCATATGAAGAATCCAGAAAATCCTGACTCATATGAGAAAAAGACAGTCAACAAACGACATTGTGGAATGACAGAGATGTTGAAGTTATCTGACAAAGACTTCAAAGTAGTTACAAAAACGTTCAAGGAAGTAATGGTAAACTATTGAGATAAATAAAAAGATAGAAGATCTCAGCAAATAAACAGAAGATATAAAGCAGAAACAAATTAAAAATTTAAACCTGAAAAAATATAATAACCAAGACTTTTAAAAACACCTCACTGCATAGGCTCAATAGCAGATTAGAAGTGATAGACTAAAGCAGCAGTCCCCAACCTTTTTGTTACCAGGGACCGGTTTTGTGGAAGATAATCTTTCCACAGACCAGGTGGTGGTGCAGGGAGATGGTTTCGGGGTGAAACTGTTCCATCTCAGATCATGAGGCATTAGATCCTCATAAGGAGTATGCAACCTAGATCCCTCGCGTGCACAGTTCACAATAAGGTTTGAGCTCCTATGAGAACCTAATGCCACCATTGATCTGACAGGAGTTGGAGCTCAGGCCATAATACTTGCTTGCCCACCGCTCACCTCCCGTGGTGCAACCAGATTCCTAACAGGCCACAGACCAGTACTGGCCCACAGCATGAGGGTTGGGAACCCCTGGACTAAAGAGTCAGTGAACTTGAAGACAGAGCAATAAAATCCAATATGAAAAACAGAAAAAAATTTTTGAAGAAAAATGTTCAAAGCCTCAAGGATCTGTAAACCAATACTAAAAGACCTAATATTTGTGTCATTAGAGTCCCAGAGAGAGAAAAGCCTGCAGTACAGAAAAAATATTTGAAGACATATGGCCAAAAACCCCCAAATTGGCAAAATACATAAACCTACATATCCAAGAAGATGAGCAAAGTGTAAACGATAAACTCAAAGAAGTCAATTCCAAGACAAATTATAATCAAATACTGAGAACCAAAGACAAAGTAAAAATTCTTGAAAACAGTCACAGAAATCCTTCTGTTGCTTAAAATGGAAAAATAATTTGAATGACAGTGGATTTCAAAAGAAAAACTTTGGAGGCCAGAGAAAGAAACATAGCATTTTTATTTATTATTATTATTATTTTTTTTTATAGAGACAGGGTTTCACCATGTTGGCCGGGCTGGTCTTGAACTCCTGACCTCAGGTGATCTGCCTGCCTCGGCCTCCCAAAGTGCTGGGATTACAGGCGTGAGCCACCACACCCGGCCTATTTTTTATTTTTATTTATTCTTATTGAGATGGTGAAATAAAGACATCCTCAAATGAATGTAAGTTGAGATAATTTCTTATCAACAAATCTTGCTCTGAAATAATTGCTAAAAAGTTCTTCAAATAAAAGGAAAATGAAACCACAAGGAAACCTGAAACATCAGGAATGAAGAAAGAACAAAAATGGTAAATATCTGGGTAAACAGATTATCTTTCTCTTATTTAGTTATTTAAAATGTGTTTGGCAATTGAAAGCAAACATAGGATTGTCTGATGAGATTTTCAATCTTTGCAGATGTAATATATAAGACAACAATAACACAGAGGAAAAGAGGAAGGAGATCTTTAGACAGTAACAGTAGAGTAGACATTCTTTTTTATAAACTTAATTTTGGTTTTCTTTTTGTTTGTTGTTTTTTTCTTTTTTGTGAGACAAAGTCTCACTCTGTTGCCCAGGCTGGAGTGCAATGGCATAATCTCGGCTCACTGCAACCTCCACCTCCCGTGTTCAAGCAATTCTTCCACCTCAGCCTTCCAAGCTAGCACTACAGGCACATGCCTCAGCTAGGACTACAGGCATATGCCACCATGCCCAGCTAAGTTTTGTATTTTTAGTAGAGGCAGGGTTTCACCATGTTGGGCAGGCTGGTCTCAAACTCCTGATCTCAAGTGACCTGCCCGCCTCGGTCTCCCAAAGTGCTAGGATTACAGGTGGAGCCACCACACCAGGCTTCTGGTTTTTTGTTTGTTTTTTAGAGACAGGGTCTTGCTCTGTCACCCAGGCTGTAGTGCAGCAGCACAATCAGCTCATCGTGGCCTTCAACTCCTACGCTCAAGTGATCCTCCCACCTCAGCCTCCCCAAGTAGCTGGGACCACAGGCATGTGCCGTCACACCCAGCTAATTTTTAAAATTTTTTGTAGAGATGGGGTCTTGCTTTGTTGCTCTGGCTCATCTCAAACTCCTGGCTTCAAGCAATCCTCCTGCCTTAACCTCTCAAAGTGTTGGGATTACAGGTGTGAGCCACTGTGCCCAGCTAGGAATAGATACTTTTTTTTTTTTTTTTTTTTTTTTTTTTGAGACAGAGTCTCACCTGGTCGCCAGGCTGGGATTGCAGTGGCGCAATCTTGGCTCACTGCAACCTCTGCCTCCCAGGTTCAAGCGATTCTCCTGCCTAAGCCTCTGGGCAGCTGGGACTACAGGTGTGCACCATCACACCCAGCTAATTTTCTTATTTTTAGCAGAGATGGGGTTTCACCACGTTGGCTAGGATGCTTTCGCTCTCAACCTCATGATCTGCCCACGTTGGTCTCCCAAAGTGCTGGGATTACAGGCATGAGCCACGGTGCCCGGCCTGGAATAGATATTCCTTTAAAGTACACATGGAACATTCACCAAGATATACCATATCCTGGGACAAAAACCTTAAATTAAAAAAGAAAATAATTTAAATGACAAAAAAGTTTTCTTTGACATAAGTGAATTAACTAAAAATGAATAATAGAAAGGTAACAGGAGCATCTCCAAACAACTGGAACTCAAACAACAAACATCTAAACAGTCCATGGATCAAAGAGAAAGTCCCAAAGAAAATCAGAAGACATCAAAGTGAGTAAAAATGGAAACATAATATATGAAAATGTGTGGAGCACAGGTAAAGCAGTGCTTAAGGGAGATTTATGCCATTAAATGCTTGTTAGAATAGAAGAAAGGTCTCAAATTAAAAGCTAAGTTGCTACCTTATAAAATTGGAAAAAGAGCAAAATAAATTCCAAAGCAAGCAGATAAAGGAAATAATAAAAATAAGATCAGAAATCTATTAAACTGTAAGACAAAAAAAGAGAAAAATCAATGAAACCAAAAGACGATTCTTTGAAAAGATCAATACAAGTGATAAACCTCTAGCCAGATGGACAAAGAAACAAAGAGAAAAATAACAACTTACCGACATCAGGAATAAAATTATCGCTAAAAACCATGAAAACAGTTTTAAAAACGAGGAATGCAATGAACAACCCTATACAGATAAATTCAATAACTTACATAACACAAAACAATGGCATGAATACTACAAACTTAAATACTACAAAACATGAATACTACAAAACCAGGATGAAACAGATAACATAAATAGTCCTATAAATTTAATGAAATTAAATTTGTAGTTAAAAACCTTCTGAAAAGAAAATCTCTAGGCCCAGATTTCACATGTGAATTCTATTAAACATTTAAAGAAGAAATAATACCAATTCTACATAATCTTCCAGAAAAACATTCTCTTCTGGAAGGGAATACCTCCCAACTCAACTTTATAAGGCCAGAGTTGCCCTGATTAGACCAGCCAAGAGTACAAGAGAGAAAACTGCAGGCCAATATCTGTCATGAACACAGATGCAAAAATATGCAACAAAATATTAGCAAATTGAATCCAACAATATATAAAAAGAGTAACACACGAGAATCAAATGTGGTTTTATCATGGCAATAGAAAGCTGGTTCAATATCTGAAAATCAATCACTGTAATCCAACATATTGACAGCCTAAAAAAGAAGAATCACAGATCCTGTCAATTAATACAGAAAAAGCATCTGACAAAACTCAACACCCATTCATGATAAAATTTCTCAGTGAACTAGAAGGGAGTGTCCTCAACCTGGAAAGGACAAAAACCTACAGCTCACATCACACTTAATGGTGACAGATCGAACATTTTCTCCATAAGATGAAGAATAAGAGGCCAGACGTGGTGGCTCACGTCTGTAATCCCAGCACTTTGGGAAGTCAACACAGGAAGATTGCTTAAGCCCAGGAGTTCAAGACCAGCCTGGACAATATAGCAAAGGACCGATTCCACAAAACATTTAAAAGGTTAGCTGGATGTGGTGGTGTTCTTATAGTCCCAGTTACTTGGGAAGCTGACGTGGGAGGGTAATTGGGCCCAGGAGGTCAAGGCTGGAGTGAGTAGTCATTGCACCACTGCACTCCAACCTGGGTGACAGAGTGAGACCCTGGCTCAAAAAAAAAAAAAAAAGGATCAGGAATAAAAAAAGGATGTCCACTTTTTCTGCTCCTGTTCAACATATTCTAAGTCCTAAGAGTACATACAATACGGCAATAAAAAGTCATATTGATTAAAAAGAAAGAAATAAAACTGACCCTATTCACTGACTCATAGAATAAATGAAAAATAAAATGACAGGATACAAATAGCCCACAAAATGAATCATATTTATATATACTAGTTATGAAAATGAAACTAAAATATAAAAAGAATAACACAGCAATTAATTACAGTAATTCCAAAAAAGTGAAAAAAAACTTAGGTATCAATCTAATAAAATACATAGAGGATCTCTATGTTGTAAACTACAAAACACTGATAAAAAAAACAATAGAACATCTAAATAAATGGAGAAACATGTTTGTGGATCAAAAGATTCAAAGTAAGAATCATTATCTGGAAGAGACACTGAGAATAACCATGGTAAAGATACCAACTCTTACCAAATTTATCTCAAGATTCAATGCAAATCTGAACCAAATCTCAGTATAATTTTTTTGGTAGATAGAGACAAGTTAATTCTAAAATTTACATGAAAAGGGAAAAGAATGAGACCAAAACAAGTTTTAAAAGAACAGTAAAGTTGGAGGAATCAAATTACCCAATATTAAGATTTACTAGAAAGTTTCAGTGATCATTCAGATGTGGTGTTAGAGAAGAGAGAGATAGAAATTAATGGAAGAGATGAAAACATCCGGAAATATACCCACACAAACATGGTCACTAGTTTTTGATAAAGGTGCAAAAAAAATTCAATGGAGAAAGAATAGTGTTTCAATAAATGATGTTAAAACATCATTGGGTTTTCTAGACATTCGATCACGTCATCAGCAAACAGTCACAGTCTGATTTCCTCTTTACCAATTTGGATGACCTTTATTTCTTTCTTTTGTCTGATTGCTACGGCTAGAACTTCCAGTACTACGCTGAATAGAAGTGGTGAGAGAAAGCTTTCAACTTTTCCTCATTCAGTATATATGTTGGCGGAGGGTTTGTCATAGATGGCATTTATTACATTGGGGTATGTCCCTTGTATGCCAATTTTGCTGAGGGTTTAATCCCAAAGGAATGCTGGATTTTGTCAAATGCTTGTTCTGTGTCTATTGAGATGATCATGTGATTTTTGTTTTTAATTCTGTTTATGTGGTGTATTGCATTTATTGACTTGCGTATGTTAAACCATCCCTGCATTACTGGTATGAAACCCACTTGATCATGGTGGATTATCTTTCTGATAATGCTGTTGGATTCAGTTAGCCAGTATTTTGTTAAGGATTTCTGCATCTATGTTCATCAGGAATACTGGTCTGTAGTGTTTGTTTTTTGGTATGTTCTTTCCTGGTTTTGGTATTAGGGCAATACTGGCTTCATAGAGTGATTTAGGGAGGATTCCCTCTTTCTCTGTATTGTGGAATAGTGTCACTAGGATTGGTACCAATTCTTCTTTGAATGTCTGATAGAATTTGCCCATGAATCCATCTGGCCCTGGACTTTTTTTGTTGGTAATTTTTCTTATTTTTAAATTTTAATTAATTTATTTTTTTTTTTGAGACAGAGTTACACTCTTGTTGTCCAGGCCGGAGTGCAACGACACGACCTCAGCTAACCTCCGCTTCCCAGGTTCAAGCGATTCTCCTGCCTCAGCCTCCCGAGTAGCTGGGATTACAGCCGCACATCACCATGCCTGGCTAATTTTGTATTTTTTTTAGTAGAGACAGGGTTTTCCATGTTGGTCAGGCTGGTCTCAAACTCCAGACCTCAGGTGATCTGCCTGTGTTGGCCTCCCAAAGTGCTGTGATTACACACGTGACCCACCGCACCCGGCCTTTTGCTGGTAACATTTCTGTCACCATTTCAATCTCATCGCTTGTTATTGGTCTGTTCAGAGTTTCTGATTCTTCCTGATTTGTATATTGTATATTTCTAGAAATTTATCCATCTCCTCTGTTTTTTAGTTTATGTGCATAAAGGTGTTCATAGTAGCCTTGAATTATCTTTTGTTTTTCTGTGGTGTCAGGTGTAACAGCTCCTGTTTCGTTTCTAATTGAGCTTATTTGGATCCTCCCTCTTCTTTCTTAGTTAATCTTGCTAATGGTCTATCAATTTTATTTATCTTTTCAAAGAACCAGCTTTTTGTGTCATTTAAAATTCATAAAAAAAATTTTTTTAAAATCAAGACATGCATAGGCAAAAAAATGAACCTTGAACAAATCCTCGCGCTTTACCAAATACTTATCTCAAAATGACATTAGATCTAAATATAAAGCATAAAACTGTAAGAGTTTTGTAAAAACATACTAGAAAATCTCTGTGATCTGGGGTTAGGCAAAGAATTCCTACCCATAACACTAAATCACAATCCATGAAAGAAAAGACTGATAAATTGTACTTCATCAAACCTGAAATAACTTGCTCCATGAGAGATACAGTTGAGGGAATGAAAAGGCAAGCTACAGGCTGGGAAAAAATATTTGCAAATCATACATCTGACAAAGGATTGTACCTAAAATACATAATGGAACTCTCAACACTCAATAGCAAGAAAACAATCCAGTGATAGGCATAAATGATCTGAACAGATATGACACCAAAGAAAATAAGCATATGAAGAAATGTTCAGTATCATTAACTATTAGGGAAATACAATGAGAAACTACAATGAGATACCCCTAAATGCTTAACAGAATGACTAAAATTTTAAAAACTAGTAATACCAAGTGCTACCCGGGATGCAGAGCAAGGAAAACTCTTGCTCATTGCTGGTGGGGAATGCAACATTATAAAGCCAATTTGCTAGGAAATTTCTTAAATATATACACACCGTATGACCCAGAAATCCCTCTCCTAGATGTTTACTCTAGAGAAATAAAAATGTATGTTCACACAAAAGCCTGTACTATGAATGTCTATAGGTGCTCTATGTATGTCTTAAGTTACATGGCAATTACATTTTCCTTGGAAAAGGTGCATGTCCTTGTACATGTATACACACACACTCACACACACATACATACACTCACACTGGCAGGAAAAAGTCAACCAAATTCAGGCAATCTCATCAAGGTCCTTTCTTCTGTAGATAAGCATCCCTACCCTGTACTGCTGCACCTCAGACCTCAAGATCTCTTGCTCAGGGATTGACTGTGGATTTGGGTTAGGGCTGTGGGGGAGGTACAGGGATAAACAAAGACAAAAGCGAAGAGCAGTAGAAGAATCCAGAAAACCCATTGAAACATTGATCAGTTGATCAAAGGAGCCCTGGAACCATCATCTGGAAGAGCCGGGAACAGACATAATAAAGAAATATCTTGGACCTACTACACTCCCTCCACTCACCCAGTCTCTGGAATTTTGCATGGATATCACTTCAACTGAAGCAAAAAGGAAAACAGTTCACGCATTTGCCTATAAACTGTTAAAGTCTTTGCTCTGGTCTGGTTTAAAAAAGAAAGAGACAGAGCAAGATTTCAACATAAACAGGAGTCTCAATGCATTTCTCAGAGAGGCCTGGCCCCTGTAATAATTTAAGTCGCTGGGACATGCAGAAAATCAATTTGAGACAATGAGAGCAAGTTCAACTTCTTTTAAAGGAGAAAAAATAGAGGTTATTATTTAATTGTTGAACATTGTTTGTATCCCTTTCTACCCATCACTAGATTCTCCCCAGTGCCTTGGTTGTTTCTAGTGATATGCAGAGTAAAAGAAAATGCTGGTCAAGGTTAGGAAGACACAGACCAGGGGGGATCACAGGTCGGACAACAGATGAGCCAAAGCAAAACCCTCACCACATCAATCCTTAGTACAGAGTTAAAATGTTCATTGTTTTGGGGAAAAAAATTACTCCTGTACATCCTGTGGTGGCCTCCCCTAGCTAGACTCTTGTCCAACCAATCTATTCTGCTCATTTACACACAATAAAATGCACTAATGGGGGGAAGGAAAGTTATTCCAAAACTGTATCTGGAAAAGACTGTCCTTCCCCCTGTGAAATAACTTGGCATTTCTGTTGAAAAGCAAATGTCCATACATGCGTGGGTCTACTACTACGCTCTACACTTCCTACCCTTTTACCATGCCTCTTCCTTTCTCAGGAAGGAAGATAAGCATCGCACCCTGTACCACTCTATCCTTAGTACATCTATCCTTAGCACACCTTATCCCATAAGGACTATTCACTGTCTGTCAGATGAAGTATACATTTCCCATATTGCCATTTGCATATACTTCAATCTAACAACTTAGTTTGTCTCCCTCAAAAAAAAACTTGGTATATAGCTCTAAAAGGTCAAGATTCTTTTTTATTTTATTTTATTTTATTTATTTAGAGACAAAGTCTTGCTCTTTATTTATTTAGAGACAGAGTCTTGCTCTGTCACCCAGGCTGAAGTGGACTGGCAGAATCTCTGTTCACTGCAGCCTCTGCCTCCCGTGTTCAAGTGATTCTCCTGCCTCAGCCTCCCAAGCAGCTGGGACTACAGATGCATGCCACCACATTTTTATTTTTAGTAGAGATGGGTTTCACAATGTTACCCAGGCTGGTCTCAAACCCCTGGCTTCAAGCGATCCACCTGCCTCAGACTCCCAAAGTGCTGGGATTACAGGTGTGAGCCACCTGGCCTAAAGACTCTTTTTTAAACCAAACCACAATACCATTCTTGTACCTTAAATAATTAATAATTTCTTATCATCGTTAACTATCCAGTCAGTGTTCAACTTCTTGATAATCTCATTATCAATGTTTGTTTATATTTGGTTCATCCAAATTGGGATCTAAATAAGACCCATACACTGCAATTGGTTGGTATTTCTCTAAGTTTCTTTTCTGTTGTTTCTCTCTCTCCCTTCTTTTTTTTTTTTTTTTTTGGCATGGCTGTAGATCTCTAAGTTTCTTTTAAGTTCTCCCTACATTTCTCTCTCTTCCTTGCAATTTATGTTTTGAAGAAACCAGGCTGTTTATCTCACAGAGCCTAAGATTGCCTGGATTTCGCTCACTGCACTCCTGTGGTATCATTTAATTTGTTTGTCTGTACTTCCTGTAAATTGGTAAGCAGATATTCTTGATCACCTATCAGATATTTCTATCCTCTGTATTCCCGTAGTGTCATTTAATTTGTTTCTCTGTCCTCTTTATTTCCTGTAAGCTGGTAATCAGATCTCGGGGCTTGATCAGATTCAGGTTGGTTTTACTTGGGCAACCTGGCAAGAGTATTTCAGCAGGGGTGTTATGTACTCCCATTAGGGGGCACAAAATGATCACTGCCTACATCCATTAATTATTTAGGGGTTGCAAAAGATAATACTCTTATTCTACCATTGCTTCTTAATTTATTAGCTAAATTCTATAAAGAGAAACTCCCCTTCTCAACGATTTGATTATGCTGAGATGCTGTTTACTTAACAACATATCCTGAAGATTACCACATAGTCCTAGAGACAGTGAACATTCTTTTCTACCTACATAGTGCCGCATTGTGTGGATATCCCAGTTTCTTTAAATTGGCCCAAATTGATGAGCATCTGGGTTGTTGCTAATCTTTTGCTATGCCAATGAACAACTGTGCATGTGCATATTTTCATATTTTTGCCAGCGTATCTTTAGAATAAATTCATAGGATTTGGAGTCAAAAGACTGTCTTGTTTTGCTACACATTGTAAACTCCTACCCATGGAGGTTAAACTACCTGCATTGACACTGACGCTTCCTCTGCAACTCCACCAAGAGAGTATGTTGTTAAACTCCTGGAGTTTTGCCGAGCCAATGGGTAAGACATGGTATCTCAGTGAAGTTTTTTGTTTTTTGTTTGTGAGACGGAGTTTCGCTCGTTACCCAGGCTGGAGTGCAATGGCGTGATCTCAGCTCACCGCAGCCTCCGCCTCCTGGGTTCAAGCGATTCTCCTGCCTCAGCCTCCCGAGTAACTGGGACTACAGGCGTGCGCCACCATGCCCAGCTAATTTTTGTATTTTTAGTAGAGACGGAGTTTCACCATGTTGACCAGGATGGTCTCGATCTCTTGACCTCGTGATCCACCCGCCTCGGCCTCCCAAAGTGCTGGGATTATAGGCGTGAGCCACCGCACCCGGCCCTGAAGTTTTAATCTGTATTTATCCTATGATAAGCAAAGTTGAGCATCTTTTCGTAAGTTTAAGAGACAGTCGCATCTCTTTCCCTGTGAACTGTTTGTTCTTATCTATAGCTCATTTTTCTATATGACTGTTGTTGTTTTCCCTGTTCTGTTTTCAGCTCATATTTGTCTGTGTTATAAATTAAGAATATTTTTCCCATTGAGTCATTCGCTTTGCTTATTTTTTTACATGCAAAAGTATTTTGTATTCATGTGTTTAATATATCAGTCTTTCCTTCTATTGGTTTTGGGTTTTAAAACCAGAAGTTTTCACCACTTTCAGATTAAAAATAAATTCACCCATTGACCTAACATAATATTTTTAATGATCATCACCTTTTCCCCTTCAGCCCCTTGGAGAATATACAAAAGCAACCTCCTGTCCAATCAGTTCACATGACGGAAGCAGTCCACCTCATTCTAAAAATTAAACACCTTTGTTTGTGTCCTCTCTGATTTTCTTGAGCAGTGGTTTGTAGTTCTCCTTGAAGAAGTCCTTCACTTCCCTTGTTAGCTGTATTCCTAGGTATTTTATTCTCTTTGTAGCAACTGTGAATGAAAGTTCATTCAAGGAGAACTACAAAACCTTTGTCAAGGAAATCAGAGAAGACACAAACAAATGGAAAAACATTCCATGTTCATGATAGGAAGAATCAATATTGTGAAAATGGCCATACTGTCCAAAGTAATGTATAGATTCAATGCTATTCCCATTAAACTACCACTGACATTCTTCACAGAATTAGAAAAAAACTATTTTAAAATTCATATGGAACCAAAAAAGAGCCCGTATAACCAAGACAATCCTAAGCAAAAGAAGAATGCTGGGGGCGTTGTACTACCCAACTTCAAACTGCACTACAAGGCTACAGTAACCAAAACAGCATGATACTTGTACAAAATCAGACACAGAGACCAACGGAACAGAATAGATAACTCAGGAATAAGACCACACACCTTCAACCATTTGACCTTCAACAAACCTGACAAAAACAAGCAATGAGGAAAGGATTCCCTATTTAATAAATGGTGCAGGGAGAACTGGCCACCCATATGCAGGAAACTGAAACTGGACCCCTTCCTTACCTCTTATACAAAAATTAACATAAAATGGGTTAAAGACGTAAATGTAAAACCCAAAACTGTAAAAATCCCAGAAGAAAATCTAGGCAATACCATTCAGGGCACAGGCACAGGCAAGGATTTCATGACAAAAATGCCAAAAGCCATTGCAACAAAAGCAAAAACTGACATATGAAATCTAAAGAGCCTCTGTACAGCAAAATAAACTATCAATAGAATAAACAGACACCCTACAGAATGGGAAAAAATGTTTGCAGTCTATCCATCTGACAAAGGTCTAATATCCAGAATCCACAAGGAACTTTAAAAAATTTACAAAAAATAAATACATAAATAAACAACCCCATTAAAAAGTGGGCAAAGGACATGAAAAGACACTTCTCAAGAGAGGGCATCCATGTGGCCAAGAAACATGAAAAAAAGCTCAACATCACTGATCATTAGAAAAATGCAAATCAAAACCAGAATGCGATACCATCTTACACCTGTCAAAATGGCAATTGTTAAAACGTCAAGAAACAACAGATGCTGGCGAGGTTGTGAAGAAAAAGGAATGCTTGTACACTTGGTGAGAGTATAAATTAGTTCAACCATGGTGGAAGACAATGTGGCCATTCCTCAAAGATCTAGAAGCAGAAATATCATTTGACCCAGCAATCCCATTATGGGCTATATACCCAAAGGAATATAAATCATTTTATTATAAAGATACATGCATGTGTATGTTCACTGCAGCACTATTCAAAATAGCAAAGACATGGAATCAACCAAAATGCCCATCAATGATAAACTGGATAAAGAAAAAATGGTACATATGCACCACGGAATACTATGCAGCCATAAAATGGAACAAGATCATGTCCTTTTCAGGGACATGGATGGAGCTGGAAGCCATTATCATCAGCAAACCAACACAGGAACAGAAAACCAAATACCACATGTTCTCACTTACAAGTGAAAGCTGAATGATGAGAACACATGGACACATTGGGGGAAACAACACACACTGGAGATCTGTCAGGGGCAGCAGGGAGAGGGAGAGCATCAGGAAGAATGGCTAATGCATGCTGGGCTTAAAACCTAGGTGATGGGTTGTTCCCTCTCTATTCAGGGAGTACATGGCAAAGGAAATATAGGTGTAATGGGATATAGGATTCTCCCCAGGGTTAACACATCTGCCATGTGGCCAGGGTTAGTAGAGGGGACTCACAAGGGTGTTTTGTGGGAGCTTTTACAGAACAGAGAACTTCAGTAGAAAGAGCAGCTGCAGCCAGTTGCTGAGGGAAACTGCCCAGTGCCCTGGCATCATGGGCATGGCCTGTTTGTTTTGTGAAGTACATCCAACTTAAAAAGGGAGAAAAGCTTCTTACTTCTCTTTCCAGAGATGTATCATGTTTCCCATCAAAACATTTCTTTGTGAAGACGCTTTTGGAAGAATGACTTCCACAACTGCAGTCTGGTATGTGGTTAGACAATAGCTTCACTTCTTTGGATCTCAAAATAAGGCCACAGAAAAGGCCTGATTTCTTTTTCACATTGAAAACAAATAGATATTTGATAATCATCTAAGAGGAAATAATACACAGGCCTAGCTAACTTTTTAACAGGCCTAGCTAACTTTTTAATATGTATTTCAAAAATATATGTATTTCATATAGAAATACATATATAAATGAAATACTTACATATAATTACATATATATGAAATACATATATATGAGATACATATATATATATATCATTGCTTTATATATGGAAAGTCAGTGGCCAGGCACGGTGGCTTATGCCTGTAATCCCAGCATTTTGGGAGGCTGAAGTGGGCAGATCACTTGAGGTCAGGAATTCAAGACCAGCCTCGCCAACACGGTGAAACCCCGTATCTACTAAAAATACAAAACTTAGCCAGGTGTGGTGCCGAGCACCTGTAATCCCAGCCACTTGGGAGGCTGAGACAGGAGAATCACCTGAACCTGGGAGGTGGAGGTTGCAGTGAGCAGAGATCATGCCACTACACTCCATCCAGCCTGGACAACAGAGCAAGACTCCATTTCAAAAAAAAAAATAGTAAGAGGAAATACAAATAAGATGTAAGAAATACATATAATAAGAAATATATATAAATAATATGTATTTCTTATATAAAGTATGTGATTTTATATATATTATGTATATATGTAGTATGTGTGCATGTGTGTATAACTGGTCTGTTTGCTTTTTTAACAGACAATCCAGGTAATTCTACACAGGTTTCCTCATAGTACACTTTTTGAAAAACTCTGCTCAAGAGCTGAATTCCTCCAAAAGTCTATCTTCTCAAAATTTTTGAATTGCTTTCTTTGTCCCCAGGTCCTGAGACACTATGACACTGATGACTGTTTTGGTGACTGTTCTATCCCTGGCATCCAGCACAATGCCTGGCAAATAATATGTACTAATATGTACATAATATACATTTGATGAATTAAGAAATAAAAATCTGGAATAAGTGGATATCCACAGGCAAAACACCCCTCCCTCACACCATACACAAAAATCAACTCAAAATGGACCAAAGACCTAAATGTAGGAGCTAAAACCATAAAACTCTTAGCAAAAACCACAGGGAGAAATCTTTGTGACCTTGGATTAGGCCACGAATTCTTAAATATGACACCAAAAGCACAAGAAACTAAAGAACAAAATAGATAAATTGGGCTTCATCAAATATAAAGACTGGTGTGTGTCAGAGTACACTATCAAGAAAATGAAGCCAGCCCACGGGATGGGGGGGATAAACATCCATCGCAGCATTCTCCTCCACACCTCCTATAAAAATATTCCCCGTGCTGACCACAGCCACTGCTCCTCCTCCCTGCTTCCCTCACTTTCTGCCTCTAGTCCTTTCTTCGCCATTTCTTCTCTTCTTTCTTTTCTCTGTTCTCATCTGTTTCTCTTTTGTTCTTCTGTGTTCAGGAAATGCAACTTATATTTCTGATTTTCATAAATGGGAGCTTTATAATATCACTAGAGAATCTGAGAGTTAACAGTCTGGGTACCAGAGTCTTCACTACAGTCAGCTATTTCTGTACCACTCTCCCTGGCTTACGAACAGACACACACAAAGTAGGCCTTTGATCTTGAAAACCTAGGGATCCCACTGGGATGAGGATAACTATTTATCTCTATTTGCTTTTTTCTGCTGGGGCCTGGTTTCTGGCTTGCTCAATGTCCTATTTGGACAAAGACCAGTCAGGTCGGGAAAAGATCACTCCACAGTTCCAGCCCTGAAAACATACGGGAAGAGCCTCTAAACAGTTCCCATATAAATTTTAAAAGGGTCATCTTAGTACACTATCAGAGTAAGGAAATGTGTAGGAAGAAAAGACAGTCTCTGTCCTCATGATAACTTAGGGAAGAAAACCAAATATAGAACATTCTCTTATGAATTTCTTCCCAAGACAAGAAACATTTTAGAATGTTCTAGGAAGCTATCTGGTGGCTTCAGTGGAGGAAAATGCAAAGCATTTGAGATTCATAGACCAAGATTTTCAAATCCTGTGAGCCAAGCCTCACTTTCCTCATCTGTAAAGCTAAGATAATAAAAACTTACTCCACAGAGTTGTTAAAAGGATTCACTGATTTGATGTATGTAAATCACAGGGTATGGCTCCTAGAATGTGGTAAGCACCTCAATTTTGGTAGAAATACACTCTCTCTCTACTAATGACTCGGGTTCCAGAGGTCCAGGTCAGCATGTTCTTTGCTCCTAAATGAGAAGCCATACAAAAGAAGAGAATCTGTTCTCTGGCTCTAAAATGGAGACCAGCTTCTGAAAAGGAGGCATGTACCCATGTCTTCCACAAACCAAATTCATCATGCATTGGTAGACAGGATCAACCAAAAGCCAGTTTTAAGTTCCACTGGGGCATATTATACAGAGGGCAGGGACAACAGCTGATTCCCTAAGCCACTGCTTTCTGCAAAGATGAACAATGACTTGTGCAAACAGCTCAGGCCGGCAGAATCTACAGCCCCAACTGTTACCAGGACCAGTCATCACCATTGTCACCCACCCCCCGCTTCCACTGTTGGTACTGCCATCACTACCCCTGTGGCCGTCACCACCTCCACTAATATCATCAGCGCCATCACCCTGACCAATACCTCTTCTATTCCGCCCTCCAACCCCGTCACATCCACTACCACCACCACCATTATCATCACATGGCATCAATCAAGACCCTAGCTGCTAGAAAAAGAACGGCTAAAGGTAAATCTGTCTACCCTGAAGTTTTAAAGAAGGTTTTATTGGAGAACTTTTTAATCACCTGTGTAATGTGCCACACCCATCTCTCAGCATGTACAAAAACAGCCCCACCTAAAGCTACTTACTGCAACAAATGCCACTGAGCTGAAGAGAGATTCCTAGACAGGCAAGCTCCCTCCTCCCCTTCCCCACCATGTGGACCAGGAGAAAGAAAAAAATAGGCTCTGTGATCCCCTCCGGTGGGTCTCTAATATAGCTCTGTACCTGTGCTGCTCACTGTGTCCCAATATGTAGGGCCAGAGAGACAGGGCTGGGTGGGGAGAGGAGAGTGGCCATGGCCTCATGACGGTTGGTCATATTTCCATCTGCCAAGAGGCTGCTGTGTACTGCTTGGCCAGGAGTTCTGTTACAATGAACTTGAGCCCTGCTGATGAAATGGCTTTGCCAGCAGTCCTATGGGAGGGTCATGTCTTCGGAGGACGAGGAGGGCACGTGCTGGTGCCCTGCCTGCTGCCACAAACAAAACTGAAACAATACCCTTTTAAAATAGCTTTGACACAGATTCACTGTATTTTCCTTTGAAGACATAAAAAATATCTAATAACCTTGTCCACATTAAAAAAAAAATGGGTCACAAGTTTTTGCTAAAAAAAAGAAAAAGCTATTTTTATTTCCTTGAATCCTTCTAACGACAGTTATAAACAGCTAAACAGACTTTTTAATTATCCTTTTAAAAATACTTTTTAAAAAGTAAAGGTTATTCCTAGGCTGACACTGAATATGCCAGGTCTGTAGCTAGGAGCGAATTTTTATAGCTAGTTATAAACCCCTGAAATATGAGTTTATACTGGAAAAGCTGAAGCAACCTGAACTCTAACCATACTGATGGGCGCCACTTTAATTACAGTCCCTGAATGGAAGAAAACAGTCTCTCTTCCACGGTAGCATCACAAAGAACCCCATTAACTCTCCAATTACTAAATGAGGAAACAACATTCTCTAGAACCCAAGCCAAGGAAAAAAGAACACTGCAAGTTCCAACTGAAAACCTTAAAACTGAGCTTCAAAGTGACAGCACATAGGGAGGCGCTCTCCTGGAAGGGAATGTTTACTTCGCTTATTTAAAACCAGTCAGTGTCTTTGCCAAGGCTCACATAACACTATTTGTTTAACAAATAAAGATGTGCGTTTCCTGGTGTGTTTCTAATTGGGATTTGAGATTCCGCCTCCTAAGAAACTCTAGGCCTGGCTATATCCCTCCAGATGCCTTCAACAACGTGGGTCTCCCCCTCTCTCGGGGAAAGAGGGCCCAGCCTTCTTAACTGAAGAGGCACAGGCAAAACAGCAGGACTCAGGGCTGGTCTTGCACCAAGGCATCCATCACACTTTCAACAGGAGAGAAAAATGGGAAGCGCAAAACAATACCCAGTAGGATGTAAATTGAGCTATTCAGTAGGCAGGCAAACTTTAAAAATAGTAACTTGGGGGAGGCCAATTTCCCTCCTCGCCTCCATTCTCTCCCTCCTCCCTCCCCCAATCTGCCCTGCTCCCCCTGGCCATCTCTCTGCAACAGCAGTTAAACAGACCTGTTTTCAAAGCCATGCTAACATCTTGGGAAACGCCAGGGCGAAAATCAAAGATTCTTTGGCAGGGCGTGTAATATAAAACTTGAAGTTGTTTCTGTTAAATAAAAACAGCCATGTTGATTTTGGTGCCATTAAAAACACAGGAAAATGCTGTTGCCAAATAGAAAAAAAAAAAAAAATCTCACCAAATGGGAAGCAGTTGTATTTTTGAGACTTGAGAGTGGTATTACAAAAAACTAGAGAGTAAAACTAAATAAGAAAAAAGAAGTGTAAAAGAATGGTTACTTTCTCGATTTTATTATATTCTTCTTTTCCATCATAGCAAAAGAACGCATCCATCATTTCAAGGAACCCTGAAATTCAGATCTCAGGAGTTTCATTCCCTTGCTCTGTAAATAATGAAACATTTTCCTGCCTGAGCCATGAGCTCCTGGTTCCACCCTTCTGCAACTGCTCCCAATAACACACTCCCATGGTATACAGATTAACTGAGCTATGCAGCAACCAGGAAAAATGTTCTGTACTCAAGATCCTGTTTTGAGCTGAATTTGACAAATGATCAAAAGAACAGAAACGTTCTCTTTTCTGGTTCCACGTGAAAGTTAAAGAATATGCCCAGTAGTATTTCTAAACACCTCTGAGTTCATAAACACAAGAATACATCAAGCTATATCTACAACCATGGTAATCACCAGTGGGTCCTCAGGAGTCGTCCTCAGCCAATTTGACATCTTAGAGTATCCAAGAGGCAGGGGCCATGATATCACAGAGGACGCGAGAACTAGAGAGAAGAAAAACTAAAGACTGAAGGCTCTTGAAATCCTCTTTTGGGGGCCCTTAAGGAGATTCTGGAACACTGACTATTTGTTGTTGTTGTTCCTAAAAAAACGTGTTGTGAGAGATTTTTGGCTTTCATTTTAATTTGGAGGATAACTGTAATGGTGATTCCTGTTGTACCCTCCTCTGGTTAAACCGGTGTACGCTGCGGAAATCCCACGAGAGGTCACCGGCAAAAAGTAAAATTACTTTAATCACCACTGCTATTCCTATTTTTATATCCTTCTTTCTGTCACTTAATAAATAGTAGCAAAGGGTCGCTTCCATGACAGGGACCGCATAGTAAGCTGGTTGTGATATAATTCAGTGTCACGTGCGTGTCTTTAATAGATGGTGGTGTTTTCTTCCAAAGGCATGGCTTCCACAAAGTGACAGCTTGGCAATGCCCAGAATTCTCAGTGATAGCAATGAGCGCTTGATAACCATGGACTTGAAACAAAATCCAAGTGAGATTTCCCTACTTCTGAGACTATTGCAAAACTCTGGTGAATTCTCCAAATTTGAAAAAATAGCTACTACCTAAAAATGCACTGCTCCCAGACAGCTTGTTCATTCTACACCTTCTTCCACTCAGCCTGGTGTGGGAACCTGGGGGAGAGCCACGGTAAGTGTGAAGGATGACATCACAAAGGACAGTGGACACCGAAAAGTCCCCAGGAGGCTTGCCAGTTAAAAGACCTCATTAGATCCTTCAAAGAATCAAGCTACGGGAGGTGAACGGGCTCTGCAGGGCCAAATTAGAATTCAGTGAGATTCAAAGAACCTGGAAAAGTGGTTCAACAAAATGAATTTCCAGGAAGACATGCAGACTAGTCTGAAGGAAGGCACGACTAACCATGTGTTAATAAAGGAGTAAAAGGTAGAGAGCTTTACTGACCTTTAAATAGAAGACGAATCAACTGCCAAGTACAGCTGTTAGCATTTCGTATAAGATCTGGGAACAGGTGAGTGAAATCATGGCACCAGAGAAGTGGTTCAGACTGTAGGCTCCACAGGCAGGGACCTGGGTAGACTTTCAGCTCTATCACTTAGCAGATGGGTGAGCTACAGAATTACTCTTTTCCGATTTTCTCACCTACAAAATGCCCAAATGGAATCTATCCCATAGAGAACACAGGTCTTAAATGGGTACTCCGCACAAGAGGCATAGAGTTTAGAGCTCGATAAATGGTTCCTAGCATCAACTATGGAGACACCTTTCCAGGTTGCTGTGTCTGGTTTCAAACGTTTTAACTTCCGAGCAATGAAGGGAAGCAGAAAATGCTCCAGCACAAAGCAACTGAGATGACTAAAGAACAGGAAAATAGAAGTCATAAAAATGGAACTCAAAGCTGTTGGGATTATCTAGCCCAGAAAAGAAAAATCTGGAAGGTAGCAAAGCAGATAAACAAAAGTGCATTATTCAGCATGGGTAATCAGATATTCTGCTGTTGGAATTATGCTGTGCAAGAAGGTGTTTTGCTAAAGCAAGAACAGCAAGGCTTAGCCATAAAAAAAAAAAAAAAAACTTTCTTAAACTTTTCTTTTTGGGAAAAGTCATTTCCCTTGGTCTTAGAGACTAGACAAGCACAAGTCTATTTCACGGCAGATCAGGCATCTGAAAGCACAACAAAATGACCCTCTTGCTGCTGCTTCAACTTCTAACAAGATCAACACATCCTTAAAGGGGTCAAAGGGTCCTGCAAAGGGGCGAGTGTGTGTGACACAAATGACCAGCAGCTCACTGGCCATGCTCTCTGGGCCTCTCAGCCCTTCTGTGATGGTTCTCTTTGTCTGTTCCCTCTATATAATGAGTGCCCTGCCAAACCAGCCTGGGGGATCACCGTACTCTGTGTGTCTACAGCAAACAGCCACAAGGGGGGCCAGGAAGCTGAATGCCTGTGTGTATGTGTGTGTGTGTGCTTGCACACACAGAGTGCAGAGGTTTATAATTTTGTATCCACTAAAATGGTTGCCTTTCAGAGATACAAAAAATATTTGCCATGCTGATAACATTTTCTGAGGCCAGGCGTGGTGGCTCACACCTGTAATCCAAGCACTTTGGGAGGCCAAGGCGGGCGGATCACCTGAGGTCGGGAGTTCAAGACCAGCCTGACCAACACAGTGAAACCCCGTCTTAAAAAAAATAAAAATAAAAAAAAGAACATTTTCCGAATTTCTTATTATTATGCCTTACTAAGGCTGAGACAAATCACATCTATTGCTTGCCTTCCATTGATGTCACCACAAAAAATATAAATTAAAATAGATTAGTCTGGCCAACATGAAACCGTAACAGGGTAGCAGCATAGGCTCTGCCTACTATGTAAAATTGAGTTTTGGGTGGTCTGCTCTAGAATTACATGTCGGGGGCATACGGATGTTCAACTGAGTCATTAAAAAGGTTTCAGCAACTCGGCTCCAGCTCAACTCATTCTTCCTTGAGGAGCCTGGAAATTTGGACATGTCTGGCTGTTTCCAGAAGCCACCACCTTCCACTTCCCTTTCTGTCATGTCATTCCACTTTCTCTGTATTCGAATCATGCTTGGCCTCTGCCCAAGTCTGAAAATAAAAACCACTGAAAACCTCTGTCTTCTCAACATCCTCCCATGTTAACAAAAGTGATAGCAGTAGCCTTCCCCTTCATTTTTTCTCAATGTGGTAAAAAATACTTTCCCTTTATTTTATAAGACTGGTGGGTAGCTGGCCTTTCCGCCCAGGATCTGGGCAACCTCTTGCCTGCTCACCCCTGAAACTGTGGGGTGAATGCTCTTTCCTGAAAGCCCTGCTGCAGGTCCCCATATGAGCTAATGCCATTCACTCAACACCAGGGCACCACCTAAATAAATAAACCCAAAAGCCCCAAAAAGCATAAATAATACTTAGTTCTCTCAACCAGAAAAATAAATGGCATTTCCCCCATTTATTTAAAAACACTTGGTATGTGGATTTATTTTATTTATTTATTTATTTATTTGAGACGGAGTCTCATTCTGTCGCCAGGCTGAAGTGCAGTGGTGCGATCTTGACTCACTGCAACCTCTGCCTCTGCGGTTCAAGTGATTCTCCTGCCTCAGCCTCCTGAATATCTGGGACTACAGGCACGTGCTACCATGCCCGGCTAATTTTTTGAATTTTTTTTTTTTTTAGTAGAGACAGCGTTTCACCGTATTAGCCAGGATGGTCTCGATCTCCTGACCTCGTGATCCGCCTGCCTGGGCCTCCCAAAGAGCTGGAATTATAGGCGTGAGCCACCACACCCGGCCGGATTTATTTTTTTAACAGAGGTTCTCTTTAAACTTTCCAAGTTCGTGAAAATAGGATGAACACAACTTTATAGAATTGTTAAAATTTGTGAAACCTGAAGAAATACATCATTATGAAACTGCTGAAAAGGAGTCATTATGGCTTCCACTTGGTTTATTAAATAAGGTTTAAACCTAAATGAGCAAGATCTTCACCATGACACATTAGGTTGGGGATGAGAGACTTATTTTTCTTGTCACTATCCCTGCTATGGCATGTGGGTTTCTCTAAATATTAGTGAGCTACGCAAAAATGCTGATATTCTACTGCTTTTAAGATTTCACCAAACAGAAATTGCATGTGGTTCCACCTGCAGTTACCAAGCACTAGTGAAGGATAAATAAGATGCAGGCACATCCCTACTTCCCACAATATGGAGGGTATGTTAACGAAATCTCTGCAATTCACTATTTAAATATACCAGGTGCTCAATGCAGCGTTGTTTACAACAGTAAAATTTTGGAAAAAGAGATCCATATTTTGGAAAATTGTAACTGAGAACATCCATAGAATAGAATACTATGCAGCTAAATAAAAAAGAATGAGAAACTCTTTAAGGCCTAATATTATATCTAGGAGATAATGATAATTGACAAAAGCACAGTGTAAAATAGGGTGTGTGTTCTATCTCCTTTTAAGAAAAGGGAGGAAGAGTAATAATCTATATCATCGTATTGGCCTGCATCTGCATGAAAGAACACAATGGGTTATACAAAAAGCTTATCGAGTACTATACCTAAGGAATGGAAGATGGGAACAGAGGTGGGGAACAAAAACATAAAAGAATTGCACTGGCTGGGCGGGCGTGGTGGCTCACGCCTGTAATTCCAGCACTTTGGGAAGCTGACGCAGGCAGATCACCTGAGGTCAGGAGTTTGAGATGAACTTGGGCAACACGGCGAAACCCCATCTTTACTAGAAATACAAAAATTAGCTGGGCGCGGTGGCGGGCGCCTGTAATCCCAGCTACCTGGGAGGCTGAGGCAGGAGAATCACTTGAACCCAGGAAACAGAGGTTGCAGTGAGCCGAGATCACACCACTGCACTCCAGCCTAGGCAACCGACAAAGCAAGACTCCATCTCAAAAAAAAAAAAAAAAAAACCAGAATTGCACTAAAGAAACTTACTATTCAAAGCTCTTTTAAGGTTGGTCCTTTTGTAAAATTAATATCCCTTTTGGGCTGGACACAGTAGCTCATTCCTGTAATCCCAGCACTTTAGGAGGCCGAGGCGGGAGGATAGCTTTAGCCTCAGAGTTTAAGACTAGCCTAGGCAACATAGTCAGACCTATAAAAAAAATAGAAAAATTAGCCAGGCATGGTGGCACATGCCTGTAGTCCCAGCTACTTGGGAGGCTGAGGAAGGAGGACTGATTGAGCCTAGGAGGTGAAAGCTTCAGTGAGCCAAGATCGTGCCATTGTACTCCAGCCTGGATGACAGAATCAGATCCTGTTCCTAAAAATAAATAATAAAATCCCTTTTGCAAAGTGTCTTGAGACATTCCATTCTGGCCTACAAGATTATCTCAACCAAGACACATAGGTACTGCTTACAAAATGCTGTGTATGCCCCAGGAGGGCTGGCCCGTGAAGACAGGTGGAAAGGGCCAGCATTTGGAGGAAAAGAGGCAAGCAGGAGTTGCCCTGACTCCCCGCAGCTGCTGGCCACACACTCGGTGGTCTTAGCCTTCTGACTCTGGGCCTCTCTGGCTCCGTTTGGAAGATGCGGGTGGGGTGACAAAAGGTTCTTTCAGAAGTTTCTGTCATTCGGTCCTTTTAGACACAGGTCAGATAATGGCTTAGATAATACTGAGAACATATCAGAGACAGCTGTTTCAGGAGCTGACAGGCTCAATCTCTGATCCAAAAGTGATGGGAAAAGAGGTCAAGGACAGAAAGCTTTGTCTAACTGGTGGGACCAGAACTCCAGGAGGGCTGGAAGTCAGCCAAAAAGGGCTTGGACAGTCTAGTTTAATCCAGGTGGGATCCCAAATCCCTAAAGATCAGGTACATGATTTCTTTCTATTTGTTATTAAATGTGGAAAAGCAACTAAGAAATACATTTTGACCTGAATCAAATGATGTCTGCTTTCTTTACCTTTACTGCCTTCTTTATCCTTCTTTTTAGGGGGAAGAAAAGTTAGTATGTATATATATATATATTTTTTTTTTTTTTTGAGATGGAGTTTCACTCTATTACCCAGGCTGGAGTGCAATGGCACAATCCCGGCTCACTGCAACCTTCGCCTCCTGGGTTCAAGCAATTCTCCTGCCTCAGCCTCCCAAGTAGCCGGGACTACAGGCGTGCACCACCATGCCCAGCTAATTTTTGTATTTTTAGTAGAGACAGAGTTTCACCATGTTGACCAGGATGGTCTCAATCTCTTGACCTCGTGATCCACCCGCTTGGGCCTCCCAAAGTACTGGGATTATAGGCATGAGCCACCACGCCCCGATGTTAGTATGTATATTTAAAGTTCAAGCTATAGCCTTGAGGGAAGACCAAACAAAAATGTAAGTGCTACTCTAAATGCTCCTTCAGAGAACTGAGAAATGTGTACAATATAAGCAATCTGGACTCAACAACTCTGTAACAAACCTTTCATATTGTCTCACTATCATGCGAACTCACCACACCTATTTTTATTTTCTCCCTGGAGCCATTATTTTAGAGAACTATTTCAAATACTCTGGGTTGAAAGGAACTGTAGAATTGTGATTCAACTAATAAGCCACAAAACTTATGTGTCTGTTGGCCCATAAAACTACTAAATTTTCCTAAGCCTACTGAAGCAAGGAACCAGTATTTGCTAAGGGCCTAAGATGTACTGGCATCTACACATAATCTTATCCACAAGAGTTCCAGAAATGAGTAGTCTATGGCAGCTTACCGGGGGAGTAACTGGGCAGGGTTTCACCGCAGAATTGGTGCTGGAGGGCAGAATTGGTGCTGGAGCGCTGACTCCAAATAGTGCCCTCTCCGTCATCTTGGGCAACAAGCAGTGGTCAGAAGGTTTCTACCTATACTGAGCAGGTCTGAGGCATCACGGTAGGGTGGTAGGGTAAAATCCTATACCCTATATTGTGCAGTGGCTGGATGGCTTCCAAGGAGCACTATGACTTTTGTCCGAGAAGAGGCTTCTGTTTTCCCAAGGGGCCAGCTGTGCCAAGACACTGACCCTGGCTGGGAACTGTTTTCTCTTTCCCATCTTTCTTTAAACCCAGTTCCTGCGATTTTTTCTTCTCATGCTGCTTCCTCATACTTCAGAGGAAAGTTTAGAAAATTCTTTGGACCCAGCAAGATAGGCTTCTTAGATGCTGCTCTCCGGAATGCCAAATCTAGGCCTAAAGTTCTTAAGGGATCCCTTCAAGGTCCCTGTTTATTGGCCAGGCTGAATCACCTCTGTTCCCAAGTTTTACTTGACGATAAACACTCAGATGGATATTGGCATGCTTGCTGCTTTCAAATTATGCCATAACTCATCCTACTAGACCTCAAAAGTCTTCTCATTTTCAAAGCCCCAGGGGCTGGGGATGCCTGGGCAATGCGAGGGTTCCAAGGACACCTGGACACCAAGGCAGCCAGCCAAGGGAACAAGGATGCTTGTCTCCCCGGCATGGCCATGGGGCTGGCCGACTGTAAGTACCACACTCGTGCACGCAGCATTTCGTAAATGCTGGGACCAGTCCCTCCATGAGGGAAGCACATGTTATTTTCCTCTTCTTCTTCTTTCTTTCATTTCATGCCAAAAACAAGTCAAGGCTTTGGGTATCTCTCTTTACAAAATAGGGTACAAAGGCCAGGTGTGGTGTCTCACGTCTATAATCCTAGCACTGTGGGAGGCCGAGGCGCACAGATTGATTGAGTCCAGGAGTTTGAGACCAGCCTGGGCAATGTGGCAAAACCCCATCTCTGTAAGAATTACCAAAAAAATTAGCCAGGCATGGTGGTACATACCTGTAGTCCCAGCTTACTCAGGGAGCTGGGATGGGAGGATCACCTGAGCCTGGGAGTTTGAGGCTGCAGTGAGCCGTGATCAAGCCACTGCACTTCAGCCTTGGATAAAAAAGTAAGACCCTGTCTCTTTAAAAAAAAAAAAAAAAAAAGGAAAGAAAATGGAGTACAATGGTGAGAGAACATGACCCTAAATCTTAATACCATCTTCCAATTAGATCTCTTTTATAAACGTCAGAAGAAATGGACTGAAAAAATACCATGTGCACAGACCTTTGTGGCCCTGTGAGAACCTTGACCCTTGCAGGAATTATTGCCTTTGTTAGACTCACATCTCTTTAGGAGAATGAAATGGGAACCAGATATCCTAGATGATCCTGTTTTTGGAAATGTACCTCCCATAGCCCGCCCCACCTCCTAACCCAGACCCAGGTCTAGCACTCCCTGCTCCTCCCTCCCACCCAACTCCACCTGGGACTCCACAGTCTTCTTCTAGCTCCACCATCTCCAGCCTTCAGTTTCCCATTGGCCCGCCTCCTTACCAACCTATATGCCATTCCCTACTGAAGGAACAGAACCCTGCCAGGGTCAACCCATAGTGGCATTTCCTATCTTCCTAACCATTCTAAGTTATGCCCACTTAGGGAGGTGGCCAGTGGGGGATGCTGGGACCATCCAGGTGCATGTACCTTTTTCAGTGTTTGATCTAACAGGAGGTGGCCAAAGCTTGGGTTGATTTTTAGAGGACCCAACTAAATTCATACAGGAATTTCAGGCTCTCTCACTCTCATTTGAGTTAACTTGGGGGAGTTATTCATATTACCTTGTCCACATGTTGTAACCTTGAGGAAAAGCAGTGTATTTGGGTGGAGGCCAAGGCTTATGATGACAACTTGTTAGCTGGGGACCCTGAACTGTAGGGGGCATGTCTGTGCCTAACAATGACCCTAATTGGAACTATCAACAAGCCCAGGCTAATCCAAGAAAAAGAAATAGTATGGTGGCTTGTTTAGTGGAAGGAATAAAAAAAATGTACACTAGGCCGGGCATGGTGGCTCACGCCTGTAATCCAAGCACTTTGGAGGCCAAGGCGGGCGGATCACCTGAGGTCGGGAGTTCAAGACCAGCCTCACCAACATGGTGAAACCCCGTCTTTAAAGAAAAAAAAATGTACACTAAGCCCAACTGTGATAAAATAAGGGAGATAAGGAAAGGATGAAAACCAAGCTTTGTTCCAGGGTCACCTCGTGGAGGCACTGAGAAAATATATTAACATTGACCTCAGTACTGATGCTGGCCTATTTTTACTAGGGACACACTTTATAAGCTGGTTAGCACTCAACATCAGGAGAAAATCACAGAAATTGGCTTTGGGACCCCAAATGCCTATTAAATCAAAGCTTGATGTGGTTTTCCGGATATTCAATAACAGGGACAGGGCTGAAGAGACTGAAAGGACCCAGCGTGGCAAATAATGGGACAGACAGCAGGCCCAAATGATAGAGGTTGCTGTAAGCAGCACCTTGCAACCTCAGGGCCACCCAGAGAGATGCTTCACCCATGGAGCAAACAGGCCTAACAGCACACCTACAGGCAATCGTTGCTGCTTCAAAAGTGTGGAATAAGAACTGTCCCAGCCAGGGGGAGCCCACCCAGACCCTGTCCTCACTGCAAGCAGGAGGGCCACTGGAAAAGGGATTGCCCTCAGCTCCAATAAAACAGGAGGACACCCAATCCATAACGGCCATAACTGAGGCCTCAAGGGGCCTGAGGTTCTCGGAGGCTCCCATAAAAGACCCGGTCATCATAACTGAAGACCCTTGGGTGACTCTTGATGTGGCAACTAAGAATATAAATCTCTTAATTGATACGAGGGGCAAGTTACTCTGTCCTAAATGGCCACTGTGGGCCCTATCCTACAAAAGCTGCACTGTCATGGGTGTCAATGGCACCTCAAAATCAAAACACTTTATAGTGCCCCTGAACTGCAGGCTAGGAAACTATATGGCAACTCATGGGTTTCTTTCTTTTTTTTTCCCCCTTTGGGAAAACAAAGTTCATGCAACAATGAGTTATGCCATAGTGTCCCACTCTTTCACTGGGATGGGACTTCCTAGCCACCCTTGAGGTCACTTTGCATTTATCAGGCCCTGGGGGGGGGGCTTCCTTTTTGGCAGTGTTGTTTTCTAAGCCAGCCTCAGAATAACAGGAGATCCCTCCCAATGAGTTATGCCATAGTGTCCCACTCTTTCACTGGGATGGGACTTCCTAGCCACCCTTGAGGTCACTTTGCATTTATCAGGCCCTGGGGGGGGGGGCTTCCTTTTTGGCAGTGTTGTTTTCTAAGCCAGCCTCAGAATAACAGGAGATCCCTCCCAAAATAAGGTCTCAGACCCACAAGTATGGGACCAAGAAAGCCCTGGCAAAGCAACTGATGCTGAGCCAGTGATCATCTCTTTAAAAGACAAAAATAATTTCCCACACAAGCATCAATATCCTCTCAAACCAGAAGCCAGGCAAGGACTCCAACCTCTAATTGCAAAGTTTTTAAAATGTGGCTTCCTGATTCCATGTTAGTCTCCTTGTAATACTCCTGGTCCTCCCTATCCAAAAACTAATCAGAGCATATCGTCTAGTTCAAGACTTGAGAGCCATTAATGAGGCTGGAATTCCCTTACACCTTATAGTGCCAAATCCTTATGCCATACTTACTTGAATACCAGGAGACCAATGGTTCACGGTATTAGATCTTAAGGATGCTTTCTTTTATATCCCTTTGCATTCTGACTCTCAGTATCTGTTTGCTTTTGAGAGGACTAATCCTGGAACTAATATTACCCAGCAGCACACCTGGACAGTACTACCTCAGGGCTTTAGGGATGGCCCTCACTTGCTCAGAAATGCCTTGGCACAAGAATAAAGGGAGCTAGAGCCAGAAATGGGGAGCCATTCTCCAATATGTGGATGACATCCTCGTAGGCAGTCCCACTAAGGAGGACTCAGAGAAGAATGCCATTCAAGTCCTAACCTCCTGGGAAGAAGAGGGTATCAGGTCTCTCCATCCCAAGGCTCAGATTTCTAAAACCAAAAGTTAAATACCTGGAGTACATCCTAAGCCCAGGAAACCAGACTTTCTCCATTGAGCGAAAGGAGGCTGTCTAAAAGGTGTGACCTCCACAAATAAAGAAGCAACTCAGAGCTTTTCTGAGAATGGCAAGATTTTGCAGGATTTGGGCTCATTACTAAGCCCAAATATGAGGCCCCAATAGGGCCAGAGCAGGAACCACTTGGAGAAGTTTGTGCAGTAATAAACCACACTTGTTGTTCTTATATTAACAATTCAGTATTAAACTGCAAGTTTGAAAGACTTACCAACAGACTACCTTGCTACATAATTCAATAACCCCACTGTTCCAACATGGATATTCCACCCCTTGGTTAAAGAAACCCATATAGAAACCCCAAACCCCCTTGCACATGACTCTCTCTCTTTAGTACACCCACACACCCTTTTCTTTCTTTCTTTTTTTTTTTTTTTTTGAGACGGAGTCTTGCTCTATCGCCAAGCTGGAGTGCAGTGGCGCAATCTCAGCTCACTGCAACCTCCGCCTCCTGGGTTCAAGTGATTCTTCTGCCTCTGCCTCCCGAGTAGCTGGGACTACAGGCACGTGCCACCATGCCCGGCTATTTTTTGTATTTTTAGTAGAGACGGGGTTTCACCATATTGGCCAGGATGGTCTCGATCTCTTGACCTCGTGATCCACCTGCCTCGGCCTCCCAAAGTGCTGGGATTACAGGCGTGAGCCACCGCGCCTGGCCCACACACCCTTTTCTTGAATGTGTACTTTATCTTCCAACTCGTCCCTGAATTACTTCTTGTGGCGGTGTCAAGAGCCTGGACACAGCCGGGGTGGAAGTCCCTCCAGCATCAGTCTCACGCTGCACCCTATGGGGGAGCAGAATATGAAACGTAGTTGGTTCTCTGGGGCTTGCCCTTGCTCAGCTCACAATCCATTTCTGCAGCTCAGCTCAAGCCAACAACCCACCATTAGGATCCACCTGGCCTGTGCCTCAGAGGCCAAGAGCTAAAGAAGCCCAGGCCCTGATCCGCTGTCAGCACCTGCTGGGACTCATCACCCTGAATGAGAAAACTACTCAGGGGGAGCAGAAAGCACAGCTTGCCCTGCCTGCTGGGTGGAAAATCATGGGAGGGGCAGAGCAGAGAGGCCTCTCTGAGTAGCAAGGACTCCAGGTCTCAGCATAGGCTGCTGAGGGGGAGGACAGGGCTAGTCTGGAAGGAAGCTGCAGGGAATCTGTGACAGCAGGGCTGTGGAAGGACCTGGAGCTTGTTTGTGAGAGGATACATATCTGAGGACACCCCGAAAGCTATAAAGTCAGGTGGTATCATCATTAAAGAATCTGAAGGCCAGAAGTGGACCTTCATCAATCCAGACATTGTCAGGTTTAATCAACGCAACCAAGATCTTTAATCTGAAGAATGTGAGTTCTTTTAAATTATCAGGCCCAGAGAGACATTAAAATGAGGCAGCAATCACATTCTACTCCCCACTTTGAGGTATGCACT
Organism: Ateles fusciceps; assembly: GCA_036589455.1. Lineage (NCBI taxonomy): Eukaryota > Metazoa > Chordata > Mammalia > Primates > Atelidae > Ateles > Ateles fusciceps. The sequence goes on along the minus strand of JAZHEH010002996.1, from coordinate 321,421 downwards.
CATCTCTTCTAATTGCTTGCTACTGCCAGAAGTAGCTATAAATTAACCTAATAATATCACAGCAGACTCTATAACCCACACCCTGTAGCTTAACAATGTATAGCCAATCACTAATCAGTGTTATTTCTAAAACCCATGAGAATCCCTAACAAACCACTCTGTATAGCCCACTGCTTGTCCTACCCCCTCACTTTTTTTTTTTTTTTTTTTTTTGAGACAAAATTTCGCTCTTTCACCCAGGCTGGAGTGCAGTGACACGATTTTTGCTCACTGCAACCCCTGCCTTCAGGTTTCAAGTGATTTTCATGCCTCAGCCTTCTGAGTAGCTGGGATTACAGGCACCCACCACCACACCTGACTAATTTTTGTATTCTTAGTAGAGGCAAGGTTTCACCATGTTGGGCAGGCTGGTCTCGAACTCCTGACCTTGTGATCCACCTTGCCTTGGCCTCCCAAAGTGCCGGGATTATAGGCGTGAGCCACCACAGCCGGCTGTCCCCCTTTTCTTGCCTCTAAAAACCTGTTTGTAACAAAGGCAGGACAGAGCTCATATCCAAGGTTCCTTGGGTCTGTGTCTTCCAGGCAGCCATCCTCCCTCTGGCTCAGTAAAACTCTTTAAATATTTCGTGCTTCAGCTTCTTCCTTTTAGGTCCACAGCACTGACTTCCCTTCCCAATCCTAAGGTCTAACTTACGCTTTTGCTTGTAAAAGCAAAAGGGGAAGTGTCCCTTTGCAAATTATTCAGGGCTGTGGGTGTAAACAACAAACTCAACTAGTTTTGACCAAATAAAGGCCTTATTTGAAGGCTCAGAGACCCATAGGAAGGGCAGGGTCACAGAGTGAATACCATTTCTCTCCCTTATTCTGCTTCTCCTACATCCTGAGACCAGGCTCCTCCCAGTGGTAGGAAACATGGTCTAGTCACTCTATACCACACATTTCTCAGCCTCCTCTATTCGGCATTCTAACTGGGAAATCCCAGGGCAGGACTTGTGTCAAAGGTAAATAATAAGATTCTCTTACAGAGGTGCCCTCAGGAAGGAGGGTATAAAGAGGAAGAGGTTTGAGTCACTTCCATGGTCTTGGGAAGACTCCCCAATTCTGGGGAGGACAGGTTGGCAAGCACTGACTGGTCTTCCTCTTAGATTCTAAGTCAGATCTCAGCAAGCTATCTAAGGAGCCAAGCAGGGACGCTCTCCTTCGTATATCTCCAGGAGCCCACCAAACAATGGAGCACATTGCTGGTGGTGTTACGCATTAGAGAAGTAAATATCTAGCTCTGAGCCTACTTCTTCCCAAGTTTAAGGAAGTATTACAGAATGAGAAGATGTCCACGTGGTCCTGAGAACAAGCACCCTTGCCCTCATCTCTGCTGTTAGGAACACAGCACAGGTCTCCTTCAACATGCAGGAGCCTTAGACACAGAAGCCAAGGAGGCAGCGTTCCCTGGATAAAGGACCATCAACTGTACCCTCAAATAACTTGAAACTATCGAAATGCTGGTAGGCAGGAGGCTGAATCCAATAGGTTCCTTTCGTTTGTCCATTCATTCTCCTTACCCCAAATTTCCAGCACAAGCATGTTTGGCCTTTGAGGGTATGGGAGATAATTCAAGCTTAAACAGGTAAAATTAAGACAGATGAACCTGGACCATCAGAAAGGTTAGAATAACCTTTCTAAGGAGTTCTCCCCCAGACAACACTTGAGCTGAGGAGATGCCACCTTTGGGGGCTGCACCTGAAGTGGTTATAGGGACAGGCACAGGAGCCAGGGCAAGCTTTCTGGGTGCAATTTCGTGCAGTAGCCTAGAGACTGGGACCGAGCCCCCAATCAGGCAGTGCACCCTGCTGAGCTCTGGGACCCATAATCTCTTGATTGCTTACAGCTCTGCAAGGAAGTATCAAAGCCTGAATAAATGGTTTGAAGCCCAAGTGGTGGTGGGGGGGCAGCTGTGGTAGCGAAGGGAGGGCTGATGCAGAGTGGAGACAGTCCAGAGGGAAAAGGTCTGGGGGCAGGGAGGGGAAGTCCAAGAGAGAAGAGAAATCAGAATTAAATGAAAACAGGGTTTGTAGCAGGGCTCCCTCAGTAAAGTTCTGCCATGCATGCATTAACCTTCCATCAATGAAAACAAAATCCAGGGACCTCATGCCTGCCTGCTGGGCATATAAAGCCTAGGGGACATAATATCTTCCAGGTGGGTGTGCCCAGAAGCACACATTGGTACTTGACAAGTCATTTAAAACTGACTGTCAAGGTCAAAACACCACCACCTGCAGGCACAACTGAAATGTCTTCATGCATTCCCCCCCCCCCCTCTGAGTTCTCTGTTGTTGTTTTAAACTAAAGCACAGTTTGAGCAGCAGACAAGCCTGACAACTGTTCAAACATATGTATGTGCAACTTATTAGCTTGCAAATGGAGATATCTGGAAGCTAAAGACATGTGATGGGGGGTGGGGAGGCACGTTAGCAACTGACTCTGAGGGGTCAAAGGAGGAGGTCTGAGTGGTAAATTGCTGGGCTGAAGGAAGAAGACCTTCAGTGACGGAACCCACTCTTGATGGACTATTAAAAAAAAGAAAAGAAAAAGAAAATGCTGCTTTTCACTGATGGTGCACAAAACAGAGGGAGTTATTATGAAAAGAAGGGGCTCCTGCCCTTGAGATCTGTTTATTTTGCAATTAGCAACGGTAAAAGGGCCAGGCGAGGTGGCTCCTGCGGTCAGGAGATCTAGACTATCTTGGCCAACATGGTGAAACGTCATCTCTATTAAAAATACAAAAACATTAGCTGGGTGTGGTGGCACACACCTGTAGTCCCAGCTACTCAGGCGGCTGAGGCAGGAGAATTGCTTGAATCCAGGAGGCGGAGATTGTAGTGAGCCAAGATCACGCCACTGCACTACAGCCTGGGCGACAGTGCAAGACTCCATCTCAAAAAAACAAAAAAAAAAAACAAGGGTAAAGAGGCCCCCTTCTGACACTTTTGCTTGGGGGCCTAAAATTTAAACACCTACTACTGCCTAGGTGCCCATGGAATCCAAGAAAATCCAAGCCTCATGATCTACTAGCTCTTACATCAAAAAGAAAATATACATGTATTTTAAATTGCTGAATGAAACTGAATCACCCCCATCCCTGTACAAATAAAAAACTTGATTAAAGGCCGGGCACGGTGGCTCACACCTGTAATCCCAGCACTGTGGGGGACCAAGGCAGGCGGATCACTTGAGGTCAGGAGTTTGAGACCAGCCTGGCCAACACGGTGAAACCTTGTCTCTACTAAAAATATGAAAAATTAGCTGGGCATGGTGGAAGGCGCCTGTAATACCAGCTACTCATTAGGTTGAGACAGGAGAATTGCTTGAACCTGGGAGGCGGAGGTTGTGGTGAGCCTAGATCGCACCCCTGTATGAGACTCCGTCTCAAAAAAAAAAGGGCTCAAAATAGACAAAATGGGATCTAATTAAACTTAAGAGCTCTGCACAGCAAAAGAAACTATCCTTAGAGTGAACAAGCAACCAACAGAATTGGAAAAAATTTTTGCAATCTACCCATCTGACAAAGGGCTAATAATCAGAATCTACAAAGAACTTAAACAAATTTACATGAATAAAACAACCCCATCAAAAAGTGTTCGAAGGCGACGAACAGGCACTTTTCAAACGAAGACATTTATGCAGCCAACAAACATGAAAAGAAGCTCATCATCACTGGTCATTAGAAAAATGCAAATCAAAACCACACTGAGATACCATCTCATGCCAGTTAGAATGGCGATCATTAAAAAATCAGGGGACAACAGATGCTGGAGAGGATGTAGAGAAACAGGAACACTTTTACACGGTTGGTGGGAGTGTAAATTAGTTTAGCCACTGTGGAAGACAGTGAGGAGATTCCTCAAGGGCCTAGAAATAGAAATTCCATTTGACCCAGCAATCCCATTACTGGGTATATACCCAAAGGATTATAAATCATTCTATTATAAAGACACATGTACACATACGTTTATTTCGGCACTGCTTACAACAGCAAAGACTTGGAACCAATCCAAATGCCCATCAAAGATAGACTGGATAAGGACAATGCGGCATATATACACCATGGAATACTATGCAGCTATAAAATAGGATGAGTTCATGTCCTTTGCAGGGACATGGATGAACCTGGAAACCATCATTCTCAGCAAACTGACACAAGAACAGAAAAGCAAATTTCGCATGTTCTCGCTCATAAGTGGGTGTTAAACAATGAGAACACATGGACACAGGGAGGGGAACATCACAGGCAGGGGCCTGTTGGGGTTGGGGGCCTCGGGGAGGGATAGCAGAGGGTGGGGTGCTAGGGGAGGGATAACATTAGGAGAAATACCTCATACAGATGACGGGGTGATGGGTGCAGCAAACCACCAAGGCACGTGTATACCTATGTAACAAACCTGTATGTTCTACACATGAACCCCAGAACTTAAAGTATAATAAAAAAAAATTCTAAAATAAAAAAAAAGGCTCCCTGAGCACAACAGTTGGGGGAATACTGCAAATTCTGTCTCTGTCTTCAAGAGGCACAGATATACCAGGATATTAAATCAGGATCATAAGGATATTAAAGGCTTTCTTAGAAGCCCTCCAGTAAGGAATCCCTTTTAAGTTTGTTTAATCCATTTATTTCCTAAACTAATTAACCCACAGTTCCTTTTCCCACATTATTAACATTCCACAAAGCCAGTCTTCCTTGAAACCAACTTTAGAAACTCCCAGTTTAGATTTAGGCTGAAGGTCTTCTGGCCACAGCATCACCAGCACTCATCACACCTGTCCGTTGACACATGTTCATCAAGTGAGTTCTGGGCTTTGCCCATCTACCCCTTTCCAACTGCCAGCTTTCAATAGGCTGTTCCAAGATTGCACATCTATGAAAAAAGGCAAAAACTGCAGCCGGCTCATTTCCGGAGAAAAGCACCATCCACAGGTCCTCCGGATGTCCTCTTAGAGGAGACCCACTCAGACCTGCCAACTACAGTTTCCAACAACTTAGCAAGGTGAGCTCCCAGGAGCACAGGCCAAAAGTGGGTAGTACCAGACTCACAGGAGCACCTCCTCCTCCTTGCCTACCCTAAGTCTTGGCTGGGGGAGCCCAACTATCATTCACACCTTCTTGGAATGAAGTTCCAAGATTTCCATTTTATGGTGAGAAGCGGGGGAGGTGACTATTCTTAGCAAGCTAGCTGGGAAGGTAAGGAGCAGATTTGGTTTGTTCAATGACTACAGATTTGGCATTCTGTCTTCTGGGAACAATGTCTAGACTTTCTGAGGAGTCACCTCTATAAATAGCATGGTTAGTTAATCAAGAAATATAACATGTACTACTATGAGCTCCACTCTGGGGTTAAATCAGGGCAGATTTGTGCAATATATCTCAACTCCCACTTGGTATTAAATTTTTTTTAAAAAGTAATCCATTTTTGAAGGGCGCGTCCTCCTCACATCTGTGGCCTTTTAATATAATCAAGGCCAATATAATCACTTCCCTTAAAGAAAAGGCAGCTGAGACACTCTTCCAATTACGATTAGGGGTGAAATGTAGAGACGAGGCAATTTCTCACCCACGTAATGCAAACAGGGCTCTGTGGCACAGAGGTGAGCTCCCGCTGTATCTTGGCAATATTCCCTCCAGCAGAGCGTGTTCGGACATTGTACCTTGCCTGGGGACTTTCCAGAGTTGGTGTTTTCCCTAAAAGAAGTCTGTCCTTAAAAGAAATACTTAACAGCGCCATGCCCACGTGCATACATCAGCAGTACAGAAGCTGGTAGTATTTGCTCACTTGGTGTAGTGGTCTAAGGAGAAAGAGCTTGTAAGATTGGAAATATCCCAAGTTAGGCAACTTTATGCACTGAACTCCGTTGGTCTTTTCACCCAGGGAGTATGTTCTACTCAGTAATGATGCTTCTGTAGAGACATAAGTGGGAAGGCAAGAAAAAGTCTTTCTTTGCAATGGAAAAAATGGCAAGGTGGTGCCGACTGGCTGTCTCAGGCACAAGGACTGGAAGAGATTAAGAACCTGGGATGACATCAACAGAGAGACGATTACAAAGGCAAGTAAAGGAATGATTGCTTCAGGACGGCCTTTCAGAGGCCTGACAATTTCTCTTGAGGGATGGCCCCAGCAGTGTTCTCTGAAGGTAGGACTGCCAATCTATGTGTGGGGAGAACAGTTCAAAGAAAACCAAACGCTTAAGCATAATCTTTCAGAGGGTGAAGCAGCATGGCATTATGATGATAAGATGCTACTTCTCGATCTGACAAGCAACACAGCTGTTTGATGGCAAAAAGAAGATTCTGGCTAACCCAAAAGCTGTGAGTTCAGTCTGCCTGTTGTTCCAACGGAAGAGAGAGAGCCTGGCCATCAAGAACTCACGTGATCCAGAAATTAGCCTGGTATCCAGATTCTGTGGCTGCCTCAAAGCCGGCCCACAGTGAATGCTGATCTTCAGTGTTATCTTCAATCACAGTGACGTCGGTGGGGGGAGACCCTGAAGCAAGCATGTGCTGCCTTAGAAACAGTTAAGACCAGATTTGCCTAAGTCTGGACCACCGGACTCCCAGAGCCATCCCAAGATGAGGCCATTTTACTTGTCTCCCTGACTTCTGCTTCTAAGTGACTCTGGGACATGATAGATCCTCTTATACCTGCTCTGTAAAAAATGGAACATACACATGCATTCTCACTACCTACCTTGCTTAGTACAAACCAGTATTGTCAAGACCAACAAAATCATCCCAGCCAAGGGCTTTCAGAGTCCCAGAAGAACATCACTTTATGAATACCAGTTACTATTTCAGGAATACCAAAATGAAAGAACCAGAACACATTAGAAGGGGAGAGCCCCCTCCCTGTAACATAGGTTGCAAATAAAGTCAAATAATTTTCTCAAGAAGGAAAAGAGAAATAAAAGAAAAAACGGAGAAAGTGAACACAAAGAAAGCAACAAAGGGGACACACACAACCATCGTAAATCACCTTACATGTGCCTCACAGCTCACAACTCATTCTGTTTGTTCATCTCTACAGCAACGGCAGGGTTGCCAGTAAACAAGGGATTACAATTTTACAGAAAAAAAAAAGGATGGTATGAGCTGCTTTCTATCATTCACACCCACCTGTTCCAAAAAGCAGAGAAGAATTATACTGCAAAACAAGGGAAAGAAATGCCCATTCAACATCTTTTTAAAAACAATCCATGCCGAAAGAAAATTGAGAATGTATTAAAATCTGAGAAAGAAATGACAACAATAACAAGAAACAAAACGCACACATAAAACAAAAATACGCAGCACGTCAGAGTCAGCAGAGGAGTCGGCAGCCACGGTGAACTGAAAGTCATACTAATTTAAGGCTCCAAATCTGATTCTTGAGGCAAAGAATCACTATGGCTGCATCTTGCTTTGAAATCAGGGGGTCACATCCCCTGAAATCCAGAGAAGGACTGTTTAAAAGTATGGTGGTTTTGGTTCGGGGGGATCAAAAATTCAAGTAAAGCCAACAAAGAACAAGCAAAGAAAAATTTTCAAAGCCATGAAACGTTGCTACTTAATGATGGAAATTTACGACTGCTTCCTTCCCCCAGCAGAAAGGAGCACAATTAGAAAGCTGAAAACAACAGGCCCTTTGTACCAGCATGTTATGTTTCGCTTATTCTATTACACATTGGCTGGGAGATAAGAATAAACAGGACAACACCCTGTCCAACCCGGGAGGAGGAAAAAGCTGGTTACATTCATTCTTGGGCATGTACATGCATACCATTTACTTGCAAATTGAGGTACTTAAGAAAATTGTGCATGCAATAGTCAGGAACTAGTATAAGCATTCAGAAGTCTTTTATTGCACAATCAAATCTTTTAAGAATAAGCCTTGTGTAATAGGGAACTTTATAGTTTTTCCTTATAGTGAAGCACCTTGAAGATTTTAAATAACTGATAATTTTCTCTATGCTCCTTGTCAATCCTATTTTCATTGTGTGTGTGTTTTTTTTTTTTTTTTAAACAAAAAAACCTTTAAAACCTTTAAAACTGGGATGAGTAAATACATAGACACCTTCCCTCTCTGTGACCAGTGGTGTCAAAAAACCTTGCAAAGAATCAATCCATAGGGGAAGAGAACATGGTGAGCTGAGACTTCTCCCTTCTCTACAAAGGGACAGTTGCCAGCCTGGGTGCTAGGTGTTCTGAGAGCTTCAGCCATGGAGAATTCTGCTGAAGAACAGCAGCTGCTAAGCTAATCGGGTTCTAATTAGCCAGTCGGGAGATGATATGGACATCTACGGTCCCAAGAAAATTTTAAAAAACTATTTGATCTCTTCCCATAAACCCCATCTGCCTAGAATGTTGGACCTGACTCAATCTTGCCATTTCTTAGTGGCTCTTTTGCTCCTGGCACCCAAGCTGACTAAGGATGGGGCTAAGGAAAGCCATTCTAAGAGTTCACTGACCTGCCACCATCCTGGCCTTCATTCTAGTCGTCCAACCCATGGCCTGTGGACTGGAGTGTTTTTCCATCAGATGGTCACAAAGCTGATTCCTTTTATCCCTCAGTCTCAGCCCAAATGTCACTCTTTTTTTTTTTTTTTTAAGACGGGGTTTTACCATGTTGGTCAGGCTGGTCTTGAACTCCCGACCTCAGGTGATCCGCCCACCTTGGCCTCCAAAGTGCTTGGATTACAGGCGTGAGCCACCACGCCCAGCCATGTCGCTCTTTAAGGAAGCTTTTCCCTCTCACCCTAAGATGCTATGGATTCTCCCACTCTGACACTCACTTCATTTTATTTTCTGCATAGCATACACCTTAATTACTTATTTCACGTACACTAATTTTCTCCCCTGACTTGAATGTCCACTCCATAAGGACAGAGACCTCATCAGTCTCGTTCACCCTTGCAGGCTCTGCATCGTGAGTTCTATCTGGCACACAGTATACACTTGATAGATATTTATTGCGAGAATAAATAAACAATAAGCAAATGATCAAGACTATCTGGTATAGAATCAGTGGGGAAGACGTCACAGAGTCTGTCACCTGTCATCGACCACACTGTAGTCATTTCTTCCTCTCAATTTTCCCAGTGGGACGAAGGTTGAAGCTGCATGTGAATAGCTGAGCCACGAAGCAGAGCTACAGAGCACATGGTTTTTAAACTTCCGTGCTCTTAACAGAAAACCACTCTGAAATAAGTTGCAAGAGATTCATGAAATTCAAATACGAGGGGGAAAAAAGAACGTATTTAGATGTCAGCAAGGTAGTTCTGCCAACCTAATTATGCCCATGACATGTAATTGTGAACTGCCGAAAGACAAATGTGAAGCAAAGCATTTATTATACACACACACAGAGGTAAGACTAAGGTGTTAATTTTTAAGCAACTGTCATAAGCCTGGTTCAGATTATTATTCCACTAACGTTACTGCTGTTATAACAAAGAATGTAAGTGTGACGATGAGCTCCTTTCACGTATTTCTTAAAACTAAGAAATTAGGCTTGCCAGTCAATCCCCAGCAAACACTCTGACAACAGACGAGGACACAATGGAAATGATAGAATATTAATTAAACCAACAGGAAGAGAGCTGTGTGTATTTCAAAGACGCATTTTAAAAGCATGCCTATCTTCATATAGACATCACAGTAGTCAAGCCAAGAAATGTACACTTTATGGTTCCTGATATGGCAGATTCAGTCTTCATGGAAGGCAAAAACACAATGAAACAAAAACTGAAAGCCCACACACACATCCACTGAGGAAAGCATCTGAAAGGCAAACTAGTGATTTTTCTCAGAATCAGAACAGAATGAAAGCCTCTCTCCCCCTGGAACAGTGATTCAGAAAAGGACTGGGGTAGGAGAGGGGGTCAATTAGTAATGGCTCCTGTTATAGTAAAAGGTGACAAAAATCATGAAGAAAAGTGTTGATAAATGTTCTAGTTACTGATATGTTTGAAAAGCATTCAAAATTCTAAAATATTATCTGTGTATTATTTACCTTATCAACTGATTTATCATTATCATACATTTAAGTTTTATAAACGTGTTTTTTTCCCCACTTTACTGAAATACCAGAATCAAGCTCAAAAACAGAATCAAAGAGACTTTAAGTTTATTCATAAAAACTATGATATATAACATTTAAAACAGTGGAATCATTAATATTATCCAGAATTCTCAGAAACTCTTTAGTTAATTATAATTCATCCATTTTAGTTCATGTGGGAATGTTTAATGTCATTTGCCCAAAAAGAATACTGAAATGGTATAAAGTGGTATTCATTATAATTAAGACCTAATCACTAAAGAAGTCCAGAGGTACGGAGTTCATGATCCTGCATACATGATTATAAAATATGGACTCAGGAAAGAGCCATTTACTTTACCAAGAAGTCCTTTGATTTCTCAGTATATTACAACTAAAAGGACAATGGAGGGCTTTTTGGATGACTCCTCCTAGCCTTGAGGTTTCTCTACTCCTGTTTAGGGTATGAAGTTGACTTACCAAACCGTCATTTTTGTTCCAGCTTTGCTTTCTAGAACCTCAAGCAAAGCCTTGACCATAAATAAAGCATCAGGGCCCCAGTAGCCAGCTGAGTCATAAACCCCACTCAGCTGCATGTGGCCCAAGGTGTTGGGATCCTGACAGAGTCAAGCCAAGCAAGTGGAATCAATTGAAGTCAGAGTTTGGAAAAACAGAGCGCTCCCCCACCTTCCCTACCCCAACTGGCAGTGGAAGATACCACAATCCCCCTTCCACAGCTCTCATCCAGGGAATGGTACTAAGTCCAGGAAAACCTCTAGACCTGGGAAGACTTTACTTCCACAGTCTAAAAAGGAAGAAAAAAAATGGTATTTGACAACCAATCACAAATTCTGAATGTACGGTTCTACTTTTAAGCATAAAAGCAATTTTGTTGCTGCTAGGTTATCATCACCATCATTATTTTTCAACACTTGTGCCCAGGACCATTAGGCCTTATAGTACTTAGCCTTACTGCTTTAAAAATACTGAGTTAAGCATGTTTAAATGTCGCAAAAAGCAGCAAACACACACCCTACCTGCTTGGGCATGCTAACTTGAAAAAGAGAAGGTTTACAGAACGGCCTGCAAGTCAACTCATTCTGATCTTAGCAGACTGATATCAGGAAGGAGCTATAGAAAACAGAATCCTGTGCATGAAAAACACTCTGCCTTTTGTTCCCTCAGGCTAGAACTTGGAACTGCTAGCAAACATGCCCTAAAAAGCTGCAGTTCTCATAAAGTGCTAAAAACCTCCAAGTAAATATGGTCCCTCAAACCCATGTACAAATAAGAAACATTTAATGAACAACTCTTTCTTAACCAATACCTCTACTTAAATTAAGTCCAGCAGACTCTTCAAAAGGACAAAAGAAGCCCCCCTATTAAGACAAATTCTATATATAGACATCCAAGACAATTATATGATACACATAACCAAATATATATAATTATCCTAGTTTCTATATTCCCATTACCTTCATAAATACAGGATAAAAATCAGTCTAAATGAGTTTCTCAGACCTCCTCAAGGATTAAGGCGAGCCAGTCAGTCTTTTTAAAGTCTATGTATGTAGTAAAGATCAAAAGCAAATGTTCTGGTCAATTCTTTTCTGTTCATGGTTTTACTAAGAATGTGTGCAGTTTTCAGGGAAAACACCACAAATGACAGCTGTTCAAAAGCATGGGAATTAATTGGCAGCGGGAATTTCCTTGACTAATGGGGAAAAACTTGAAGTCACATGTTTTGATGAGCTTATTTTTCCCATCCTTAGTCAAGCATATTCACTGCTAATGATTAAGATTTTCACCAAACAGAAACATAACCAAGTAAAATCTTGAATCCATTTCCTATCTTTTCTCAGCGGAACACAGACACCCATCGATGACTGAACAATGGCAATAATGAATAGATTTTAGCTTAAATAAATACAAGGAACCAAACAAAGACACAATAGGAAAAGTGCACTTATTATATTAAAAAATAGTAGCAAGTGACTTCTCCTCCAGGCCCCACAGTAAGCCATCTGTTTTGAGCTGTTTTTCTAGCAGTAGGGATGGATTTACACTGATCCATCCACAGTCTATCTGACACAGGGGCTCTCAAGTCATTGCCCTTGTGACCAGTAGTGAGAATGGACAAGACAGCTGGTCAGGATTAGGTGAGTAGCTTGTGGCCTTGGGACCAAGTCATGTTACTGTGCCCAGAGCCTGATGCTATAACCTTGGGCTCATTAGCATTACGCTATCATCATCCAAGCTAACAGCCACTGATCAGCCATGATCCAACATTCACCACTCTGGGGGCACTACGTCTTCTCAATCCCAGCAACAAGGTAAGCCTTTTCTTTTCAACACAGTCTGAATTGAGCCCATGACACTCAAAGGCTCATGCATGAGGGAGTCTGCATTAAAACTGTCCCTCAAGGCAGCAATGAGACGTCCAAGCATAAGCAACTACAGCCCTTCCTCTCTAGTCAAATGACAGCTCTGACAGAGCTCAAGTAACGCAAGACATAGTCAAAGAACTTCCCAAAACTAGATACCCCAAGTACCACAGTGGAACAACATACCTGGCCATCCCCAGACTTGGAAAGTTGGCAGGGACGATGAGAACATCCAGCCGAGAGAACGGATGTGTTCCCAGAACAGAATGTGCTGCTGAGAGGCAAGGAGGGATAAGCCGCAGAAGGGTCTCTTGGCAGGCACCCTTGAGGCACACAGGGGCAAAGACCCGATAAGGAATGATCTCCTGGGTGGCGGCAGAAGCATTCTGGAAGCGGCAGGGGTATTCCATGTGACTGCAAACACCAACATGCCTGGGAACAACACAAAATAAATAGATGCACTTAAGGTAAACCATGTTTATTATTCTTGCTGCGGAGGTGAGGCAATCTTGCAGATGTAGACAACTTTTAGGAGACAGAGGTTCAGACAGGCTCACAAGCAAAGACTGTTCATTTCAATTCTTGGCTTGACTGGCTCTGTAAAGCAGTGAAAATTTACAGGTCAAATACTTATTGATGTGTTTGAATCAATAGACTAGCTTCAATCTAAGATAAGTGAAAGCAGTAAAATTTTGTTTTAGAATAAACTTTGTTCCGGGGGTTCAACAATTAGCCAGCCACCACGCATGGCTAATTTTGTATTTTTTAGTAGAGACGGGGCTTTAATATGTTGCAGGGGACTTTGTTGTGGGGGACTCAAAACAATAAAACTTCTCACCAAAATACAAACAATTCCTGCCCTCAGTTAGGTGTTTTCAAGTATCACCATATGACCAATCTCCAAATTAGAGACAATTCATAACTCACAAAGGAAGGAGCAGTACACACAAATTAAATATCCAATTCTGGAATTACCTGGAATAAAAGACTTGGACTGAGGTAGAACCAAGAACCAAATGAAAGTTACAGGTTCAAACTCCTCAAAAGAACACAATCCATTTTACTGAATGGTGACCTAGATGTTCTTAACACAGCCCATCAAAAGCTGTTATTAAGGAATACAGAGGCATTTTTGATAAAATATTTTCCAACCCACTTTCAGTACAAATTTAACTGAGCCAACCTTTTAAGGAAACAGATCAGACCCCAGCCTGCATCATCTGACCATTGCCAGTTATTCCATCAAAGGCAGAGCTGAAAGAAAATTCCTAGAACCTGAGTCACAGGCCTCAAGAGAACCTATCTACTCAAAGCCACATCCAACGGTACTCCATTTTTTCACCTGATAACATGTCTTTTATTCAAACATAATGAAAAAGCCCTCTAATCTTTATTTATTTATTCATATTTATTGATTTATTTGAGATGGAGTCTAGCTCTGTCTCTCAGGCTGGAGTGTAGTGGCCGTGATCTCGGCTCACTGCAACCTCCATCTCCCGGGTTCAAGTGAGTCTCCTCCCTCAGCCTCCCGAGTAGCTGAGATCACAGGCACACGCCACCACGCCTGGCTAATTTTGTATGCTTTAGTAGAGACGGGGTTTTACCACGTTGGCCAGGCTGGTCTCAAACTCCCGACCTCAGGTAATCCACCGCCTTGGACTTACAAAGTGCTGGGATTATAGGCATGAACCACCGCACCCAGCATATTATTATTATATTGTTGCCCAGGCTGGACTGCAATGGCAGGCTCATAGCTCACTGTAGCCTCCAACTCCTGGGCTCAAGCAATCCTCCCACCTCAGTCTCCTGAGTAGCTGGGACTACAGGTTTGTTGCCTTGCCACATCCAGCTTTTTTTTTTTTTTTTAAGAGATGCAGTCTGGAGATGGGGTCTCACTTTGTAACCCAGAGTGGTCTCAAATTTCTGGTGTCAAATGATCTCCTGCCTTGGCCTCCCAAATTGCTGGAATCATAGTCATGAACCACTGCACCCAGTCAATTCTAACTACAGGTGCTCACCTGACTCACAGTGAATATTGAAAAATCTTAAGATGCTGGTATGTCCCAATATGGGCACAATGCAACAATAATTCCTCTCCAAATTTATGAAGTACCTTTCACTTACCCAAGGCCAGCGCTCAGGAGACCCATGTGGCTAGGTACAGATAAGCCTCACTTTCTACCAACATGGCACACAGAACACAGCTTCCAGCACCAAAGGCATTTCACCACAGTGGAGAGTAAGAAAATGGGTGGAGACCCACAGAAACTTGTCAGAGGAAGATGACATGAAGGACAGAATTCTTGACATTGAATTCTGGCCAGAGTTTCTGGATTGATAACCTTGCTTTGTGGAAAGAGTGAGTCAAAGTGCCTGTTGGTGAACATTTAACTAAAAAAGGCTGCAGTGTCCACCTAATGACAAGTACTGTGCTGGTGCATGAATGTCGTCAAAGGTCTCCCAAAGTGAAAAAGGCCATTTATTAAATTAACCACCACGATGTCTTTTTCTCATGTATCTACACAGATATATAATGTGCTACAGTAATTTCAGTTCATCCAATCTCTATTGTAAAGCTTTCAGAGTATGTTAAACAACAGAAACTGCAGATGTGCAGGTTATCTTCTGGATAAAGCTGGTGCCTAAGTTTAAATTATATCCACCATAGCACAATTTTGCAGAAGGTCATTCTAACGGCCTCTCTAAACACACCACAGGGAAAGATGATTTCTTGCTGCCAAGAACCCTAAAGTTAGAGAATACTGAGGTAGCCAAGGGTACACCCAAAAGTGTTTGGCTTGATGAGTTTCTGATGATCATATACAACCTAAACCTGACAGAGAATATTCCATCTCCATGGTAAGTTCTCTCACATCTTTTTCCAGTCAGGAACAAGGTGAGTTAGAGACTCTCTGGGCATTTAAAAGGCACTAGCTCAGACGATGAAAATGATTCTAGTTGTGTGAATCAGTACCGTTATAATAAAAGCCTGGGAAAAAAATTCAGGACTTTAATGCAGTCGAGCTCTGACCAGGTGAGAAGAGTAGGCTCCCACAGAGGAAATGGAAATGGCATCAGGAAAGCCACTTCTGGGTTTCCACGTAGGGATCAGGAAACCTGGGTTTCAGTGTCTTCTCAGACTGGCTCTTTGTGACCAAGGCAGGCAACTCAGTATCTGGGGCCTCTTTTTCCCAACTTTAACATGGTCGCCAGGCTGGAGTGTAGTGGCGCGATCTCGGCTCACTGCAACCTCTGTCTCCCGGATTCAAGAGGTTCTCCTGCCTCAGTCTCCTTAGTAGCTGGGATTACAGGCACGCATCATCACGCCCAGTTAATTTTTGTATTTTTAGTAGAGACAGGGTTTCACCATATTGGGCAGGATGGTCTTGATCTCCTGATCTCGCGATCCACCTGCCCTGGCCTCCCAAAGTGCTGAGATTAGAGGCGTGAACTGCCCGCCCGGCCGATTCTATACTTCTACAAAGTAATAGTCTTCCACCAACTAAAAAATGCTGCACTTTCTATCAAAGCAACTCTTCATATACGTTACAACTCTAAGACCTGTTCCCCCACCAGATTCTTCTTTCAAATAATCAGTCTCCATGCGTTTTCTTCTTTGTAGTGCCCATTTTCCATGCCTTTAATCATTTTTGCTAAGTTCCTCTGGACTTTATCCAAGTTTCTGTGTCGTGTTTAAACAGCATGGCCCCCACAAAGGCCTCAAGACGTTAATGCAACATAACACAAAGATTCCCCTGTAGCTGAAGAAGGTTATACTACAGCTGAATAAAATTAATAAACTTTCAAGAGCTTATCCGAGTGCCTTATAATCAATGTATTTACTAAAATGCTCACTCAGAGTGGCTGGAGCATTCGTGAAAGTGGAGCAGGAAGAGGGAATGTTCTTACTATAATTTCACCCACATGAACACTGATCATAAGTTCAGTGACCAACACTTTGGCTAAATTTCTGGAACCCAGATGAACACTTCAGGCAAATGAAAACCTGTGGTATAGGAGGCCCCTGTGAAAGTTGGATTTACATGAATTTGACTGGTGGTCTTAGGAAGGTTTGAAGTAGAATGGGTGCTGGGTAAGACAAAAGGGACCAGATGTGAACATAACCAAAAACACCACTGTGACTGGCACTTCAGAGCACCTTTGCTGGCAAACTTTGCATGACGTCAGGAATGTAATGGATGAAAACACAAAGCCACTTTCCGACAACTAAAGCCAGCACACATGAGGCACACAGCCAGGGCAGGACTAAGCAAATGTAAGCTATGCTTTTATCAGCAGTATATTCCTGATGGATGAGCATAATGATAAAGGAGGGGAGAACTTAATCATAGCTTATTACGCCTGGAAGGGAGCATGGGAGGAATCCCGTTCACTGGGCCTCACGGTTCCATAAAAAGACGTGCTTCCCTAGGGTGGCACCCCTGATCTCTCTCCCCAGCGTACCTGACTGGCTTGGTCACCTCAGGCTTTCTCTTTTGAATCTGCTTGCCCACAGAGGGTGCACTTTTGGGCCTCTTCTTGCCATGTGTCAGGCGGACTCTGCACCTGTGTTGCGGATGCCAGCAGCAGTCCAGCTGGGCTGGGAACTGGGTGGGTAGATTTGTCTCATTTGGAAATGGAGTCTCAGAAAGCCCACTGAGACCATGCACCTGAGCATTCCTTCAGTCCAGCTTCCGTCAATAATAAAACCTTTATTTTTATCTCCTCTGTCTGTTCCTCACCTGGTGAACTTAGGAGGAGGAGAGAGGAGTTGTACCTGCTTCTTCCCCTAAAGCCCACCAAGAATTTGAGACACCATCTGTTCCCGGACTCTTCATTTGATTTGACCACTTCTTCCTCCTTTCAGAATGGTGATGCAAGAAAACCGAGAAGCCATTTAACTTGCTTCTGAGCAGGAAGGAGAGAGCACACAGTCCGTGGCTGCTGCCCACTCTCCAACCCCACATCTCTTTGGAATATGGATAAAAAGGCAAAATAACAAATTTCTATCTTTGCCTTCCCCTAGCCTTCCAAAGGCACACATTTTCCAACTGCACAGCTCCTCCAACAATTAATCAATGCCTTAGATAAAAAAGAATACTTCTTCACTATCAAGAATTTGAGAACCCATAGACAAAGCCTTCATTCTACAGATAAGGAAAAGTGTAGCTTTGTCCAACTAGCGAGAATGTCACTTTCAGGCTCAAAGGCCTTGCTCTCCACTTCTGTTTTCTGTTCCAACATGACACACTCCACTGAATAATGGTAGCTCAAATAATGGCAGTGACTCTCCAGATAGGAAGGTGGATCAAACTCCTGGTGAGGCATTCATGTTACATACAGTTTTTTTTAAGTCTCCAGGTAAGAGTCTGACTCACCTCTCTCTGGGGTCAGGCCTGGATGTAAATCCAGGTATTGCCACTTAGTAGGTATATCAATATTAATGAGTTACTATCTGAGCTTCGATATCCCTATCTATAAAATAGGAATAATAATCTATCCAATCTGTTTTGCAGGCTTATCTTCAGGACTAAATGAGATGATATTTAGATCAAGACTTTCTCTGACTTCGAATACCCAATGGCTACTGTCTCAATTCAGAATAGGCTAGGATATGCTGTTAACAAACAACCCTGGTGTTTCAGTGGCTTAACACAAAACAGTGTACTTCTTGCTAATACCAGGTCCACTGTAGATCTAAGTGACTCTCCAGAGTACCTGTCATCCTCACTCAGAAATTCAGGCCATCTGAAATTACAAAACAAAGCATTCTCTGTGATCCCACTGCAGGGAAGAGAGCACAGGAGGATCTCACATGAAATTAAAGTTCCCATATGAAGGTAGACTATGTCACTTCTACCCACAATTCCCTTCTTCCCTCAAGAATACAGAAGTAAAATCTCGTATGTAATCTAGGATATTCATATACCTCAGGAAAGACACCCCAAAATAGGCAAGGTACTGAACAAGAAGTGGAAATTACCTCCCTTCTGCCAAAAAAAGCAAAATACAGGCAATAATATGTGCCCATCCGAAGAGAGAGCACATAGGTTCATCTCTGAAAGATGAAGACGAATGGCCGCAGTTACTGTGGTACTAGTAAAAGCAACAGGGCAAAATAAAACCAACACAAAAGAAATCTGCATTAGGGGTATATCTTAGCTGGTTTTCAAGGAGTAACTAACCATCTGTACCATTACTCTGGTCTTTCTTCACCAGAAGGTACTGACCTAATGACTTTCTGTAAATAGGAACAATGATTCAACTGAGCTGGGGGATAAAAAGTCCAGGAATGAAGCATGATGCATGCACTGTGCATCTTCTGGGTATCCCCCCGTCTCCCTCTTTTGGCTCTCAAAGCTAGAAACCATTGAGCATCTAGACAGGCTGCCAGTAAATGTCCAATGGCCTATTCTCATTTTTTAAAACCTCAGAATGATTCTATCTGGTTCATACTTAAAAAAGAGAAATCACTACTGATGTTAACAAAGCCCTGACCAAGTAGGATTCCCTGAATCCAAGGGTTTTGCGTCAGATTCCCTGTGTCCTATGCTCCTGAAGAGGCGACCAGCCCCACTGAGGGAGGTGCTGTCCCTACAGTGCACTGCTAACAGCAGAGTAGCATAGAAAGTAATCCATCAGAAGCTATGTGGTTTATTTTTATTTTATTTTATTTTTTGAGATGGAGTCTTGCTCTGTCCCCAAGGCTAGAGTGCAGTGGCACAATCTCGGCTCACTGAAACCTCCGCCTCCTAGGTTGAAGAGATTCTCCTGCCTCAGCCTCCCGAGTAGCTGGGATTACAGGCACCTGCCACCGCGCCCAACTAGTTTTTTTAGTAGAGACGGGGTTTCACCATGCTGGCCAGGCTGGTCTCCTAAACTCCCAATCTCAAGTGATCCACCCACCTTGGCCTCCCAAAGTGCTGTGATTACAGGTGTGAGCCACCACGCCCGGCCCAGAAGTTATGTTTTTGACCACATAAGCACTGAAAACCAAAGTTAAAAGGTATAGGAGGAGAGGAGACGTTGAGGATTCCTTGAATTTAGACAAACACATAAAATATTTCAGCAGACTTCACAGGATTTCATATCTCTCTTTCTGTATAAATAGTATGCTTACCTCTCTTCCTCTCAACTCTCTTTCCTTTTTCTTTTCTTTCTTTTTTTTTGGTCGAGACAAGAGTCTTGCTCTGTCGCCCAGAACTGGAGTGCAATGGCGCGATCTCGGCTCACTGCAACCTCCGCCTCCCAGGTTCAAGCAATTCTCCTGCCTCAGCCTCCCGAGTAGCTGGGATTACAGGTGCCCACCCCCACACCTGGCTAATTTTTGTATTTTTAGTAGAGATGGGGTTTCACCATGTTGGCCAGGCTGGTTTCGAACTCCTGACCTCATGATCCACCCGCCCAGGCCTCCCAAAGTGCTGGGATCACAGTCATGAGCCACAGCGCTCAGCCTCTCTTTGCTTTCTAATAAGGCTTTTCCTATTTTGGTTTAGCTTCTCAGCAGGAATGACTCACATCCCCAGTGCTCGGAAGAAATGCATCACACCACTCCCTCAAGTGTTGTTTTTTTCTCTTTCCCAGCAAGTTCCCAAACACAAACCTGAAGTCGGCCTCCGAAGGTGAGAAGGGTCTCTCTGTTGCCAAATCATTTGATGAGCATGTCTCCAGCTTCATTTCTGTCCAGCATCCCACTGCAATTGTGAAGGTGGAGGCCGGCATTGGCATAGTTACATAGTAATACCAGCTTGAGCACCCTATAAACAGGAAGAGAAAAACCATAATGAGGCCAATATACGGTTGTGGACCCTGCTGTGTATTTCCTCTCTTGAGACATGCGAAGAGCTTTTGTGATAAGCTGTTAAGAGCCAACTCTTGGAGGTCGGTCACATCAGCAGAAGAAGGGACACTATTCCAGGTCTCAGGAAAGACCAGGTCTCAGGAGGGACGATGGCTTCAAGGCAGCCAGGAAGGTCTGGGTCTCTTCCACAAATCGGTTTGAAGCCCTTCACGTGAGGTGGTAGTCCAGGGGTTCCCACAGCTGTAAACACAGAAGGCCACACACTGCATGCTCCTACAGAGACAGAATATGTCTCATTCATCCTTATTGCTGAACACAGTATTTAGCACTAAAAAAATGCTCAATTGATACCTGTTGAATGAGTGAAGGAGTGAGCAAAGCAATGATTGCTTTGTGCTGTAACTAAACTATCTTGTCGAAATTTAACTCAAGTCAATATAAAATGGATATAGCAGAAAACACATGAGACTAGGGAAGGAGACACTTGGGTTTCCATCCCAACTCTGAAATTAATCAGCTGTGGAAGTTCAGGTCTTACTT
Organism: Ateles fusciceps; assembly: GCA_036589455.1. Taxonomy (NCBI): domain Eukaryota; kingdom Metazoa; phylum Chordata; class Mammalia; order Primates; family Atelidae; genus Ateles; species Ateles fusciceps. Next base: position 300,635 of record JAZHEH010002996.1, on the reverse strand, counting down.
TTAGTCCCTTTTACCTGTTTAGCGGGTCTTCCACTCCTTGCTGAGCAGATGAAAAGCAGGTGTCGAGGTTCAACGGAGTCAAGGACTCCTTGTTTCTAACGCGGCTAGGATTAGAGCTGGGGAGGGTGTACTCTCCACTTGGTCCAAACCTTAGAGGCTTTTTATCAAAGTTATGAATGGCTGATAACTTGTAACACTATAGTTCCCTCATTTATAAGATGCAAAAATGATTTTAATGTTTCTGAAATCTGAATGTGTCACACACCTGATTTAACACAGTATTTTTTCTGAGCATCTGCTATAATCATGTGCCTTAAGGGGAATCGATATCATTTTTTTAACTTTTATTTTAGGATCGGGGTACAGGTGCAAGTTTGTTATTTAGCTAAATTGCATCATAGGGCAGGGTGGGGGAGGTTTAGAGTATAGATTATTTCATCACCCAGGTAATTAGCATAGTACCTGATAGACAGTTTTTTCTTTTTTGAGACAGGGTCTTGCTCTGTTGCCCAGGTTGGAGTGCAGTGGCGTAATCACAGTTCACTGTGGCCTCAACCTCTTGGATACCCAGTATCCAGTGTCTCAAGTGATCCTCCCACCTCACCCTCCCAAGTAGCTGGGACTACAGGTATGTGCCACCACATCCAGCTTAATTTTTTTTTTCTTTTAGAAACAGAGCCTATGTTGCTCAGGCTTGTCTTGAACTCCTGGGCTTAAGCAATCCTCCCACCTTGGCCTCCTGAAGTACTGGGATTACAGGCGTGAGCTATCACACCCAGCCTGATAGGTAGTTTTTCTGTCCTCACCCTCAAGTAGGCCCCTGGTGTCTGTTGTTCCCTTCTTTGTATCCATGTATACTTAATGTTTGCCCCCCCACTTATAAATGAGAACATGCAGTATTCAGTTTTCTGATGCTGCCTTAGTTCACTTAGGATAATGACCTCCAGGCCCATCCATCTTGCTGCAAAGGGTATGATCTAAATCTTTTTTATGACTGCATAGTATTCCGTGGTATATATGTACCACATTTTCTTTATTCAGTCTATCATCAATGGGCATTTAAGTTGATTCGATGTCTTTGCTATTGAGTATCACCGTATATTACAGAACGCATTTCTCCACTCCTCATGTTCCCATAGGAGATTTTATATTGACTTGAACCTCTATTAGAGTAACATCTTTCAGTCCCTTCACAAACTCCTTTACAGGAGCTATTACTCTTTTTCTTGCTTTAAGTTTTAGAGGGTTAAACACATTTGACAGCCAATCACTGACCAGATTGGCCTGTGGCTGTCCAATTTGGTCTGTGATTGGATGTGAAATTCAGAGTTGAAATATTAACATGCCCCTTCTGGCCATTCTTCAAAGTGCTTTACCAGTAAAAACCAGTAATAGAGGTTAGATTTTGATCTCCATGTGCATGGTTCCCTTGTCTATCTTAAAACAAATTCCGAACTCAGGAAGGTAGGACTTAGTAAAAAATAAATAATATTTCTGGTGAGATTCAAGTTTGGAAGTCACGAGGGGAGTTACTTGAAGGAGAGATACAAAAGGACGTGCTCAGATCTGCTGGAAACCCGCCAGAGTCAGCCATGCTCTCTAACTTGCCTGGAAGCTGCATCCTGCTTCTAGAACCACAATGGCCACTCTTGAAATCCCTCTCTTTGTAGCTGACTAAAAAGTTGAAGGCAGGCCAGGTGCAGTGGCTCACGTCTGTAATCCCGGCACTTTGGGAGGCTCAAATGAGAGGATCACTTGAGGTCAGGAGTTCGAGACCAGTCTGGGCAACACGGTGAAACCCCATCTCTACTAAAAATATAAAAATTAGCTGGGTGTGGTGGTGCAGGCCTGTAATCCCAGCTACTCAGGAGGCTGAAGCAGGAGAATCCCTTGAACCTGGGAGGCAGAGGTTGCAGTGAGCCAAGATCGCAACACTGCACTCCAGCCTGGGTGAGACTTGGTCTCCAAAAAAAAAAGAAGAAGAAGAAGAGAAGTTGAAGGCATACTCCTCCTTAAAGAGACAATCAAATCCAGTAATAGCCTCTACTAGGCATGACGCTAAGCCACCGCCTTAAAGAGAATCACTGCTCTGATTCCAAACCACTAAGAAGGACCTAGGGACAGTCACAGATGTCTTGATGAAAGCATGGCATGGATATGAGATGACCAGCTATACCGGCTATACCTCCACCTCTCTCATTTTTCTGTCTTCCTGTAACTACCTACATTCCCTCCAACCCGATGCCTCCCAGGACTGCTCCATGAAAAGTTCCATTTTTTACTAGAAACACAGTGAGAGCTGGAGCAGGCAGAAAGGACTGTGCAGACGGAAGAAGAACGAAGTTATGGGCAAGGAACTAAATCTTTTGAAAGGCCCTCGTTTAAAAAAAAATCCTAAACAAACACATTTTCTTAATCAAAGGGCTGTAGACTGTCACACTTTCTCTGAAGTACATTTTAGAGTTTAACCAAGAACCATTAGAATTTCCTTTTTAAAAATTTTTAAAAATTCAGACCCTTGGCAGTTCAGTAAATAAGCAGAAACGGTGAGGCTTTCAGGTAAAAAGGGAAGTTTAAATGTATGAGGCATAGGCCACCTTTGCTTCCTCCCAAACTCCATTCAGGAAAAGTAAAAGAATTTCTTTTCTAAAGACACGAACCAACAAGGACAGAGAGAATAAAGCAGGAGATCACTGCTGCAGAATATTGGAAGCTACAATGCAGATGGGAGCGTGGCAAACGACACAGCAGACCTGAATCCAGACCTGAATCCTAAGTTGGCAGTGGGGAAAGGTAAGACCCACATCATTTTACCCTTTAGAAGCTCCAAAAGGCTCTGGGGTAGAGGAAATCCTAAAGTAAGCAGGACCAGATGCACATCTAAGAAGTGGTCAGATCTATAGATAGTCTCCCCAACCCTACACACCTGGGCTATTTGCCCATCCCACATACACCTCAGCAAATTTATCTTCTAGAAAGAGTAAAAGGAGGGCCACTGAACTGGGAGGTGTGGGGTTGGAGAAGAAATGGCAGCTGAAGGCAAGTGAATGGAATTAGATGAATACATGCTCATAGGATGCTGAGGCCACCAGACATCCTCCCTTATTTGGTTCCAGAAGGCTGGCAGCCAGGCTTTCACTCTCTAGGAAAGAGACTGAAAGAAGGGGACCAGCCTAATAAATCAGTCTATAGTGAAGCCATTGGTTGACAAGCCCTCCAAACGCAGTCACAGCTTCCAATTCGTATTTCAGTCCCCTGCTCCTAAATGCTTGCATGCAAACTTCCAGGCATCTTAAGAAAGCCTCTAACACAAAATCAAGATCCAAAAGGACAAGCAAATGGGAAAACAAAAAACAAAAACAAAGAATAAGACCATTATTAATTCCATTCCAAGAAAATTTAACATGTACAGAAATAATAATGTACTCACAGTTTTGCTACAAGGCTCAGCTCTTAATAACACACAAAAATATAATGATATAAATGAAGGCCGGATGCCTGTGTGATCCGAGCACTTTGGAAGGCCTAGGTGGGAGGATCACATAAGATCAGTAGTTCAAGACCAGCCTGGGCAACACAGGGAGACCCCATCTCTACAAAAAAATTTTTTTAATTAGCCAGGTGCACTGGTGGCACACGCCTGTGATCCCACCTACTCGGGAGGCTGAGGTAGGAGGATCACTTGGGCCCAGGAGGTCAGGCTGCAGTGAGCTGTGTTCCTACCACTGCACTCCAGCCTGGACGACAGAGCAAGACCCTATGTCAAAATAATAACATAAATGAAGAACACTGGTCTAATCAACATTATGATATTAACTACATTGAGAGAACAGGATTTTAGGAACGGGGCCTGTGTTTGACGGAGTTGGAGGAGGGAAGAGGACAGCTAAATCCATACCTGCCATAGTGCGAAGACCAACTCTGAACAATAAAGTGTCTTATTGAAGGTCAGGCAGGTAAATATCAAGTAATCAGGCAAAACAGGTGAAAGTGGTTACTTCTAAAAGCAGGAAAAATGGAAGAAGAGACATTGCAAAGAACTGCTGCTTGGGAAAAGGGGTATAATAAACCCATCAGAATTATTTGACTCTTTAAATATTACATCTTTAATACAAAATAATTGAACTGATTGATTAGTTAAAAGGGAATCTTAACAGAAAAAGAATAACACATCTGGTACTGAGGTACTATTAAAACGATGAAATATAACTCAGAAGAAAGAGGCAATTTAGAGGTAAGAAGCAGGCGCTAGCCTATTAAGAAATCCTTTTAAGAATGAAACACTGTGTACAACAGGCTTTCTCCCCTACATTCCAATTGAATTTTTGACCTGATTTTCTCGCTGCTCCTCTGGTTCTTGTACCATCCACCTAGTCCATGGGCAAGATGATACTTGTGGAAACAGCAGAAACTGAAACTACTTCCAAGAGAAAACACTGCTAATGGAGTAAGAGGTATTTTTGTTAGATCCCTGCACAAGGTCAACAGGAATCCATATAGAGTGCCCAAAGCCATCACGGCCCAGCACCTTGATCAGAATGTCTGTACCCTCAAGGTAACATGGGGAGGGCACCAGAAGTCACAGGGGGACGTGGCAGGGGAGAAAAATGGAGACTAGCAATTAAACAGTCAAAAATCTTAAATGACCCAGCGTTTAGGAGTGAGATAGCAATAGTGATAACAGAACCTCAAGTGAGTCCAATAAAAATATTTTAAAACTGTCATCGTTTCCTTGCAGTCTTCTCTGACGTTCAATAATGAAAATAAATTTTTAAAAATATCACCCAAACTCATATTCTAAGGGCTCAAGATGATTTCCTCCTACACAGCACACAAGTTTGTTTGTTTGTTTTACTTTCTTAGGTTCCTAAAGTTCCTCTACTTAGTGGAGCTCATTTGGAATCAACTGTTTGATTCAGACTTCAAGCTTTTAAAAGCAAAAAAGTTTTCTTGGCTACCAAGTGACAGTCAAATCGGGGCAGATCAATTGGCTGGGCCAAACAAGAACCAGACAGAAAACCAATTTCCAGAGACCCTGGTCGAACTCTTCTGAGAAGCTTCTCACTAGAGTCTGGCCCTGGGCTTCTTGCCTGGATCCTGGTTGAATGCTGGAGCCCATGCTGAGATCACTGAGCGCTGCCCGTGCTCTGGAGAAGGTTTTCATTAGTTCCTTGCTATGAGGACGTTTCTAGTATCCTCATTTGGAAGAAAAGTATCTTTTGAGTTGTCTGTTCATAGATTATTCCAATACGCCCAATCTTGCATGAAGACCTCCCACCGCCACAGGCAACACCACCTAACCTTATCTTCCCATCAGCCTACAAAACAAGCAAAGAATAAGGTGGAAATACTGCTCCAGAAAGCAGAGCATGCATTCCCAAGACAAAGATAAATAATTTCAGGATTGTCTATTGTTTGGAATAAGCCTACCTTTCAAGAGAATTAATGAAAGTTTACTGCTTTGGGATATGTCCATTCATCGAGTCCCACCTCTGGAATCTGACAGCTGGGGTTCGATTCCCTGCTCTGTATTTACCAGTTTGAGCACATCACTTAATTTCTCTAATGCATCAGTTTCCCCATGTATAATAAGAGAATGATCACAGTATCTTGTTGTGAGGATTACGTCAGGATTAAATTAGAGAATCTATAGAGTGATCACTAGGCATAATAATTGGCACAAAGTAAGTGTTCAAGAAATGTTAGCTCTTCTCATCTGCTGTAGTCTTCCTCATTTGCAAGCTGTCAGCTTTACAGCTGCCTGCCCTTGATGCTCAGGCTGATTTTCTGAAGGCAGAGGCAAAGAACGCTGAAGGTATGGCTGCCACATGTGTACTGAAAACCAAGACCTGATGAGGCCCACATATGGGGTTTAAGGTTGGATGGCATTAAAACACAGTCCACACAAAGCGATCCATTTAAAGGAGAACGACAGACTTAAAGGGGGCATCCTGTATGACTTCATATAGAATGGGCCATTTGGAGACTATTTAAATGGTGTTTACTTTAAATGAGCCATCCTTGATGAAACAGACAGTGAATGCCTTCATTTTCCTTTTGATTCAATCCGCTTGCACTAGACTCCCTTTGCTACACCAGCTGCAAAACAAAGAGAACACGCTGTACTTGAATTAACCAAGAGTTTTTCCTCTGCAGAGGCCAGAAACCTATCATGCCACTGGATGATTTCACAGCCAGGCTGGGATTCATTAGCAAGACTAACAGAGAGGGGTGGTAGGAAGGGATACAGAGGAAAACAGCACTCCCTAACTGCAGCACAAGCCGCCACCCAACTTGCCCTCTCCTTCTGGACAGATTCTGTAAAGCTGGACTTCAGACCTCCTCACTTTTTCCTATTAGACTATATTTAGGGGGAAAACCTCTCATACTTTAATTGTCTCACTAGTAAGATACACGTATCACATGACATATTGACAATAACAGCTGTTACAAGATCCAAACAGACATCTTCATCTCCACAACAGCACTGAAACTATCCTTAAAGATGACTGTGCTTTTTGCAGGCATAAAAGAACTTGAAATGGATTAATTTTCAAACCACAAGATGCAGTTTAAAGTTTAGTTTTGGGCTGGGCACAGTGACTCACGCCTGTAATCCCAGCACTTTGAGAGGCCAAGGCAAACGGACCACCTGAGATCCAGAGTTCAAGACCAGCCTGGCCAACATGGCGAAACCCTGTCTCTACTAAAAATACAAAAATTAGCCAGGCGTGGTGGCAGGCACCTGTAATAATAGCAACCCGGGAGGCTGAGGCAGGAGAATCACTTGAACCCAAGAGGCAGAGGTGGCAGTGAGCCAAGATCGTGCCACTGCACTCCAGCCTGGGTGACAAAGTGAGACTCTTTATCCAAAATAAAAAATAAAATATAGTTTTGAAAATAAGTACCATAAATAAAAAGTGTTAAAACAGTTATCTTAATTATTTTTTCATTGACTATTCTAAAAACTGTCCTATGAATAGTTTTGAAGATTCTATCTTCCACAAAAGGAAGAGACATTCTCAGTGAGGAGGGAAAAAAGGAAGAACACGAAGGAGTAGTCAGTTCATGAAACGAGGGAGAACTTTTTAAACGAAACCTGTGAGAAACTTAGCTAATTGAGATAATCATTTTTCATAAAAGAAGATATATTAACAGAAGAAAAATCAAGATACTGTAGTCATTTTTACACATCAGTCTTGCCTACCAATAGTAAATTAAATATAAAATTTATGGAAAGTCAATGTCCTATTCTTAGGCGAGTCTTAGATAAACCCACTCAATATAATTAAAGGCACAGCTATAACCACACCCACATAACCCTCCGCTTGTGCAGAGGCAAAGGCAGATCATAGCTCTGCAAAATTAGGCATCACATGGAACTTCTTATATTAAAGAGTTACTGTTTTCACTGAAAATTAAAACAGGCACTTAAATTCTTCCTATTAAAACCGTCCATTTTACTTTTTCAACCTCTCCACTACAGGTTAGACAAACAGTATAAAGCATTTGGAAATATCAAATTGATACATGCTTTTATTTAACATATAATCTTTCTTTCTCAGTCCCTCAGTAGCCCCTGCTACTTCTCCTACCTCAAAATTGTTTCTTTCTCTAACCACAATTGCTTATTTCACAAATTCCTGTCCAAACTATTCTATATGTTATGATTACTTTGGAACACCTTTGTATCACAAAGATGCCTAACAATGTTTATAGGAATATGTATATACAGGAACATGTGCGTTATAAGTGCATATAGACATACTATATAGAATGTATATATTACATATTTTAATGTATAATATATATACATCTGTACAATAAATGAAATATATACACAAAAAGGAGAGCTCCCCATTTTGGGTGCCCTTCCCCCTTGGCCTCCTTCTCCAGTGCTTGGGTGTTTCAGCAAACTCCAGCTTTCTGTCAGGACCTCGTAGATGCCCAGTCTACATCTTTTGGTTTTCTAAGTGAGTGCCACCCTCGTGAATACCCATAGCGTGACTGTCTTTCGTTAGTTCTTCTCCGCAGTTGCTCAAGGGTTGTAACTGGCACAAGAACAAACGAGACAGTAAGACGCCCTGGGCTGGTAGGCACCGGCACTGCCTAATCGGGGCGATGTGCCAGGTCAAGCCACCGCTTCACAAGCACTGATGCTACCCAGCAAGGCTTCGGGTTTCCTTCCCTGCAACATGGTACTGCCTCAGGCACAGGAGAGGCAGGAGAGAATGACCTTCAAGATCATTCTTGTGAACTAGGTAAAGAGCGCCACCTGCTGAACACAAGCACCTCTATAGGTTTTCCTTGCCGGCTAATGGGATACCTAAAGGAATACACCGCACCAGGCTTGTTATTCAGTCTCGCTGGCCACTCTCACCTTTGATGCAGGTAACACAGTTCCCCCTTAAGCTGGATCAGCTAACTGGACACCAAATCATACTGCTCCAGATGGTCACAGGTAAACTTTCCTGCTTTACTCATATGCAACATTCATGAATGTCAAGTCCAAGATAAAAATCCACAGCAACAAGAACTGGTATATACATGCCTGCCAGAATCATCATTGTCTGAAAGAAACCATGATGACTTTCACATATGTCACGTATGGTAGGTGCAGTGCCAGGAGGTAAGCAAGAACTAGTCAACAACAGAAAATCACAAAACAACAGAATTAACTGGCCGGGCGCGGTGGCTCACGCCTGTAATCCCAGCACTTTGGGAGGCCGAGGCAGGCGGATCACGAGGTCAAGAGATCGAGACCATCCTGGCCAACATGGTGAAACCCCGTCTCTACTGAAAATACAAAAAAAAAAAATTAGCTGGGCTTGGTGGCACGAGCCTATGGTACCAGCTACTCGGGAGGCTGAGGCAGAAGAATTGCTTGAACCCAGGAGGCGGAGGTTGCAGGTTGCGGTGAGCCGAGATTGCGCTACTGTACTCCAGCCTGGCAACAGAGCAAGACTCCAACTCGAAAAGAAAAGAAAAGAATTAACTGACAGGGATTTAGAAAGTACTGAGCTCACCGGCATCTTTCTAATGGGAAAAGATGAATACATTTACCCTGTGCTCCTACCCTTTAAAAACAGGAATGTATGTGTACTGGCGTGGAATAAAGTTTCCCCAGTTCTGGAAACAAGGAGCTTTCTCTACTTTGCATTCTTTCTTTGTGAGGAAAGTATTTAATCGCAACCATTCCTAAATGCCTCTTAATTTACCATTTCCTCATACGTAATTCCTGGTTGCATACGATGGGAGCAGTCTAAATAGTGTTGCTCATTTTGAAAAGTTGGCTTTCAATTGCACACAGGAGGGTCTGGGCTCTCAGATCTTGGCTTTTTCCTGGAATTTCCCACACAAAGTCAAAAGAAAGAGAATGTCAGAGAGTTGGTCTATTGGGCAGGCCAGAGAGTAGCATTTTGCCCAGAATGAAGTAATGTCTACAGTCTTACTTTTGCACAGAAAAATGAAATCAGATCCTATGCAACGGCACATGTAGTTTTTAACACCTTCCACTTGTTCATACACTTTTTCTCCTTCATCTGGAAGAAGCTTACATTAGGCAGTCTTCTTAACTTACTTAAGGCTTCCCACAAAAAATAGAAGCAGAGTATTTTATTTTTCTAGGAAGCAGGAATACACTAAATTACACTCTATAAAAATAAAACTAAACAAAAAATTACTAGAAGAAAATAATAATGTTCTAAACCAATTCTTTCTAAAATTTGTTGAGGCTGGAAAAAAGGCATAAACTGTAATTAAACAGCAAAACCAAAAGAAATGATCCTGAAGTCAATTTTGTTACGATCACCAGTAGTTTTAAATGTTTATTCCATGAAAATACTACTTCTGCCTGATTATAAAGGACACATTTATTCCACAAATACATATTGAGCTCTTATTCTATACAAGGCACTGTATTAGGCATTGGGTCTCTGCACTCAATAGCTAAATTTTGGTAGAGAATAAGGCCAACAATAACTTACAGGATTACATCTCTGTCTGCCCAAATCGCATTATGCTGAGGAAGTTTAATAATAAAGGAGCCAAGCAAGTTAATCTAAACCTATGGTCTTGACTTAGCCTTCATAAAAAAAAGAATAATGACTACTCAGTTAATAGAATTCTTACAATGGTCATCACCCTACATCCAAACCATTATCCTTCATTTTAAAAACAGTCAGGAGAAATGATTTCGCTTACGAAGCAAGGACCCCAGAGGTCTGTCTTCTGATTTCTGTACCCTGCCCAAGGGCTGCTGTCATTTCTCTCGCTGTTATCTGCTCCCCAGGTGCTTTGCTTCTTTGGGAAAATCAGCTGGTGCCTGGCAAACGTGCTAATCAGGCCTATGTGTCACTGTGATGGAAACTGTGACTTGCTGGGTCGTGCTTTGCCAGTGATGTTTTCAAAGATAGCTCATTGTTTTAAAGGGCATTGTGCATAATGAAGTAGAGGTCCTATGAGACGAATCTGCCAATCAAGAAAACATGACTTAGAAAGGAAATAGCATCATCTTGTATCCACATCCCTCTCTAAGGAGTGCAGATACATTTGTAGACATTATTCTGTCCTCAAAACAGCCATTTTGGTTCTGGCCAACAGCTTTATTAGTACTATTTCCTGATTATCCTCTGATAAACCCCGTCTGTGGGAGGAATTGCAGTATTAGGCATGGAGTTCTTTTATCTTGTCTCGCTTAGTTCTCCCCTCAGCTTGAACTTACAAAGTTTGTTCTGTGATATCACATAAGGTTTAAGTGGTGTAAACATAAACAAATCTCAATAAGCATCTATTTTATTACTCTGTCCTCAACTGGAATTCTGGGGGTGGGGGGGAGGGTCCACGTATCACTGCCTATCTGAAATTGTAGCGTTTCATATACTCAATCAATTCAGCATGTCAGGGAACCCAACAGAGAGGGCAGAGAAAGCCTATGTGAGTGTAACAGAACTTGACAGATATATTCCTTGGGGTATAAAAGTCTTCCATAAAAATTTCAAAGTTAATTCTTAAATTTTTTGATGATAACCTTCAAATAGATACACAACAACTGACAGATGGATATGGCAGAGGTCAGAAAACTTCTGTAAAAGATCGAGTAACAACTATTTTAGGCTTTGCAGGACCTTGCTGCCAATACTCAATTCTGCGTTGTAACATGAAGGCAGTCAAAGACAATGGCCATGAGCCAATAAAACTTTATTTACAAAAATAGGCAGTGGACTAGATTTGGCCAGCTGACCCCTAAAATCATCCAGATCTGAGTACTGCCAAATGATTTCAGAGTTCCCATGTGCATTAATGTGTGTGATTGTACAGGGACCGTGTGGGACTGCGATAATTATCAAGAGATAATGAGAAAAGAACATAAGGATGACGCTTTTGGCTGAGTAAAGGCCAAATGACATCATAGCATGCTGTGTAAGCAAAAGTTTACAGCAGATAAAAGACAGGTGGTGGAGAACTGGATTATCGTGTGGCTCAGGGTAGAACAGGTGTTCAGTCTCAAAAGAAACTGCACAGAGCCATCAGCACCACATTCATACTGTGAGGGGCAATTTCATCTCAGCAAAATATTAATCTTTACATTTGATTTAAGTTATAAATTTGAATTTTATTGATTTTCTAGTTTGATCTGCATTTCATTTACAATTTTATTTTGGCTGTATGGATGTGTAAGAGTTGTAAGAACACAGAGTTCATATCTAGTCTTAGATCTATAGTTTTTGAAATGTCATTCTAATATAAATAATTTAAGTAACTGTGGTAAATCACGAGATCTTTCTTTCCCTCTAAAAAGAAGAATAATGCTCAAGTTTGGGAAACACTGTCAAACACAAGGCTTTAACTGCAGGGCCAAACCATGAATGAGAAAATAGATAGGCTTGGTGAGGTGAGGGTGGGGAGAGCCACGTGGCATCTTGGGAGGTGTAGTTATCACAAGCACACTGTTATAGGCAAAAATGGGAGCAGGCCACGTATCACTGCCTATCTGAAATTGTAGTGTTTCATATACTCAATCAATTCAGCATGTCAGGGAACTCAACAGAGAGGGCAGAGAAAGCCTATGTGAGTCTAGCAGAACTTGACTGCGTAACTGCCTACAAGACACGAGCCCAGATAAAGGAGTTGCGTGTACCTGCCAACCTTTCATCTGTCGAACTGAGAGGGGGTTTTGGTCCACATACACGTGGGAATTGAATGGGGCTAAAAGAAATCCACACATTTTTCCTGTCTGTTGGTACACACCAGAGAGGAAAGCCATGAGAACCATAGGAAAAAATATATATGCAGAATAAAGGTAAAACAAGGCATCATTCTAAGGACTCAGAGGCAGAACAGCATCAGGAATCAGTTTACGACAGAAACCCAAACAAGATTCGGAAACTGACATCGTCATTATGATACAAGCAGATGTAACTTCTGTGAAACAACAATAAAAAGCCATGAGGAGATAACAGGCTGAAACATAAGAATAACAGACTGAGATTAAAAACCAACAAAGAAAGAACATTTTTTAACATGAATGATTAAAAGAAAACTAATGTTAAAATAACATAATGTAAATCTCTACTACTGAAATTAGAAAAGAACAAAAATGTAACTATGGAAAATCAGTGGTATAAAACGTAAATAAAAATGAAAAGGCAAGCCACACATACTGGAAGAATATATTTGTAATACATATACCTGGCAAAAGGCTTGAACCTAAAATTATATAAAGTATTCTTTTTTTTTGGAGACAGCATATTGCTCTATCACCCAGGCTAGAGTGCAGTGGTGTGATCTCAGCTCACTGCAACCTCTTCCTCCTGAGCTCAAGTGATTCTCTCACCTCAGCCTGCCAAATAGCTTGGATTACAGGCGTGTGCCACCACGCCCAGCTAATTTCTCTATTTTTAGTAGAGATGAGGTTTCACCATGTTGGCCAGGCTGGTCCCAAACTCCTGACCTCCAGCAATCCACCTGCCTCGGCCTCCCAAAGTGCTTGGATTACAGGTGTGAGCCACTGTGCCCGGCCCGGTCTATATTCTTATAACCTAATAAATAATAAAACAACCAAAAACCCCATATTAAAAGAAAAATGAGCAAATGACATCAACAGATGCTTTTCAAAAGAAGATGTAAGAATGCGCGATAAGTATATGACAAGGTGCTCAACATTGTCATCAGTGAAACGCAAATTAAAACCATAATGAGATAGTATTTTACACCCAGTTAGAGGGCTAAAATGAAAAGGTCTGAAAATACCAAGTGTTTCCAAGGATGGGCAGCAACTACAACTCTCACATGTTGCTGGTAAGAATATAAAATGATGAAACCACTTTGGAAATAGTTTGGCAGACACTCACAAACTTAAGCATATACTTATATGATGCAGCAATTTTACTCTTATTTACCCAAGAGAAATGAAAACCTACGTCCACAAAAAGATTAATACCTATGTTCACAGTGTATTTTCCATAATGGCCAAAGACAGTCTGAACTGTCCACCAATGAGTGCATGGATAAACAAATCGTGGTTTATTCACACAAGGGACCACTACTGATAAATTTAAAAACATAAGCTAGCGACACCTGCAATAATATGGATGAATCTCACAAACATTATGCTGAATAAAATAGAGGGGCACTGAATGACTCTATTTATATGAATTTTGAGAAGAAGTCAAACCAGTCTATATTGAAGGAAATCAGATCAGTGGTTGGCTGGAATGGGGTTAGAAGAAATGAGTTCCAGGGCACAGGGGAATTTCTGGGGTAATGGAAATGTTCATGGAGTGATGATTAATTACGTAAGTGTGTTTATCTGTGAAATCTCATTGAACAACACATTTAAGATACACACATTTATGGCCAGGCATGGTGGCTCATGCCTGTAACTCAGCACTTTGGGAGGCCAAGGTGGACGGATCACTTGAGGACAGGAGTTCAAGACCAGCCTGGCCAACAGGGCGAAACCCTGTCTCTACAAAAATACAAAAAACAAAAAAATCAGCCAGGTGTGGTGGTGTGCCCCTGTAATAACAGCTACTAAGGACGCTGAGGCACAAGAATTGCTTGAACCAGGGAGGCAGAGGTTGCAGTGAGTTGAGATCACACCACTGCACTTCAGCAAGGGTGACAGAATGATACCCTCTAAAAAAAAAAAAAGTACATATTTATTATATATGTGTGGTGGTTAATTTTAGGTGTCAACTTGACTGGATTAAGGAATACCTAGGGAACTGGTAAAGCGTGGCTTCTGGGTGTGTCTGTGAGGGGGTATTTCAGAGATTGGCCTGAGAGTTGGTGGACTGAGTGGGGAAGATCTGTCCTCAATGTGAGTGGGTCACCTAATCAGACAGGGGCCCAGATAGAACAAAAAAGGAGATAAAAGGATTTGCGCTCTCTTTCTCCTTGAGCTGGTATGCTCTCCTCCTCTTGTACATGCTCTCTTGCCCTGGGAACTCCAGAATTTACCCTAGCAGCCCCCTGGGTTCTCAGGCCTTTGGCCTTAGACTGAGGATTACATCATGGGCTTACCCAGTTCTAAGACTTTCGAAATTAGACTGAGCTATCAGCATTCCGAGGTCTCTAGCCTGTTGTGGATCTTCTCATCCTTCATAATCACACGAGTCAATTCCCCCTAATAAATCCCTTATCATCTATCTATCAATCTATCGATCTTTCTATTGATCTATCGATCGATCTATCTGCCTATCTTTCTATCGATCTATCGATCGATCTATCTACCTATCTTTCTATCGATCTATCGATCTATCTCTCTATCTATCTACTATCTATCGATCTATCTCTCTATCTTTCTATCTATCTATCTATCTATCATCTATCGATCTATCTATCTGTCTGTCTATCTATCTATCTATCTATCTATCTTTCTATCTGTCTATCTCCTACTGATTCTGCCTCTCTGGAGAACTCAATGTAGTATGTAAGCTATACATACTATATTAGTTGATTAAAAACAAAGGCACTCACGTCTAGAGTCATTTTAGAAAGTTTTGTAGTACATAAATTTAAAAAAAATTCTATGACCATCTAAACAGAAACATCAGATGACTTTCAAAGAACAAAAAAAAAATTTGGTATCATATTTCTCCTCAGAAATACTAGATAAGAGATGATAATGGAAACAAGTAGACTTGTTAAAGAGGGGGAAAAAGTGACTCGAGAATGTTATACTTCAGTTAATAGAGTTGCTACAAATAAAAAATTACAAAAGAATGTTATACCTAGCCAAGGACTGTTCATAAATGAATATAACAAAAAGCCAATCCATCCATCCACCTTTCTAAAAAAAAAATTTGAAGCTATTTCCCAGGCAACTTAAGAGCTCAAAAATTAAGAAAATCTAAATATTTACTATAAAATCATTTGAAATTGAATGAAAATATAATAATACAATAATAGTAATTCCTAGAAAAAATATAATACGAAAAAATTATAGAGAAAATGTGAGTCCCAAATCCCAAGTTTTATTAAGTAAAACTGGAGAATATGGGTGCAAAAAGGATAACGAAGTAAATACTCATCCAATTCCTTATTTAATATGAAGTGCAGACCAGAGATATTGGTTAAATAAATTGTAAAAGAACCATTTATGGGATACTCATAGCCATAAAAATAATGAGAAAAGCCCAGGCGCAGTGGCTCACACCTGTAATCCTAGCACTTTGGGAGGCTGAGGAGGCTGAGGCAAGCAGATTCCCTGAGCTCTGGAGTTCAAGATCAGCCTGGGCAACACAATGAAACTCCATCTCTACTAAAATACAAAAAATTAGCCGGTGTGGTGGCATGCACCTGTAGTCCCAGCTACTCAGAACGCTGCTGAGGCAGAAGAATTGCTTGAACCCAGGAGGGGGAGGTTGCAGTGAGCCATGACTGTGCCACTACACTCCAGCCTGGGAGACAGAGTTAAATAAAAATAAAAAAATGAGGAAGCTCTTTATGTTCTGATACAAAATATCTACAAAATAAATTTATTCTGGCCAGGCGCGGTGGCTGACGCCTGTAATCCCAGCACTTTGGGAGGTCAAGGCGGGTGGATCACGAGGTCAAGAGATTGAGACCATCCTGGCCAACATGGTGAAACCCTGTCTCTACTAAAAATACAAAAAAATTAGCCAGGCATGGTGGCACGCACCTGTGGTCCCAGCTACTCGGGAGGCTGAGGTGGAAGAATCACTTGAACCCAGGAGGCGGAGGTTGCAGTGAGCCGATATTGCACCACTGCACTCCAGCCTGGTGACAGAGCAAGACTCCGTCTCAAAAAAATAAATAAATAAATAAATTTATTCTAAAGGAAAGCATAATAGAAAAAATGTGTCTAGCATGCTACAATTTGTACAACACAGAAAAAACATATTATTCAAGAGAAATTGGTAACCTTGGTTGCCTGGGGAAGTGATACTGGGTGTCTGCGAAATAGAGGTAAGAAAGACTTTATTACAAATGCTTTGTCCTTTGTTATTCTATAAATGAACCATGTAAATGTTACTTATTTTTTAAAATAAAATTTTTAAATGTGCTATTTTTAACAATCAAGCAAATAGTCATCGGTGACTTCAGCACATATGTAAATCTAGCTTATGATAAAGACATCACAAAATTTAAAAATTCAATAAATGATCCTGAAACAACTGGTTTTCTATTTGGAAAAAAAGGACAATGTTTAGTCCTCATTTCACAACCTGATGAGAACAAATTACAGACTGATTAAAGAGTCATGAAATTAAACTATAAAAACATTAGAACAAAATGAATCTTAGAGTAATCTAATAAATTTAACTTCATAAAAATCGACACATCATATAAAATTAAAAGATACACCAAAAGCTGGGGACAATACTTTTCACAAATATAAGAAATTAGTATCTTTATTTTTCTTAAAGAGCCAATAAAATTAAAAAATAAGACAAACTTGGCAAAAACCTAAACCTTCAGTATAAAAATGGGCAAAGGAAATAAACAGAAAATGAAAATGGTTAAGAAACATACTTACTAATAATCAAAGCAATCCAAATTAAGAGAGACTTCCTGCCTATCGGATAGGGACCCTCATAACTACAGATGAATGCATAAATTGGCACAGCCTTTCTGGAAAACACTATGGGATATACACCGACAGCCTTAAACATGTTCTGACTTTTGACTCAGTAATTCTAATTTTATATAAAATGTCTCCCCCTGGAATTTAATGCAACTTTATTTATAACAGGGAAAAAACTGAAATAATCAAAATATTTAAAACAGAAATGTTAAATTCTGATATATTCATATAAAAAACATTGTGCTAATGTTAAAATAATATTTTAAAAAATTTAATGACCTGAAAAATGTTTAAGATACACTGTAAGTGCAAAAAGCAGAATAAACCACCATCATATGCTATCACAATTTTGGGATTATAACTGTACAAAACATATATATTTTAAATACTGAAAGGAAATATAATAAAATATTAGCGATAATTTTCTTTATAATTATTTAAATTTATTTTTACCTTTCTGTATATTTTAAAGTTTCTATAATAAATAACTTCGAGGAGATGTGGTATTTTAAATAAAAAAATAATATAACTATAAAAATGTTTCCTGGCCAGGCACAGTGGCTCACACCTTTGGGAGGCTGAGGTGGGCAGATCTCTTGAACCTAGCCATTCAAGACCAGCCTGGACAACATGACAAACTCTCATCTTTACCAAAAACTGCAAAAATTAGCTGGGTGTGGTAGTTCTAGCTACTCGGGAGGCTGAGGTGGGAGGATCAATTGAGCCTGGCAGGTCAGGGCTGCGGTGAGCTGTGGTCAAGCCAGTGCACTCCAGCCTGGGCAACAGAGTGAGAGACCCTGTCTCTCAAATTAACAAGTAATTATTTCCTGGCATCAACATGTGCAGAATCTCCACTGAAAAAGTTAGTTGTTGCAATAAATAATTTGTAGATAAAACCCTGATAATACATTAGCACTGCCTTCCATCTTTCTTTCTTTCTTTTCTTTTTTTTGAGACAGTCTCACTCTGTCACCCAGGCTGGAGTGCAGTGGCACAATCTTGGCTCACTGCAACCTCTGCCTCCTGACTTCAAGCAATTCTCCTGCCTCAGCTTCCTGAGTAGCTGAGACTACTGCCATTTGCCACCATGCCCAGCTAATTTTTTTGTATTTTTTACTAGAGTCGGGGTTTCATAGTGTTAGCCAGGATGGTCTCAATCTCCTGACCTCGTGAATCCACCCGCCTCGGCCACCCAAAGTGCTGGGATTACAGGCGTGAGCCACTGTGCCCAGCCGCCTTCCATCTTTCTTCTACACCTTTGGTTCAGAACTTCATACAGGCAAATAGTGTGTAGAATAGATACTTCACTAGGACAACTCCAGTGGGTCAGCCAACAAGAGCACTATCTCTTAACATAACGAATAACCATGTACAGACACCATAACAAACCACAAACAACTCAACTGTAATGGTATTTCCATGATACATTTGCCGGCTCAGAGTCTTCAATCAAGACCACCAACTTATGGCCTACAAACCGCAAGGTGAAGGCAACTGCTGAAATAATCTATAAACTGACAACTCTCATATGAAGAGCCCCAAATCCCATGCCCAGGCTCCTAAGTGTCCCTCCCCCATCCCCTGCTTGTTTCCTCTGGCAGGATGTTTTATAGTATGTTCATTTCCAACCCAACTAATAAAGGAGCTCTTTAAAGTTTAGAAAAACACTGCTTATTGGGTTCCTCAGTCCAGCATGTGTGCAATATATAAATAAGCAAAGAACACATGTACAGTACCTTCCCAAAGCTGTGTTGGCTTGGCAGAATTCTCCCCACTCATTAAAACAACAAGAGATGCAGCTGCTCGAACTGTAGCCTGCCATGTTGACATGGCAACGGGTGGCTCCTGGCATGGAAAAGGGCCCTGTTGTTTATGGGAGATCCCGCAGTATAAACACATGGCCTGCAGGAGAGAGACAAAGAAAGAAAGGGGGAGAGTCTTTAAAATGACTCGTCACTTTCTCACCACCAAGGTAGTGAAGGTTAAGTTGAGCTTTCAAAGAAAACATTTGAAACTTTGCAGTTGACTGGTTTCAGAGTATTTTGAACTGAAGCTGCCAAGGGCTGGCTATGTGAATAGCTGAGTGGTTATTTCTCTCAAATGAATTTCTTAAATATGTAAAAAGAGTTGGTTTTTTTAAGGAGAAAAATATTTTTTTGGATAAAGTTTTACATACTAGTCTGCCAAGTTATAATTTATGTTACCCTTGCCCCCACCCCCTCAGGCCCTGATGCCTTCAAAAGAAAAGTTTGAGAGACATTCTTACAAACCTTTTGGAAAGTATTCTGGAAAATAAAATATGTTTGGAGATCATGGAGATATTAATGCTTGGAAAAACAAGCCGGTGGTCTCAGAACCAGGGCTGGCAGGCCCGATACCCCCAATCTCGGAAACCACCATCTCAAATGGAACCCTTGTGGGAATCCTTGTGTGGAGGCCAAGAACAGGGGCTGGCATATAAACAGGACTGTGGATCACAACAATGAGGCTTGTGATGGGAAAGCCAAGGGTGCAGAGTTGTCACCAAAGTAAGCGTGCAAAACCAGTGACATGGCATCAGGACTCATTCTGCCGTGAGTCCTAATGGGATCAGAAAGTACAATCCCATCCAAACCAAGAAAAATCCCTCCCATGATAAAGTCATGGTTGATAAGACGGAAAAGATCTCAGGATCAAAGGGATCCACTCTTCTGACACCACAGAGTCGAAGGTACAAGACTGACTCCTCAGAAAAAACTTAGGAAAATGTTTCCACTTTCTGTTTTTCAGTTATGACAAATACATAGTTTTAGTCAGCTTGACTTACAAATGAATACAGCAATGCACTACTTCTTTTGGATAAACTGGTTTTCCTTTTTCATTAACATCATTATGACTCAGCATTTATTGTGTTCACACAACGTGCAAGAAAAATCAGAAACATGGTTCAACTGCAGCAGTCAGGGTCTAGTGTGGAAAAGAGAAACCAGTCTAGGTCTTAACAAACAGGTAATTCAATCTTCGAAATGAGTTATACAAATGATAGAAGAGCTGAGAAACCAGTTAGAGGACAGTAAGACAACCCAGGGATTAGTCACAGCAGTAATCAGCTGTGACTCCTCAAGACTGGAGGAGCTGGTTGTTACTGGGTGTTACTGGGTAATATGGCAGGAGTCATCTGGCAGAAGCCAGAGTCACAGTGGGGACTGTCCGGGGGGAGCTGGGACCAGAGGAGACAGCCACATTGGAGCTGCCAAAGGAAACAGGAGGAGGAGAAATACCTTACTTCCAGCCAACTCCTGCTTTCAAATCTTCCACCAGTGGCCCCCACTAGCCAAACCTAGCAGGAAGCCAGAAGACAAGAGAGCCTAGGAAATGAAGTTCCTTGTCATTTAGAGAAGGTCACAATAAGAGCACAAAATGGATCTCAGAGCAAAGAGGCAGCTGCTATACCCTTATCCTACAAGTATACATGCCGTAACGCGAAGGTCTGACATGGGGCAGGGAAGATTAGAAAGCCTAAACACCTTTGTACCAGCTGGGATGCCAACTTATCAAATGACTGTGGGGAAGTTCCTCAACTTCTGAGTCACAGGTGAAATGGGTATTGGGCTGGTGAATTGGGGGAGCAAGAAGTGACTTCCATTGTCTGTTCTGTTCAACAAGCACCTGATTTGCCTAGTGTAACTCTGTTGTGGGTCTTCTCTTGCCTGCACAGGGAACAAATCCTCCCCAAAAGACTGGCTTGCCAAGATGTTGCTCTCCTCCCTATAAGGTTGGGTTGGAGGCCATGCTGGCATATTATTACACATTCCACTTGTGCCCTTAGATATGTGGCCCCCAGGGCTGCCTCCATCAGCTTCCACACCTCTTCCCCAAAGCAATAAATTTGAGATGAGGTCAAATCTGAGAAACACAGCAGAGGAAGAATTAGGACTTAGTAAGTGATTTGCTGAAGAAGAGGGAGAAGGAAAGGAAGGCTTTTCTAAGGAGGCAGCTGCCAAGCTGGCCCCCCAATAACCCCTTCTTCCCAATATTTACGTCCTTGTGTAGTCCCCCTTCCATACTGTACCAGGTCTGTGTGCCCAAAGAGACCTGTGTAGAGCCAACAGGCAGTTGCAGTACTCTCATCCTACAAGTATGCATGCCATGATAACGCAAAGGTCTGACCTGGGACAGGGAGAGATCAGAAAGTCTAAACACTTTCTGATCAGTAGGACCAACAGGATACGGCAGAGGTGATGGCATGTCACTTCTGAGACAATTTTAAAATCTGTGGTTTTCATCTTAGACTACCTTTTCTCGCTCTGTCCCCCATCATTCACTCTAGGTCATGAGTATCGGGAAGTCACTCAGGCAGCCTAGGGAGGTTTCTTACCCACATGGTAAGAAACGGATACCTTTGGCCAATCGTCAGTGAAGAACCAAGGCCTGCAACAGCCTCACAAGTGGGTTGGAAAGAGGATTTTCCAGCTCCTGGCATGCCTTGAGATACCTGCAGCCCTGGCCAACAGGGGGACTGTACCCTTGCAAGATATCCTGAGCAAGAGACGCTGGCTAAGCTGCTCCTGGATTCCTGAGCCTCGGAAACTGTGAGAGATAATAAGAGTTTGTTCTCTTAAGCTGCTAGATGTGGGGGTGATTTGTTATGCTGCCATAGTTAACACAGAATTTTCTGAGGTTTCTGGCTCAAGTGGTAAGATGGATGGTAAAGCTACTGAACAAGAAAGGAAGATGACGATGGGTCGGGGGAGAAGGTGGAGGGTATGCACCTGTTTAATTTGCTTATAAAGGGCTTCACATAAGCATATGACACTTTTATGGACACTGTATGTTTTCCTAATCCCAAACAGTGTGGTGTCCATGAATGGGTTTAAATGTCTGAAATCAGACCTACCTCAGAAAATCTGAAAATAATGATTTGATGAAGAAGTGCAGATATCGCAGGCATATATGAGTCAGTTGACGAGGGGGGCAGTCCTTCCACTGACTGGATTAATATCTACCATGCTGTCACCACCCTTTCCTCCCTGGTTCGGTAGTATGTCCTCTTTAGCTATCTAGTTCTAGACATTTGGTTCTAGAATTTTGTCCTGATCCCTTCTGTTGTGCTCTTGAAAGCTCCTTCCGCCATTGTGCATCTGGGCACCCGACCCCTCCCATCAAGGGGGTTAGTTACCTCGTCAGGCCCCCAGCAAGCTCTCGCCTCCCACCCTCCCCAGTGTCCTCACAATTCTCTATTCCCACCCTCCGCTTTCCATGGCTGGGGTATCTTTTCTGCTAAAGTCTAACATTTTTTTCTGGCTTCCACTTGGTATCCAGAGCTGTAACTCTGAACGTGTAGATCAAGTTAGCAATCTAAAAGCCGCACCCCATAAATATACCCATGTCTGATATCGGAACACTTTCATAAGCAGGAAAACGATCACATAAGAGATAAGTCTTAGGGTAGGCACACACTGAAAATGTAACTTCTCTTTGTGCTCCCAGACTACTCTTTTCTTGGCCTTTTTCTCTTCCTCAGCTGCAGGCTCACTCCTCCCTTCCCAACATGCCCAAACCAAGCACTAGGGACCTACGAGTCTTTATTATCAATGGCCTTTTGCTCTCTTACAAGCTGATATCCTATTCACAATGTCTGACATCACAGTGCAAACCTGAAATCAATTTACAGTTAGGTAACTATATTTTAACAGTGTGAAGGTTTTATCCTCTGAATAAAGCTCTACTGGTGGAATTTTGGTCGTCTACCAGCAAGTGGAGGATGGGTGAACATGGGGCCTTCCCAGTCATGAAATCATACCCACTACATAGTGATTCCAGACTAAAGATGGCCCCCATTATGCACACATTCAAATGAGAACTATATGGAGGGCCGATTTCCTGCTTACCCATCCCGTGCCTCCCCCTCCACAAAGGGCAGGATAATCGATGTGTGTTTATAAACAGGCTCTGCAGTTATCTGAATGTGTAAACACAGAAATAAATGCAGCTGTGTTTATTTGACACGAATAGCCTTGCACCTCGGCCATGCTGCTAAAATGCTCATGGGATAGATGTGCAGGCACCAGCCTGAAATTCTCCAATGCTTATAACTTCATCATTTTCAGATCGAGTAATTCCTTCCAGCACGGCAAGGAAAACTCTCTCACCAGGGTTCATCTCACAGGCCTTGGGATACCCAACTGTATGAGATATTCCTTGGGGAGCCCAGATTGCACAGGCGTTGTGGAATGAGAGGACAATGAAAATCAGAAAGAAGAGAACAATAGGGTAAGACAGGGTGAGACACAGGTCCAAGGCTTGCTGCCATTAAATAACTTCTAAATTGAGGAAGAACTTGTCAGAATAACAATTACTTCAGCTTCTGGCTACGTGTTTCTGCATTTACAGAGTGGTCAAATGAGGATAAGACACATTAACTCTGCCTTTCACGGTAAGAGGTCAGCTAAGACTAACATGCTAGTCTTAAGGAGGAGCTATCCATACAATCCTGTAAGGGATTGCTTAAAACCATAGATGTTCTTTTTTTTCTGTTGACTACTATACGCATTTGTCTTTTCTCAGCCAGGAGAAAAAGGGGGTTGTTTTTCGTTTAAAAATGTTTTCAGTTCCACTACAGTCCATCAAGTCACCCTTTTTCTGACCCCTGGTTATCACTGTTAGGTGACTGGGGAGAAGGCTGCCAGCAGTAGGTGAGAGGTAATGAGCCCACAATGGCCCCATATGAGGCTTGATGAGGCCCTGACCTGATCTCTGGAGGGTGGGCCACAGATGTGACAGTTTAGGGGGTCAGAATATTTAGTAAGTTTCTGAGGGTTACAAGGTCTTCAGGCCTCCTCCAATTCCTTTCCATCTGTTCTCCTTCCTGCACTAATCTTTTTGACAACTCCATGTTCTCATTAGATCTAGATTACAGTCTCCGTTACAGGTGAGCAACCCTCTTGCCTTCTTGAGCCACAAAGAGCCAGTACCAGTAAAAGAAAAAGTGTTTAGCTATGACTCACTCTCTTTCTCTCCTATACACACGTGCACCTCTTCCTTATTATTATTCTGCTTTTCTACTTCCTGGCACAATTACCAAAACCAGAATTCATCAATCATATTGAATACATGGCAGGTCCATAGAGAATATTGCTTTGACTCAGAAAGACAGATTTTATGTTAAGTCAAAACGGACAAGGCTCCAAATGGCTTCGAGTCAGAAATTCATCACTTCTTCACCAGAGATGTTTTGGGTGCATAACAGACAAGCCGCTTGTAAAGGCAAAGACGGTATTTCTCATCTGGAAGTCCTTGTGGGCATAGGATTGTGTCCGTAGAAAAAAATCTGTGGAGACACTCTCATGGAATCTTCTTGTTTTACAGATGAGGAACCGAAGAGATGTAAAGTGACTTATCTGAAGTCACACAGCTAGTTACCACACAGCTTTCACTGGTACTAGGTCTCCTGACTTTCACCATCGAAGTTCTTTTGAACACACTATGTTCTTGGTCCTACCGGGCACAGTGATTTGTTATTTTCTGTCGATGCTTTGTTACTTATTTCTTGTTCAGTTGATTATGTTGGTTACTTGTTGAGACTGAGACAGTCTATCCTTGTATTTTCTTCCATGGTGACTCAACTGGGATTCTGGGAAATAGAGGTACACACAGCCTGGGCAGCAAAGGGAGAAAGAAGCTAAAACACGACCCTTCCAAGCATTTGCACTCATGATTCCTGCTCTGCAGTCATACAATGATATCATAGAATTAACGTGTATTCCACTTCAGTTCTCATTAATTTTGCATTGGTTTCTTGAAGAAAGTAAGAAAAAAGGTACTAATTGTGGAAATGTTTCTCTTAGACTTGAAATCTCTCCTAAAACATCTTCTGCTCATTCTTTTTAATTGTAAAACTTTCCTTTAGAGTGAGATATACAATAATGAAACTAATTCAGTGGGAGTAGAGGGAGGAGAAGAACATGTTTTAACATCTGGTTTTGATACTCCAAACTAAAAATACTCCCAAAGTCTACATCCTCCCTGGCCCAGTAGCTGAGCAAGAAATATAACAGAAAAAAAAGTAGTTTTCCTTAGTATTTCGCTAACTTCATCCCAGTCTTGTCTAAAACACACAAAAAAATCACAGTGCTCTACAAAAGTTTAAATTTTAATATTATTTTATCTTATAATGTATTTTCCCAGTTAGTTTTATTTTCTTTAACAAAAATTCAAATGGCTGTAGTTTTTCTAATAATTTTCCTATATGTAACCGAATTTTCTTCCATTCAACTCAAATTCAGTGATGTCATCAGCTTAAGCTCAGACCTCTTAAACCACTTGGCGGCTTCCACAAATATCATAATGATTCTAATGAAAAAGAGAATGGGTTACCGAAGAGGATGCTTCGGTTTTAATAACACTTTCGTCAGGGGAATGGAAAAAAATGTTAAAAATACGAAGAAAATGAAGAAAACACATAAACTTTGAATAAAGGTTTCCATTTTAAAAGTTTATTTCTTAGGTACACTGAATATCTATAATTAAAAACATATTAAGTCCCATTCCTTTCTTGAAGCTTGGCAAGAACACCTTTACACAACTCTTGACCCTGTCTTTGTTCTCATCAAAATATTTTTAAAGGGCACACAGACCTGCATTCCACAGGAAAGTAAACATCTTTTCCAAGAAGCACGTTGTATCAGACTGTTATATATGTGTTGCTTCCGTCAGTCATTGTTAAATGTCACCTGCAATCCAGTATCTGAACGTTGGAGGCAAGAAGCATTTAGGTTCAGGAAATGGCACAACCACAAATGGCTAAACTAAGGTAGGAAAACTGAGTTTTCTATTTCCAGATATTTCATATTAGAATAACAATAAGGATGAAATTATTGATAATTATTCAGAAGAAATACTTTTATAGCTTCAAATATATTTTCTTCTCCAGAGAACCCTGTCACATGGTAAAGTGGGAAAACAGCTCTTACAAAAGAGATTTCAGGGTAGAAAGATAGTGATCTCTTTCCAAATTTGAAATTATCTCTTAAATAATTTTTTTTTTTATTCAATGTTTCACTCTGTTGCCCAGGTTGGAGTGCAGTGGCACAAACGTGATTCACTGCAGCCTCAACCTCCCGGGGCTCAAGTAATCTCCCACCTCAGCCTCCCTCGTAGCTGTGACTATAAGCATGTGCCACCACACCCAGCTAATTATTATTTTTTTTATAGAGAAAGGGTTTTGCCATGTTGCCCAGGCTGGTTTTAAACTCCTCAGCTCAAGCTATTCTCCTGCCTCTCTCGTCCAAAGTGCTGGAATTACAGGCGTGAACCACCATAAATTTTTTATATTAAAACAGTTTTGGATCTTAAAAATGGAAAAGATAAGGCTGGGCACAGTGGCTCATGCCTGTAATCCCAGCACTTTGGGAGGCTGAGGTGGGAGGAATGCTTGGGCACAGGAGTTCAAGACCAGCCTGGGCAACATGGCAAAACCCCATCTCTACAAAAAATACAAAAATTAGCTGGGCGTGGTGGTGTATACCTGCAGTCCCAGCTACTCGGGAGGCTGAGGTGGGAAGATCATTTGAGCCCAAGTGATTGAGGCTACAAATATATTTTCTTCTACAGAGAACCCTGCCACATGGTAAAGTGAGAAAACAGCTCTTACAAAAGAGCTTTTCAGGGTAGAAAGAACTTGGTGAACCAAATTCATGCCTCTGCTCTCTACCCTGGGCGAGACCCTGTCTCATAAAATAATAAAACAAAAAATAAAAATAAAAATCACAAAGATAATACACAGAGTTCCCATATACTCCATACTCAGTTTTCCCTATTATCGTCATCTTGTATTAGCATACTTGTCAAAAGTAGTGAACCAACATTGATACATTAGTACACACTTCATTCAGCTTTCCTTAGTTTTTCCTGTATGCCTTTGTTCTGTTTCAGGATACTACATTCATTCATTCATTCATTCATTCATTCACTTGAGACACAGTCATGCTCTGTCTCCCAGGCTGGAGTGCAGTGGCACAAGATCGACTCACTGCAGCCTGACCTCCTGGGCTCAAGTGATCTTCCCACCTCAGCCTCCCAAGGGGCTGGGACTACAGGTGCCCACCACCACGTCCAGCAAATTTTTTGTATTTTTAGTACAGATGGAGTTTCGCCATGTTGGCCAGACTAGTCTTGAACTCCTAGCCTCAACTGATCTGCCCACCTCGGCCTCCCAAAGGGCTGGGATTACAGGTGTGAGCCACTCTGCCTAGCTGGGACACTACATTACTTTTAATCATCATGTCTCCTCGGGCTCATCGTGACTGTGGCAGTTTCTTAGACTTTATGTATTTGAGAAGTGCTGATCATGTATTGTGTTTAATGTCCCTTGACTGGGATGTATCTGATGCTTTTCTCATGATCAGATTGGGGTTAAGAGCTTTTGGGAGGAAGACCACAAAGATGCCATTTTCATCATATACCAGAGAAAAAACTATCCACATAAATTATCACTGTTGATGTTGACCTTGATCATCTTGCTGAGGTTGTACTGTCATATTTCTCTAGCGTAAAGTTAGTTTTTTCTCCACTGCCATTCTGTTCTCTTTGGAAGGGAGGCACTCACTGTGTAGTCCACACTTAAGGAGTGAGGTGTTATGCCCCCACCTCCTTGAGGACAGAACATGCCCACAACTAACTCGGAATTCTTTTGCACCGTGGATTTGCCTATTCTTCCTCACTTGTTTATTTATTCAATCATTCTTTTACGTCAGCTTGGACTAATGGCTATTTATTTCACATTCTGGGATGTCATTCGAAACTACTTGATATATTTTATTGCTTGGTTTTGGCCATGAGGAGCTCTTTCAGGCAGCCCCTTGTCCCCCCTGGCATACCCTCATCACTGTGGGTTGTTGCTCCTGCTGTCTGAGGACTTCATTACTTTCTGACATTACAAGATGCTCCAGACTCCTCGTGTATATTTCCTGCTCCTGTCCTGGCCATTTCTCCAAGAAGCACTGTTCTCTTTATCGGAGAATGGTATCAGAAACTAAGATCTGGACGCTAGGTGTGCTTACTTCTAAGACCCTCTCAGCTGACAAGCCGAGATATAGTGTGTGTGCATATATAAATATATATATATATACACACTAACATATTAGTGTATATATACACACACACTAACCCTTGGGAACACACATATCTGTAATTATTTCCATATGCAACCATCCATATCTATATTAAGCTATTTTATTTTGATACTCATAAGTTTTATTCTCAGGTGGGATAGAGTGCAGGTGGGAAAGGGGAAAGCCACTAATGGAAATTAAAAGAAAAGATACCAATTTCGAGATTTTCTTATATTTCTGTCTAATCTCTTGTTAAAAACAGAAATTTATTGAGAGCTAAGATAATAAATTTATGTTTTAAATGTACTTGAAAGCTTTGCATACAATAAGTGACATGTGAACATCAAATTCAAAAAAAGTTGTTCTCTTTCTCACTTGAGACACAGATTTACCTAGGAACTTCCAGTCATTTTATTTAATTTTCTTACCTGTAAAATGAGAATAAAGAGCTTCTCATCCCAGCCTGAGAATTTATGGTGGGTATAACTGATGGTGTTCTGCCACTCAGGAACGAATATGTAGAAACTATGTTAGTTTTAATAAAGGTGGACCCTGTCCCCCGGAGGAATAAGCTCCAGCTAATCATGTTTTTCATGCAATTGTAAAATTTTACATTTTCACACAATTATATTCATAAAGTATTGTGATCCTGATAATTACTATCCATTTACATCACTAAGAAGTTATTTCTGTCTAGCAACCTGGCATTCCTTACTCATTTTAAAGTCCTTAGCATACCCAAACAGTTACCAGTACGTCCTGAGGTTTGTTCTGCAATGCATGGGAGAGTAGAGAGAGACCTGGTGCTCACTCACAAGAGATTATCTTTACTATAAATAAAATTCCCCACCCCAGAAAATGAGAAAAAAGAGAAAATATCTTTCTAGGAATTGTTTTTTAAAACAATTTTTCTTGTCCTCAGAAGACTGCACAAGTAGCATTAATACACTAACATATAATCCCAAACTTCCAAGCACCCAGTTTAAACATCTGCTATGATCATATAGTTTACTGAATTCCCGGAAAATGAGACATCAAGAGTAAATTTACCCTTTGAAGGAGCAAAATGTGCCCAAGGACCTCTTTAGTTTCTTTACAGAAACTGTCATTTATCTATAAGTCATTCCTGCTCAACATTTTTACATGTCATTTAATTCACCAGTCTAATCTCTTTCTTTGCAGTGAGCACTCAGGAGAAAGTCATGTCTGAGACCATAAATATTTCTTCTAAATACTGTCAATAGTTGCTTCTTCCTCATTATCCTAGTTCAAAAATGAAATATCTAGGAGTATAAAAACTACAATTTCCTCGTTAAATATTCAGAGATATTATATTGTTAAATCGTATTGAAATTCCCATCTTTAATAATTTCAAGCAAGTGTGAAGATCCAATAAGAACACCTGTTTCATTCTTTTCAGTCTCAAAAAAATATCTAATAAGTTAATCTATAAATGCATCACTATGCTTTTGTACTGATGTAAGTTTGTACCCACCCTGAAATTTCCCGATGGCTGCCGCAGACTCTAGCAGAAATCAGACAGGAATTGAACTCATTCCGAGCAGGGTGGGAGACCAGAACAGGAGGTAAGATTAGAGGCAAGGAATGGATAATTAGAGCTCAAAGTCAAAGTGAGGTTTTAAAAGTATATATCTACAAGGTGTTTTGGGGATGAACTGAGGGAGATATGTAAGCAATTGCGAAGACCACTGCTTCAATTCAGGAAATTCAATGCTATAAAAGAAGGCTCTGAAACCCAGCTAACAGAGGTCAACGTTCTTCCATCCAAGCTCTGCAATAATTACCATATTGATTTGCAATACTTTAGCACAAACAGGTAATATACAGAGGAGTCAATAAAGTTTGATTCTTAAATTCTCAAATTAAAAAAAATATGAACAACTGTTGGAAGAAGGGCAATAAGAAAAAGACCAGATGGCTGCCTAAATGTATCCTCCAGAAAACGATGTCTCATCAATTCCTTCTCCTCGAAGTGAAAACCAGGGGTCTTTCTGGTACCAAACACTAAGAATCACGGCCAACAAAGCCAGTGTGTGGTCTCAGAGGATTGTCACGCTCCTCAGAAACAGGTCTTTTGTATGCTTTGGGGGGGGTTACATTATATGACAACTGATAAAATCCAGGGAGGCACAGCTGCCAATATACAGGTACAGTTAAGAAAGTCACAAAGCAGAGCTGACTTTATTTGAACGCACTTTGCCAGGCTTCACACCAAACCAACTTCACAGCAGTCTAGTCTCTCAAGGGACTATGAAGGAACGTTAGGCAAGTAGTATTCACTTGGAGACATATCACTCCCATCTACAGCACTCCAAGTCACTAACAGAGATCTCAACGGAGACTGAGGCTCAGGATTTCATCATTAAGCTTGCCTTTCAATCTCTTAACTCAGAAATATGAGGGCTTAATAATCTTTTCATCCTGACTTAAGGGAGCTAATCCTATTACAGGTTTAGCATGCCCGGGAATTTACCTGCTTCACTGTAGGTCTAAGGATTTGAGGCTACTTGGGTAATGTCACGGAACACACAAGAGCATCTCTGCAGAACTGGTCTCATGTTTGAAAGCATCCCTGCAGTGTACAAGATTAACAGGCACGGGGCTGCGAAGCGCTCGGATAACCTACCTGTCACTCTGGTCTGAGGTCCATGTAACTGATCGCCCTTCGGGTTTAGTTTTGTACCATATTCTGATAGCATGAGGAAAGTCAGTAGCTGTCTGAACCCCTGTCTTTCTGATCTTTAAGCTCCAAATGTCAGTGTCAAAGAGGAGTCTCCACAGCCAGGAGCCTGGCTGCAGCAAGTATAATAGTCTAACTGCTCCCCCAACGATCTGCAGGCAAAGTCACAAGTTCACGTACAATCTGATTCCTGAGCTCCTCAGAAACAACGGTGAGCCTCGGAGACCTTGTAACTTTTCCATACCTGGCACGGCAGCAACATCCACCTCCTCGACTTTTAACACAGATAAATCACAGCAGTCCAACACTAGCAAAAAATCCTCACTCCCATGATTCCCTGTGTCACAGCAGTACTTTGAGCTAGAAATCCCAGAAGCATGTTCCTGGTTGTCATGGTTACCATCTTTATCAGAAGTATCTTTTTCACCTTTACTACAGATTGCAAAATCATTATATTCCATTTCAGATGAGAAGGTCCTTGCATTTGTCACAGAAATATGGCAGGGTTCAGGCATCCCAAATTTGCAAGCTTTGTTTGACTCTGATTGGCAGGCTTCGTCGATGGAGCTATTCTGTTTCTTTAATCTGTTTCCATCCTCGAGGAAAAGCACTATGGTCCCCTCAATGACTTGCCTTTCAAAATCCACATCCAAATCCAGTACATAGTGCTTCACAAGCATGTGGCTGGTGTTGGCCATGAGAGGCAGGTCATCCCTGGCAGGGTCCAGCTGTATGTCCATGATGTGGTTTATTGTTTGAGAGATTGGTTAAAATCTCAGATAGGGGGTTTCCTATCTGCCTTAATATTCCAGAATCATAAATAGCTGCTTATCAAAAAAAACAACTGACGTCACAGATTATGGTTCCACAACTTTCAGTCTCCTGGCAAAAAAGGAAAGCACAATTAGACAAAATTCCAAATAAGACCTAAATGCTCCTGTAACTGCTGCTCCTGCAAGTTGACCGCCATCCTTAAATAACCCCCCAGGTGGTAGATGCTCATGGCTAGAAGGCTCACTAATTTTTTTTTTATTGACATGAAAGAAATCTGCATTATGGGTTTCTAAAAATATTTCAATTACCAACTGAATGGCATGGGCCTCCACAAAGCCAGAAGAAGCATGCTCCAATGAGAACTGTCTTTCTTTAGAAAAGAGCAACTGTTATGCAAAAGTGTAACCAAGCATCACTGTGCCTCTAGTCTTAAAAGATATTAAATGTATCCCTTCTAATTTTGTGCATCAAAAGATAAGTGATTGTTTTTCCACTGAGATTCCAAGTAACAAGTGTGAATGAAGGCTAAATGGCCCCATACATTTTATTCTTTGAGAGTAATAATTTAATACATACAATGTAACTCCAGGGATTAACGTACTTTTCACATTAGGACTGCTCTCATATCAGCACTTCCAGTAAATTACAGGAAAATGAGCCAATTTACCAGGAGTGCATTCTAAGTATTCCTTTGAGATTGTTCACGGAGATTTTTCAAATTTATAGTTAAATACTCAAGGTATATCATTACATCTTAATAGCTGAAAACCCATTAACATTCTGGATAATAGCCTTCTGTGGCAAACAAAACGTCTTCTCACTTGAAAAAAAAAGCATGCAAATACCTATAAAAGGAAGGAGAGAAATTAAAATGTAGAAACAGATGTTACAATAAAATGCACAAGTTCTTCATAAAAGTTCTGAATCAAAATGTATTCTTATTGTATACTAGCAATTTGGCTAAAAGAGAAATCATTTGAAATTATTTCAGTCCCTGTTGTGTACCTAATTTCTTGCAGCATGCGCTGTTCTTTTTTATTCTTTTACCAAAACCAGAAAAGAAATCGCAGGGAAACAGAAAGAAAAACTCTAACAGAGTAGACATATTTAAAATCATTTTTGTATTTCTAAATATCAGGAGGCAATCTTTTAACAACTACAAAACATCATTACTTGCCTGAATTTTCAAGTAAATCGAGCCCTTCCTTTGTAACCCAACTCCTCCTGACTTCCCTGCCAGCTTTATCTGCAGCTCTACTAGACCTTTCTATTTCCTTTGCTTCTAGAATCTCATTCTAGGTTAATATCCCATTGATTTTCAGTTTCTACCTCTCCACAGACTATTTCCTCTTCAAATTCTCACCTAACCTGAAAAAATCCCACCTCCTGCAGCCTTGTACAATCCAGTTTCTAGCTACTTTTCCAGTAATGGAGACAACACCCCCTTGCATGCCCGTCCTCTAGCCAGAGGGCCTACTCGAAACACTGCTTCCTGAAGGGAACTTGACTCTAGGCCTCTGTGTCTTCTGGACTAACCCATGTGCTGGACCTGGAGTGCAACTGGCTCCTACCTCCCACCTCCAACTGCCAATCCTATTCTTCCTCCATGTCCCAGTTTAAGTGCAACCACCTCCTGAAACCCTTCCCTGGTCCATGCTCCCTCCCCCAATGAACTATATGTGGTACACTTTCAGTGCAATAGGAGTAGAGAGAAATCAAAGTTGCAAAGAAGAGTTTGAATTTACTTTATGGAGAAGCTAGTATTTCCCTCGGTCCTAGAAAAGTCAATGGGCACAGGGGATAAGCCAGAGTATTTTCTGTCCCGTCATTTTGAATAATAACCTTTATAAAGCTGTTGGCTATTTCTATGTAATGAGAAACAGTGATGTTAAAACTTCATTCTGAGGATGGCTGTGACTGCTAACGCTGTATTTTGTTGATTGGGCATTTTTTAAAAAACTTGTTTAATTAAAAAACAAAACAAAACCCTGAACACACACACAGAAGAAAAACCTGCATCAACTGAGACAAGGGTCAATTTAGTGGCTGGCTAAACTACCATATTTGGAGAAAAACAGTTTAGCATTTTTAACATTACAGATATAATTATTTATTGTCCAACTCTAATGGATTCCTAAATTTACTTCTAAAAATCTGTATAATTTACACATAAAATACATTCTATAGAGCAGTTCTCACTGCTTTTGTTCCCGGTGGCAGAGAATGAGGCTGCCCTCGGGCCCTATCCACTCAAGCCTGTTAGCAGAACCAGTCATGAAAAGGACGGCTGCCTTTCCAGTGGCTAACCACTGCTGCCTCTAAAATCAGTGTACTACGTGGTATGTGTTTTAAGTGACGAAACATTTGTCACCCTGACTGACAATCCACTGGTTTTCTTTAGTGGATTCTTTTGCATACTCTCCAGAGAAGCAAGTCTAAAACTTTTCTTTTAACTTTCCAATGCCATGCTTGCTGACTCATTCTCAGCTGATGATTTGGCCCCCTGCTTTGCTGAGATAATTTTGAATCTCTGTTCAATCATACCTCAAAGTATCTCTAGTTCTTCATAAGTATCACCTTCTCTTAATTCAGAGGGAACAATATCCCTTCTCGCTAAAGCTTATTAAGCTTATTCCACCCCACTGAATCCCAACTTTGGGGGTTTTAGAGAGCCAAATAAATAGCACATTTCTCTCTCATCCACATTCTGAATGCAGCGAGACATCAGATGAAGACACGGCAAAGGCAGACCAAAATATCACCATTACCTCTGCTGAAGGCTAAACTGGAGAACACAGCTTACTGTGAGAGCCAAAGGTACCTGGACACTGAATCGCAAATTCAGGTTTATCCACATGGTCACAGGCAATGCTGGATCAATATAAGCTTCCAGAAGGGGAGGTGGCCTCCCTCAGGTAAGACTTAAGGCCTGGAGGAAGAGAAAAGAATGGCTCTCTGTGGTCAGGATTGCTGCCCAAAAGCAAAAGGGAGATGAGCAGAGCACATTCATTTTCTTCTTCCCGGATTTCTCAGACTAAGTCACTCCACTTCCCTTAGGATAAAAGCACCGGGACCAGGAGTGTTACACTGACTGAACTCCCCCCAACAACGAAGGAAACATCAGAAGTGGGGAAGAAGTGTTCTCTCAACACCGTCCCCCTCCACTTACTTGAACCCTGTTCCATTTGACACTATTCTCTTGACAACATTTTCTCTCCCTCAATGATTACACCCTATTCTGAACATTGAAACACCCCTAGGGTTATGGGTTCAAGCCATCTTCCTTCTCAGCCTCCCAAGTAGCTGGAACCATAGGTGCATGCCACCACACTCATCTAACTTCTTAAATTTTTGTAGAGACGAGGTCTCACCATGTTGCCCAGGCTGGTCTGGAACTCCTCAGTTCAGGCGATCTGCCCACTTCGGTCTCCCAAAGTGCTGGGATTACAGGTGTGGGCCACTGCACCTGGCCTTGGGGTTGCCATCTTTAAAAGCAATCAACAACTTCATTTGGCCTACTTTAAATCATCTTTATTTTATTGAACTTTGGAGCTGAAGAATTCCTTAGGGCTCACTCAATCCAACTCTCTAATTTTACAAATGAAGACAGAGTCCCAGAGAGGCAAAGTAATTTGCTCAAGGTCACCCATTTCTTTTTGTTTGCCACAAATGGAACATTTTCCACCTGCTGATGGTTTTCCTTGGAATTCTCATCCCCCAGGTCTCATGGCCATCTCCTGCATATTGTCTAAGTCATAAAGCAAATGTCATCTCTAAGTCTCTCTTCCATAGCTTCCTTCGACCTTCTTTATCTTCTTCAAGTTATGCAGATTAGTAACCAATTTTTATTGTAATAGCTTTGGGGGGGCAAAGGAGAACTTTTAAGTCAGCCCCAGAAGATTCTGAAGAGCACCGTAACTTTTGCATGGTTTCCGACCTAAATGATGTATAAGTCTATTAAGTTGTTGCTTATTTGACTATGTCCTACTTGTCTTAGATTCATGGATGACCTAAATCATCTTTCTCTCTGTAAATACATAACGCTCACTGACGTCAATCAGGGTCACAGCCCCACATTTAGGGAAAAACTGAACTGCCTGTGGTTGCAAATGCAAGTATGTGGCCACCTTGCAAGGCCTCTCTCAGCAAATGGAAATCATATTTCTAAGCAATCTGTTGACTTCAGCACTTTTGGCTATTATTGTGCTCCAATTCAAAACGCCACCCTGTCTCACTGAAGCATTTTTCCGCTCTCTGTCATAAGCCATAACATATAAAAGTCCCCCCTTATAAAAACCAATCATTTTCCAGTGGCTAACTGTTTGCTGCCTCTAAAATAAAAGTGTTTAAAAAAAAACAAAAGTAAAATAAATGTGCTATGCAGTATGTATTTTAAATGCTTAAGTGATTGTCTCAGCAGCACCATTAAAGGCTTTGAAAGGATTAGCATACAGTAATATTTTTCTTAAGGGGGAAGAAGATCACATACTAAACAGAGCTTTGGCACAAAGAAGAAATTGCTCTGCCGTTCTCAGCCATCCAAAGTGGAATGCACCCATTTACAAATGTGGGATATAGCCTCTGTAATGCCATCCCCAATCCCTTCAACAAAAACAATTTCATTCTCCTTTCAAGCTACAAAGCAAGGTGTATCCTCAAGGCTCTTAACTTATCCTGGCTTGTTTTACAGTTACCTCCATCTTCCAATGCGCTAAGAATTCTTTGCAACTCCTGAATTATTTTTCTGTTAATGACCAAGTTAAGTGGAGTACCCTGAACACAGTAGGTTCTCAATAAACATTTGTAGAATTGCTGTCTAAAGGCATTTGTGATTTCAATCTCTAGTTACTTATATAACAGGGATTCTAGCATGCCTGTGTTCTATAGTCTAGTGCTAAGTTACTGCTTAACAAACATCTCCCTCCAGACGTCTCATTTTTTCTTCTCAGGATACACCTGTGCCTCTTTTTATGCCACATCGTTTTACTTGTAACCAACCGGGGGAAAAGGAGAAATCTCTGTGCATATATGCTTATTCTACAACATAGAGCACACTGTGAGTAGTTACTAAATATCTGATTTCACCAATTACTTGATCAGAGAATGACAGCTTTCTGCTATTCCAGGAGTGTTCGTTCTTTAGAATATGCCAATTGCTCTTAGTAACAGCCAGTGTCTTTGCTGAAATGCACTGTTTCTGGGCACAATTCCTCACACACTCAAATGCATATAGTCCTAAGAACATGGCTTACTACTGTGAAATTCAATAACTTCAGAATTAGAAGGAAACTTAAAAGTTCAAATATGCTGTTTTGTGTTTAGAAATGTCACACTGACATATTCTGCAAGTTATTTCTTTCACTCATGTTGATATATATAAATCTGTTTCTTTTAGCTGCTTTTAATGTCCCCATAGGAATATTCTATAATTTATCCCTATGTTCCCCTATTGGTAGGTATTTATTTGAAAATGTTCGTGACTACAAACGATGCTGCAATGCACTTCCTTACACACATCTCCTAGTGTACGGGGTAGAACTCCTAGAAATTCCATTTTGCCTGATGTTAATATTGTCATATCTACTTTCTTTTGGTTTGCTTTTTCCTGGTACATCTTTCCTATCCTTTTATTTTTAACTGCTCTAGACTGATTTTGCCTTGGCTGTCTTTTTAAAACAACGTTTGGCTGGCTATTTGAAAAATATAATTATCATTTTTAATGACTAAAATGGATCTCTTTACATTTATCACAATTACAGTTGTAACAGCAACCATCTCAATCAACATATTTCGTTTGCTATCTTCCATGATTTTCTTTGCTTCTTAGCTGTACTTTTCTGCTTTTTATTAAATTTTTCTACATTCCTGTTTTCCCCTCCACTATTTCATGACTTACACAATCGATGCCTTTAATTGACTTCAAATCAATCTCAAATAACCTTCCAAACGATATAAGGACCTTAGAAAGTTTTATCAGCAGTCTTCCCTCTTCCTTACTCCACACCAGCTTCTGTGTCATTGTTGCTATTATCTTAGTACCACATTGTTTTTTAAAACTCCATCCAACTTTTTAAAAGTCAGTATTTATTTGTATTTACAAATACATTCACCAGCTTCCTTACTCATGATAATTTCTACATTCCACTTCTTCCTTCTGGGTCCGATTTTGTTCTACTTGCTGCATGACAAATTAACTTCGTAGCGTCAAACAGCAACCACTGTACTATATCCTACAGGTCATGAATGTGGGTAACAGTCAGCTGGGCCACTCTTCTACATCTTATGAATCTACGTTACTCAATGGTACTCAGTTGGAGGATGGATTTGTCTGGAGGATCTGAAGACCAGAGTGGCCACACGAACCCTCTTTAACACTGAGCTCTTGGAATGGCTGCACATCTTCTATAGTAGCTGGCAGCCCCAGTGCAAGCATCCCAAAGAACCAGTTGAAAGCTGCATGGTCTTTTCTGACCTAGCCTCAAAATCAACATGGTTATTATTTCTACCATATTCTATTGCTTTCAAGTGAAAACTCATAAGGCCAGTCCAGATTCAAGGAGAGAGCATTAGACTCCTTTTGATGGGGGAGTGGCAAGGTATATTGTAGAAAAGCATGGAAGATGCTAGATATTGTTATTGCCATTTTTGGAAAATACAGTCTGCCACAATTTCCTTTTCACTTAAGTTTATCTTTAGTAATTATTTCAGGAGGAGACCATGGATAACAAACTCTTTTAACATCTGTATGTTTGAAAAGGTCTGTATTACATCCTCTTTACTGAATGATCACTTAACTAGGTGTAGACCTTTTGTTGATAGTTACTTTTTATTAACACTCTGAATATACTACTCCACTATAACCTGGCATATCTTTTTGCTGATAAGAAGTTTGTTATTAGAATGCATTTATTTATATGTATCTGTTTTTTCTCCGTGGCACATGATATGCAAGTATGTGGTATTTGTGTGTGCGTGTGTGCATGTGTGTGTGTGAGAGTTGTGTGTCTATATGTGTTGTTGTTGTTTTAAATACTTGAACTGGAAGAGAGATTTCCTTATAGTTCAGTTGATCGTATTGACCAGAAGCCCACAGACTATGATATACCACTTAATGATCCAGACCCACAATTCCTTTGGCTGAAGAAGTTTGCATGGGGCTGGGTGCAATAGCTCATGCTCGTAATCCCAGCACTTTGGGAAGCCAAGGCGGGAACATCACTTGAGCCCAGGAGTTCGAGATAAGCCTGGGTAATATAGGAAGACCTCTCTCTACAAATAATAAATAATTAGCCAGACACGGTGGTGTACACGCCTATAGTCCAGATACTTAGCAGGTTGAGGTGGGAGGATCTCTTGACCCTGAGAGGTCAAGACTACAGTGAGTCGTGACTGCGTCACTGTATTCCAGCCTGGGCAACACAGCGAGACCCTTTCTCAAAAAAAAAAAAAAAAAAATTTTCATAGGTACTATGTTCACTGTCTGAATGATGGGATCAACAGAAGCCCAAACCTCAGCATCACGCAATACACCCTTGTAACAAACCTGCACATATATCCCTGGATCTAAAATTAAAATTTCAATTGGAAAAAAAAAAGAAATTTTCATGTAGGATATTCTTCATTGTATAACATTAGAGGCACCATAGCTATAGATTACCTTTTATTATCACAGAAGCCCAGGGAGATTATTAAAGATTGAGAGGTTAAGAATATGAGCAAAGAAAGAAGCCCAAATATACAGAAAGCCGGATTATATCACTCGATCAACAAGTATGTGGAATCCTCTTCCATTCTCTTTGTCTAGTAACTCTCTGGACCCCATCATGTCCTCAAGGAAAACTTTCCTGACCTCGCTGATTAAGTCAAGTTCCCCTATTATTAGATTTCATAGCTGTGTGCTTCTTAGTAGCACAACAAACACAGTTTTAGTTTTACATTTATGTGTCTGCTTGATTAATAAAGATTACTCTGCCCTCCCCTTAAATGAAAGGAAGTACTACTTCTAGTAATAGTGGAGTACCTTCTGGTAGACTAATCTTCCCACTGATAGTACTTACAAACTCTAGACCAAAAAAATTTCTGAAGGCCCATGAGAGTGGGCAAAAAAACTGACAAGAACTGCAGAGAGCCAACATGTGGAAGAAGGGAATGGCACTGAGCTTCCTGCTTTCCAGTTTTTCACCGAAAAGAAAGCCCTAGTTAGTGCCAGGCAAGGCAGTTAACCCAGTTATGCCAGAGGTCGCAACATTTTTTTGTGAAAAATTAGACCTTGGCAACGACCTTGAGCAGTAGGATATAAATAACTCCCACAGGCTTAGTGTTAAAATAATGGAACACTACACATAAATGGGTTAAAACTCAGATTGAAACGTGAAGTCTTACTGGCTGAAAAACAAGAGAACAAAGTTCAAGACCAACACAGCAGCTGGACAGAAAAGAGGAAAACTTTAGGAAAGGTGGTATCTACAAAGCAAGAGTCCCATATTCTGCAGATAAGCTCTGCCTAATTGCCTAACTGTCCCCTGAAGCATGCATATATGGGGAAGATCAAACGGCCTCCTTAAAGTAAAATTAACTCAACTAAATTGAGATTCTGATTGCTCTCCACAACAGCGAAGGCAAAGTTAGAAAGAAGTCTGAGTTCAGCCAAGTTAATTGTCCATTAATGCAAAACACCAATATTCTTCAGAAGAACATAACAGAATCCAAAGTTTCTGCAAAGTATCAATTACAATGTCTAAGATAAAATATAAAACTACTAGACAAAAAAGAAATAAGAAACATGACCCAAACTCAAAGAAAAAGCAATTAGTAGAGACCAACTTGAGTGGACCCAAATATTAGAATTAACAGACAAGGATTTTAAAGCAGCTATTCATATTATAATCAAGCATAAATGCTGTAATACATGAACTAAAAGGAAAACTCAGCAAAGAAATAGGAATTACTTTTATAAAAAAGGAAAAGAATTCTAGAAGTGAAGCATACTGTATTTGAGATAAAAACTTCACTGGATGGTTTTAACAGAAGATTCATGATTATAGAAGACAGTCAGTGAACTAGAAAATAGCTATACAGAAAGAGCAGAAATGTAAAGAACAGAAAAATGTTGAGAAAGAATGAACAGAGCCCCAGGTACTTTTGGGACACATAATTGGAGTCCAAGAAGGACAGGCAAAAGAGAATGTTGTCACAAAAAATACTTTAAAAAACGATAAGCAGTGAGAACAACCAGCACCTAGATCTTGGTTCTAAATACCATTTCCAACAAAAGGAAACAGGCCTCCTTGGAGACATGGCTGATTCTCAGGCTGGGCAGGGAAAATAAATACAAGATGAGTCTGAAGCATCATATCGGCCCCTAAAGTAAAGAGGAAAACAAACAGACAAACAGAAGAATTGGGACATCTCAAAGGGACACAGGAACCAACCTGAAAGAGCTTCCAAAGGCCAAAGCTGGAACAATTTGAATAAGAAAATAAATAATGATAGTATTGGATTAGAACCCAAAGAATAAAATGAGTATATTTCTATTCTGATATAAACAAATAATTGAAGAAGTAATCATTTGTTTACATTGAATAAATTTGTTTCAATTGGTTGAATAAATAATCATGAAGGGCAAAACTACATCTTCCTTATGGAAGAATTCCAAAAAATCGATGTAGATATTACCTCTTCAAAGAAATAGAACTTAATTCCCTTCCCCTTTAATACAGGCCAAACTTAATTATTTGCTTCCAAGGAATACAGAATGGAAAAGAAAAAATATTATGTTTACAGTAGAGAAATCTGGCAGATATAACTTGACCATGTTATCAAGTTTAATATCACCAGTGATAAGTCATATTGGTATCATTATCCTCTAGTATGATGCAATGAGAAGGGTACCTTACGTCTGTAGTATTCCTGAAACTTCAGTCTAAGCACGAGAAAACATCAGACAAACCCACATTAAGGGACATTCTAAAATATTCCTAACCAGTGATCTTCAAAAGTATGAAGACTATAAAAAACAAGTAAAATCTGACAAATTATTACAGAATGGAGGTGTCCAGGGGATATGATAAAATGCAATGTGGTATCCTAGACTGCATCCTAAAACAAACCAACAAAAAGGACATTAATGGGAAAACTAGATAAAAGCATTATGCCAGTGCTACATTTTTAGTTTAACAAATATACCATGGTTATATGAACATGAGGAGACGCTGGATGACGAGCTGGGAACTCCCTATACTATGTATGCAACTTTTCGGTAAATCTAAAAGTATTTCAAAAGAAACTATTTATTTAAAAATAGTTAAAATTTTCCAAATTTGATAAGAGATATAAGGTTTCAAAAGTTTATCTAAACAGGATAAACACAAAGAAAACCACGCTTAAGCGTATCATTACCAAACTACTGAAAACCAAAAATAAGAAAATTCTTCAGCAGCCACTACAAAATGACATATTACACACAGACGAACAATGACAGAGATGACAGGTGGCGTCTTACCAGAATGACCTGATTTCTCATTAGAAACAATGGAGGCCACAGAAAACAGTGAAATGATACCTTTTGTGTGCAGAAAGAATGGGCAGGGGACACATTTGCTTCAAATATATTAGTCTTGAAATCTTACTTATATTATTAATTTATTAGAAAGTCCTTATTTTTGTACTTAGCAAAATGGCAGCCCATTCCTGGTTAATTTTCCAAAATTTTGAATGAGTAGAGGCTGACCTAATTTTTACTTTATTCAAAATTGGAATTTTCTCATTTATTATTCTATTTCAAAACAAATATATTCTAAAACCCTCCAAAGTATCTACTGCCTTCCTCCTTCAGTAGAAATTCTCAAGCATATTGGTTTGGACAAACTGACACAGCGTGGAACCAGTTTTCTCCTCAACTGTTTGGGCAGGTATTAAACTTTCCAGCCTCTCAACACTTTTCTTTCTGCTCACTTTCGTTATCTCCCTGATTTGCTAGAAATTATTCTCTGGTGCCTTTAAACAGTTAATAAACTTTTAAAGCTGATGTCATTTTTAAATAGCAGAAACTGGCCAATTTAACGGCCACCATTATCTCTGGTAAAATTTTAATCTTTGAGTTTAGGATATGCCTTTAGTCATTTTATTTGGTTTCTTGCATTTCAACCTTAAGCTTTTCCCCTTTGTTCATGCCTATTTATTTTTCTTTTACTTCAAGTAAAAATACAGTGTTAAAATAACATGGAGCTGTATGTTTTAACTGTACAAGTACCAGTATATTCAGAGTTTAAATTCCCTCTGGAACCATAACTCTAACTACCCCCTCCCCACATAAATATATGCTACAATAGGGTCTTTCACTACAAAACTCAGACCCGTGAGGCAATGTCATTTATCACTGAGTAAATAATGCAAGATAGCATAATGAAAAGGGGGATTTTGCTTTTTTCCCTTAACTATAAATAAAAATATGTAGCACTTTGCAGGATTACCACATGTGGTATGATATTAACTTAAAGACCAATCTTTAAGCCAAACTGTAAATAAGAGAAACTGTGCTCTCTGGTCTCAAGTTTTAAACAGTCTCTCTTTGCTTTAAATTTACTGCTTTCATGAAGCATATAAGAGTGACTGCATATAATTTGTGATCATGTAATGAAAGACTCTATTGTGATATGTATATTTAAAAAAAAAAAAACCACTGGAGTTAATGCTGTTGTGGGAATTATAAAAAGTGCCTGTGATGAAGATCAATGCAGTAAGGCCAAGTCAGAGTCTCAGTCAAAGACCTTTTCCTGAACAAAAAAAGCAAATCACTGTCAGCTGTGGCTTGATTTATACATTATAACCAGTCAAGTGTGGGGGGAGAGGTCTAAAATGTGAACACTGAAAACACAAACCTGATTTTACTCCATCAGTGTATGACTACCCTGAATTGTGCTGAAACATGATGTGACGTGATAGACTTCGGCTTTCCTGATGGCAGTTTGTGTTGACTCTAGCTTTGCTCATCGCATCTTCTCACCCAGATGCCATTCCTCTTTGGTGTCCACTGTGTTTATGCTCACATTATCAGCAGGCATCTGGGTTGCAAAGATAAGACTGGAAGTGATTTCACTCTACTTTCAAAGGTGAAAGAATTTATCCCTTTGATTGCTACTTGCTTGCAAAGTACAGCATGTTTCAGTTTTCTGAAGAGTGCCACTTAAACTAAATTATAGCAGAGTGGTCAGAAAAGGATTCCTGGGAGAACTCATTACAGCTATAAAGAAATGGAGATTTCGCTTTTCTACTCCATTTTTTAAGAGGTTATACCTGTCCACGGGGGCTGACAATCAAGGTACCAGAAAAGTTAATCCCATTTTACAGATGATGAAATGATGCTCAGAGAACCTAACTGCCTGAGCTTTCCAAGATGTAAACTCAAGCAGTTGAACTTCAGAGTGTTCATAACCAAGATATCCACTGCCTCTGAAGAGGGAGACCTAAGCATCTAAGACCACCTCCCCCTTGACTTCCCTATTTCATTTCAATAGGAGAAGTAAAGGCTGGCAGACCGGTGTCACCTTAATCGACCTCCTATAGATCACAGGCATGGTATGGATGAATCTTTATGGAAGGCATTGTTTTTACTTAAACAAGTTCAAACTCCCACCCCACGCCTACTCCATGGACCAAGACCCTTTTACATGTAATTTCTAAAGTTGTAAACCCAAAACCCTTTCACATGTAATATCTAGAGTTGTAAGCCTTTATAAAGGCAGAGATTTCCTTTGTTAGACGAGCTTGGCTATTAGGCAGCTTAAGCCGCCCTGCTCCCGGCCGAAATAAATCACCCCTTCCTTCCCAGTTTGGTGTCCAAGAGGTCTGTTTCTCACAGCCGTTCCTGCTTTACCTCTATTGCACAGCAATCCAAGTAACCATGACATGCTACCTGGTATCAATGCCACAC
Organism: Ateles fusciceps; assembly: GCA_036589455.1. Taxonomy (NCBI): domain Eukaryota; kingdom Metazoa; phylum Chordata; class Mammalia; order Primates; family Atelidae; genus Ateles; species Ateles fusciceps. The sequence goes on along the minus strand of JAZHEH010002996.1, from coordinate 256,086 downwards.
GGAAAATCAAACAGAGGTCTACCAACTACCATAGCAAAGGCTAGAGGAAACCCACGAGCTGGATTCAGGGTGGTGAAGGGAAAGTAATTAGGTCAGAAAAGGGAGAGCTGGGCACAACAACGGACACACTGCATCTCTGCCCAGCTCTTGTCTCATTCTAACACTCAAAAGAAAGAGTTCAATGAAAGACAGAGGATAACAAATGCAGGCGAGGATGTGAAGGGGAACCCTTGTTGTACACTATTGGTGGGAATGTAAATTAGTACAGCCACTATGAAGAACAGCATGGAGGTTCCTCAAAAAACCACAAATAGAACTACCATATGTTCCATCAATCCCACTGCTAGGTATATACTCAAAAGAAAGGAAATTAGTATATCAAAGAGATACCTGCATTCCCATATTTACTGCAGCACTATTCACAATAGCCAAGATTTGGAATCAACCTAAGTGTCCATCAACAGACTCAAAGGTAAAGAAAATGTGGTATATATACACAACAGAGTACTATTCAGCCATTAAAAAGAATGAGATCCTGTCATTCGCAACAATATGGATGGAAACGGAGGACATTAAGTTAAGTGAAAAAAGACCCAGAAACACAAATTTCCATGTTCTCACTCATTTGTGGGAGCTAAAAATTAAAACAATTGAATTCATGCAGATAGAGTACACTGGTAGTTACCAAAGGCTAGGAGGGAGATTGGGGATCGTTAATGGGTACAAAGATATAGTTAGAGACAATGATGAGATTTAGTTTTTGATAGCACAGCAGGGTGGCTACAGTCAGCAATAATTTCTTTTACATTTCAGAATAACTGAGAGAGTAACATTGGAAAGTTTGTAATACAAGGAAATAATGAATGCTTAGGTGATGGATACCCCATTTTCCTGATGCGATTACTAGATATTGTAATACCTGTATCAAAATATCTCATGAAACCCATAAATATATATACCTACTATGTACCCAGAAAAATTAAAAATAAAAAGAGCTCAATGAAAATGAGAAGTCAACAGATTATTTCAATAGGTAGAAGTATTGAAGCATTTTTCAAATTTTACAATGTTTAGAGCACTTAAAGCATTGTATTTGTATTTTTCATAACTTTGCTGAGTGTTTTCAAATATTAGATACAATTGAAACTAAATAATTTTATTGTAAATCCATTTTGTACCATATTTTATTCTTAATCATGATTAAGGACTAAGAAGCCCCACTCCATTTCTCCCTCCCTACCATTGCTTTGTTATTCAAAAATATTCATTTTTACCGAGTGGGGACTAGAGGAAGAAGTTGAATAGCCCAGGCTGGACCCCATGGTCACAATGTCAAAGCATTTCATTAATGCTCTCACTGGGACTCCCAAGTCCCTGCTCGCTTAACTTTGACCACACCTACCACAGCATCAAGACTAGCTCCCAGGCATGCCAGCTTGCATTTTCCCGTTTGAGTAACTGAGATTTGCAGATTCCCATCCACGTTTCCCCTCCTAATGACTTTGTCTGCTGTGTGGGTAGTTATCTGGGTTCAATCCAACCCCTGTCCTCACCCCTGGGTTTACACCCATGGCTCTGTCCTCCACTCCATTCCCAGCCATGGAACACTGCCATCTCCTTCCTCCCTCATTGATTTTCCCATCTTCCAGGTGATAGAAGACTTCTGAGTTGCTCACATTTTCCTATTGGAAAAAACAATAACAAAATGTGCTTTCCCTTGCTGGGCTCAATAGCTACCAGTCTAGTTTTTGCTTTTGTTTAGCTATCAAACTTTTCTGACCAGAAGGTTATACTCTTTTTATTTTCTGAGTGCATATTTCTTAAACTGTTGAAATCTGGCATCTGACCACACCACTTCACTACAAGTTTACTTTCAAACGTTCACAATGACTTACTTCTTGCCAAGTCTAGCTTGACCACAGGCCTTATTTTCCTTGACTATCTGTGGCATCTTATACTACTAACTTCTCACCACCTCTGATGATTCCTGGGACACTGTATTGTCTGCATCTTTTTTTTTTCAAAGTGAAAGCAAGTTTATTAAGAAAGTAAAGGAATAAAAGAATGCCTACTCCATGGCTGGGCGTGGTGGCTCATGCCTGTAATCCAAGCACTTTGGAGGCCAAGGCGGGTGGATCACCTGAGGTCGGGAGTTCAAGACCAGCCTGACCAACATGGTAAAACCCCGTCTTAAAAAAAAAAAAGAATGCCTACTCCATAGACAGAGCAGCCTGCATCTCTTCTTACATGCTTGTCTCCAGAACACTGGGTGCCTCCCAAGGCTCAGCCGTGGGTCCTCTTCTCTTTCTGAAGTCTTTCTCTTGCTCACATCTGGGGTACTCAACTAATCATTCTACAAAAAGGACTCAACTCCCTATCCAGCTCTGATCTCTACATCCCTGCCTCCTATCTCCAAAGCAATGCTTCTCTAACAATCTGCGGTGAAGTTAGTTTTCCCCTTATACTTTCATACGATATAATAAAAATAGATCACTAAAAAGAGAAAGACCCCAGAACTTAAAGTATAATAAAGAAAAAAAAAAAGAGAAGGAAAAAACCACAAAAATATGAGCCCCAAATTTGTATTCGATTCAACATAAACATAATCAGGGCAAACTATAGCATAGAAATAAAGAAAAGTGGCTGGGTGTGGTGGCTCATGCCTATAATTCTAGTTCTTTGGGAGGCTGAGGCTGGTGGATCACGAGGTCAGGAGATCCAGACCGTCATGGCCAACACGGTGAAACCTCGTCTCTACTAAAAATACAAAAAATTAGCCAGGCATGAGTCCCAGCTACTCGAGAGGCTGAGACAGGGGAATCGCTTGAACTCGGGAGGCAGAGGTTGTAGTGAGCCAAGATTGTGCCACTGCATGTCAGCTGATGACAGAGTGAGACTCCGTCTAAAAAAAAAGAAATTAAATAAAGAATTAATATAAAAATTTCTAAATGAGTACCCTCTGTTTCTGTACAAACCAATTACAGTCTGTGGGTAGGCACTGATTGGTGGGCTACTCATCAGGGAGCAGAGCTCTAGAGGCCTTGAGGGCACCCCCGCTAGTCTGCTACCGTCCCCTCAACACACATCAAAAGTTTTGCTTCACATTGACTCCTCTCCTCTTTGTAACTTGACCCAATCAATGATCAACTTTTAAATTCTACTGCTTGAAATTCTTTTATCCAACCCTTCTCTGTACTGACTGCAACAATTGTGACCCAGCAGCTAATACCACCCACTTGAACTATTACACAACCACCTTCCAAAGAAGTCTCCCTGTGTGGTCGTCAGTGCTATTTTTGAATACTTCCAGTTATTTCTACCCGCCCCTCCCCACAAACATAGAAGGTTTCCTGAACCCCTGTAACTGGTTACTGACATGTGACTGCTCTAGTGCTGAGTTGTAAATGGAAGTATGCCTGTCCCTTCCAGGCCTAGCATTTAATCGCTGGTACATAACCCTCCAGAGGGCTCTTCTCCCTCTCTTAAGGTAAACAAAATGTGACATGTTGGCTGCTCTAGCAGCCTGGATCTTGGAATGACTGTGATGAGCAGAGTCCCTGGTTCAGCTGTGATGGGACAGCATGACCAAGAAAGACACCTTCTTTTTTTTTTTAGGCCACGAAGATTTTGGAGTTGTTTTTAATTACAGCTAACTTAATCTATTCTGACTGTTGGAAATAGGTTTACGACGTTGGGAAGAATCCACATCAAGACAATGGATCGCTCAGCAAGGCTGGTTTACTTCCTGCAGGGAGGGTGCAACTCGCTGGCAGTCTTGTCACGAGAGCACACCTGAACAAAGGGGACAGGGACATTTATAACTTTCATAACCTGACGCAATCGTCCTACTGCTGCGTCCAGTTTTCTTGCCAAAACAGGACCTCACATTCCATGCTTGACCCGATTGGCTAAAAACCTGAAAATGTCCTGAACAGATAAGGGGGAAAGAAGATATGGAAGGAGAGGAAGCTGGTCAGGAGAAGGTCAGGAGGGTTTCCAAATAAGGAATGGCATGCACCAGCGTTTGCAGCTTGCCCAGTCCTGTTCAGACATGCCAGAGCGAGTCAAGGTAGCTGATTACGATGTAGATTGAAGATGTAGCTGATTTAGAGAATATATGTACATGGGTATATGTTTATGCTAATAGCGGATAATGACCATAGAGCAAGAGATTGTAACTCCTTATAATGTAGTCTAAGATATAAACTTTGAAGAACTTTCCCATCTCTCACATTGACTTATGTAATCTGTCCCAAGTCTCTCCTCTCTATAAAACCGTACCACTAAGATTCCTGAAGCACTAATTTGACATCATGTCCCTGCCTTTAAAAAAAAAAAGGCGGGGGAAAGGCCCTGAATGACTTCCACGGTTTAAAGAAAAAAATGCAAACTCCTTAGTATTTCGAAGTCTCATCAACCTATTTTTTAGCCTTATCCTATCAGACCAACCTCCCATTACCAGAATTTGCCAGGTTCATCTCCAGCCACCACCCCACATCCACCACTCCCTCCTCCCCCCGCCCTTTGAGGTAACAATCAATTCTGTCCCCTCTGTGAAACTTACTAAGCGCCAGGCTTTATGCTAGGCACTCCATTTAGTCTTCACAGTAACTCTGACATGGGTACTACTATTATTAAACTCACTTTACAAATAAGGAAACTAAAACGCAGGGATGATCCAGCTTGCTTACGGTTACACTGCTCATAATTGCTAGAGCCAGATATAAACCCAACAGCCTTCTGAACCACTGCCCTCTACCGCTTCTAGGACCTTCTCATCTCTCCTTTCTCTGAGCTCCCATTATACTGTACTGAGGTTTCTGGCATGTGATCTTGTGTCCTGCATGGCTAGTCACTTTCATGTGTGCAGGCCTTATTTACCAAGCTAGACTGTAAACTCAGGGGTGCAGGGAGCCACTTTACCATTCTTCCTATCACTCAATAAGAAAATGCTCCCAAAAGAATCACCTCTGTGATAAGCACAGTTCTGCTGGAAGGGGTATGCATTAATCATGTTTTTTATTTTCTATATTTTCTGATGTTTTGACATCTTGGAGCCTTGCTAATCCTGGAGAAATTGTTCCTCCCAGGGCTAGCTAATTCCAAGAGACGGCAAAGAACTTGCCTGTGCGCATGCCTTTCATAGGCAAACCAACTAATCCACAGTCCAGTCACCCGCAGCCACTTCCTTACCTAACTCTCACAGCCCAAGCAATATTGCCACTGCCTACGTCACTCCACAGCCAGGTACTGCACAACCAGGGACCACCCCTGGAACCCTCGAAAATTATTCAAACTAGCTAATCCTTCATCTGCTTAGACTGCTTGCCTTGCCTTTCCCATGGAAACCCAATAAAGCCTGCCCATGCTTCCCCCAACTCTTTCTGCCTCCCGACCGACCCCAGTGCTTCCTCATATGGCCCTGTGTGGCATGATGCACCCCCTCCTTTTGGGAACTATAATAATAAACTCTTCTTTCAAAGGCAGTTTGTTTCTGTGTCTGTCATCTTGCCATACCTGATTAAACCAAATCTGAGATACCTTTTAAAATAGGGCATTAACTTATCTAGACGTCCTGGGCAATGCAAACTCCACCCCCGAGATGGAGAGGGCTCTTGTGGTTCTTTCCTGACTTCCTCAGTCTCCACTAGTGGTAGAAAGGAGGGTTTTCAGGGGGTAGAGGAACAGTCCATCCAAGAGAATGGGTCTCGTGAGCATCACGCCTAGTGTAACAGGGGATAGACGCCCAACTTGGCTTCCAGTTACGTCTCAGTGGTTACTATTTAGCACTGGACTGGAAACTACAATTGTAAACACTCCAAATCTTCAAACTACCCTAATTTTTAACCAAATCTTTAAACTATCCTTTTCTATTTTTCCATAAGGATTCGTAGGAAAATCCTTAACCCCAAAGAGTCTGAAGACAACCAGCAGGACAACAAGGAAAGTTGGAAGCTAAGCAAAGTGTGGCCACGCTGCAGCCAGCCTTGGGAAATACAGAATTCCAGGAGACGGGTGGGTAGACGCAGCTCTGAGAGAAGAGGAGGACAACACGAGCCCTGCAGGCTGCCTTCGGGAGGAGAGCAGGAAGCATCTGACCTGGAATTGAGACACAGTTTCAGTCATGAGTGGCCCAGGAGGTTTCCTGGCATTCTCTCTCTTAGACTGATCGGTATGAATTCATGCTTAATAGATACTTTCTGAATAGATACTTCAATCATACAAAACTGAATGTAGTTTTATGATATTCATGGGGATTTAGTCACAGTTCACGCTGTCCTTCTCATTAATTTATTTTTCTCGTCCTTTTCTGTATCTCCCTTGAGACAAATATACAGCTTTTCTCCTGTAGCGCACATGATACAAAACTGTTCACAGTGCCCTAATGTTCTAGTGTTCCTATGGAATATCTACACACTTAGCCATGCTCCTCTGAAAACCATCAGAGAACTCCCACTACACACACACTTCCTGCCAGAGGCTCAGGAACAAGGCAGTGACATATCCAGACAGTGGAAGGCCAGGAGAATCCCAATCACCAAAAACTTCCCCCAGGTGTTGTCCTGAACAGGCAACAGGAACCTAGAATACCTTAGAGAAACCAGGTGAACCAGAGTCTTTCTCCTTTGGGAATCCAGTGAATTCAGAACTCCTCTATTCAGAAAGTTTGAGAAGGCCCTTGACTTTTAGACACTCGTATTAACAAGTAGGAGCTGTATCAAACATCTATTGGGTGCTTGCTATGAGGCAGGCTCGGTACGTTAAGTACATTACTGCATTAAATCCTCACTACCCAATGAGGTAGGTACTGCTACCTCCATCTTACAGATGAGTAAATTGAGGCCCAGAGAAGTTAAGATACTTTGCTGAGTTCACAAAGGTATGAGATGCCAGAGGTGACATTTAAATTCACCTGGTTTGGCTCCAGACCCTGAAATCTCAGCACTACACTCTACTGCCTGAAGCCTAGTCCAAGCCTAGATCAAAAATGGTCATTTAAAGCACAGAGCAGTACATTCCATCTTAAACCCATAAGCTGAACCAGACAGGCAACAGCGAAACAGGTCAGGAACTCCCTATAGCCCCAATTGAATATGGATATCCACCACAACCAGAGACCTCCCCCTCACTCTTAAACACACCACATTTTGTCACTATTGGCAAGGCAAGTTATACTATATTGCAGGTCTTGTATTTAAGGAGTGACTAAACTGTACACAGTATACCAAATGGAAGGTATATTTTAATCCTAATCTAATAAAACTTAGCTATATAAAATTCTATATCATACAGTACTTTACACATTTATACACTGTTGTTAAGGCTAAAATCATACATTAATGCTGATGCAATAATGTAACATTCCATATATCCTGAACAGGCAAAATAGAATCCAGAAACCATTCTTACCATCAGACACTGGAGGAGATATTCTAGAAAGTGTAAGATGGTGGAAAGGCATATAAGAATGAAAAACTCCAGTGTGTGATGCTCCCCCTCCCTGTGTTCATGTGTTCTCATTGTTCAACACCCGCCTATGAGTGAGAGGGAGAAATGCCAGATATAGGTGATGGGGGAGGAAGGCAGCAAATCACACTGCCATGTGTGTACCTATGCAACAATCTTGCATGTTCTTCACATGTACCCCAAAACCTAAAATGCAATTAAAAAAATATATATATATATATATATAAAGAATGAAAAATTGGGCTGGGTGTAGTGGCTCACACCTGTGATTCCAGCACTTTGGGAGGCCAAGGCCGGAGAATTGCTTAAGGCCAGGAGTTTAAAACCAGCCTGGTCAATATAGCAAGATCCCAACTCTACGAAAGAAAACTTTTAAAATTAACAGGGTTTGGTGGCATGAGCTTGTACTCCCAGCTACTCAGGAGGCTGAGGCAAAGGATCACTTGACCCCAGGAGTCTGAGCCTGCACTCCAGCCCGGGCAGCAGAGCAAGACCCTATGTTAAAAAAAAAAAAGAACAAGAAAGAAACATTAGGAAAAAACTCCATGTTTTAGGCCTACTTATAACCCAAAAAATTGCCAGCCTTGTTGACAAATTCTTTCACTCCAATTTCTACCATTACCCAAAGGAAGAATAACATTTCTCCGGACAAGCTCTGAATGACTGGGAGGGTTGTCACCGTCTCAATATTCTCTTCAACAACTGAAAAACCTCTGTTCTTTCACCAAATTCTTACATGACCCAGTTTCTACAACCTTCATAATCCTAGTCACATGCAAGTTCAGTCACTGTCCCCACTGCAGAACGGTGAGCCCAGGTTTTGAGTACCACGGTTGAAATAAGGTATGAGGAAAGCAGATACGAAAGGAAGGACCTTAATTCCATGAAATGCTTTGCACACTATGGGCCCAAGATAAGTACTATTAAACACCTGTATGGATATCATTCAATTAATGTAGCCTTTAAAAATAAAACGAATTGATTTAATATTTAAAGATGAAGGTTGTATCAGACCACCTAGTGATTTTTATCATGCTGGGATAAAAATTCACAAAACAATTTAAACTCTATTAGAACTAATATAATTTATTACTGTCCATAAATATTTATATACTGGATACAGGATCTAGATTAATAGAGTTGGGTTACAGGGTTCAGTAGGGTAAAAATGAAGAGATTGGAAAGGAAAATACAGACAAAAATATCAGCTTTTTCAGTAAGAGTTACTCCTCCAGAAACACTGAAAAATACTATTTTAAACAGAAGCTATTTTTGAAATTTAGTTCTTAAAGAAGTCAGGTAAGATTTCCTTTTTCAATATCAAATGTTCTGCTTTGGGGAAAAAGTAGCTGCTCCAGCTCTTGGAAGAATATATTTCACTAGCCCAGAGAAATTACAGCTACAGATTCCTCAAATCCATGATCAGAAGGGACTCTAAATCCAGTCCCCATTTCCTACAGGAATCCCCTCTACTACACTCTACAGAATTATCCAGTGACTATTTAAAAAACCCAAGAGATAGCTAATATTGTTTTTAAAAACATATGCACAGCAAAACCACCAAATGACCATCAACTGATGAATGGATCAACAAAATGTAGTCCATCCACACAGGGGAATATTATTCAGCCAAAAAAAAAGAAATAAAGTACTGTTGTACTGACACATGCCACAACATGGATGAGCCTTGAGAACACTGTGAGACGTGCAAGGAGGAAGATATGAAAGGCCACAAATTGTATGATTACATTTACATGACTTACACTAAGGAGTGACTAATGTCACTCCTGAAATGTCCAGAATAGGCAAATCCACAGGGACAGAAAGTAGTTGCCAGGGAATGGGGTAAAGGGAGAATGAGGAGTCACTGCCAGTCGGTACAGAGATTCCTTTAAGAATGATGGAAATATCCTAAAATTAGACAGTGGTGATGGTTGCACAATTCTGTAAATATACTAAAAACCAATCAAGCATATCCTTTTAAAGAGTGAACTTTATGGCATGTGAATTGTATCTCAATAAAGCTGTTACTTTAAAATCACTCTCCTTCGAAATTTAGCACAGTGTATCTCAAAGTATAGTCGGAGAACCACAAGCCCAATAAACAACATTGGAGGTGGGAAGTGGGCTGGTGGGAGTGGCGCCTGTTAAAAATGCAGATTCCTGGACATGCAAGGATAGCAGCCAATAATCTACATTTTACACAGGATATCAAGATAATTTTTATGCATCTAGTATTTCTGAACCAATGAGCTACTTAAACCAACTCTTGCCATCACAAAGCTGTGAAAACAAGATTTCACTAGTCAATGCATATACAAATATTAATACAATCAAGGAATAAATATTTAAAATGAAAAAGCAAGCAAGGTAAAAAAAGTTCTCTTGCATTATAATCTGGCAGACTTTAGATTCCAGGGTGAATTGTAGCCACGAATGGGGGTATTCTCTACCTATAAGAACAATGCTGCATGTTACTGGTATCTATAAGTGAAGCAGTCTTTTCTGTCCTTCAGCTTTCTCTATAGGAGGAATGCCAGCCTTACATAAACATTAAAAGATGTTCTAACACGTAACAAAGTTTTCACTCATTCTTTCTCAGTATTTTGACCTTGCCACTACAATTAGGTTGAATTGGCTGGGCCAATGGTTCTCAGATGTGAGTGCACACTTAGAATTGTCTAAAGATCTTGTAAAAACACACACTACCAGGCTCTAAGAATTTGCATTTCTAACAAGTTCCAATATTAATACTGCTGGTCCAGAGACCAAACTTTGAGAACTGGTTTAATCTAACTCTGGTCTCCTTCCAACCAGTACTATCTAAAATCCACTGTAAAGTTCAGTGATGCTAAAAACGGCTGCATCTGGCCAATTCTCTAACCATTTACTACAGGGCTTCCTGTGTAGGACTCTTGCTGCTCAGTATGTTAAGGAAATTCTCATTACTGAAAACTTGTATATGGGTAATAAGCAGGCCCTCTGTCGGCAACTCCCAAGTAGAAGCACTCTTCTTTATCCCTCTCCCAATTCCTGGCCTTTGTCTGACCTTACAACCCCCACTTCCTACACTGTGCTGACCATCTTTCTGTCCTGTTCTGTAGGAAACTATACTTCCTACAACAGGAAAACTGTAGGAAGGGCAAGAGGTACCTCTGTTCCCGTCTTAGGCAACTACACTTCCTTCAGCCAGAAAGCAAGACAAGCTCCTCCACCCCAGGATTTATTTGGTGATCAAGTCACAGGGCTACAGCTGTGCAGATGAACTCAGCGGGGGAGCACCGTATCTAGGGGTGAAATAAGGTCAAGTATAAACTCAAAGGATTCCCAAGGCCAGTAAATCAATCAGTCAATAAAAATAAACAAATAAGAGGCATTCAGATCTCAATATTTCCATTCTAGTTCTTTGTGGGAATAAATATAGAACACAGATTTCTCAATTCAGAGGTAGATCCAGAATTTACATACTGCAAATGAGTGCCCCACTGTCTCTAAATGGCTTTTGAATCCACCTCATAAAGGTTTAAAATATACTCCCAGCACCAGATTCTACATAGTAAACCGAACATGTATTCAGTTCATCCTTCCCAAGACAAGAGATTTCAACAAATTCCTGGAAATTGAAAAGCACTTGGGATTAAAGTAAGAAAATGCATTTGGTATAGCTTTAATATCTTTAGATCTTCAGGCGCTCAATCATCTTTTAAATTTAAACAGGCAACTGACACTTAATTTGGAGGTCATGCTGAAATGAATTAGGAAGCTTTAAAGGTAAGGTTCAACAGTTTATTTTGCTTTGAGATTTCATTTCTTATAAAGGCTAAGATATATCTGCTGAAGAAAAAAGTATAAAATTGGAAAATAAATACAGAACTATACCAACACAGAAGGAAACCAAGGACATGTTTAAAGTGTTTGCCATAAGCTGGTTAAATGTTGCAAATACTACATAACATTACAATTTGCCATGTAGTATAAAAAATATGACTTTCTAAAACCATTGTAAGAAAATGACTAGGCCGGGTACAGTGGCTCACACTTGTAAATCCCCGCACTTTGAAGATCAAGGCAGGTGGATCGCTGGAGCCCAGGAGTTCAAGATCAGCCTGGGCAACACCGGGAAATGACATCTCTACAGAAAATACAGAAAAATCAGCTGGGCATGGTGGTACGCACCTGTAGTCCTAGCTACCCAGGAGGCTGAGACAGCAGGATCGCTTGAGCCTGGGATATTGAGCCTGCACTGAGTTGTGAGCATGCCACTGCACTCCAGCCTGGGCAACAGAGTGAGATACTGTCTCAAAAAAAAAAAAAAGAAAAAGAAAATGACTAAACACAGCATATACTATAACCATGCTATTTCCAGAACCTGAGAGTCTCTTATCAGAAAAGGTGTTATGCCACGTTCTAAACCAAAAAGATCTGTTACAAACAATAGTCAAAGTCCTTGGGCATCCACTTGCTCAAACGTGACCACTGAGGGATCTTGATTTGGCCAGGATTGCAGACAGCACAGAGACTATTGCAGACAGCAAGCACACAGACAGTTCTGTGCTATCTGCCACTAGACAGCAACTGCTAACGGAATGCTGCTGCTTTTTAAAGTGTAGGTTCTTTGACAAGACATAGTCTTCTGTCACGCTTTTGAATTTATCGTCTGTATTTAGTATAAACGTCCGTTTTCATGGTCTGGAGAGAACGATCCATTTCTCCTTTGATGTGCCAGATCTTAAACACCAAAACAAATCAGGTTTGTACGAAACCCTGATCATCGCTCTTTATTGAGGTAATACATTTTTCTTAGAAATCCTCATATTTAAGCATGTGAATAAGGTAATAAAGTATCATTACTAAACACCAATAGGGAATTTACTGCCTATCATAGGAAATTCCTTGATAGATGCCACTTCTTATAACCTATCAAATAGATCAGATCCATGAAAAATTTGTATGAGAATCAAGTTAAAACTCCAAGGCTTTTAATGCCACCTACTTTCTACTTTTCAGTGACAAGACTAATGATATAATAACAAAACCTATGTCAGCTTGTATCTGTGAATAAAAAAGTTTTGTGTTTTTGATGCTTTGTAAAAGAGATGGGAGTTAGTAGCTATTCTTTCTTGATGAATAATGTAGGTTAAGCTCATGAAAATAAGGTAAAAAAAACAAGTTCACTGGAAGCATGGATGATCAAACATGAGAGAATATTAAAAGGCATATTCTAGAAGTTGCTTACATCTTCTTTACTGAGTCCACTGTAATTAGTTCCCAATTAACATCGTACATATGTATACGTTTTAAACAAATATGGAACAATAAAAAGCAAAAGAGAACATGCTGGGTGCAGTGGCTCACGCCTGTAATCCTAACACTTTGGGAGGGCTAGGCAGGTGGATCGCTTGAGGTGAAGAGTTCGAAACCAGCCTGGCCAACATGGTAAAACCCCGTCTCCACTAAAAATATTTTTAAAAATTAGCCAGGCATGGTGCCAGGTGCCTATAATCCCAGCTGCTTGGGAGACTGAGGCAGGAGAATCGCTAAAACCAGGGAGGCAGATGTTGCAGTGAGCCAAGATCGTGCCATTGCCCTCCAGCCTGGGTAACTCCATCTCAAAAAAAAAAAAGAGAAAAAGTGAACAGACTAGGGAAAAAAGGCAGGGGGAGAAAAAACCTTCTAAGAGTTTTAAGATTTAAGGATATGTTGACATTTCTTCTGCCAACGAGAGACTTTATAATCAGATGCCCAAATGCAAAAGAACTGCTCTAAAAGTACATCACACAGCACAGAAACCAGGGCTTTTGAAGCCCTAGAAAAAGATCACCAAATCAAATCAAGAGAATATTGAATAACTATTCACCTAAAAAGTACTATAAAAAAACAAGCTGGGTAAGTCTCTTGACTTGGTAAAACACTACAAGAGAGAAGTAAAAGTTGGGATCATGCTAGATAACAGCTGAGAAGCACAGTGAGGAAACAAGCAACCAGAAAGCCTTAGTCCTGGTGTCATTTCCGAAGCTCTGAAGCTGTCCCAAAACTGCTTTTCCAGCTTGCTCCCTAACCACAGATGGGTAACGTCATCTCCACGTCCCCACTCTCAAAATGATCAGCGTCAACAACCTTCGCCTTCACTGCACTTAGCAAATTAATGGGTTTTTTTCTTTAACATTACAAGACACGCTTTACCTAGTATATAAATTTCTCAGCAGACATAAAATAGTATATTTTAAATATTAAGCAACCAGTAAGAATTACGACCACTGACCCAACTATGTCCTAGTTCTTCGTAACCACTATGATGATTACTACACAATCCTGAGAAAACCTGAAGCAAAAACTAAGATTGAAAACTAGTTTCTGAATATGTCTGAGTTATGCCTCTTACTAGGCAACTATTTCATCCTTTCTGCTGTTTTTTAAAACAATTTTACTTGTATAAAAAATGTTTCTTTCTCATTCTGTCCAAAGACAGAGACAGCCTATATTTTGTCATTTGGTATAAATCTCAATGTAAAATAGAGGTTTATTCTCAAATAGCATGTAATCTAAATGCATTATGAGTCAAGAAATAAAAAAACATCAGTTTTCAAAAGAATTACTCAACATAATTAATGGACGTCAGACTGAACAATGGTCACTAAGCCTAGTTGTGGAAATAACCAGTGCTGTTATGAAACGGGCCTAGATGTTGTTTTTCTTCACTCTCAAATGTATAATGATGTTTGATATTAATCTGTTTATGAAATTTATAACAGAAAGAAGACCAGTGGTCCATTCTTGACATTTTTCACGATGTGGAAGAGCTCCACCTCTGACATAATTTCAGTAGTCTAACCTCTCAGCACAAGCTCCCAGTCTTCCTACTCTTCCTCTGGCTTACTTGCCTGTTGGACTCCAGTTCCTCTGCTTTAATATTTTCTCCAATCCATCTGCTTCCTCTGACTCTACGGCAGTAGTTCTCAAATGGGGTTGATTTTGCCCCCTCAGAAGACATCTGGTGACATCTGGGACACTTTTGATTATCACACTAGAGAGGGCTGTTACAGGCATCTAATAGGCAGAGGCCAGACATCCTACAATGCACAGGACAGCCCCCACAGCAGAGAATTACACACATTTCAGAAGTGGAGACTCCCTGCTCTATGGTCTTCTCTTTTTTAAAAAAAAAAAATTTTGAGACAGGGTCTCCTCATTGCTGTGTCTCCCAGGCTGGAGTGCAGTGGTGCCATCTCAACTCACTGCAGCCTCGACCTGCCAGGCTCAAGCGATCCTCCAATCTCATTCTCCCCCAAGTAGCTGAGACTACAGGCGTATACCATCATGCCTGGCTAATTTTTGTATTTTTTGTAGAGACAGGATTTCACCTTGTTGCGCAGGCTGGTCTCGAACTCCTGGGCTCAAGGGATCCTCCTGCCTTGGCCTCCCAAGGTGCCGGGATGAGTGAACCACAGTGCCCGGCCCCTATGCCCTTCTTTAGAATAACATGGTTCGTTTCTTCAAACACTCTTGGAACATTTTAACTTCATGTTTCTTGCTCTTTCATACTTCTTTTTTTTTTTCTTTGAGATAGAGCCTTGCTCCATCGCCAGGCGCCAGGCTGGCATGCAGTGGTGTGATCTTGGCTCACTGCAACCTCCACCTCCTGGGTTCAAGCAATTCTCCTGCCTCAGCCTCCCAAGTAGTTGGGATTAAAGGCGCGCGCCACCACACCCAGCTAATTTTTGTATTTTTAGTAGAGACAGGGTTTCACTATGTTGGCCAGGATGATCTCGATCTCTTGACCTCGTGATCCGCCCACCTCGGCCTCCCAAAGTGCTGGGATTACAGGCGTGAGCCACCACGCCCGGCCGCTCTTTCATACTTCTAACACAACTTTTATAAAACCAAACCTTTAATAAATGGAATCATCTACCTCTTCTACTTCTAAACTACTAAGCTCGACAAAAGCTGAACAAATAAATAGCACACTCACAAGAATATCTGACTCTACATATTCATAGATTCCAACTTTGGTGGGACACCAACATTCCTAGACAGGCAACCCTTCATATTTCTCGCTGGTCTCCCCCCTCAAGCCCCGTCCCCTTTTCCTCAGTGATTATTCTAAACTTCTACCACTTTACTCAATCCCTATCCCAACAAATCAACACAGTATCAGCAAATTCACCCGCTGCACTAAAAAGTTTTTGCTCCATCAGACAAGAACTTCCACACATTTCTTCCCCATCCCACACGCTCACTCACGTCTGTGCCCACCCTTCTCCCCCATCCCTCCCAAGAGAGTGGAAGAAGGGTCCCTCTCGCCCTGCATAGCCTGAAGGTGGCCTGTGCTCTGGAGATCGTCTTTGGTGGCCTCTGGGACCTTGCTTCATCAATCCTCCAGCCCTCTAAATCCTCGACCTCAGCATCTTCCTGTTTCCAAGCCCTTTCCACCTCAGAAACGTGAATGTTCCAGTCTCTTCTTATGGGAAAAACCCACAAATGAACAAAACTCTCCCTTAATTCCACATCTCCCTCTAATTCTTCTTTCTCTCCTCACAGCCAAATTCCTTAAAAGAACTGTCCTCGGCCAGGCATGGTGGCTGATGCCAGTAATCCCAGCACTTTGGGAAACCAACGCAGGCAGATTGCCTGAGGTCAGGAGTTCAAGACCAGCCTGGCCAACAAGGTGAAACCCTGTCTCTACTAAAACTACAAAATTTAGCTGGGAGTGGTGGCGGGTGCCTGTAGTCCTGGCTACTCACAAGGCTGAGGCAGGAGAATTGCTTAAACCCAGGAGGTGGAGGTTGCCGTGAGCTAAGACCACGCCACCGCACTCCAGCCTGGGCGACTGGGTGAGACTCCTTCTCAAAAAAAAGCTTAAAGAACTGTCCTCATTCCCTATCCCCCTTACTCTACCCGTTTCAGACCACTGTTCACTGCTCACATCCATACCATGCCACTAAAACTCCACTGCAGAGGCAGATGACTTCCTAGTTACCAAGTGCAGTAGGTTTTTCCAGCTCTTAATTTTGCAGCATTAACACAAATAAAAATGCCCTCTTTAAAATTTCTCTTTTAGTATTTATTCGTGATACCAATCTTTCCTCTCTCTCCTGCTTGCTACCTTTCTTCGCCCGTCCTTCTCCACTTCTTAGAGGCTGGTGCGTTCTGTAGCTTTACCTTCGATGCTTCTCACTTGACTGTGCAAACCATTTTCTACTCCCTTCAAATCTGGATCTCTAGCTGTGATCTTTTAACTAAGTTTTCCTAGTGAATGACACCACCATCTAACCAGTTGCCCAAGCCAGACTTCTGGTATTATCCCAGATTTCCTAATCTCACCCACATATAATCAATTTCAAAATCAATTTAAGTGTCTGTGCCATCTGTCATACGAGTATATCCTCTCTGCAGCCCTTCTAATTTGGGGCATTATCTCTCATCCAAAACATAAGAAGAATGGTAATTAAGTACCTACGAGCACAAAAGTTGGAGGCCTCTCTCATAAATAAGGATGCTAGAGAAATACAAACAGGTGTGATTTGAAAGAACGTAGAACATTGTTCTTTTTTTTAAAAGGGTTCAATGGATATCCCGTTTGTCCTGATGTGATTATTACACATCATATGCCTGTAACAAAAATATCTCCTATACCTCATAAATATATACCCTACTACCTACTCACAAAAACTAAAAATTAAAAATTAAACCCTGTAAATAACGGATTCTAATACTATGTAAATACAGGCAAATAATTTAATCATGCCAGGCTTCAGACTCCCAGGTGATCAATGAAGAGTTAAAAGACTCTTTGAGCCTTTCACATTCATTCTATAATTCTGCTTCTACCAGACATTACCGACAGTTCACGCCTCCAAAGACACACTGTACTTGCTACATACACAAGATATTACTGGTGCCCCCCCCCCTCAAAAAAAAACAGGCTGATGAGTCTCTACTGATGCCAAAATATATCAAGCACACCCTGATTTCCATCACTTTCTAAAACTAAACCTTCAATTACAAGTGTTATATAAAGCCAGGCACGCGGTGGCTCATACCTGTAATCCCAGCACTTTGGGAGGCCAAGGCGGGCAGATCACCTGAGGTCAGGAGTTTGACACCAGCCTGACCAACATGGAGAAACCCTGTCTCTACTAAAAATACAAAATTAGCCAAGCATGGTGACGCATGCCTGTAGTCCCAGCTACTCAGGAAGCTGAGGCAGGAGAATTGCTTGAACCCAGGAGACAGAGGTTAGGGTGAGCTGAGATGGTGCCTTTGCACTCCAGCCTGGGCAACAAGAGCAAAACTCTGTCTCAAAAAAGAAAAGAAAAAACAAGCGTCAAATAAATAAAATGTAAGCTAATGAAAAAGCCAAGAAAAAAAGTCATAATGAAATTGGTTATATAAAAATGATATTTCGAAATAATTTCTTAAGGAAACAAACAACACTGAGTGATGAGTTAACAGCAAAATGAGTACACTATAAACCATTCTAACAGTCAATAACAATATGAACAAAAAGCTGTTCCTACCCGTAGACCAGCAGAGTGAGAATTGTACAGTATCCAAAGTCAAACACCAGAACCATTTACATGCAATATGAGATCACACAAAGTCTCAGGATCTGCTTTTCAAAGACAAGGCTCTCAGAGAATAGTAAGAACTAGGCTGTGGCCGGGTGTGGTGGCTCACGCCTGTAATCCCAGTAATTTGGGAGGCCAAGGGGGGCAGATCACCTGACGTTGGGAGTTCGAGACCAGCCTGACTAACACGGAGAAACTCCATCTCTACTAAAAAATACAAAATTAGCCGGGCATGGTGGCGCATGCCTGTAATCCCAGCTATTCAGGAGGCTGAGGCAGGAGAATCATTTGAACCTGGGAGGCAGAGGTTGCAGTGAGCCGAGACGGAGCCATTGCACTCCAGCCTGGGCAACAATAAAACTCCGACTCAAAAAAAAAAAAAAAAAAACCTAGGCTATGAAAGTGCAGTCTGAATTCCACTTAAATGTTGTCACCCCATTCAAGTAAGAGGCATTGTGGTTTCCATTTTGACAGTCTGGGTTCAGTTGCTCCTCCACTGCCCACTAAGCTCAGATGTAATTTTTAGTTTTAAAGAAAGTAGAAAAGGAGAAGGTAGAGGGAGACTGTGGCAGGCAAAACAATTTAAGCTGCAAAGTGGGTACTGGCAAAACCTTAGGATAAATGAACTCGAACCAGGCCGGGCAGGGTAGCTCACGCCTGTAATTCCAGCACTTTGGAAGGCCGAGGCAGGCAGATTGCTTGAGCTCAGGAGTTCGAGACCAGCCTGGGCAACATAGTGAAACCCTGTCTCTATCAAAACTACAAAAAATTAGCCAGGTGTGGTGGGGCATGCCTGTGGTCCCAGCTACTCTGGGAGCTGAAGTGGGAGGTTCTCTTGAGCCTGGGAGGTGGAGGTTGCAGTGAGCTGTGATTGTGCCACTGCACTCCAACCTGGATGACAGAGTGAGACCCCCATCTCAAAAAAATAAAAATTAAATATTAAATTAGAACTTTTTGAAGAAAGGAGGAGAGGGAAAGAGAACTGTACTGAGAACATATGTTTATGTGTGGTCAATGCCTAATGGCAGTTTTTTTTTTAAAGAGATACTTATCCATACAGAACTATGATAACATAAGTGCAATAGTGTATACCTTTGTAAGGCACAATAAATAAATGTGTAAATCAATTGGTATTAAAAAGTAAAGAGTGTTTCTATGTATTAGTAGACCATAATTTAAACCACTAAAATGGCCCCCACATTCAAAACAGAAATTAAAAGTCCATTATTTTGATACATATAATAAAATGAAATATCCAAGCAAAGTGACTACTTTATTACAAACACAATGAGAGTAGATTTAATTAACATTTTCCCAGAATGGCTTAGGATAAAGGATTCCCATTAGGGTAATTAAATTGTCTAGTAAACCCGTAATTATCTGGCCTCACCACGACCTCCATCTCCCAGGTTCAAGCGATTCTCCTGCCTCAGCCTCCTGAGTAGCTCAGATTACAGGTATGTGCGACCACACCCAGCTAATTTTGTATTTTTAGTAGATACGAGGTTTTTCCATGTTGGTCAGGCTGGTCTCGAACTCCCAATCTCAGGAGATCCACCCACCTCGGCCTCCTACGGTGCTGGGATTACAGGCGTGAGCCACTGCGCCCAGCCCGAGGAACACTTTCCTAGAACTAGAATGCAATTTTCAAAGACCTAAAGTCAAAACCAGACTAATAATAGTGTTAGCAAACACTTATATGGCACTTTACATATGCCTGGCATTTTTCTAAGCTCTTTACACATATTAACTCATTTTATTCTCACAAGTCTTCCAAGTATTCTTCTTATTTCCATTTTACAAATGAGGAAACAGGTGTAGAGGGGTCAAGTACCTTGCCGGGGCTCACTGTGCTGCTAGTAAGTGACAAAACTAAGATTTAAACCTTACCAGTCCGGTTACACAGTCTCTGGGTTTAATTGCTATGCTTCACTATCTCTTGGTGATGTGATATTGGGGAATATACTACAAAAAATATAGGCAAACTTGTTTGTTTGTTTTTTAGATGGAGTCTCACTCTGTTGCCCAGGCTGGAGTGCAGTGGTGTGATCTCGGCTCACTGTAACCTCCACTTCCCAGGTTCGAGCGATTCTCCTGCCTCAGCCTCCCAAGTAGCTGGGACTATGGGCATGTGCCACCACGACCAGCTAATTTTTGTATTTTTAGTAGAGACAAGGTTTCACCATGTTGGCCAGGCTGGTCTCAAACTCCTGACCTCAAGAGATCCGCCCCCCTGGGCCTCCCAAAGTGCTGGGATTACAGGCTTGAGCCACCATGCCCAGCTGTCAAACTTAAAATGTAAAGCAGTTTGGGGGCCAAGCTCTGAGAAGATCACCATGTTACAACACAGCACAATATATTATGTTTAGGACTACATAAGGGGAGTTCAAAAATTTACTCAGTATTCTGAGTGTTTAAGATGGCAAGAAATTGTATAGTACATTTTTAAAATTTCCATCTCAAAGAGTCAATACACTTTTCATTTCTAAAGAAGCTCTCAACTGTAAAATTACCCATTCCCTGAGGGCTCCAAACAGCAGGGTTTCACTGCACAATCTTGTTCGCCATTTATCTCATTCCTAAAGATAAGGATGGGGTGTGCGTGTGTGTGTGTGTGTGTGTGTGTGTGTGTGTGCAGGAAGGATCACAAATTAAGCCTTCTAGGTGTTTTAACTCCAGGAATATGGGAACTTAATACAGTATTAAAGATATTAAAAAGTGTCAAATCATTTGCGTAGGTGAAGAAACTCATAAAATTGTGTGTAACTATTGTAAAAAGCCTAAAATTTCATCATTAGCAGAGTTCTTTAAAAAACAAGGAAAGTGCAGGCTTTAAAGTCTCATTGGCACACCTGAATTTAAATCTTGGTTTTGCCATTTAGTTAACTGTGAATTTTTAGCAAGTCAGTTTCACATAACCGAACCTCAATTTCCTACTCTGTAAGTTGGGAGTAATAATTCCTAACTCAAAAGGTGGTTGTATGAAGTAAAGAGAAAACATACGCAAAGTGTTAAACATAGTCCCTGGTATAAAGCAGATGGGCCAACAATAAGCAACTATTATACCCTAACTTTATCCTACTTTGTCCCTGAAATATTGGAAGAATCTAATTTTCCCAATTAGCAAGTCACTGGTAGGCTTACCAAAATAATACGAAGTACAATATACACTACTCAAAATGGAACAGGCTAAAAGTATTTAAAAAATACAAAACCAACCATCAATGACATCAAGGATTTCAGAATTCTGCTTCTCATCCCATATACCCAGCATCCATCCTGTCAGGTTTTGTAATAACCCATATTATTTCTTTATCAACCGTATGAACCTTATTGGGTTTTTTTGGTTGTTTGGTTTTTTTGCGATCTAAGCATCCCTAGTGGGTTATGTTTCTTATTTTGAGGGCTACCTTTGCAAGAGTAATTGTCATCATTGCTCGAAAACCAAAATGAAATCCAAGTACAAGGGGCATTTTATGCAACGCTATTAATTGTTCCATGCATCTCAACAGTGGATTGGATCCCAAGAGGATCTTTTATTATCACAATAGGTAATCACATTACTGTGCCACCCCCTTCCCCGCCCATGCATGCGTTAATGAGCAAAACTCCAGACTAACAGAGTATGAATGTTCTATAGGGACACCAAAACTCAAAACTTGGTGCTCTCAGTAAAGCCCCTCCGGGGGAAGAAGAGGTGGATGGGTTTCACTGCAAGTGGAAACGAATCAAATCGGAAACTGTTTTGCCTATTTAAGACTGGAAATGAGCCCTCTGGGGCTAGAAGCCGAGACCGGCAGGTGACCGAGGGCCTGGAGGGAAGAGACGAAGGAGGAGGCACCCAGAGGCTGAGAAAGGTCTGTGCCGCCAGGAAGAAGACAGTCAGGGCCCATGGCCCCTCTACAGCTGAGGTGGTGAGATGTGACCGCTCCGCCCAGTCCCCAGGATGTGTTTCAGCCCCAGGAATCTGGGAGAACTGAGGAGGGGATGGGAGTCCTCGCTGGTCGAGCAAAATTGAGGGTAAGGGAGGGTTCCCCCGTCGCCTTCAGAACAGAATGGTGCTGTCCCCGCCGCCATCCCGACGCCGGAGGAGAGGAAGGCAGGGACCCAACAGGGAGCGAACAGGTTACCTGTCTCAGCCGCCTCCCAAGGGTCTCCACTTCCGCAGACTCGGGGTTACTACGGGCTACCCTGGCACGCGCCGAGTGACGTCATCCACACGCGCCCGCCGCGGCAGTCCGCCTGGCCCGTCTGGGCCCGCCTTCCGCTAAGCCCGCCCCCTTGGGATGATAGGGCGGGACCGCCCGAGGGAGGTCTGCGCAGGCGCGGCCGTGGGAGTGCGCGAGCAGCTCGGCTTGCTAGGGCTTGTAGGGTTGCCCTGGTTGCCTACTATTCCTAATTACAAAATCTTTATGACACTTAAGAAAAAAATCATCAGTCTGGGCAACATGTGGAGGCTCCGTCTCTACAAAAAAAAATTAAAAATTAGGCGGGTGTGGTGGTGTGCACCTGTGGTCCCAGCTGCTCGGGAGGCTGAGGCAGAAGGATTGCTTAGGCCCACGAGATCGAGGCTGCAGTGAGTTATGAACGTGCCACTGCACTCCAGCCTGGGCCACAGGACGAGACCCTGTTTCAAATAAAATAAAAGAAAATTTTAAAAGTTACTGAAATACAGATGTGCAATTTTTTTCCTTAGCCTACTCTCACCTCTGCTGCGTGTGACTTTTGTTCATGTATTCATTCCACCACAATTTAAGGTCCTCCTGAGTGCCAGGCAAGCACCGCTAACCGACGCTGGGGAAACAACCGGGAACAAGACGGACGCTGTGCCTACCCTCATGGAAATTACTTTCTAGTTGAGAAAGGAAACATTAAATGTAGAAGGAAAATAGTAAGTTGGTGAGAAATTAAAGGAAGACAGGTGATCTTTTGATTTGAGATGTCAAGAAAGTGCCCTCTGAAGAGGCTCAGTAAACTGAGAAGAAGCCAGCTCTGTGGAGATCTAAGGAAAGAACAGCGAAGAGAAGGATCTACATGTGAGCAAGCGATGGGGAAGGGGCAGAATGTGGTGTGCCTTGGAGAAAGTGAAAAAGTAGGCCAGGGGAAAAACAGAGGATGAGATCAAGGCAAGGAGAGTCCCCATCATGCACAGACTTTCTGTCCCGGTGAGGAATACGGAGTTTATTCCAAGTGTAACAAGAAACTAGTGAAGAGATTTCAACATGTAACAGGATCTAGTTTTATAAGATCACCCTGCTGGCTGCTGTGTATACATGGAACTTTTGAGAATCAGTTTAAAAGGATGCAAAGAGAAGAGTTGCTTTTGCAATGAGCAGGTAACGAATGATAGAAATGGACAAATTACAGGAATAATTCTGAGGTAGATGTGACAGACTTGGAGATGAGTTTAGATAAGGGAAATAAGGAAAAGAAAAGTGTCAAAACAACTCCTAAATTTGGGGCCTAAGCAAATAGCTGGATAATATAGCTAAAACAAGGTTTTTTTCTCCTCCTTTCAAACCCGATTCCTTTGCTTCTTTGTTGCCAAGTCGGTCCTCTAGGTTCCTCTCACCTCTCTCTCTCTCCTCAGTTTCTATCCCTGGCTTCCACTTTCCCTTTTACTGAGCTTTTTATTCCCTTGGCTTTCTTATGCTGCAAACTCCAAAGCCTACATGAGCCGGGCAGTTAACACAGAGGAGCGAGCCCAGGGATACAGACTGTGGTGCTCTGGAGCTCATGGTCCCTACAGAGCTCTGTCGATTTTTGCCAACCAGGATTGCTGACCCAGTATGTCAGATCCTCTCTTTAAAAGACAAATCGATATGCAGATATTTACATAAAATCTCCCAAATTTTAAATGTTGCTCACTAATTCACATTTTATTAAACGTTTGTTTTGGACCAAACAAAACACATCTGCTGTCCATATGAGGCCTGCAGGCCTGCACCAACTTCACCTCCTTAGTGTGTATTTTCCCAGGGTGGTGACTTTGTCTCTTGTCAGGTGACTACCACCTGTAAGTTTGTAAACTGACAACTCCCAAGCCTATCTTTCCATTCAAACCTTTTTTAAAATGTCTTATTCAGGCCGGGTGCAATGGCTCATGCCTGTAATCCTAGCACTTTGGGAGGCCAAGGCAGGCAGATCACCTGAGGTCAGGAGTTGGAGACCAGCCTGGCTAACATGGTAAAACTCCATCTCTACTAAAAATACAAAACTTAGCTGGGCATGGTGGCGGGCATCTGTAATCCCAGTTACTCGGGAGGCTGAGGCAGGAAAAGCGTTTGAATCCAGGAGGCGGAGGTTGCAGTGAGCCAAGGTTGTGCCACAGCACTCCAGCCTGGGCGACAGGGCAAGACTCTGTCTCAAAAAAAAAAAAAAAAATTCTTATTCAAATATCCAGATTCCACTTAAACATCAAGCTAGCATTTTAAAACCTGAACTCATCCTCTATCCCCACCCCCCAAACCTGACCTACTCGTGTATTTTTGTCTGAGTTAATTGCATCAATATCCACCCAGTCTCCCAAACCTGAAATCCAGGATAATCCCAGACTTGTCCCTCTTTGTATCCCACAGTCTAGTCAGTATTTATCACATCCGCTCATCACTTTCATCCTTAATAACTCTTGCAGTTGCTCAAGCCTTCATCATCTTTCTTGGGGAACCTCAGTTTTCTCACTTACAAAATGAGAAGATTGAACTAGATGATTCCTAAGACTTATTCATTTCTGTCTTTGTAGCCACCAAACATGCCAGAATAGTTGCCTGGAACTGGGAGTTTTATCTCATTGGGTTTTTTCTCGTTATTTTGCCTGGCTATTGTAATGCCAAGGATACTGTGACCAGGTTGACAGGGAAAACGATTTGATAGAAATAAATACAAAATGAAATTAACAGTGGCCAAAACATTGAAAACTGGAAAAATTGAGAAAAACAGATATGGTAATACTTGTCACTTAAAAAAATCCGTCAAATCTTTTTGACAAGATTTATATCTACGAAGTTTGAGCAGAAAAGCAATTGGTCTTGGTTAATTAACCACAAAAAAGAAAGCTCATAATGTCAGAAACTCTAATGACTATAATTTATCATGAAGACAAAAAGTAATGCTAAATTGTAACTTCAATGGGAAGAACTGGAACTGATTCCAGTCAAAATAATTTTAGTAAAGTAGAAAAATGAGAAACAGTTATATAAATGTTACATAAGTTTGTATGTAATATACAATTTAAAACAAAATATAAAAATGAATTTTTTATAAATTTTCAAAATGAAATTTGCTGTAGGACATACTTTTATTGATGCAAATCATTGACGCAAATATAATTTTGATTTAAATGTTTGTGTTTCTATATACAAAATCAACACCTCACAGAGTCAAAGTGACATGGGTCAACATCTTGTATTCATTTGGTTACTACTGAGAATACTTAAGTGTTCCACTTGCAAAACTTGTATTGATGAGTATTCAAGTCACAAACAGAGATATATCCCTAAGGTCTGGGCTTAGGGGTACTTACTCTGTAGTGGATATGATTTTCATTAATGGGATATGATTTTCATTATATGATTTGATGCTGTCATATATATAATTTGATGCTGTCAACTCCATGAAATCTGCTCATATCCTCACTGAGATTTAGTGCATTGGGTTAAAGTACAAAAGAATTTCTGACAAAATTAGCCCAGATGAACTAAGTTCAACAGAGGAGAGGATGGCAGAGATTGCTGACTGTTCCTCAGTATCCAGGTGTTGCTGTTGTGGTTTTATTGTTGTTGTTTCATAATACTACAACCCTCAAGCTTTAGGTAATATAGTATCTTTATTTTCACTGGATGCATGGCCACCCAGAAGAAGGACTTTTTGCAGCCTCCTTTGCAGCTGGCTGAGGCCCTATGACTATGCACTGGGAAACAGCTGTAAGAGAAAGTATCATGTAGCAAGGTATAACAACCATTCTTAGCAAACAGATACAACAAAAGCTTGTCTTCTTTTTCCATCTTCCTTCCTTGTGATTGAAATGCAGATGCGTTGGCTTGTCTCAGAAGCCATTTTAGATCAGAAATTCAACCCTCAGAGCATTGTAGGAAAGCAGCAAGATAGAAGGAGTTGGGTCCCTGAGGACTTTGTGGACAGAGCCACCGCACAAACTCCACTTTAACCAGGAGAAATAAGCTGCTTTTTCATAAGTCACTTTATTTTGGGTCTGTTTCTTTCACCAGATCTAATGCCAACTGATTCTAACTGAAGGACTAGGAGTCAAAAGAAAAATACACAGTAAAGGCATTTGCAGATTTCACCCAGACTGAAACTGTCTTTGCAAAGATTATGACAGTGGGAAAAAGCTAGCATGGTTGACTCCATCTTGCTTCCAGCCTCACAGGCTGGCTGTCCTCGCTAACTCCTGGGTGCAGGCCAAGCTAACCATGGGAGGAATTTATAGTTTAGCTTTGAAGCAAGGATGATAATAGTCGCTCCCTCAAAGTCCTCTTTGTTCAGGGACTGAAACTGCCTTTATATGACTAACGAAAGGCCACTAGGCTACGATCGTGGAAGGGGCCTTAATCTGCTAAGACGTAGGTGTAATTAAATGACAACCAGCCATTGTTCCCTAGCTTGCTTTCTGGTCTAATCCCTTACTGGTCAGGAGACATAAAGCTGGAGGTCACAAGATTTGGGACCTCCCAATTGCTCCTGTAGATAACATCATTATTGTAGAACCTAAGATTGGCCTTTGGAGATGTTTTTCAGACTTTTGCATTCTGGGACCAACTGACTGCACCTGGACCCATGACCCATGACTCAGCCAGTCCTGTGGCCCCACCCAGAAGCTGACTCAGCACACGAGGACTGTTTTCCACACCCCTATGATTACATCCCCAACCAATCAGCAGCACCCATTTCCTAGCCCCTTGCCCACCAAATTATCCGTAAAAACCCTAGCCTTGGCCAGGCACAGTGGCTCATGACTGTAATTCCAGCACTTTGGGAGGTTGAGGTGGGCAGATCACCCTGAGGTCAGCAGTTCGAGACCAGCCTGGACAACATGGTGAAACCCCGTCTCTACTAAAAATACGAAAAATTAGCTGGGTGTGGTGGCACACACCTGTACTTCCAGCTACTCAGGAGGCTGAGGCAGGAGAACTGTTTGAACCCAGGAGGCAGAGGTTGCAGTGAGCTGTGATCGTGCCATTGCACTACAGCAAGGGTGACAAGAGCAAAACTCCATCAAAATAATTTAAAAAAAAACCCTCTAGGTTTTTGGGGAGACAGATTTGAAAATTAACCCATCCTTCCACTTGGCCAGCCCTTCAGTCACTATAACTCTTTATTTTCTGCAAAAACCTGTTCTCAGTGCGTTGACTTTTCTGGGCAGTGGGGAAGATGAACCTGTTGGGTGATTACAAGACCTGAAAAGCAGGAAGAAAGATCCTCTTGAAGAAAGTGGTGGCTCATTTCTGATCCCAAAATATGAGATCAGAAAACAAAGGTCTGGAAGATATGTTGCCTGAAGGCAATAACTCCTAAATTCAGTTTCTTAAAGCAAATACTTTAGCAAATACTTTGTAGCCTCATTTATTGTATCCTACCCAACACCCCCTCTTCCCCCTGCTAATAGGATGCTGATTTTGTGGAAGAAAATCTGTTAATCTGAGAGAATATAGACCCCATCCTCCAACCTCAGTGGATGAAAGGTTATAAATCTAAGGCAGTCATGGAATCTCATTGCCCTCTGTTCTGTATTCATGGTCCCAGTTTATTTTACAGCTAAGAGCAGCACTGTGACACAGTCTGTCCAATGAGATGGAAGGGGAAGGCTCCTAGGGGATTCTGGGGCAGATGTTCCCTCCTTATGAAAAGATAGTCATAAAAGAAGAGCTAGCTGGCATAGTACTATTTCTCTCTATTGCTAGTGATGCTGGCCTGGGTGGGAGAAATTCCTGAAACACCCAGCCACCATCTTGTGAAAGCAGGTGGCAAGCATGAGGGTGAAAAGTCAAGGGAGGAAGGAGGAAGGAGGCAGAGCAAGACTGAGAGATCCTGAGTCATTGCTGGGATTGTTGAGCGGCTGACCCAGCCTCTCCTATCTCCCTCCAGACTTCTTAGTATAGAAACCATGCTGCTTCTGGGTTTAGCTCCTGCTTGCAGGATTTTCATTGTGGTTGATGCTTGCAATTGTTTTGTAGTTGTGGCTGCTTGCAATTTACAAGGGAGACAGGGAAAATTCCAGCAATTTTTTGTTGCAGTTTCCTCTTCACTGTTTTCCATACCAACCATTGTTTTCTGTGCTTAAATACCGATTGCTGACGATTCTGCTGCATCCCCTTGTTCTTCCTGCTTCTGTTGTTGCTACCATCTTTCTCTTTTGAAACACTTCTTCACGATTTGTTCCACCATCGGCTGAATTTAAACTGTCTTTACAATACCCCTTTTGATAGCTGTAATACCAACCCGGTTTTTGGTATGCCATTCCCACTGTTTTAGGCTGAACCATAAACAGTTCACAGGAAGGAAAGGAGTCTTTGTGTACGATGAAACATATCGTTGTGCCTTGCCTTGTTATAGAGGCTCCAGGATTTCTGGGTGTGAGCAGGCCACTGAATCTCCACCCACTAAAGGAAAAATCATAATTATTTTTTACTCTGCCACTATCTATATGATTCGAGCAACTCACTTGACTTCTCTGAGCTTACGTTTTCCTCATGTGTAATGGACAATGTCTCTAAATGATTTTATGGGATGTGAGAGGGCTGAAATTTTTAAATTTCTGCTCTTATAACTACCCCTATATATAAAACATAGTTGCGTAAGCCTTTAAGCTCTTAGAAGAATTTCCTTAAGGATAAGGAAATTTGTCTAAAGTCTGTCTGCCAGGTTTCTGACTCAATGTCACCATAGTTTAGCCACATGATACGATTGGGCTGTGTGTCTCCACCCAAATCTCATCTCAAATTGTTCAAGGGAGGCAGGTGATGGAATCATGGGGGTGGTCTCCCCTGTGCTGCTCTACTGATAGTGAATGGGTTCTCACAGGATCTGCTGGTTTATAAGTGTTTGACGGTTCCTCCACAGGTTCTCTTTCCTGCTGAGTTGTAAAGAAGGTGCCTGCTTCCTCTTCCACCATGATTGTTAAGTTTCCTGAGGCCTCCCCAGCCATGCAGAACTGTGAGTCAATTAAACCTCTTTCCTTTATAAATTACCCAGTCTCGAGAATTTCTTTATAGCAGCGTGAAAATGGACTAATACACCACATGTCACACCAAAGGGAGGGGGCCTGTTCAAACCTAGCTTGAGTTTGCATGTCATTATCTCCTGCAATGGGAACTGCTGAAAAAAAAATTCTCTCTAAAACTCACTGTGGGTTGATGAGAGACAAGTGGGATGAATGTGTCAAAATATAAATGCAGCATTTGAAACATTTGCTAGTTTCTGGGAGAAAAATCCTGCTAGAGTAGGATGGGTGGTAAATGAAAGTCGAATACGATGATGGGTTTACAGCCATGAGCTACAAGTCATCTCAGTGACTTGGTCAAAACGGGTTGGAGAGATTACTGTGGTTTTTATAAATAGCCATATAGCAGTCTAGGCTACAGGTTCTGTCACTGCGGAGAGTATTGGTGGCTGATGCCAGAAGTAAACAATGAGAAAAAATCTGGCTCAAAGGAAAAGAGTCATTTCCAAGGGCAATGAGCTAAAAATGATGTTCTTTTTACTAAAAAGTAAAAAGTAAGAGACATAAGGAGATGTCAAAGTATCGTTGCCAAAGAGGATGGAGTGTCATGATTCCTAGAAAGAAAGAAAGTGGTATTCACAATGAAATCTTTGTTTATACTTGGGAAGGAGGCAATAGTTTTCAAAGGATTCCAATGAAAG
Source organism: Ateles fusciceps (assembly GCA_036589455.1). Lineage (NCBI taxonomy): Eukaryota > Metazoa > Chordata > Mammalia > Primates > Atelidae > Ateles > Ateles fusciceps. The sequence goes on along the minus strand of JAZHEH010002996.1, from coordinate 226,174 downwards.
TAAACACTGGAGTGGTTCAGCCATGGGTGGCACAAAGCCTCTGGCTTCCAGAAAAGAGAACCCAGTTCCTCTAACCCCATCTCAGGTCTATCTTTTCTTCTCTAACACTTGTGAGCTTTGTGGGAATAGGTGTGTGTAAGATTTAGCATGAATAATATATTCTTTCTAATTGCATGTGTATCATTACATTCTTTCTTTTCTTTCAGCAACTCTGAGTGCCGCTACGTATTAGGTGTATTTCTGGGCTCTGGGGATACAAAGATGAAAAAATGTGTCCCTGACATCAAAGAACTTCCAGTCTACTATGGAAATAAATGTAGTTTATTACATTATCAATCAGAGCCCTAGACTTCGCCCTATATAGGTATCATGTAGCAAAGCTAGGATGGCAAGAAAAGACAAACCAACCAAGAAATGGAGATAAAATTGGGGAGGGGAGGTGGATGTTGAGAAACCAAGAAAGTTGGAAACAAAGTAGAATGTATGAGCTCAAAGGGAGATACATGGCCTGGGGTATCCCTAGGATAATCTTTCTGTTGGGCAGAATGGGAGACGGAAATGTGGATTTGCTCCTTCAGACTGACATGGAGCAGCTGGCCTCAACACTGGACACTGCCTGGCCTCTTGAGGGTGCTCAGTACATATTTATCTATTCATTGAAAGAATGGGTGAATGAAACATAAGACTCAGTCAGGCATGGTGGCTCATGCCCGTAATCTCAGCACTTTGGGAGGCTGAGGTGAGTGACTCACCTGAGGTCAGGAGTTTGAGACCAGCCTGGTCAACATGGTAAAACTCCATCTCTACTAAAAATACAAAAAAATCAGCTGTGGGTTGTGACCCGTGCCTGTAATCCCAGGTACTTGGGAAGCTGAGGCAGGAGAATCACTTGAACCCAGGGGTTGGAGGTTGCAGTGAGCCAAGATCGTGCCACTGCATGCCAGCCTGGGCGACAAAGCGAGACCCTGTCTCAAATAAAAAAAGAAACATAAGACTTCTGGATGACTTCTGTTCTCATGTTCTTGGGAGGCAGAAAAGCAGACACATGAAAAGAAAATGTTTCCCATGGGTGGAACTAGTGGGAAGCGTATTCTATCCACATCCAGACATTGAACCAGTACAGAACAATATAATGTTTCACCCAAGCACAAACCCAGCGGCATAGCTTTCGGAAGACCCAAGCAAAACTGTCTTTGGTGAGGCCCCTCACGAAGGACTGAATCCCCCACAACACGGGCACTCACCTTGTAGGAGGACTCCTCCTGGACATGCTTGTGCAAGTGGAAGCAGAATGTCCTGACCACCAACGGTGGTGTTGGAAACAGACGGGATTGGGGTTCGTTTGCCACTGGAAACCCAGTGATTTCACAGACAGTAGCAAAAACTTGCTGTTTGTCCCAACCTAGAGAGGCAGATCTCCTAAGAACCTGTGGGATTCATGTGGGCTGAGGTTTTTCAAAAGTCACTGAACCTTTCTAATTCCATCACTGCCAGTAATAGCAATGTGTTTTTTTTGTTGTTGTTGTTATTGTTATTTGTTTGTTTGTTTTTGAGATGGAGTCTTGCCCTATCGCCCAGGCTGGAGTGCAGTGGCACCATCTTGGCTCACTACAACCTCTGCCTCCTGGGTTCAAGCGATTCTCCTGCCTCAGCCTCCCAAGTAGCTGGGACTACAGGCGCCAACCATGACACCCAGCTAATTTTTGTATTTTTAGTAGAGACAGGGTTTCACCATGTTGGCCAGACTGGTCTCAAATGCCTGACCTTGTGATCCACCCGCCTCGGCCTCCCAAAGTGCTGGGATTACAGGCATAAGCCACCACACCTGGGCCTCAGAAAGTTTCTTATGTCCCTTGGTAATCCCTTTCTCATAACCCTCCCACTCTCTAGGAAACCACTGATATTTTCTGGCACTATTGGTTAATTGTGCATTTTCTGGAATTTCATATAAATCTAATTCTGCAATATATATTCATTCTTGGTCTGACTTTGACAGCATAATTATTCTGAGATTCATCCATGTCAAAGGATGTACGAATAGTGTATTTCTTTTTATTGCTAAGTAGAATTCCATTGTATGGATGTACAGCAATTTTTTTATCCACTCACCTATTGATGGACATTTGGTTTTTTTCCTGTTTTTTATTTTTATTTTTTAATATATATTTTATTGCACTTTAGGTTCTGGGGTACATGTGCAGAGCATGCAGGATTGTTGCATAGGTACATACATGGCAATGTGGTTTGCTACCTCCATCCTCGTCACCTATATCTGGCATTTCTCCCCATGTTATTCCTTCCCAACCTCCCTACCCCCTACTGTCTCTCCCCTATTCCCCCTCAACAGACCCCAGTGTGTGATGCTCCCCTCCCTGTGTCCATGTGTTCTCATAGTTCCACACCCGCCTATGAGTGAGAACATGTGGTGTTTGATTTTCTCTTCTTATGTCAGTTTGCTGAGAATGATGGTTTCCAGATTAATCCATGTCCCTACAAAGAACACAAACTCATTGTTTTTTATGGCTGCATAATATTCCATGGTGTATATGTGTCATCTTTTCCTTGTACAGTCTATCCCCGATGGGCATTTGGGTTGGTTCCAGGTCTTTGTTATTGTAAACAGTGCTGCAATGCACATACATTTGTTTGTGTCTTTATAACAGAACAATTTATAATCCTTTGGATATATACCCAGTAATAGGATTGCTGGGTCAAATGGTATTTCTATTTCTAGGTCCTTGAGGAATCGCTACACTGTATTCCACAATGGTTGAACTAATTTACACTCCCACCAACAACGTAAAAGTGTTCCTATTTCTCCGCATCCTCTCCAGCATCTGTTGTCTCCAGATTTTTTAATGATCGCCATTCTAACCGGAGTGAGATGATATCTCAATGTGGTTTTGATTTGCATTTCTCTAATGACCAGTGATGATGAGCATTTTTTCATATGTTTGTTGCCCCTCATATATGTCTTCTTTTGTAAAGTGTCTGTTCATATCCTTTACCCACTTTTGAATGGGTTTGTATGTTTTTTCTTGTAAATCTGTTTTAGTTCTTTGTAGATTCTGGATATTAGCCCTTCGTCTGATGGGTAGATTGCAAAAATTCTTTTCCATTCTGTTGGTTGCTGGTTCACTCTAATGATTGTTTCTTTTGCTGTACAGAAGCTCCGGAGTTTAATTAGATCCCATTTGTCTATTTTGGCTTTTGTTGCCATTGCTTTTGGTGTTTTAGTCATGAAGTCCTTGCCTATGCCTATGTCCTGAATGGTTTTGCCTAGGTTTTCTTCTAGGGTTTTTATGGTGTTAGGTCTTACGTTTAAATCTTTAATCGATCTGGAGTTAATTTTAGTGTAAGGTGTCAGGAAGGGGTCAAGTTTCTGCTTTCTGCATATGGCTAGCAAGTTTTCCCAGCACCATCTATTAAACAGGGAATCCTTTCCCCATTGCTTGTTTTTGTCAGGTTTGTCAAAGATCAGATGGTTGTAGATGTGTGGAGTTGCCTCTGAGACCTCTGTTCTGTTCCCTTAGACTATATCTCTGCTTTGGTACCAGTACCATGCTGTTTTGATTACTGTCGCCTTGTACTATAGTGATGCCTCCCGCTTTCTTTTTTTTTGCTTAGAATTGACTTGGCTATGCGGGCTCTCTTTTGGTTCCATATGAAGTTTAAGGTGGTTTTTTCCAGTCCTGTGAAGAAGGTCATTGGTAGCTTGATGGGGATAGCGTTGAATCTATAAATTACTTTGGGCAGTATGACCGTTTTCACAATATTGATTCTTCCTAATCATGAACATGGAATGTTTTTCCATCTGTTTGTGTCCTCTCTTATTTCATTGAGCAGTGGTTTATAGTTCTCCTTGAAGAGATCCTTTAATCCTCTGTTAGTTGTATTCCTAGGTATTTCATTCTCTTTGTAGCAATCGTGAATGGCAGTTTGTTCTTGATGTGGCTCTCTTTAAATCTGTTATTGGTGCATAGGAATGCTTGTGATTTTTGCACATTGATTTTGTATCTGGAGACTTCGCTGAAGTTGCTTATCAGTTTCAGGAGATTTTGGGCTAAGACAATGGGGTCTTCTAAATATACAATCATGTCATCTGCAAATAGAAACAATTTGACTTCCACCTTTCCTAACTGAATACCCTTTATTTCTTTTTCTTGCGTGATTGCTGTGGCTAGGACTTCCAACACTATATCGAATAGGAGTGGTGAGAGAGGGCATCCTTGTCTAGTGCCAGATTTCAAAGGGAATGCTTCCAGTTTTTGCCCATTCAGTATGATATTGGCTGTTGGTTTGTCATAAATAGCTTTTATTATTTTGAGATATGTTCCATGGATACCTAGTTTATTGAGAGTTTCTAGCATAAAGCGCTGTTGAATTTTGTCAAAGGCCTTCTCTGCATCTATTGAGATAATCATGTGGTTTTTGTCTTTGGTTCTGTTTATGTGGTGAATTACGTTTATAGACTTGCATATGTTGAACCAGCCTTGCATCCCCGGGATGAATCCTACTTGATCATGGTGGATAAGCTTTTTGATGTGCTGTTGCAATCGGTCTGCCAGTATTTTATTGAAGATTTTTGCATCTGTGTTCATCATGGATATTGGCCTGAAGTTTTCTTTTTTTTTGAGTCTCTGCTGGGTTTTGGTATCAGGATGATGTTGGTCTCATAAAATGATTTGGGAAGGATTCCCTCTTTTTGGATTGTTTGGAATAGTTTCAGAAGGAGTGGTACCAGCTCCTCTTTGTATGTCTGCTAGAATTCAGCTGTGAACCCATCTGGACCTGGGCTTTTATTGGGTGGTAAGCTATTAATTGCTGCCTCAACTTTAGCTCTTGTTATTGGTCTATTCAGGGTTTCAACTTCTTCCTAGTTTAGGCTTGGGAGGCTGCAAGTGTCCAGGAAGTTATCCATTTCTTCCAGGTTTACTGGTTTATGTGCATAGAATTGTTTGTAATAATTTCTGATGGGGGTTTGTATTTCTGTGGAATCTGTGGTGATATCCCCTTTATCATTTTTTATTGCATCTATTTGATTCTTCTCTCTTTTCTTTTTTATTAATCTGGCTAGCAGTCTGTCTATTTTGTTGATCTTTTCAAAAAACCAGCTGCTGGATTTATTGATTTTTTAAAGGGTTTTTTTGTGTCTCTATCTCCTTCAGTTCTGCTCTGATCTTAGTTATTTCTTGTCTTCTGCTAGGTTTTGAGTTTTTTGATCTTGCTCCTCTAGCTCTTTCAATTTTGATGATAGGGTGTCAATTTTAGATCTTTCCTTTCTTTTCATGTGGGCATTTATTGCTATATATTTTCCTCTAGAGACTGCTTTAAATGTGTCCCAGAGATTCTGATACGTTGTGTCTTTGTTCTCGTTGGTTTTGAAGAACATCTTTATTTCTGCCTTCATTTCATTGTTTATCCAGTCAACATTCAAGAGCCAGTTGTTCAGTTTCCATGAAGTTGTCTGGTTCTGAGTGAGTTTCTTAATCCTGAGTTCTAATTTGATTGCACCGTGGTCTGAGAGACTGTTTGTTATGATTTCCGTTCTTTTGCATTTGCTGAGGAGTGATTTACTTCCAATTATGTGGTCAGTTTTAGAGTAGGTGTGATGTGATGCTGAGAAGAATGTATATTCTGTGGATCTGGGGTGGAGAGTTCTGTAGATGTCTATTAGGTTTGCTTGGTCCAGATCTGAGTTCAAGTCCTGGATTTCCTTGTTAACTTTCTGTCTCATTGATCTGTCTAATATTGACAGTGGAGTGTTAATGTCTCCCACTATTATTGTGTGGGAGTCTAAGTCTCTTTCTAGGTCGTTAAGAACTTGCTTTATGTATCTGGGTGCTCCTGTATTAGGTGCGTATATATTTAGGATCGTTAGCTCTTCTTGTTGCATTGATCCTTTTATCATTATGTAATGCTCTTCTTTATCTCTTTTGATTTTTGTTGGTTTAAAGTCTATTTTATCAGAGACTAGGATTGCAACTTCTGCTTTCTTCTGCTCTCCATTTGCTTGGTATATCTTCCTCCATCCCTTTTAAATATAACCACAATGCCTTCATCATACACTCCAAAATCAACAATAATTCCAAAAGAGCATTTAAGTAAAACTTGCTAGGCCGGGCACTGTGGCTTACGTCTATAATCCCAGCACTTTGGGAGGCCATGGCGGGTGGATCACATGAGGTCAGGAATTCCAGACCAGCCTGGCCAACATGGTGAAACGCTGTCTCTACCAAAAATACAAAAAAATAGCTGGACCTGGTGGTGTGTGCCTGTAATCCCAGCTACTCGAGAGGCTGAGCCAGGAGAATCACTTGAATCCAAGAGATGGAGGTTGTAGTGAGGTGAGATTACACCACTGGACTCCAGCCTAGGTGACAGAGCAAGACTCTGTCTCAAAAAAAAAAAAAGAATAAAATTTGCTATATGAAGCAGAAATGATGTCACAGGATTTCAGCCAACACAAAACTTTCTGGTATTAATTAAACAATGTGGACCAGTTTAAGTACCATCCTAGTACCATTTTAGAGGAGGTAAATTCAAACACTTCAATAAGGTATTAAAATAGCTTGCCGTTTTCCAAGGAGATATTAATATCGTTCATTCATTTATTTATGGATTCAACAGATGTTGACTGAATACATACTGTATCTTATTAAGCACAGGATACAAAGATCCACAGGATTTGCCCTTTGCCCTGAAGGCATTGTGGGTTTACATCTAGTACGTGGAATTCAAAGCAGAAGGAATTAGCTACCAATAAGGGTTCAAGTAGAACTAGTAATTGAAAAAAGTTCCAAAGGATGTGCCTCTATACCTAGTTTGGCAGTGGAGGGCATTTCGCTGGAGGAGTCAGCATGAATAAAAGCATAAAGAAGACAAAATATCTTAAATTATTCATTCTGCAAGAGTGAAGATGAGGCCTTCCATATCTTTGCACGCCATCTGCCCTGGCCTGTGACACTTAGCCCAGAGTCTGATGCACAGTGAGGCCTCAGTGAATATTTATTGATGAAATGAATGTAAAATGTACCTTTTACCCAGTAATTATGAATTCTCAGCCAGTCCTGAAACTCCTCCATCATGCTGTACTGCTTTCATGCACAAAGACTGTGCCATAGATTCCTGCAACTCCTATCAGAAAGTTGCACTGAATTTTTGTACAGCAAGGAATTGTACTGAACACTTTTGGAAAATGCTGCCTCCCTTACGCTCTGCTTATTTTCGTGTGCCTTAGTGGTTAGTTGGTGAATTTTTGCGTTTCCTTCATTCGTTTAAAAGATGATCAGAGCATCTTCGGTCCCTCAGTTATCATGACCTACCCATTGGCCTTGTAATGAGCAGAGATGAGATTTGCTTCACTGACCATTTTCTCTAAGAATAAAAGCCAGAGTCAAGCTTTGCTAACTAAATGATTAAAATTTATTGCCACTGAACGGATTTTTCTCGTGTGCGAGTGTGTGTGTGTATGTGTGTGTGTGTGTGCGCTAATGTAAGACAGAGGGAGAGAGAGTCGGATGAGCTATTTAAAACTTAAATAGCTCTCTGCACCCTTCTGAGTAAGATTTAGTCCTATCTGTTCCACAATAGAGGTCTGCATATTTGCCAGCTGGCCAGCAGTGTAGTAAACGTATGTGGAGTTATTTTCCATATCGTTGTGTTTATTTATATAGGCCCAATTAGAGCCTTTTAAAGGCTTAACTTAGTGTGGCTGCTGCAGACAGCTAGTTTACACCAAGTCCTTCTTGGCAAGACTTGAAAGCAAACAGCAAATAGCGTAAACAATTGCATGTCATTATACACTGCTAAATAATGTGCATCTGGGATGAAAAACCAAACTTATTAAACAGACAACAAATAGCTGAGGTAAATATCAAATATGTTAACTCTGCAAAACACAGAGCTGGATCTCATCAAAGCCTCATTAACGCGGCACAGCTGGATTAGAATCGAAGAGCCATTTAGACTTAAAAGTAGGGGATCTCCAAGTTAGAAAGTCTGGATTCTGTTCCCGTCTCCATCACTAATTCACTAAGTGACAGTGATTATTACTTTGATTTTTGCTTGCATTTTCCCATCAATAGTAAGGGAATTTCAGGGCTGTTCCTGAGAGCTGGAGAGAATGGTTGCCAGATGCCTTCCTAGGAATGAAAGAGAGCCGCTGTCTGGACGCCTCCTGCCTTGCCCCGCAATCCCCCAGATCTTGATGGCCCCTGGAAAAGAGAGTCAGCCTGGGCAAATACTGGTGAGGAGATGACACTTGAAAGTCAGGTCACGCTGTGACCATCGCCAGCTTTGGGGGCTTGGCTTCAGTATGGGGAGATTAGATACTGATGACCGGCTCTGAGGGGAGGGAAACAGGGACCCACCGGAGACCATACATGATTATGAGCATCTTTCAGTCTTGTCTCATAGAACTTGATTCTCATAGAACTTGTTTCTCATAGAACTTGCTTCAAAGCAAAGCGTCACCAATCAACTCTTGTCTACCTCGCACGCCAGAGTTCCCACTATTCTCTAGACAGAAATTTTCAACTTGATTGCAAAGAAGAATCACCCAAGGATATTTTAAAATCCTAATGCCGAGGCTGTACTCCCAGCCTGGGAGTAGGACCAAAGCTTCAGTATTTTTTTTTTTTTTTTAAACAGAGGTTCACTCTTGTTGCTCAGGCTGGGGTACAGTAGCACAATCTCAGCTCACTGCAACCTCCACCTCCTGGGTTTAAGTGAATCTCCTGCCTCAGCCTCCTGAATAGCAGGGATTACAGACATGCACCACCAAGCCAGGCTAAGTTTTTGTATTTTTAGTAGAGAAGCGTTTTTCACCATGTTGGTCACGCTGGTCTCGAACTCCTGACCTTGGGATCTGCCCACCTCAGCCTCCCAAAGTGCTGGGTTTACAGGCATAAACCACCATGCCCGGCCAGCTCCAGTATTTTTTTAAGTCCCCTGGGTGGTTACAAAGTGCAACCAAGTTTGAGAGGAACTGAACTACTGGTCTAAATCACTGATCATGATTTAAAGCAGCGATGCTCCTTCAGGATGCACTGAAATCACCTGTGGTGATTTAAATGTCATCTTTGCCTCGGCTCCATCCAGGCAATATGTCTACAAATAGATCTCAAATGTAACACTCTCCTGGACCACTGTTGTATTAACTCAGGTCGCTAGCAACTCTTTCCTCCACTTCTGCAACAGGGTCTCTGTTTCCATGGCACCTAGAACGAGTCTTTGGAGCATAAATCTGGTCATTTATTGCCATTCTCTCAATCCTTCAATGTTTCTTGTAACGAAGTCCAAATTCATTCTGTCCACTGCACGACAGCCAATAAGACAAGGAGACAGGCCAGGCATGGTGGCTCACGCGTGTAATCCCAGAACTTTGGGAGGCCGAGGTGGGCAGATCACCGGAGGTCAGGAGTTCAAGAGCAGCCTGGCCAACATGGTGAAGCCCTGTCTCTACTAAAAATACAAAGATTAGCTGGGTGTGGTGGGGTGTGCCTGTAGTCCCAGCTACTCAGGAGGCTGAGGCAGCAGAATCAGTTGAATCTAGGAGGCAGAGGTTGCAGTGAGCTGAGATTGCACCAGTGCACCCCAACCTGGTGACAGAGCAAGACTCTGTCTCAAAAAAAAAAAAAACAAAAAACAAAAAACACACACACACACACAAAGGAGACAAGGAGTTGGGGCAAGGAAGGCAACTTTATTTCTGAGAGCCAGCAAACTGAGAAGATGGGGACCAATGTCCTGAATAACCACCTTAAGTCCAAATTCCAGGCCCTTTTCATGTTAAGGGGAGGCTTGCGATCAAGAGGTGACCGATGACTACAGACATTTGGGTTCCAGCGAGGGTCCAGGGAGCCTGGGAGCTTCTTTGTCGTTGTCAGGTCACAATGTTCCTATGAATCTTTCACAAAATATACCTGTTTATATACTTCCCCTTTAATCCCAGAGTTGGTTTTAAAAACGGCATGACTGCTGTTTTTGCATTTTATCTCAGCGCTCTAAAATTATCCTAGCCCACATGCAGAAATGGGTAAAGGGCCCTGTAAACAACAGTGGAGTGTGTTATGTTCTTCTGCTATTTCACTGCTACATTCTCAGATGTGCCACGCACATTTTCATCTTGGGGTCTTTGTACTTGCTGTCCCTCTGGAAGATTTCTTTCCAGATCCACACATGACTGGCTCTCTTGCTTCGTTCAAGATGTTGCCCCTCACTAAATCTCTTTCTTGATGATGTCCATCTCGCATTTCCCTTTGTTTTATACCCTCGCCCTGCTCTAGTCTCTTTCACAACTTTTACCACTACCGGAAACCGTGTTACTGCCTAGTGTATCTATTTATTGCCCATTTTCCCCCTGAGAACAGAAACTCCATGAGGGCTAGGACTTTGTTTTGTTTGCCTTGTAACAGAATACCTAGAATAGTGCCTGACACAGAATTGGCACTCAGGACCTAGTGAATGAAAATAAGTAAATGTCCCCTACTCCCATTTTGCTTTCACATCCAAACATATCATAATTCAGAGGCTATCCCAGAAAGAGGCTTTTTATGTCAACCAGGTTTCTCAAATAAAGCAACCTATGGCTGGGTACGGTGGCTCACACCTGTAATCCCAGCATTTTGGGAGGCCGAGGTAGGCAGATCACAAGGTCAGGAGTTTGATACCAGCCTGGCCAACATGATGAAACCCTATCTCTACTAAAAATACAAAAATTATCTCGGTGTGGTGGTCCCAGCTACTAGGGAGACTGAGGTAGGAGAATCACTTGAACCAGGAAGGCAGAGGTCGCGGTGAGCCGAGATCATGCCACTACACTCCAGCCTGGGCCACAGAGCGAGACTGCATCTCAAAAAAAATTAAAAAAATAAAGCAATCTGTGAAAGCATTTTGCTCTCACTTATTTGACTTCCCTTCATTTAAAACTTGAGTTTTCTTAGATCTCACCAGTCCTTGAATACATTCAGCCATAAAAACCATCAATAAAATTGTCTTTTTATTGGAAAAGAGTGATTGTTCCAAATTAGGGCTGTAAGATTTAGCAAATAAAAATACAAGATAGCCAATGAAATTTGAATCTCAGATAAACAACAGTTCTCTAGTATCAGTAATGCAATATTTGGGACATATGCTAAATAATTGTTACTTATCTGAAAATCAAATCATACTGGGCACCCTGTATTTTATCTGACAAATATATTTTATCTGTATTAATAAAATATCTGTATTTTATTAATACAAAATAAAATGAGATTTGTTTTGGTACAGGAAAAAGTATGAAGTCAGATAACCTAGGTTTGAATCTTAGCCCCTTATTAGTTATGTAAACTCTGGGAAGTTATTTCACTTTGTCAAGCTGTAGTTTCCCCATCTCTAAACCTATTAGATAATAATACCTGCTTTGTATGGTTATTGTGAAGATTAATTAATTTTTTTTTTTAGACAGGGTCTCACTCTGTCGCCCAGGCTGGAGTGCAGTGGTGTGATCAGGGCTCACTGCAGCCTCGACCTCCTGGGTTGAAGTGATCCTCCCACCTCAGCCTCCCAAGTAGCTGTCACTATAGGTGTGTACCACCACACCAGGCTAGGTTTTGTATTTTTAGTAGAGACAGGGTTTTGCCACGTTGCCCAGGCCATTCGCAAACTTTTGAGCTCACGTAATCCACCCACCTTGGCCTACCAAAGTGCTAGCGTGAGCCACTATACCAGGCTGAAGATTAAATTTTTAAAAGCTAACTAAATCATTTAGTATAGCAGCTGGCTATAATAAGGACAAATATTATTCTCATCAGTATTATTAAACGTAGAGTGAACATTCATCTTCTTTGTCTAGGACTGAGGGGTTTCCTAGGCTGTGAGACTTTCAGTGCTAAAACCAGGAAACTTTCAGGCAGCCTGGGACAGTTGGTCATTTTAAGAGCTCCCTAAAAAATTCGCTGGTGCTATGTGACTGCACTTACTTTAGGCTGTAAGTAATACGTGAGAATTGTTTTCTATCAGTTATCAAAAAATGTCAGGTTGCAATGGAAGCTTTTCAGCCTATATTTCAAAAAGAAAATCTATTTTACTATTGACCCCAGGCACATTGAGCTCCCCATTACTGTACGGTGTGTTTTAGTCCTGTATGTTTAGAAAATTATTCAAATTGTACCATCAATGTTGATTAATACATTTTTTAACATTAATAATCAAAATGGAGCATTTGACTACCATATGATTCTGTGCATTTTTAGTTCAGCTTTTTGTTCTGGGTATCCAAAAGAAAAAGCTGTTAAGAAAAAACTTGTTTCAGCCAGGCACACTGGCTCATGCCTGTAATCCCGACACTTTGGGAGAACAAGGTGGGCGGATCGCCTGAGATCAGGAGTTCAAGACCGATGTGGCCAATATGGTGAAACCTTGTTTCTACCAAAAACACAAAAATTAGCCATGTGTGGTGGTGTGTACTTGTAATCCCAGCAACTACTTGGGAGGCTGAGGCAGAAGAATTGCTTGAACCTGGGAGGCGGAAGTTGCAGTGAGCCGAGATCACACCACTGCACAACCCAGCCTGGGTGACAGAGCCAGATTCCGAAGGAAAGAAAGGAGGGGAGGGGAGGGGCGGGGGGAGGGGAGGGGGAAAGAAAGAGTGAACTTGTTTTACAAATAAAATGAAGATAAAATGGTGCTAATTTATTCAAATGCAATTGTTGAGCACAAGGTTCAAAGAGGTTGTACGGTAAACCTCCTAGGTGGGAGAAATGAATCGGGTGCTTTCTAATACTCTCCATTAGTGTTATATCTCTCAATCCAATAGCTACCCCTGCCTCTCTCAACCAAAGAGCTGGCACTTCATGGAGTGCTGAATTCAGAGAAGAATGCAGCCCTTTGGCATCCCTGTGTTTGTCCAGTGACCGAGAGTAACAGAGTCGTTACGCAGTGTCTAGGGACTGGATTTCAACTCACAGAACTAGTCTCACCCACACAAAGCACGGAAGGCTTGGCCAAGGTGTAGAACAGCATCTTGGCCATGTAATGGCAAAAGTGTGAGCAACAGAAGATGGGGGAGCAGGAGGGAGGTGGGAGGAAGGTGGAGACAAGCCCCGGTGAGCCAGTATCCTCATCTCAGAAAGGGGAAAGGTTCCAGAAGGAGAGCTAGAGGTTCAGGCATGTTATTTATTATAATAATATTCAAGGACAGTATATTATTTATAGTTACAAAGATAACCAGTGGAGGGTCTAATGATTATCACCTACCTATCAAGCACTAGGAGAAGTGGGAAGAAGAGATTAGATACACAAAACTAAACTAAAACATTTTTCTTACCAGAGTTGGTAAATAGTAAAAAAAAATTGAGGCTGAGTCTGGTGGCACACACCTATAATCCCAGCACTTTGGGAGGCCAAGGCAGGAGGATTGCTTGAGCCCAGGAGTTCGAGACCAGCTGGGGCAACGTGGCAAAACCCTTTAAAGAGTATGAAATACTACCAGGGTGTGGTGGCATGCACCTGCAGTCCCAGCTACTCGGAGGCTGAGGTGGGAGGATCCCCTGAGCCCAGGAGGTGGAGGCTGCAGTGAGCCGTGATGGTACCACTGTAATCCCCGCTGGGTGACAGAATGAGACCTTGTCTCAAAAAGAAAAGAAAAAAGAGAAGAGAAGAGAAGAAAGAGAAGAGAACAAAGGAAGAGAAAAAGAAAGAAATTAAGAAGGAAGTATATAAATATAAAGATGAGTTGGAAGCCACCCAGGAGGATTAAGTATAGACTTTTGTTGTTGCTGTTTCTGGTTAGACCTGAGAGTGGGAGGGGAGGCTGCTGATTTCATCAAGGACTGCTGAGCCTGACATACTGGCATGTGCACTACTTTGATTAAAAACCAATGAGGGCCGGGCGTGGTGGCTCACGCCTGTAATCCCAGCACTTTGGGAGGCCAAGGCGGGCAGATCACGAGGTCAAGAGACCAAGACCATCCTGGCCAACATAGTGAAACCCTATCTGTACTAAAATACAAAAATTAGCTGGGTGTGGTGGCGTGCACCTGTAGTCCCAGCTACTCGGGAGGCTGAGGCAGGAGAATTGCTTGAACCCGGGAGGCAGAGGTTGCAGTGAGCTGAGATCGCGCCACTGCACTCCAGCCTGGCGCCTGGCGACAAAGCAAGACTCTGTCTCAAAACAAACAAACAAAAAACAATGAAACGATAGTGGAACAAAGATGTAGTCATCTTCCTCTTTTTAGGCAAAAGTAGTTAATATTCTTAGCATTATTTGTTTGGTGAACATTCAGAAAATTGATTCAGAATTGCTTATATTTGTTTTGTGCTTCAGGGGCCTTCGAACCTACTTGGAAAAATTCGAACTACTAAGAAAAGAGATATTCTAGAAGATGGAATGAGAGGAAGAAGAGAAGATAAGTTCAAGATTGCTTTCTTGATGCCCTCAATAGCGGAAATAGTACCCATTAGCTTTAAGTTCCAAAAGCATTAGTACTGACCCAAATTCTAGGTACACATGGAGAAATGCGTTCCGCCACCTTTCCTCTAGGACTTCTGGCCTCCTAAGTTCCTGTTCTCTGGCTCTCCGTACCTAGGGCTTGTTTACTTGGCACTAAACAATTTAGCATTTTTCATTTCACTTCACTTTCCATGTGATTTAAATTTTCCAGACCTGCAACGTTATCTTCAATAGATCATGTATCACCTTCTGCATTTAAGAAGCATGTGCCATCTGCATGGGAGATGTTTTTTTAAACCCGGAGTCCTAGCAACAAATCAACCTGCTCATTCTGAGTACACTGCCAGAAAGGACTAAGAGTAAAGCCTTCTTGGTCCAGCTGTTAAAGTTGAGTACAAATAAACACAGGCTGAGAGTGGAAGACCTGCTTTGCTCTCTATTTTTCTTTCTGACTTGAACTTGTATTTCCCTTCCCAATCAAGAGTTATTATGGCTCAGCCTGCTAATCTGAATTGAAAGCCTTCCAAGCATAAAGGAGTCCTTCTCAGGGTTAGAGAATCATGTCAAGCCCAGATACACATTATAGGGACATGTCTCCAATTACCATCAGGAGTCTTCTTTAGAATTCGCTGTCTTTCCTGTAGCCAACCCCTCTTGTTAAGGATTTCCTCCCACCCATGCCTAAGTTTCACACCCTTCCGGGGCTGCATTCATTTGTAAAGGTACCAGCTCAAGGGCAGAGGAAGAAATAAGGGGTGGGGGAAGACAGCCAGTGTAAACGGAAGCCAGGTGGGGGACACCTGTCTCTCTTCCCCACCCCCAAAACCGAGCAATATAGAGACTAATCCTTACAATTGTTTCTGTGGTATTGAACTGTGGTGGCAATGGCAGTCGTGACTTCATTGAAGAAAGCAAAATAGCTGGCAAGGCCTGGTGAGTGTGCTCCTAATTTGTGGACAGATAGCTTTGTAGTTCACAACGGGTTCTGGCCGGCAGTGACTGGAGCCAGATGGGAAAAGCAAAAAAAAAAAAAAAAAAAAAAATCCCTTCTGTTGAAAACGTGGCTTCCTTCTTCCCACTGAAGTCAATGTCAAAATTTGCTTTTGTGGGGGACCAAAGGGTTAAGTCCTACAGTTTAAGAAAAGGAACACACATAATCACAAGGGCATTCTTCTTCCAGACCAATCACACTTTTCTCTTGAATTCAGAATGCCTGCCGCCTTCTCTTGGCTGGTAAGTGTACAGAATGAACTTAGAACCTATGGACATGATTTCTTAAAAATGCTAGTATTGGCCACGCTTGGTGGCTCACACCTGTAATCCCAGCACTTTGGGAGGCCGAGGTAGGCAGATCACGAGGACAGGAGTTCAAGACCAGACTGGCCAACATGGTGAAAATCTGTCTCTACTAAAAATACAAAAATTAGCTGGGCATGGTGGCTCGTGCCTGTAATCCCAGATACTTGGGAGGCTGAGGTAGGAGAATTGCTTGAACTGGGACCAGGGAGGCGGAGGTTGCAGCGAGCCGAGATCGCGCCACTGCACTCCAGCCTGGGCTACAGAGCCAGACTCCATCTCAACAACAAACAAACAAAAATGCCAGCATCTCCATCTCTAGAAGGATAATTCCTTTTTTTGAGAGAGAGAAGAGAGAGAGTGCAGCGGTGCGGTCACAGCTCACTGCCTCAGCGTCAACCTCTTGGACTCAAGTAATCTTCCTACCTTAGCCCCCGAGTAGCTGAGACTATAGGCGCACACAACTATGCATGGCAATTTGCTTTTATTTTTTGTAGAGACAGGGTTTTGTCATGTTGCCCAGGCTGGTCTCTAAGTCCTGGGTTCAAGCAGTCTCACCCACCTCAGCCTCCCAAAGTGCTGGGATTACAGGCGTGAGCCACTGCACCTGGCCAGAATGCCTTTATTTCCAAATAAAAATTTGAGAATTCTTTCAGTTTGAGAAATCACCCTTGTGTCTATGTGAAACAAGATGATACCTTTCTACGACTTTCTGGAGTAAAAGGGTCAAGGCGGGCAATGGGCCAGGCGGAGGTTGGAGAGGTGGCTGACGTGAAAGTTCCAGATACCAGGATGAAATCATTTCTGACAAATGCAAATAAAATAGGGCCGGGAAGGAGAAGAGGCTCAAGCTTATATTCTGCGATAAACTATTTCCAAGGACTTTCTATAAGCCCTTCACACATCTCCTGCTTTAATAAGGTTTATCGTTCTTTAGGACTGCAGTGATTCAAATAAAATGTTCTTGGAAGAACACTTGCCCAGTAGTGACATCTCCACCAATGAACTGACAGCAACTCTGGCTTTGGACCTCGGGAACCAATGAACTTGTTTCTAAGCAGCTTACGTCAATCTCTTTATGCTAATGAAGGGGCTTCCTCACTGAACGCATTGGTGGCTTGCCATTCCATGCATACCAGTTTATAATCCTTATTTCTATTCTTGAGTAAACACAACATATATAGAGACAATTTTCTCTAGTGTCTTCTTTTTTTTTTTTAGGTTGATGCTGAGTACCTAGTCAGCGACAGTAGTGACCGTCATACCTTTACAATTATAGGGCTTGATAAGCTGCTCTTGACTGTCACATAAACCTACTTACCGTTGTCTTAATAGCCCCTCTAGTAAACATGCGTTACTCTGGCCTCACAGGGGCCATTCTCCCCTTCCAACACTACTTGGATATTCCTTCAGGAAATCTGTCCTTTCTTATTCTCAGCCCTGTGGCTTGGGAGGATTCACCCACCTCCTGCTCTAGGGTTGGACTGTGGTTGGCTTAAACCAATCAGCTTTTGCCATCTACCTACTTACATCCTCCAACTGATTCCCAGATAAACAATGAACCCAATCAGATCCATCAAGACAGGAGCCATTTGAGACCTCTGGGAAAGACAAGCTTCCTCCTCTTCCGGAGATGCTACCACGGAAGAGCTTGCTCTTCCTCCAGATGGTGTAGGGAGATCTGAGGCCTGGGGTTGCCATAGACATTTCTGCCACACATGGAGAGCCAGGAGCTGCCTATGAAGAGGACGGGGATGGAAGGTAGGGCAATGTGGCTTCTGAGGATGAAGCTGAGGCAGAGAGAAACTAGTGCCCTGGAGTTCTTGTTTAGACTGCCAGATCAAGCCTTACCTGAAGCCAGTGTCTTTCTGTGGAGATTTTATTGAGTAAGCCAAGAAAATTCCTTTGTTGTTTAAGCCAGGTCAAATTGGCTTCTCTGCTGCTTATGGTAAAATAGCCCTAAATGATATAAGTCCCTTATTAAGAACATTCTATGGCTCCCCACTGTCCATTAAAAAAAAAATAGTTTATGGAATTAAACATGTCCTTGATGATGGTGATGGCTTCATAGGCATATACTTATTGAGATGTAGACATTAAGTAGGCACAGCTTTTTATATGTCAATCATACCTCAATAAAGTGACTTTCTTCTTTTTTTTTTTTTTTAAAGACAAGTAAGTTTAAATTCCTTAGCTTACCCTCTGAGACGGTGCACAAGCGGAACATAGCCGACCTTTTTATTCTAGTCAAACTAGTCTTTAGCTGTTCCCTCTGGCTTGCCCCTTTCCTCTGCATATCCCTCCTTAAAGTTATTGCCCTTAAATTTTACATTTTCCATGATCTAAATTTCACATCATTCTTGATCTTTCCAAACAATACTTATCTCTCTTGATCTCTGTTTTTCCTCACATTCTTCTTGCAGTTATTATTTAAACTGCCTTTTTTTTTGCCCTTTTCCCAGACTGTCGTGTATTCTGAATTACTTTAATGTATATTTAACCTGTCTTCTCGAGAGCAGGTCTTACAGGCTTCTGATCAATGTCTAGCTCATAGCATCTAGAGCCCTGCCTTATACATAGTAGGTATTAGGAACACATGCTGGGTGACTGGCAATAGTAGTGTTTTTTGATCAATGTCCACACAAATGGTTACATCTGGGTAAGGATTAAGAACTCAGAGACTACCTAGACACATGCAAACAACGAACTAGAGGGGTCTAACTAAATAGCTTTCACTTGAAAAGGAATGGACTAGTCCATATGCTTTCATAGAGATGGTTTTCTTACTTGTGAGCGGACTGCAATCTAACTCTTCAAATCCCAGGGCTCACGGAAGCAAATGACATAAACTTATTTGACTAATATATCTATATTGTGAAAGCACACTGGAGCTTGCTTAATCATAAGCAGGTATCAAGTGGCCGTATAATATAGCCCCGTGATTCAAGAGCTGCCTGTGGCCAAAAGGACTGCCAAGAAGCTGAGCAATTTGGTGGTCCCAATTCCCAGTTCTATGTAAAGCCTCCGAGTGACTGGCCAGTCAAGACCCCGAAGACCAAATCACCTGCAAAACAGGTTTGCAGAGCGGTCATGCCATCATTTCCTGCGTCACTTCCCGCCTCCCTTCCCTCTGGCTTCACAGAGTCTGTTTACAAAAAAAAAAGTGAATGCCCATATTCTGCTTGGCCTGCAGTGTAGGTGTTATTCTAACTCTTTAAAGCTTTATGACATTCAGTGGTGTATGTCACCATTCCCTGGCATTCCTGCATGACCCACGTCACAGTGGAAACAGGCTGTCCTTAGCATTTCACAGGCTGTGCACTTAATGACATTGCTCTGAGATGAACGGAGAGCGCTAAGAAAAACCCAATTTGGCCTGCTGCAGCAACGGTTGCCTTCATTAGTCTCCGATTTTTAATGCAATAAAAGAAATAAAGGTAAAGGTGGCTGGCCAGGAAAATTAATAAGCTTTTGGATAAACTCGGTTACTATGATTTTCTGCTGGGAGAAAACGTTGATAAGCTGCTGTTTTGCTCTCTGTCTTGAGAACACAAGAAGAAAGAAATGTACACATAGCTGTTTTTAAAAAGGCATTAAGGTGAACTGTCTGGTACTACCTGCAATGTTGGCATCTTATTCCTCCCAGAGAGCATAAGCTCTTTCTCTCTGAATTGTTTCTTTCCCCCTCCTTGCTAAGAGCCTTATAATTTTATGAAACACAAATATGTAATATGGAGCTGGACTGGCTCACTCTTCACTAGAGAGCTGCCTTATCTACACTGGCCTCCCTTTTGAGCAATCTTTAAGCAAAGAGGCATTTGGGACATCAGTAGAAGAAGGAACATTTTCCCTATGCGTGGGCTGTATTCTTCTGAGTAAATAGATGCTTTAAAAACAGCCAAGTCTCCATTTGGTGCATCTGAGTAGGAGTTTGATATTTGCACTGAGAAATATTGAATTCCTAGAACACCAAGAGGTGATTCAAGAATTTTCTTTCAAGCCAGTTAGACTTTAAATTAAAATTATTTACATATTCATGAGCAGATCTATTTCTCTAGTATGTGGTAAGCAAGAAAAAAAAAGAGCATCAACCATCAAGTTTACCTTTTCTATGGGCATGTCTTGTGATACACGAGAAACTTAGGTAATATGGTTTGAAAAAAAAAGGAGTTCCATGTAAGGGTCTCTGATACGTGGTGATCTATGAACTGAAATCACATGCTGTAAGCTGTCAAATTACTTGACTAGTTAGAGGGTCTAGCCAGCACCAGCATTCACATCCGAAACAACTTTATCGCTCTCTTCCTAATATGAGACATACAGCAACTCTTACAACTTCTTAAAGGTATTTCTCTAGAAAAATGGCAATGTCTCTCCTCCCCCCACCCTCACCTCCTTAAAGGTATTGAACGCTATGATGGAAATGAAAGCACAGATGAAAAGATCTAACAGAGGGGTGGTGTTTATGCTCAGTCTTTGGAAATCGAGGTTGCTATGGTTGTATGGCCTTCGGCAAGCCACTCCGCTGATCTAAGCCTTACTCTTTCCTTTCTTCCCCTCATTCCTTCATTTTTTTATCCTCTCACATACTTAGTATTTATAGACCACCCACTATGTGTCAGGCCCTGGCCTAGGGGCTCTGGATATTACAGTGAGCTAAGCCAAGTCCCTCATGCAGCTTATGTTCTGGTGAGCAGAGGGAGAAGAAGGACAGACAACGGGTCACAGCATCTGGTCATTTGCAGTCAATTCACTGGGACAAATCAAGCAACTTGATTCTGATTTAATGGACAAGGCTTTATATTCCATTATATTAAAACAGGACTCTGTGCCTTTAGTTTACCTCTATAAATATTGCAAAGGGCCTGGGCGCAGTGGCTAACACCTGTAATCCTGACACTTTGGGAGGCCGAAGCGGGTGGGTCACTTGAGGTCAGGAGTTCGAAACCAGTCTGGCCAACATGGCAAAAACCCCGTCTCTACCAAAAATACAAAAATTACCTGGATGTGGTGGTGGGCGCCTGTAATCCCAGCTACTTGGGAGGCTGAGGCAGGAGAATTGCTTGAACCTGGGAGGCCGAGGTTGCAGTGAGCTGAGATTGCACCACTGCACTCCAGTCTGGGCAACAGAGAGACCCTCCGTGTAAAAAATAAAAGTAAAGTAAAATAAAATATTGCAAAGGGTTTATTCTGGTACATTTTTAGAGTGTCATTCAACTTGACCTAGAGACAAAGGAGAAGATGAGGCAGGCCCTCTTCCACTTACTGAATGTTACCCCTTCAGAAGTCATTCAGCCTCTTCACCGCTCAAGGTGGCAAGAGTACTTTCCTATCACCTCCTACGTTAATCTAAGCACCAAACTGCGCCCTGGACAGAGAGCTATGGGATAATGGCTAATAAACCCTAAGCATTATGAAATACAGCAGCTGCACAAGGTCATGCAGATTAAGGTGAAGTGATGTCACCACCATAACAATCAAGGGAAAAAACATACAGTCATTTCTCCCCTGAGTTTCTTCCCAGCTTCTAAGGGGATCCAGAGTCAACTTAATATGGCACCATAGACAAAGAAACTGTGTTAGGCGCTTGCCTAACCATACACCTGAACCTGTAGATTCTTGACCGGCACTACTACCTCTGCACTCGTTCATTTCCTTGCTGTGCTCCTCCGGTAATGGGCACTGCCAGACCAAATCCATCAGTTAGAAGAAACTTCACCTCAGCCTGCACTTCTGCAGGAATTCTCAATCAATCTGGGCTCTGAACGAACAGTGCCTTTGCTTTGTGTTCTTTGGCACCCACATTAATATTTAAAGACATATAAATGGTTGTCGTTAGTTGAAAATGAACAGATGATTGGTGAAATGAAACTGTGGATAGAAATATATCTTTCTCGATTCTCAATCTGTTTTGGATTGAAGACAAGAAAAGACCATATTAGCAAAAGAAAAATTGGCCTAAATGTGAGAACAGTTGGCTTTAAATATCTATATATATATATAATTAAGTATTCACAGAATGGCACGAGGCCAGGAAAGCACTCAGTGGAGTTTTCCATTCCACTCCCCGCGTCTTGTTTGCAGAGAGTGTGCTTTTTGTCTTAAATCACCACGCTTCCAAGTTAAAAAGCTTATCTGCACTTTAGCCTTTCTTTCTAGGTAAATAAAACAGTTAAATATGAGGCAAGCAGATTTTTGACTTGAAGAACAGATAAGTAGACTAATAAATACTAAGCTAACAGAAGCCTTTCCCCTTGAAGCCCTTGTCCTTGTTAGGAATGACAGGGTTTTCCAAACCCGACACAGCTAAAAGCTAATTGACGTTATAATTCCCCCAGTGTGGGAGTGAGGCTGGTAAAGAGACCAGGATCTGAACTCATGCAAGAGGTAGAATGATTCTTTGTAGCTTCTGCTATAATTGTGAGATTTTAAAAATTCCTTTCCACCTTGCCAGGCACTGTGGTCCACGCCTCTAATCCTAGCACTTTGGGAGGCCGAAGCAGGTGGATTGCCTGGGCTCAGGAGTTTGAGACCAGCTTGGGCGACACAGTGAAACCCCATCTCTACTAAAATACAAAAAATTAGCCGGAGTAGTGGCGTGTGCCTGTAGTCCCAGCTACTTGGGAGGCTGAGGCAGAACTGCTAGAAACCGGGAGGCAGAGGTTGCGGTGAGCCGAGATCGCGCCACTGCACTCCAGCCTGGGTGATAGAGCGAGACTCGTCTCTGAGAAAAAAAAAAAAAAAAGCTTTTCCACCTAAAAAAGAGATATGTCATGACACAGCAATTAAAAGGGGTGCACTGCTGGTCCCAGCAACAATACAGATTAACCTCAAGGCCATGTTCACAAAGGAGGCCAGACATGAAAGAGGAGATGCTGGATGAGTCTCCTTATATGAAGTTCAAAGACAGGCAAACTTGTCTTTGGAGAGTTCAGAAGCGTGGTTGCCTCTGGGAGGGGAGAATTGACTGGAAAGGGGCCTGAGGGAACTTTCTAGGATGATGCAAACATCACATATCCTGATCTGGGTATGTGTCAAGGTATGTACACGTATGTCGTTGAGCTGTACCTTACAATTCGTGCATTTTACTTCATGTAAGTTGTATTTGAATTTATTTATTTATTTCTTTATTTACTGAGATGGAGTTTCACTCTTCGCCCAGGCTGGAGTGCAGTGGCTCAATCTAGACTCACTGCAACCTCCACCTCCTGGGTTGAAGCGATTCTTGTGCCTCGTCCTCTCGAGTAACTGGGACTACAGGTGTGCACCACCATGCCCTGCTAATATTTGTATTTTTTAGTAGAGACACAGTTTCACCATGTTGGCCAGGCTGGTCTCAAACTCCTGACATCAAGTGATCCACCCACCTCAGCCTCCCAAAGTGCTGGGATTACGGGTGTGAGCTACCTCGCCTGGTCTCATTAATTTGTTTAAAAAGACGTCACATTTAGGAGCCACCGGAGGACACATTACAATGATTGCTATATTTATAACATTTGCCAGTCAACAAAAGACTTAAATGTAATTATCTCTTTATTCTTGCAAGCATCCTTGAGATTAAATGAGGAAAGTGAGGCTCACTGGAATTCAAGATATGAGCCTGTCCCTCCCCCCTGCATTCCAGCAGCCCAGAAACACCAGGGTGCCTCCCTAGCAGGCTTCTCAAGGGGGGAGCTGCTGGCATTTGGTCAGGACACATCTTCATTGCACAGGTCTATTCCACAAACTGCAGAGCATGTGCCATCTCTGGCAAATGCCCTTCCCCGAGGACCAACGGGCAGCCAGAAACACATTCACACATTTCAGATGCCCCCAGGAGGGCACCAGACCCTGGCTGAGAACTTTGTGTTTACTGCATTCCTAGATACAGGGGTTCGAGCCCCAGTTAATTTTTAACTCACAGGGAAGCCGGAGCCCTGGTGAGAGATATCTTTGTTTGGGCACTGATGCAGAATGGAATGTTGGCCCAGATCCTCTGGTTGAGCCACCTGTCCTGCTTTGGCTTGAGGCCCACACAATTCCCTTCACTTTATCCATCAGTTCACCATCCAGTGTCTATAGGTGTGGTTCTGGGGTGGGGCTGAGCTCACTGTGGGTTTCCTGGAGGTCCAGGGCTGTAACCATGTTTCTTTCCTCTGTTGTTCCTCCAGGACCAAGGATCTGGAGCTCCCCTTGCCCTCAGAACAGGTTGGCCACAATCCCCGCCTCCGCCCTATGCCCTGGGGGAGTGGAGCCTCCATTGCTGGCGGAATCTCCCCCAGAGCCTTCTGCCGTAGCTTGGTCATACAATAATGGACCGAGTAAGGACTTGAGCCCAGCTCTCCTCACCTCAAATTTTGCTCTCAATCTACTACACCATGGGTGGCAAATCACAGCCCGTCGTCCAAATCTGGTTCATTGCCTGCTGGCTCTAGGATGTTTTTTAAATATTCAAATGGTTACATTTGTGTCTATACAAAATATCCTCAATTTTGCTTCTTGGCCCACAAAGCCTAAAATATTTACTATCTGGTTCTTTACAGAGAAATTTTCCAGATGCCTGCACTGCCATCATGCTTGGTTTATCCCGGCTTATAACTGGGAGAACTCTGACAAGGCTCATGAACAAAAGGCTCCCTGTTTGGAGCAACTGGGACTTTTTTTTATACTGCAAGACCAAGACAAGGGGCAAGAAAGACATTAACTTTTTTTTTTTTTTTTTGAGACGGAGTTTCGCTCTTGTTACCCAGGCTGGAGTGTAATGGCCCGATCTGGGCTTATCGCAACCTCCGCCTCCCAGGTTCAAGCAATTCTCCTGCCTCAGCCTCCCGAGTAGCTGGGATAACAGGCGTGCGCCACCATGCCCAGCTAATTTTTGTATTATTAGTAGAGAAGGGGTTTCACCTTGTTGACCGGGATGGTCTTGATCTCTTGACCTCGTGATCCACTCGCCTCAGCCTCCCAAAGTGCTGGGATTACAGGCATGAGCCACCTCGTCCGGCCAAGAAAGACATTAACTTTATTAAGATATCAGCCAAGCCTATTAGGGAACAAGGAGAGATACGAGAGGGTGTAGACACAATGAGTCACATATAAGGTCCCGTCATTTAAGCTAAATAGTTGCATTGGATCCTCTCTCCACCTGACACCCCTTAGCCCTGTGACAGCTTGGTGACCAGCTCCTACAATAAGCTGGTTGACATTAAGAAAATCCCTCAAAAATGGCAGGAGAACATTAACGTAAAAATTTAGCAATTTGCTGAACTGTTCATATTTTTGCCTTGGAGTTCTTAGGGCCACACATCATTCATTCATCCATCATCAGCCGTGAGGATACAGAAGTAAGGGAAAGAAGAATTCCTTCTCTGGAGGAACTTACTGACAAGGAAATCAACGTGTTCCATACTGCAGAGGCAGGAGCAGGGTGGAGGTGCGTGACCTCACTGGAATGAAGAAGGTGAAACCCAACCGAGGTCTCCAAGGATGAGCTCAGCTGCAGGTAAGCAAGGACCAGGTGGAAGCGTATTCTAGGCAGAGGAGAGGATGAATATCTATTTGAGTATTTTTTTTCTTTTACTTTGCA
This sequence comes from Ateles fusciceps, assembly GCA_036589455.1. NCBI lineage: Eukaryota > Metazoa > Chordata > Mammalia > Primates > Atelidae > Ateles > Ateles fusciceps. Next base: position 200,879 of record JAZHEH010002996.1, on the reverse strand, counting down.
TATAATAAATTAAATAAAGGCATGGGAGCAAGATAGATGATGGGGTGTTAGAAAAACAAAAGAGAATCTGGCATGTCAGGCATCAAAGGCGAATGTGAGGGCATGAGATGACTCTAGAAACAGGGCAGGAGCCTGATCCTGAAGTCTCTGACAGGCAAGTGTCTTAGGTTGGGTTCCCCGAGCGGCAGACCCTGGCATACGTGATGTGCTTGAAGGATGGCGGCAGTTCTTTGCTCTTTTCCCATTTCAGGGTGCTGTCTTATTCATGACCCTTTGAATCTGGGTTGGACTTAGTGACCTGCTCAGCCAACAGATTTGTAGAAGTAACATTCTGGGACTTCTGAGACTAACTTATAAGAAGCCTTGTTGCTTCTACCTGGGGTGTCTTGGAACACCCTGACTCTGGTAGCTTTGAGCCACCATGGAAGAACTCTGATGACCTAAACTGGCTAAGTTGGAGAGATTATATCCAGGCTCTCTGGGCCATGGTCCCAGCTGTTCCAGCCTTCTAGTCATCTCTGCGACCCTGCCACAGTGCCAGACAAAGTGCCAGCTGTTGTGGAGACCCTCGACTTGTCCAGCTGTAAATTGGACACCACATGGGACACAAGAATGGCCCAGCTGAGCCCTGCCCAAGATTCTGACCCAGAAAATGTGAGATAACGAAAATGGTGGTTTTGGCACTCATTTTTGAGAATGTTGTTATGCATAGCAATAGATGACTCTGTTAGTTTTCTAAGGTCCCTGTAACAAAGTACCATAAACTGGGGGCTTAAAACAACAGAAACGTATTCCTTCCCAGTTCTGGAGGACAGAAGCCTGAAACCAAGGTGTCAGCAGGGCCATACCCACTCTGAAGGCTCAGGGCACCCTGTGCCATGCCTTTCTCTTGGCTTCCCATGTTACTGAGAATCCTTGGCATCCCTTAGTTGGAGAGGCGGCACTCCAGTCTCTATTCTGTTGCCACCTGCTCTCCGCTCTCCCTGCGGTCTCTGTGTTCACATGGCATTCTCCTTCTCATGTGTGCTCTCTCTACTCTTATAAGAACACTAATCATAGTGGATCAGGGCCCACTGCTCATCTTAGTTATATCCATGAAATAGATCTGATTATATCCATAAAACCCTATTTCCAAATAAGGTCATGTTCACAGGTACCAGGGGTTAGAACTTTAACTTTTTAGAGAACAAAACTCAACCCACAATAGCCAAAACACAAAGATTTGAGTACAAGTTGTTTATTTGAGGGATGATTCTAGGGAGCTCCAGTGGGGACTGGCGGGGAGGTGGGACGCAGAAAGTAAGGTCAGAATAATGTGCACTGTGGCCCTGTGGGCACTGGGAGTCAATGCCACTGGGAAAAATCTGGCAGACAGTATCGAAAACACCTCAAAGTGATTCTCTCTGCACTTCCCCCTCCCTCGGGGGTGAGCAAGATGGAGAATTGATCCTTCCGTTACCATCTCTCACTGGCTGAGGGCTGCTCCCTGGGAGCATTACCTTCCTGGTACTTAAGGCCCATTGCCCAAAACTAAGAGCAATCCCTCAAGTGAAGAGCAGCAGGTGCTTGCAGCAGGGCCCTGCGGGCATCATCTGGAACAGCAGGTGCTGAGGGGCATGGGTAGGGGGCTGACAGTCTTTGCTATTGCCATGCTAAGGAGCTTGGATTGTATTCTGAAGGTTATGGGGGCTGGAAGGAATCGAAATACTTAATGCAGCAGAGTGGTGAAGTCAGGTTTGAATTCTAAATCACCCAGGTGGGAGTTGAAGGCGGGAGCAGACTCTCCAGTTAGGAAGCTACACCTGTAGACCAGGGGAGGCATCAAATGCACAAGACTCAGTTTGAAGTTATTTTGGAGTTTCTGCCATGTAAATCCACTCAGTATCCTCAAAGACCTTAGAAAAGGCTGCTACAAGCATAGGCCTCAAGTGACTTTTTTGGGAGGGAAGTTGAATAACGGTGCAAATCCCACATCTGGGTTGACACATGGACCATGAACAGCACGTAGAGGACCTGAAATGACACAGAAATGGAATTCAGTGGAAGCAGAAGGGACAACCCTGATGATACAGGGCTGTGAGAATTGTAAAAAATTGGGGAAATGCTTTGGAATTAACACAGTCACTTATCAGGCCAGTCATTTGGCTTGCCATGATACAGTACATTCATATGGCACTTTATAATTTACAAAGCATTTTCACTAACAGTGTGTCATTTTTATCTTCACCCTGTACAACAGAGAGGTTAGGGAGTTCACCCAAGATCATGTAAATACTAGAGCCAGAGCTGAACTTTGGCTCTTTGGACTAGAAGTCAAATACATTACTACCTTACTCCCAGCTTTTGCAGATTCAATATTTGGGCTTTCGGCTATTTCAGAAGCCCAAGCCATGCAGTCATTTAATGCTTTCGCCTCTGTACAGAAGAGAATCCCCCTGTTCTGGAAGCCTGATCTGCAGGAGGGAGTCCCTGGGCTAGTGAGTGGGCTGAGCCACTTACTCAGCAGCCACAGTGCAGCTCAGTTTTGGTACATGATGAAAAAAAAAATTTTTTTTTAACCCATCTCACATGCAAAGATACACAAAGGCTAAAAATAATGAAAAATTTATAGCCTGGGAAGGTCTTTGGACCTATCTATGCAAAGGGCAAAGGGAAAACGCTTTTCTGATATGTTTCCAGGAGGGGGAACTTACTGGTGCTTTTAAAGAATAAAATTATTCCAATTTCTCATGTCATAGTTGGTTCCTCCATGGTTAACAGCAGAATGGAGCCTAAGTCTGGATTTGGAAAGTTTGAAAAGGTCTACTTCCACTGTCCTTCTTCAGTTTAAGCCGTTGCCAAGACATCTTACCCAAAGTGGCCTGACTCTTTTCCCAAGAGATTGCTCTTCTGGGAAAAAATGCAGTGATATTCAAATCAGAACTGGAACGTGCCACAAAGGACTCGTAACTGCTTCGTTTGGTTGAGGGGAGGTGTTTGTAGTTCTGGTTATAATTGGAGCAAAAATATTTTACATGGACCCTAATTAAAATGAGGGGGAAATGCACTTAAAGTTTTTAACACATGTGCTTATGAGTCAAGTTTATGGGATGGGAAATCTATCTACTTATTAATGCAAAAGATCATCCACAAATAGAATCCAGGGTGACTGTCGTATGAAATTGAATTACTTGCCCGGATCTATTACAACCGCTTTCTCCCCCGTTCTGTGTGTGGCTTCAGTATGCCCTGAAGTATGCCCCAAAGGTAAATCTGTGGAAAATTCACATTAAATTTTCTATTTCTGGTGAGACTAAGTGGGATTTCGGGTGGTTTCTTTGCTTTTTTTTTTTCATACTTTTATGTATTGTCTGATTTTAAAAATCATGACTACGTATCAAATTCCAAAAACAAGTGTGTGCATTTAGAATTAAATAACCCACAACGAGGGAAAACTGTCAATAACGATACTAGAACACAAAAGAGAAAATGCCAAAGATTTAACTTGGTCGATGTAAAAGCCCCTGTCCTCTCAGTCACCTGAGAAATCAGCAACCTTTAAGACTATTCTCACCCTAGGATATCGTTAGGAGTGTCACGTATCCGCATCAGATTCATTTTGTCATGTTTGATTCAATTCCTCACTTATCCTTTGTGCTGTATCCACTCTTGCCTGAAGAAGCAATATTGCAGGCTTAGGATTTAAAAAATTTTTTTTCAGGAGATGCTGAGTGTTGCTAGGAGGAGGAACTGCCTTTTATTCTTCACTCTGTGAAGAGCTTTATTATTTTATAATTGCATAATGAGTTCTGGGAACATTCTCTTTAAAAGGATAGATGTTGTATTGTAATAAAATAATGTTATTAAAATTTGATAAACTGAAAACAATCATTTGTGGCTCTTTCAGTACTTAGAGCTCCTTCAAGATGGTACTTGCAGTTTTCCCGAAGTGCATTATTTATGACCATAAAGTAAAAATAAAGGATTATGAGTTATTAAAAGAAATGTTATCCAGTACAATACAAACAGCGCAATTGCTGACTTTTCCTGAGCTTCACCTTCTTATCTAGCCCCATAGTTTAGTGGAAAGAGAATGGACTTTGGAGTCTATCAGATTTGGGTTCAAAATCTTTCCCTACACCATTTTCCAGCACGATGACTGCTACCAGATGTTTCCCCCGTTCTGAAGCTCAGGCTACTTACCTGTAACATGGGAATGATCTGTTTTAGAGCCAAATAATATTGTCATTGCCCAATCATTTTTGACTTATAAAAGTGGCAGTTCTATGTGATTGAGCCTGGTATGTACTGCACAACTGGGTAGGGAATTGAACGTCACTAAACATGAAGCACTTGGCTGGCTGGCTGCGACACTGTCAGTGTGCAAGGAATGTTAATTCTACTAATGCTGCCTTTTAATTGGTTGGACTTTGAGAGCATTTATTTAAGGGTCTACCTCTGTTTCTTTCCATTTGTACCTTCTCTGAGCTTCTGGTTCCTCTGAGCCTTTATTTTTATTTTATTATTATTTTTAATTGTTTTAATTTTAATAGTGACAGGGTGAGCTCTCGCTATTGCTCAGGTTGGTCTTGAACTCCTGGCCTCAGGCAATTCTCCCACCTTGGCCTCCCAAAGTGCTGGGATGATGGGCGTGAGCCGCCTCACCCAGCCAGCCTTTATTTTTAAATCTTCCCTGGTCTATTATTGCTCTTAAGGCAGAACCTTAATCATCGTCTTGAACCACTCTTTCTAAACCTATGATCAGTTTTATCCCAAAACCAACATGACAAGCTACAGGATCAGGAAAAAAAAAAACAACAACAATGTTAAGCCGGGCTCAGTGGCTCTTGCCTAGCACTTTGGGAGGTCAAGATGGGCAGATCACCTGAGGTCAGGAGTTCGAGACCAGCCTGGCCAATGTGGTGAAGTTCATCTCTACTAAAACTACAAAAATTAGCCGGGCGTGGTGGCGCATGCCTGTAGTCCCAGCTACTCAGGAGGCTGAGGCAGGAGAATCACTTGAACCTGGGAGGCGGAGGTTGCAGTGAGCCAAGATGGCACCATTGCACTCTCGCCTGGGCAACAAATTGAGACTTTGTCTCAAAAAAAAAAGAAAAAGGAAAAAGGAAGAAAGAAAAACCAATGTTAGGCTTTTGTCTCAAAAAAAAAAAAAAAGAAAAAGGATGAAAAAAAAGCCACGTTAGGCTGGCACAAGTCACTACAGAGTCAACTTCAGAATCTGTAGCACGTAGAAGATGTAGGCGCCTTGGCAAAATCTGAAGACAGTAAGTCCTGCCACATGCTCTCAGTGAGAACCAGGACCTGTGTAAATGCAGATTATATTACTTTGAGGTCAACAGAGCAATGGGGATGAGCCTCCGTGTGAGCCAGGAGCTGGCCTCGGGTCCTCTCCCCGTTCCCCTTTGCATCACGTCCACATGGGGCTAGTGGGAGGCATCACTGCCAGCTTCTCCGTCTCAGCGTGTCGGAGAGAGAAGCTAAGCAGGAGCGCCGGCCCAGGAGTGGAGACCTGCTCTTCGTTCCTCATGGGCTCCTCTGCAGCCATGCGGGCAGGAGGGGCCTTCTGCTTCCTCACCCGGAGACTGCTGGGACTTATAGAATCTCTTAGCCTCTTCCAGCACCAACTTCTTTAGTTCTATAATTCTGTGTTTGTTGATGTTGATTAACTCTTGATTGAACTGTGTGGATTTTGATTGGCTTAAGACGTGAGTAAGGCTCTGGGGCCTCCTCCCCAGACGCGCGGGGTTTTATAGTTCGTAATGGTGACTGTGTGTTTTGCTGGAATGATGGGCCGCCTTCCTCACAGCTGTTCTGGAAGGTGTTAAGTAGGCTCACACAAATGCACTTCACAAACTCAGTTAAGTGGATGGGAAGGGACGGGCACTACTAGCGTTCATCTATTCATTCAGCACAATCGCTACATTCCTGTTACTTGCCAGACACTGTTCTTAGGACACATTAACGTTAACAGAACTCCTGCTTTTTACATGTGGGGGGGGGAGAGAGAAAGATGGGCGGTAAGCAAGAAAGAAACCTGTAGGCAAAATAAACCTGGGCAAGGGGCTGCAAAGCCCAAACACAACCACTTCTTGTGACATTCTGAAGAGCAGTCCTGCCGTCTGTAAGCTTCTCTTTGGCCTTCGAGGGAACCCTGCAGGCCACGTTGATCCCACTGTCCATTCAGTAGCCACCAGCTTCTGGTGGCAGTGAGTGGGGTATGTAGACACTATAAGGTGGAAAAGACTCACTCGTGGAAGTTACACACCCACTGAAAATGGCATGATCTGTAAGATGGTTACCTGTGGGTACATCTAGACACGAACAAACACACACACACACACACACACACGAACAGCATTTCCTAATTTTGTGAAATGCTATACTTAACTTTGCATTAAAAAGTCACTAAGGGCTGGGCGTGGTAGCTCACGCCTGTAATCTCAGCACTTTGGGAGGCTGAGGCGGGCAGATAACGAGGACAGGAGTTCGAGCCCAACCTGGCCGACATGGTGAAACCCTGTCTCTGCTAAAAATACAAAAATCAGCGGGGCATGGCAGCAGGTGCCTGTAATCCCAGCTACTTGGGAGGCTAAGGCATGAGAATCGCTTGAACCCAGGAGGCAGAGGTTGCAGTGAGCCAAGATCTTACCACTGCACTCCACCCTGGGCGACAGAGCAAGACTCTGTCTTGGGGGTGGGCAGGCGAAGTCTCCTAGGAAGTTCCAAGACTTACAGAAGGCCTCGAAAGCAACACATTCTCTTAGATTTGTTGCAGCCCAGTGGTTCTCAAAGTGTCCTTCATGGACCAGCAGCATCAGCATCACCTGGGAATTCGTTAGGGCTGCAAATTCTCTGGCCCCTCCCCGAGACCTACTGAATCAGAAACAGTGGGGTGGAGCCCAGCAATCCATGTTTTAATAAGCCCTCCATGTGACTCTGATCATGTTTGAGAATCACTGCTAGATCATACAAAAGATATTTAACGATACAAATACTATCTTATAATTTTAATAGTCATTTTCTCATTTGAGCTGTGTTAAACAGTGCAGAATCGACAACAGATATTATGCCCATGGGAAAAAAGAAAGAAAGAAAACCGGAGGGTTAAGTGAGTATCCCTGAATCCCATAGCTAGTAAGCATTAAATCAATGATCCTGGTATTCTGTTTTCATTGCTCCTTTTCAACTTTCTCCATTTAATTCTTTCTCTGCCCTTCCTTCTTTTATCTGCCATACCGAGATGGCTGCCTTAAACCCTTAGATAAGTAAGAGACAGAATACAGATATTAGAGTGAATACCTCGAAATATTGGTGACAAAAACCTCTAGTATCCGAATTAGAACCTACTTCAAATGAAGAGTTAAAGTTGTGGTTTAATGTTTTTCTCTTTCACAAAAAGAAAGGACCACACAGAGCTGGAATACTCACTCCCAGCGGCCTCTCAGGGCAGCAGGTGGCCTGGCTACCGACTCAGGGATCACGAAGGCCCTGGGCCCAAGGCTTTCTGGTTACACCAGGATCCACGGGCTGGGGCTCAGTGGCACTGTGTGGATGGTGTGGTTTTGTGATCCACACTGCCATCTTCTGGGGAGTCTCATCAGAGACCGCAGTTCCATTTTTAGTGTCAAAGGTTCAAATCAAAGATGGGTGGGGAGGGCATGTCTCATTTCAACTGGACCTATTGCAACCAGCTGGTGATGGTGAGGATGATGGTGATGGTGATGAGGGGGAGGAGGAGGACGATGGTGGCTGTGGTGATAAAAACAGGATTCTGGAGTTTACAGCGGTTCTCACTCTTTTAAAGGCACATCCGATAAACAGTACAGCTGATCAAACAGCAAAAGAAAATACAAGAGAACAGCTACTATTTTTAAAAGGTGGAAGTGGAAAGAATGGCCTTCAGTGGGCAGGTGAAGAAAACTGAAAAATATACACTATACAACGATGGGTTCTGGAATGTGGGATCATGAGCACTTAGCGAATTCTTTGTTTTCCAAAGTTTCTACACTAAGCACCTTGCAGCATGGTACGTGGCTTCCGATGGCAGGCTGCGTGAGTTTCCCACCCACAGTAAGAAACAACTCAGACAATAACTTGATTCCAGACTTCCAGCCCGGAGAACTCTGAAACAATACATTTTAGTTACATACCAGCCACCCAGATTGCAACAGAAATGTAAGTGTGTTTCACAGCGGGAGAAGCTACATGGCTGTAATCTGCTTGTTGACAGGGTCTGTTCGCCTTTCTGTCTTAGCTCCTGGTGTTACCAGCCTCCTCCGTCATTAGGGGACATTCTTCTCGTGTGTCTGTCTCTTCTCCTCTCGTAAGGACACCAGGCGGATCGGATTAGGGGCCTCCCTCCTCCAGTAATGACCTCACTCTACTTTTATTTGTGATGATCCCATTTCCAAATAAAGTCACATTCTGAGGTTCTAGGAAGCGCATGGATTTTAGGGGAACATTCTCTAGTACGTGGGCTTTGGGTTCTCATCTTGGTTTACTATTAATTAGCTGTTCAATCTTGCATCCATTTTTTACTAAGCATCCATTTTTTACTTTTTCATCTGTTAATGTAAAGGAGTTAGCATGTGCCTGGCACAGAGTCTACTCAGCAGAAGACAGCTGTTTTTTTTTTTTTTTTTTTTTTTGTGCTTTCACTACTAGAAAAAAAAAAGTTTTAATAAATTTAAAGAGAGAGATAAAAAGATCCTACAGTTACTGGACCAAAACAGGCCATTCAAATAAAGAGAGCTTTCAGAAGCACAATTTCTTTTATTTATTTTTATTTTTTAAAGACAGAGTCTCACCAGGTTGGTCAGGCTAGTCTTGAACTCCCGACCTCAGGTGATCCGCCCGCCTTGGCCTCCAAAGTGCTTGGATTACAGGCGTGAGGCACTGCACCCGGCCCGGAAGCACAATTTCTAGCTGACATTCTTTTCCCCTCTCACATTACATTTAGCATCTAGTACAAAAATCTAATTTAGCTCAGGAGACACTGGGTTGTAGTTAACCAGTTGTTTCTGATGAGGTAGATAACACTTGGGTCCATTTCAGTCTCCAGGAAAGGCTCGGAAGAGAGAAACGGCTTTAGAACCAGGCCGGGTGCGGTGGCTGAAGCCTGTAATCACAGCACTTTGGGAGGCCGAGGCGGGCGGATCACGAGGTCAAGAGATCAAGACCCTCCTGGCTAACATGGTGAAACCCCGTCTCTACTAAAAATACAAAAAAATTAGCCGTGCGTGGTGGTGTGTGCCTGAAGTCCCAGCTACTTAGGAGGCTGAGGCTGGAGAAATGCTTGAAACCAGAAAACGGAAGTTGCAGTGAGCTGGGATCGTGCCACTGCACTCCAGCCTGGTGATAAAATGAGATTTTGTCTCAAAAAAAAAAAAAGAACGTAAAACTCCTGTCCGCCACCTTTTCCGCCCTCCCTCCCCCTGCACTAGGCAAGTCTGTGTTTCCAGAACGAGGTTCGTTCTGACTCGATGCGAGGTGTGTCCAAGGCCTTTTGTGTTCGCAGAAAGAAGTGTACGATCCAGCCTCCTCATCAACCTGATTGAACTTCTCTTCATTAAGTACTGTGGATTTAGAGATATGTTATTTGAGAAGGCTATGATACTAACATATTAGAAACCATAAATATTTGGGGATGAATTACTTTTCCAGTAATTAGAGCCCTAAGAGGGCAGGACTTTCCGAAGAGAAAAAGGAAGTTGAAGAAAGTTCCAGAGCCTGACACGTGGCAGGGCACGTTTTCACCTGGGAAAGGTGGTAATGGGGTAACTGAGATCCCCTGAGCAGTTACTCACTTGCCACCCGAGAAAAAGCCTGAAGGCAACAACTGTGGTATTTACATGTGCACAGTGTTCCAGGCGCTCCTCTAAAAATGTCCATGTGACTTTGTGTGTATCTGTGTTTACAGAATGTGTAAATAAATAGGAGCGGAATATGAAACACATGAGCCTGTGTTTATAAAATATGCATCCGCTTATGCTAATGAAATTATTTCCATCTGAGAACAAATGGTCATTCTCTATGGAGGTGCTATGAATTAGAGAGATTCCTGGGATTTTTGTCCTGCAGAAACTGAGTCACTAACGTTTTTACCATAAAAGGCAGGAAACTAGGCTTATTTTATTAAGAAAACTTTATTGCTTAAGGAGCATATACGTTGGAAAGAAAGTTACCATCTGAAATTTTTTCACAACAGAGGAACTTTCAAACTTCATTTCCATTGCCTGTTGGAATTGACATCTCATGTTTTCATGTATCCATTTTTAGCAAAGTTTTCCAGTCCTACCAACAAATTGGTGTACATAAAAATCTCTGCAGAGCTTGTTTAAAATGTGTACTTCTGAGCTCCACCTCCAAAGAGTCTAAGGAAGTAAGCCTCAGTGAATGCCAGGAACCTTTATTTTTCTCGAATGTCCTAGGGGATCTAGGGAACGGAGGGCTAGAATTTGAGAAACACTGCTCTAATATCGGAGTGATGGCTTAAAAGACATTGTCTTTTTTTTAAAGAATGGGGGCTGGGATAGGGGAGGGATATTTAGAGAAGGACACACAAACAAAATGGAACAGAAGTCTGTCTATTCAGTGCAATTCAGCTCCACTGGGTGGTTAGCAGGAGTTAACGTTTTAGAGTTTCAACTGGCTACACTATTGGTCCGCAGAAGGCTACCACAAAATGAGTTCAGCTGCTTGTAAGGCCAAGGCCCACCCTTGGTGAAATAAGGCTTTATCTTTAAATCATGGGCTGTGACTTCATAATATAAACTTAAGGGGTCTTGACCATCATTTTTAAAAACAACAACAAAAAAAGTAACTATAAATGTGTAAAAAGTTGCAAAAATAGTACAGGGTGATCTCACGTATCATCACCCAGCTTCCCCCAATGGCGCATGGCGACATCTTACATCGCTGTAGAGCATTATGAAAACCAGGAAATTGACATTGGCATAATAAAGTTACATCGCTACGGACCACAAACCTAGATTTCACCTTTTTTTTTTTTTTTCCTTAGACAGGGTCTCTTCTATCACCCAGGCCGGAGTGCAGTGATGCGATCATAGCTCACTGTAGTCTCGATCTCCTGGGTTCGAGACCCTGCCACCTCAGCCTCCTGAGTAGCTGCGCCTACAGACATGTGCCACCATGCCCAGCTAATTTTTGTATTTTTTTTTTTTTTTTTGTAGACAGGGTTTCTCCATGTTGTCCAGGCTGCTCTCAAACTCCTGACATCAAGCAATTCACAGGACTCGGTCTCCCAAAGTGCTGGAATTACAGGCATGAGCCACTGCACCTGACCCTTGTTCCTTATTTCCAATAAATCAGAGCATCCTACCTCAAAGGCACAGGTGACTTTGGTGACTTTGTCAAATGTGTTCTAAATCTCTGGGTATGCCATCTCTTTACAATGCCTTCTACCATCCCGTCAGTTGTGATGTTGTGGGGTAGTGCTCAAAAGCTGAGAGGTGGAATGCTTCAGCTAGGGAGATTGTGGCGAATGGTGGGTGCCCAATTCATTCTTGGATGGCACGTATCTCTGGAAATCATTTCTTCATGTCCTCTTGCAACATTTGGGCATGGGCATGTGTTTTTAAATATGCCCAACAATATGTCATTGATTTATTTCACCAATGAGTGAAGGAAATCACCTAGTATTGGGAAAGAACCGGCTGTCCGAGATTCTGTGAGCTGTTTTTAACACAGCTTGGTCATCTTAGGAAATCTGGATAGCTCATTTTCAATAGTAAAAATTTTCATAGTTTGGGCCTAATGTGATCGATTTAGGTGTTTTGTTTTTTGGTTTTTTTTTTTGACAGAGTTGCACTCTGGAGTGTAGTGGCATAATCTCGGCTCACTGCAACCTCCGCCTCCCAGGTTCAAGTGATTCTTGTGCCTCAGCCTCCTAAGTAGCTGGGATTACAGGCACCCACCACCATGCCCGGATAATTTTTGTGTTTTTAGTGGAGAGGGGGTTTCACCATGTTGGCCAGACTGGTCTTGGACTCCCAACCTCAGGTGATCCATCCACCTTGGCCTCCCAAAATGTTGAAATTACAGGCATGAGCCACCATGCCGGGCCTTGGTCTCTCAAGATACTGAAAATTTTGCTGCAAGATGCCACTTGAACAAACTTCCTGAAATCACAAATATGATGTATACTAAAATTATTCTTCATTTCAAAACTATATGTGAGCACTCTTGGCCTCGACAGTCATCTTAACTTTGCTTGGAAAAGTGGTGTCTCGTACTTGTTGCTTGTTTTGAAACTGGCCTAATTGTCCCGTAGAACTGATGTTTATGGTTTCTTTTGAATAAACATAGAAACTGCCCCTCCCAGTCTCAAAACTTGAGAAAGTTACAATTGTCTTAACTGAGTTTCTTTCTCAGGAAACCAATCATCAGGCCTTCGAGATACTATCAAGGAACTGAAACTCCCCAGATTGCGGCATCTGGACAATGAGATGTCAGCCTCCTCACGGGTCATGACTGCCTAACCCACCACCTGCTTCCTGTGGACCAATTCCTCTGCCTTACCACGCCCTCATTTCTGTTTTTCCATGCAGGGTCACATGTCTTCCCTGCTATGTATGCTGTTAATTTTAGTCTACCAGGGAGATGAATTTGAGGCTGAGCTCCCATCTCTTCAGCTGCAGCATATGATTAAAGCCTTCTTCCCTGGCAATACTTGTTGTTGTTGTCTCAGTGATTGGCTTTCTGTGCAGTGAGCAGCAGGACCTAGACTGAAGCCGTGGTGTTTCAGTATCAGTGTCTTGCCACAACACACTGAAGAGAAGTACAAGCATGTGGATTACATGTGATTTTCATTTTCTTAAATACTGAATCAAGGTTGGGAGCATGCTGTTGTCCTTGGGTGTTCTTGGAGGACAACCCAGGGTATGGTTGACATTCAGATGCAGCCTCTCTTACTGTGGCAGTGCCCCCTCACACTGCACATGGAGCACACACCCCATCCACATCTATCGGTGGCTGAACTGCCAAGGCACATCACACCTCCTGCTTAATCTCTCTCTCTCTCCACACACACACACACACACACACACACACATTCCCCCAAGGTATGGGTTCCTGTTGGTAGTCAGCAACAACAAAGCCATTCATACTTCTCCCTCATACATGCACCATGGGCAGAAGCAACGACCTGTTGTCCTCACGTTTCCTCCTGGTATTTCTCAATATGTCATTCCAAGTGAAGATGTTTAAGAGCTGCATGCCTCCCTCATCTCTTCCTGTGCTGCAGTGATCTTGACAGACACGGGTTCTCCATGGCACAGCTAGAGTATGCAAGGAGTCACCCAGCTGCATCAGACTTTACAAAGGCACTGCTTCAGGGTTTATTTGTTGCTCCACGTCGCCTGGCCTAACTTGACTTATACAAGTGCCAAAAGTTGATTCATACTTTGGACATGGGCATTTTTATCCAGCTATAAAGCAAAATATCTGCTCACACACATATGATAGTAATGGCTTTTCCACATGTGATATGTGCTATCCATAGAGATGTCATAAAAAGAAATTTTGTGAATAAACTTTTCTATTTTTTCTCCTGGCATAACATCTGTAAATTTGGGGCTGATTTTATAAGATTCTTGGCAGCAAAGTAAACTACCTGTTTTTAGTATAAGAAGTGGGAGTTTGAATGATGTCTCTGGTTTTGGCAACAAAATTGCATACTGCAAAGCATTATTTTGTGCTTGTCCTAAAACCTAAATTGTTCTCCTGGAGATATCAGAATTTATTGTGTAGAAATAAAGCAGAAGTTTCAAAAAACTTTTTTTTTTTTTTTGAGACGGAATCTCACTCTGTTGCCCAGGCTGGAGTGAAGCGATCTCAGCTCACTGTAACCTCTGCCGTAACCTCTGCTGCTGGGTTCAAGCAATTCTCCTGCCTCAGCCTCCTGAGTAGCTGGGATTACACGCACCTGCCACTGCGCCCGGCTAATTTTTGTAGTTTTAGTAGAGACTGGGTTTCACCATTTTGGCCAGGCTGGTCTTGAACTCCTGACCTTGTGATCCACCCACTTTGGCTTCCCAAAGTGCTTGGGGATTACAGGCGGGGAACCACCTCGTCTGGCCATTTGAAAAGTTTTATAGAAGACAGTACACTAGGGACTGTGTTGAATTTGATTTTCCTTTTTCTGTGTTGTATGTGAAATAATAGTTTGTTTCTCCCACTCAGACTCCTGTTGGCATTCACAAGAGATTCTTCCTGACTGCCCATGTTTGGGACGCTTTTCTGACTTGTAGTTTATGTTATTACGCTCATTCTTTTCTTCATCCCTCAATGAGCCATTTTTACACAGCAACTCAATTGTGTACATTGGGAAAACAAAATAACTGTCTTAGCCGAGGTCCTCCAGAAAGCGGAGACAGAGTCTTCATTAGAGAGCTGGTATTTTATCTGGGGGGTACACTAGCCTGTCGACAGAGCGAGACTCTGTCTCAAAAAAAAAAAAAAAAAGATAATGAATGTAAAAGCTTAGTCATTACAAGTACTCAAAAAAATGATTGATAAAGAAAAGGTGCTGGGGTCCTGAGTGCTGAGTGATGGATCAGAGTTCCTGCTCATCTATGAGATGAGGCAGAGCTTAGGATCAGCCACAGAGAAGCAGAGGAGACATCTGGGTATGGTGACAGACTTGGAACCATGTCCAATATTTATGCGCAGCTATTTCAACCAAATTTATGAGAGTAGAGGGAAAGGTTTGGATCCAAAAATGTTTCTGCAGCAATAATAATAAGCACAAATTAAATAACTTTGGATGGAAAAGACTCACTCTGCAATGGCCAAGTCCAATCACTTATAACGGCCTCCTCAGGAAAATATCTATTTCAACATTGTTCCAGGAATTCAAGGAATGCTGGAAATCATTTATTCCACTTTGTTTCTGCCCTTTCTTGTGAGGAATGGGGGTAAATATCATGTAGACGAAGAGCAGAAGTTCACAACTCTGTGGTCTCACTCGGGTCGAGTTGCTCCTTTAAATCTGGGAGGTAAAAAAATCAAAGTTCTGAAGTCTGGTTCTCAACTTTCCCCCCACATGGAATTCACTTATTTTGAATGGCACAGTTACAGGTTTCACTACAGAGTGGCAACCCTGCTTCATTTCAGCCAAGAAACTCACGTTAAAGAAAAAAGATCCAAGACCTGCAGAGAACAGATCTAATGCTAATGCAGCCAAATTAAACCCTGAAGCCAAAACACTTAAAAAACAGGTATTTTCATACCGCTCGTTACTGTTTTTCACGGCATACAATGGAATACCTTAATTCTCTGGTGACTCTGTTAAGGACACAAATTTCATTCAGCAAATATTCCCTGAGATTTGCAGTGGGGTCATGGGCCTTAACAAGCAAGCATTGCGTGAGCTTCTGGAACTCAAGGACCTTACAGTTTAGTTGAAAATAATGTGACAATTTTACAGTAGTGAAAAGACTGTTCTAAGGCAGCCTGTGATTCTGGATTAATCAGTGAAAAAGATAGCTGAGGGCTCCAAATTTAACAGAGAGAAAGGGCCCTGTGGGCTGGACAAATCAATGGGGGTGTACACTTGAGGCAAATTTTGAAAAGGGTGAAATGGGTTTGGCTAGAGAGAAGGGGCTGAGGGAAGCAGATAGCCTAGGCCAAGGGGATGTTATGGGTAAAGACAGGGAAAATAAGCATGCCGTAGTCCAGGGGCAGAGTTGGAAATAATAGCAAGTGTTTATTGAGCATCTACTGTCCATTTGGTTATGCTAAGCCCTGCAACATTATTGTCTCATTTAATAGACAATGTCTATCGTCCCCATAAAAAAGGCATTCTTTCACCCAGGCTGGAGTGCAATGGCACAATCTCAGCTCACTGCAACCTCGGCCTCCCAGGTTCAAGTGATTCTCTTACCTCAGCCTCCTGAGTAGCTGGGATTACAGGTGCCTGCCACCACGCCTGGCTAATTTTTGTATTTTTAGTAGAGACAGGGTTTCACCATGTTGGTCAGGCTGGTCTCGAACTCCTGACCTCAGGTGATCCACCCACCTTGGCCTCCCAAAGTGCTGGGATTACAGGCGTGAGCCACTGTGCCAGGCCAAAAGAGGCATTCTTATCCTCCCAGTTTACAGAGTAGCAAGTGAGTGACTAATGCAAGGTCTGAGCAAAGCAGGGATTTGAACTCAGGATGAGGGTTCAGGTCAGACTGTGAGAAGCTTCACTGGCTAAGCTCATGTAGGGTAACTCATGAGGCAGAAAGAATACAAAGACAAATGATTCTCAGTTCTCAGCCTCGTTGGGGAGAAAGCCAGCAGTGGTGTGCAGGATGGATGGGTGTAGAGATGCAGGGCCAGGCGCTGGCGGCGAAGCTTGGATCAGTGCTTCTCAGGACGTGGCTCCAGGACCAGCATCAGCAGCATCAGCGTTACCTGGGAACTTGCTAGAAATGCAGATTCTCAAGCTGCACCCCAGGCCTGGTGATTCAGACACTCTGGGGGTGGGGCCCAGCAGGCTGCCTGTCAACAGCCCCTCCAGGTGACGCAGGTGATGCTGGAGTCTGAGACCCTGCATGAAGGTTAAGACACAATCAGAAAGGGCCAGCGGCGAGATGCTACAAAGGAAGAATTTGCAGAAGACCCTTTCTGTGGTCAGCTTCTACCTGCTCTGTCCTCAGTCTCGTGGTCCATGCCTTAGTGACTGATTGGCTATCTGGGACTAGAAGCGGGGGAGAGTCAGTGTTTACTCTGAGGTTTCAGCTCCAGGATAATGGGGATAGCGGTGGTCCGATTTGCATCTTGTAGACCTGGGTTCAAGTTCTGAATCTGCCACATTCCTGCTGTATTACTTCACCTCTTTGAGGTTCAGTTTCCTCATCTGTAAAATGGAAATAGCAATAGCAGCAACCTCTTGAGTCTTGCAGGAGTGAAATAAGATCACACGAAAATACATTCTGAACTGTAAAAAGCTATAGGCTGTCATTAGTGACAGACACAGAAAGGTAGAGAGGCTCTGATCGTGATTTGGTTTTACTAAGTATGTAAGTGGGTGTCACGCAATGAGAATACACGAAAACAGGAAGGGGAACATCACATACCGGGGCCTGGGGGGTGGGGTCTAGGAGTGGAATAGCAGGGGGTGGGGGGGGGGGATTGCGGAGGGACAGCATTAGGAGAAATACCTAATGTAGATGACGGGGCGATGGATGCAGCAGACCAGGACCGTGGCACGTGTATTCCTGTGTAGCAAACCTGCACGATCTGCACGTGTACCCCAGAACTTAAAGTATAATACATAAATTTAAAAAAAGTTAATGCATTTTCTTTTTTTTTTTGAGACAGAGTTTTGCTCTTGTTACCCAGGCTGGAGTGCAGTTGTGCAATCTCGGTTCACCGCAACCTCTGCCTCCTGGGTTCAAGCAATTCTCCTGCCTCAGCCTCCCGAGTAGCTGGGACTACAGGCGTGCGCCACCATGCCCAGCTAATTTTTGTATTTTTAGTAGAGACAGGGTTTCACCATGTTGACCAGGTTGGTCTCGATCTCTTGACCTCATGATCCACCTGCCTCGGCCTCCCAAAGTGCTGGGATTATAGGTGTGAGCCACAGCGCCCGGCCTAATTAATGCATTTTGTTATGGTGCTTGCACCTATCTTAAGACCAAAAAAAATAAAAAGTATGCGTAAAAAGTGATGGTGGAGTAGCTCACTGTGAATGCCCTTGTGCAAAGTTAAAGATATCAGTCTGACCCTAAGGTCAGAGATGGAAATACAGATTTAGGAATCATCGGCAGAGAGATGAATAAGAATAGAGTTGCCGGGCGCGGTGCCTCACATCTGTGATCCTAGCACTTTGGGAGGCTGAGGCGGGTGGATCACATGAGGTTGGGAGTTCAAGACCAGCCTGACCAACATGGAGAAACCCTGTCTCTACTAAAAATACAAAATTAGCCGGGCGTGGTGGCGCATGCCTGTAATCCCAGCTACTCAGGAAGCTGAGGCAGGAGAATCGCTTGAACCCAGGAGGTGCAGGTTGCGGTGAGCCAAGATCGTGCCATTGCACTCCAACCTGGGCAACAAGAGCAAAACTCCATCTCAAAAAAAAAAAAAAAAAAGGAAAAAAAAGAAAGAAAAAGAATAGGGTTGCCTTTCTTTCAGAGAGAGGGCTAGAAAGAGAGTCTGTCTTTGTATAAAATACCACAATCTACAAAGTTCAGAATTATGGGATGACAGGGTGTATGACATCCCCCAAAGGTGCTTTTGGCATAGTCTAGGGAACCCCACAGATGGAGATATATATGAACCCTGAGGATGGGCAGTGCTACTAAGACTGCTGAGAAAGCAAATCTAAAAATTAAAATACGGGATGCACCAGAACAGGCAGATGTGGAATGCAGATGTAGCCAGTGTAGTATTCAGAATACCAGCTCGGCTTTGCAGGAAATGTAACATTGTGTGTGTGTGTGTGTGTGTGTGTGTGTGTGTGTGTGTGTGTGTGTGTGTTTTATTTATTACTGTTTACTTTGAGAAAGTTACTATTAATGCTAACTTTGAGAAAAGAATAATTGGAATATTATTTGATTACAATAAAATTCATCCTTTCAAAGTGTATACAATGCAGGCTGTGGGTGGTGGCTCACATCTGTAATCTCATTTTGGGAGGCTGAGGCGGGTAGATCACTTGAGATCAGGAGTTCGAGACCAGCCTGGCCGATATGGTGAAACCCCATTGTTATTAGAAATACAAAAATTAGCCAGATGTGGTGGCTCATGCCTGTAGTCTCAGCTACTCGGGAGGCTGAGGCAGGAGAATCACTTGAGCCCAGGAGGTGGAGGTTGCAGTGAGCTGAGATCCCACCACTGCACTACGGCCTGGGTGACACAGTGAGACTCCAGCTAAAAAAAAAGTGTATAATTCAGTTGTTTTCAGTATATTCACCAAGTTGTGTGACCATCACCACTATCTATTAATAATTCTTAAACATTTCTTTAAAAAAAAATACTTTTATTTTGGCTGGGCACAGTGGCTCATGCCTATAATCCCAGCACTTTGGGAGGTCGAGGCAGGGGGGATCACCTGAGGTCAGCAGTTCAAGACCAGCTGACCAATATAGTGAAATCCCATCTCTACTGAAAATACAAAAATTAGCCAGGCATGGTGGAGGGTGCCTGTAATCCCAGCTACTCGGGAGGCTGAGGCAGGAGAAGTGTTTGAACCTGGGAGGCGGAGGTTGCAGTGGGCCAAGATCGTGCCACTGCACTCCAGCCTGGGCGACAAAGTTAGACTCTGTCTCATAAAAAAAAAAAAGTTTAAGTTCAGGGGTACATATGTAGGGTCTTACTCTGTCTCCCAGGCTGGAGTGGCATGATCATAGCTCAGTGCAGCTTTGAACTCCTGGGCTCAAGGGGCCCTACTGCCTCAGTCTCTTGAGTAGCTAGGCAGACATGTGCCATCATCCCTGGCTAATTTTTTAATTTATTGTAGAGATGGGGTCTCACTATGTTGCCCAGGCTGCGATTCCTGGTCTCAAGTGATCCTCCTGTCTCAACCTCCCAAAGTGCTGGGATTGCAGGCATGAGCCACCACACCCAGGATTAATTTCATTTTTGTATTGTTCATTACGAGTATTCAAAATGTAATTGTTTTTTGTATATTGATCCTATATCCTGCAAACTTGTACTTGCTTATTAGCTCTAATAGGTTTTTTTTTTTTTTTTGGTTTGTCTTGTGTGTCTATTTCTTTGGATTTTCTATATACAAAAGCATGTCATCTGCAGATACAAAGAATTTTGCTTCTGCCTTACCAATCAGGGTGCTCTATTTTGTTTTCTTGACGAATTATCCAGGTTTTATTTTATAACAACAATTTCCTCTTAAGCTCCCCTTCTGCCAAGCCATGGAATCATGTTAATAGTCAGTCTGGGATCTCCCCTGCTTTCCTGGCTTGTGTTTAATTTTTTAGGAGCTTATACTGAATTAATTCGCTGGGGGAGGGTGGTGTCTTTGTCCTTGGTGCCATCGTCATCCCTGTAGTCTAATCTTCACACATGGGTACATGCGGGTCCCTGCTGTGTCCTCCCTGGCCCAGCTGCTAGGTCTCTCCTGATCTCCAGTTCTCTGTGAGGTATTGTCACAGCCCTTGGGGGCTCACTAAATATTCAGTAGCTCCCACCTTTCTCTGGGCTGCAGGAAACTCTGTTGAGACTGTCCCAAACATTGCATTGCTCTCCCAGCCTGCTGGGCACAGGAAAACATGAGCTCTGGGCTCTTCCTGGGGTATCAGGAGCATGCATGTCTTCTGCTTGAGATCCCAACCGCATGAAGCTTCTATTATTCGACCCTGCCCCCCAGGGCCCGGCCTGGGTTGGGGGCAGACTATTTATGGAGCTCTTCTCACAGGCTCTCGCCAGCATTTCAATCCCTGTGTTGCTTTCTGACTGTCTTAATTTCTCATCTAGAGGATTTTTATGTGGTTGAAGTGGTTTTGATTGGTTCTATATGTAGTCTTCTAAATAGGTTGTTGCAGTCTCACCCATGCACATTAATGTAGCAGTTTCGCATTGTCTGAACAAGTACCCTGGGTTCTTTGTCCTACCTCCAAGAAAATTAAGGAACACGGACACAAAGGCGAGGTTGGAGCGAAAGTTTAGTAAGTGAAAGAGAAAAAGCTCTCCTTAGCAGAGAGGGGAGTCTGAGTGGATTGCCGGGTTACAGCTGAGTTCAAAAGCTTTCATCAGAAACTCCTCTCTCCTCTGTAGCAGTTTGAGTCACTTCTCTTATCAGTAAAGCTGTCTGTGCAATTCTCTTTCTGTTACGCAGCTGTGGGTATGTCTCCAGGCCATCAAGAAGTCCGCTTCTCTTGTTTGCGTAACTGTGGGTTTGTTTTAGGTAAGTCCCCCTCTCCCCTGTGCAAGTTCTCATCCTGCCTATGCCTGAAAAGGAGGGGAAACTTTTTCCTGGGAGCTCACTAATCACACAAGGTTGCTTCTCTGTGTGCTGGTGCAGTCTGAGTTTGTCCCCCACCACCAAGGTTATTTTATTTTTGCCTGTTGCTGTAACATTCAGGCAGGCTGCTTCTGCAGTCTGAATTTTCCCAGTGATTTTCCCTTTCCTTCTCCTCACAGCATCTCTCCTCTGGGGTGACTGCCTCCCGGGGGATGTTTGGCAATGTCTGGAGAGGTTTTGGTTGTCACAGCTAGAGGGTTGTGAATGCTACTGGCCCCTAGTGGTAGAGCCCAGAGAAGCTGCTAAACATCCACCACTGAGCAGGACAGCCCCACTGCAATGAGTTATTAGGTCTAACATGTCAATAGGGCGGAGGTTGAGAAACCCTGTTATGAATCTCTTGTTTAAATCCTTGAGGATGTGGGCTTTTGAAATAATAATAATAAATAATTTTAATTTCATTTTCTGTGGTTATGTTGCCATCCCTGGGACATGGAAGCTGAAGGGAGCATGAGGAAATATCGAAGAGCATCTCAGTCGAGTACCACACAGCAATGAAAATGAATGAGCCATAGACACACATGCCATGCAACAACCAGATAACCTTGAACACAAGTACACAGGCCAGGCACAGTGGCTCACGCCTGTAATCCCAGCACTTTGGGAGACCAAGGCAGGCGGGTCACAAGGTCAGGAGTTCGAGACCAGCCTGACCAACATGGTGAAACCCCATCTCTACTAAAAATGCAAAAATTACCCAGGTGTGGTGGCCACGCCTGTAATCTCAGCTACTCGGGAGGCTGAGGCAGAAGAATTGCTTGAACCCAGGAGATAGAGGTTGCAGTGCACTGAGATTGGGCCACTGCACTCCAGCCTCGGTGACAGAGTGAGACTCTGTCTCAAAAAAAAAAAAAAACAACAACATGAGTTCATGTACATAAAGTTCAAAAACAGGCATAACTACTTTACTGGGGAGATTATATCACAGCTGGACGGTAACATTACCAAGAAAAGCAAGGCTATTACTGCCATAAAAGTCAGGGTAATGATTACCTCTGGGTGGGGAGACAGAAAAAGGATACCAAGGGACTGGCATCATTCCATTCCTTGAACTGTTTCTTTTCCTTTAAATAGTGCATTTTTGTTTTATGAACTTCTATGTAGGTTTCACAATTAAAACATAAAAATGAGGGACATTAGCAACATTTAAAAATCTCATCCTCCTAAAACAGAAAAAGTACCTAAGTGGAAAAACAGGTGAATTTTTCTTTTCTTTTCTTTTTTTTTTTTTTTTTGAGACAGAGTTTCCCTCTTCGCCCAGGCTGGAGTGCAGTGGTGTGATCTTGGCTCACTGCAACCTCTGCCCCCCACCCCCGGGTTCAAGCGATTCTCCTGTCTCAGCCTCCCAAGTAGCTGGGATTATAGGCACCCACCACCACGCTTGACTAATTTTTGTATTTTTAGTAGAGACAGGGTTTCACCATGTTGGCCAGGCTGGTGTCGAACTTCTGACCTCAGGAGATCCACCCGCCTTGGCCTCCCAAAGTGCTGGGATTACAGGTGTGAGCCACCACGCCCAGCCAAACAGATAAACTTCAAACGAAGTCTGGGGTTTAGTTAATAGTCATGTACCAGTCATAATCTCATAGCTTTGGTGTTTGTACCATGGCGATGTAAGATCTTAACAACTGGAGAAACTGGGAGGGGGAAGGGGTCTCTCTAAACTGTCTTTGCACTGTAGACCTCAAATTAGTCCAAAATTAAAAGTTCTTTAAATACAAGCCGCACCCTAACATATTTATAAATGCTTCCCTCTAATCTTTGATCTTTTTCTCAGCTTTCATTTATTGTCTTTTGATGATAAGAGTAACAACACTGAGAATTACAGCAGCTTATTAAAGCCAGGTTGGCGCCACAGCCTGCACTTCTGCCTTTACTATTATGGAGGATTGGGGAAGAAACAGAAAAAACAGCTACTCAGATGCAGCCACTATTTTCACTGAGGCATGCTGCTGTCCTGTTTTGGTTTCTCTGTACATTTTAATTTGGCTTACACCATTTTGTAACCTGCTTTAAAAAAACTCTAAACATAATGTCATAAGCCTTTTCATGCCACTCAAAATCTAAACAAGTCCTGAAAAGCTGCACAATACACTGTGTGTAGGATGCCACGTTTTACTGACCCACGTCTGGACTGCTGGGCCTTTAGACTCTCTCCAACTTCTCTGTCTCATGTAAGCTTCCCTGAACATCTTTATTCTGAATTTATGACTACTTTTTGGATTGACTTAACTTTTTCTTTTTTTGCCACTTTTCTGTTTTTCTTATCATAAATTATTAGGGCAAGCAGTTCTATTAATTAACAAGGTAAAGGCTGGGCGCGGTGGCTCATGCCTGTAATCCCAGCACTTTGGGAGGCCGAGGTGGGCGGATCACGAGGTCAAGAGATCGAGACCATCCTGGCCAACACGGTGAAACCCCGTCTCTACTAAAAATACAAAAAATTAGCTGGGCATGGTGGTGCGCACCTGTAGTCCCAACTACTCGGGAGGCTGAGGCAGGAGAATTGCTTCAACCTGGAAGGCGGAGGTTGCAGTGAGCCGGGGTCGCGCCACTGCACTCCAGCCCGGCGCACCTGGTGATGGAGTGAGACTCTGTTTCAAAAAAAAAAAAAAAAATTAACAGGGTAACACTTTAGCATAAAAGCTAACAAGCTTTTAGAATTCTACATCTCATATCCTTCGATATTCCTCATTACCCTTCAAGACTGAATGTCAGATTTTCCCTGCTATATACGGAGACAAGGGAATCACTGGTAAATAACATCTTTCTTTACATCTGATGGAAGAGAGGTGCCACGGTGATGCGGGATTGAGGCAATGATGGCAATAATTAAGGATAAGGAAACGAGCAGCATTTCAAAGCTTCTAGTAATATACCAAGTGCTTTTGAAATGCAGTATCTCATTGATTCCTCCGAATAATGTTTTCGGTAGATATTTTCTGTTTTATAGATGAGGAAACTGAAGCCAAACCCAGAGATCTAGCTTCAGAAGGGGTGGGTGAGGAAATCAGGAAAATATAGGAGGCGAGAAACTGTATAGACCAGACCCCTTGGAATACGTGTCTCTGAGCATCACATTGTATATTGCTTTGCCAGGATTGGTACTTAGTATTTACTGAAAAAAAGCAGAACCAAAGAGCAGATCTCGGATTCCCTTGTCTTTAGGTCAGAACCCTCAAGTTGAGATATTCCACCACAGCTGAACTCTGACTAATGCAAATGTATCGCTTCTCGCTTGTAATACACTCTTGTAAATGTGAGGCATAAAAGTATAATAAATTACGATTTCAGAACAAGCCCTTTTTAACTCTCTCTCTCTCTCTGAATGCTATGATATTATTTGAAACACAGATGTTTTTTCACAATGTACTCTTATTTTGGATTTATATTATGTTATCATCTGAACTTGTTGGAACTGTAGGATGTTAGAAAATAAGCATTGTCATACCTCAAAACCCGAGGCATCAAGAAAAATGCCTGAGGTTCCATTCAATTTGAAATGGAGGTGCCTGCTGAGAGAGCACAAAGCTGACTCAACACAGGTTACTGAAGAACGGAAGATTCTAGTTTTCCTTCTTTTTTTTTTTTTTTGAGATGGAGTTTTGCTCTTGTCTCCCAGGCTGGACTGCAATGGCACGATCTCGGCTCTCGAGTTCAAGCGAGTCTCCTGTCTCAGCCTCCCGAGTAGCTGGGATTGCAGGCATGCGCCACCAAGCCAGGTTGATTTTGTATTTTTAGTAGAGTCAGGGTTTCTCCATGTCAGTCAGGCTGGTCTCGAACTCCTGACCTCAGGTGATCTGCCTGTCTCGGCCTCCCAAAGTGCTGGGATTACAGGAGTGAGCCACTACACTGGCCTCCTTCTTAACATTCATATGCAACATTCCTGATGCTGAGCACTTTCTTACTTTGCCACAGTGTGGCTTGTGTTTATTCAGATGGCACATTTGGCCCAGAATCTGGTTCCTATTAAAGCCCCATACAAAGTTTGAAATTAGCCATTTAGCGAAAACAATGTATTTCAAATTTCTTGCTTATTTAATGATAATAATGATAACAAATGGCTATTTATTGTGATAGTTCTATTGTTGTTCTCCAGTTGCTGTGCTAATGCATTATTGTTGCATCGAATGTTCCCATTTGGTAGATGTTATTTCTGTTTTACAGCTGTTGAAGCTGAGGTTCCATGAGATTAAGCATCTTGCCCAAGGTCACACAGCTAGTGACTGACGAAAATGGCATGTGAACCAGACCTTTCTGACTTCAAAACTCATAAGCATTTCATCTTCCTCTCCTGTACATAATACCCATCTTAAAGAATAGGACATTTAGGGTTTCAGGTAGCTCTAAGAAGTTTAGGATGTCTACTGCAAATTCTAGAGTAATGAAAGGATGCTAAGGAGATGGGTTAAAAAGAAACTGCATTTCTTGTAAAAATTTTGGTCATGTAAACTTTATATATGTATATATATATAAAATACATACATGTATATATAAAGTTTGTTACACACACACACATACACACACACACACATATATATGGAGTTCTAGAAATAATTGGTGGCATTCTAGAAAAATAGACCAGTAATGGCAACTCATGAAAAGGTAAATTAGACCAAGGTAGGAGGGCAGGACATTTTTCTTTTTGTTTCTTCCCCCTCGACTATCTGAGGATTCTGTGCATTCTCATTTTGACAAAATTCGTCAGGATATTATGTTACTGGCTGAATGTTACTCCTGCCTCAGGCAGCAGAGATGTATATGGCAGCAACTCAGCAGCCAGCAGGAAAAGCCCCTCTGCCCCACCTCACTCCTGCACAATCGCTCCCATGGGCATCACTACAATACTGCTCGTGTTCGGTGTCCAGCTGAGAATCACATCAGAGCCCACCACTGTCTGTTCAATGATCCTATTTATTTGACCTTTTACGACAAGAAGGGTGGAAGGGGCAAAATTCTGTCGCCCACAGCAAAATGCAGCATTTCCCTGGACACCAGAGTCTAGAACTTGGTAACTGAGGGCTGAACAACTGGGAATTTTGTTTAATTTTGAATGTCACCCAGACACCCACACGGGTACAAACGTCATGGCAGGGTCAAGGGTTGTTCAACAGCCACATCATCAGCTTTTTGCAAGAGCAGTTGATAACAGCGATTTCCCCATGTGTGGGCTCAGTCTGGACCGGCAGGGCTCCAGAGGCCTCACTTACATCTGAACCTTGTACTCTAAATTGGGCACCACACATTTCACAGCTCAGAAATCAGCTGATTCAGCTTTGCTTGAGTCTCTGGACTCAACCTTTCTCCTATAATCGCTAAGCTTGTTTTTAATAAATGTTTAACTTTTTGATTAATTTCAGCGATTTCTGAGGGTCATTTTTCACAGCTCAGATAATGCGTTCTAAATGCTTGCTGAGCTGTCAGCTCACCCAAAATTGTAAACACTTCAGATTGCTTTTTGTCTCCTTAACACTCTCACTTATGTGGGAATGAAACTCAGTCTTTATTCTTTCTGCCATCTGCATAATTGAGATGGTTGCTTTTCTCTTCATGGCCATTGGGAAAATAAGTGTTCAACCTTCACTAAACTCGTATTTTTCTGGTTTCTTATGCTCATTTCTGAAAGGGTGGCATACAATTAATTCTCAAATGTTGACGTTTTTCACTGTACTGCCTTTCCTTCAGCAGTTTACCTGCTTTTCATTTTCTTCCTCCCCATCCACTTATCCCAGGGAGAAAACTTCTCGTCCACATCTTTATTCCATTTGCGTTTTAAAAAGCTTTCTGGTTCTTTGGAAGAAGAAACGTTCTCTGGCACCCTAGAACTCGAGCGGTCTCCTTTGTCATTTCGTTCGAGCTCCGTGGGTCACACTCCCCATCCTCTGTCTTGGGTATTGGACTTCGTGGTGCCACGTAATCCCATAATGGAACCACACTTAAAAGCCGACAGATTCCTCAGAGTACGATTGCTCTCATGCAGTGCCATTACCGGCATCTGTCAATACGGGACTGAGACAGCAAAGCTACCAGGAGGATATTTGAGGTGGCGGGGAAGACCAGGATGAGTGGATCTTGGAAGATTTTTCCCCTAGTGTTTCTTTCCCCTCTGGCCATACCACAAACAGGCTTCTTTCCTTTTATGTTTTCCATTTACCTCCTTCTTACCATGTCGCCTTGTGTTATAATAGCATGTGCTTTAAACTTGCTATTGTACGTCGGGTGATACGATTTTCCAATCACTTATACGCAGCATTTTAAAAACACAAATTGAAGAATGCTGTGCATACTGGTGGACACTTGTTTTTTTTTTTTTCATGGAAATCGCTGATTTCAAGATGATTCCAATCTCTTCTTCAAAGTTATCAGATAGTATATTATTATTTTTACTTACGAATATGCAGAGATCATGTTTCCATGCTTATAATCTCCTTTAACGTGATTTTTAAGAGGCCTAAATTTCTACTTTGGGACCTCTCGTCTGTGTCAGAAACTCCTGTCTGCATTTCACGAAATGCTATGTGGTTCCTAGGTGCTCCATCTACATCTGTGGACTGCACTAGAATTAAATTGACTCACTTTATGGAAAAAGTCAGATGGTAGATTTGAACAGTCAGCTGGGATTTAGAGAGACTGTAAATTCTGAACATCCAAAGGCATCCAAGATTTTTTAGCTTCTTGGTGTTTTTTTTTGAGGTGGAGTCTCGCTCTGTCACCCAGGCTGGAGTGCAATGGCAAGATCTTGGCTCACTACAACCTCCGACTCGTGGGTTCAAGCCATTCTCTTGCCTCAGCCTTCTGAGTAGCTGGGATTACAGGTAATCACCACAAAGCCTGGCTAATTTTTTTGTATTTTTAGTAATTTTTAGTAGCATTTCTCCATGTTGGCCAGGCTGGTCTCGAACTCCTGACCTCAGGGGATCTGCCCTCCTTGCCCTCCCAAAGTGTTGGGATTACAGACGTGAGCCACCGTGCCTGGGGAAGTTTCTTGTTTTTGTTTGTTATTGTTTAATCTCTTTAGAGTGGCGGTGGGTGTTCCTATCACACAGGGAAGAGCAGAACCAGTCCTTAGGCTCAGCATTGGGGCATAATTTGGGTTTCTATCTCTGAGTTGACTGAGGCATGGACCTAGTTGTAAGGCTGATGATTGAATGAAACATCTCTCAAGGCCCTTGCCAAACCTGTTTTTGGTTTGTTTTTTTTTTAAGATGGAGTTTCATTCTTGCTGCCCAGGCTGGAGGACAGTGGCATAATCTCAGCTCACTGCAACCTCCGCCTTGCAGGTTCAGGTGATTTTCCTGCCTCAGCCTCCCAAGTAGCTGGGATTACAGGAGCCCACCACCATGCCCGGCTAATTTCGCATTTTTAATAGAGATGGGTTTTCACCATGTTGGCCAGCCTGGTCTCAAACTCCTAACCTCAGGTGATCTGCCTGCCTCAGCCTCCCAAAATGCTGGGATTATAGGTGTGAGGCATGGTGCCCATCCCAACCCTGGGGTTTTATAATTCCATGGTAACGTTAGGATGACTATTTTTTTTTTTTTTGAGATGGAGTCTCGCTCTGTCACCAGGCTGGAGTGCAGTGGCGTGATCTCGGCTCACTGCAACCTCCGCCTCCTGAGTTCAAACGATTCTGTTGCCTAGGCCTCCTGGGTAGCTGGGACTACATGTGCGTGCCACCACGCCTGACTAACTTTTTGTATTTTTAGTAGAGACGGGGTTTCACCGTGTTATCCAGGATAATCTCAATCTCTTGGCCTCGTGATCCACCTACCTTGGCCTCCCAAAGTGCTGGGATTACAGGGGTGAGCCACCGTGCCCAGCCAGGATGACTATCTTATACCTACTTTAAGATAAAACTCAGAAGACGGTGGAGACATAAATTGAAGATGACCCTGGTTGGCCCTGAAAGCTTACAATTTGACTTCCTTTCACAAGGGATAAAAATACTCCTTTAGTGTCTTGGTATTTTAATAGCTTTGAGATTATAATTTTGAAATGTAAGTCAGATCTAATTACCCCTCTTCCCTACTTTGTGTAATGCTCCAGTGCCTTCTCCTTGCCAACAGAATAAATCCAAACCCCTTATTGTGGCCCATAAGGCTCTACAATGAAGTCAGCTGACTGAGGGGCACCGACCCGTGCCATGCTGTATTCTTTTTTTTTTAAGACAGGGTTTCACCATGTTGGTCAGGCTGGTCTTGAACTCCCGACCTCAGGTGATCCACCTGCCTTGGCCTCCAAAGTGCTTGGATTACAGGCATAAGCCACCACGCCCGGCCTATGCTGTATTCTTTTATGTTCTGTCGATGGCTGCTTCCACACCACAATGGCAATACTGGAGTACGGTGCAACAGAGACAGTATGGTGCTCAAAGACAGAAATATCTGGTGTCTGGCTTTTTTTTTCCCCCAGGAAAAGCAAGCCCCCTCCTGCTGTAGTTGATCCAGCCCTTACCACCTCCCACCTGTGGCAGGTAAGCACCAGCATCTGACCTCCATAGCTTCAAGACCTTGTCATCCCCCCAGCTGTTAGCAAGCCAAGCTCTGTGACTTTGTCACTGCTCAGTGTACCTGAGTCAGCTCGAGGCTGACTTTGGCTATTTGCACCCAAAGTCAATGAACTGTGGCTGGAGTGGGGTGGAACAGGGTCACAGGGCCTCCTAGGCATGGTGGCTGTTGACCACATAATTATCTCTTGGAAGAAAGCACATATATGGTATTCCTAAAACAACACTTGAAAATAATTTTTGAAAATATACTTTCCTAGGGAATGTAGGGAAGTTTGAATTTTTCCCCTGAAATTTTGATAATGTGGGTCTGTAAAACACACTGATAATAGATTTGTGGAAAATTTTATTAACATGCACGCACGTGCACAGGAGTCACGCAAAATATGAAAACTCGAATAATGGCAAGATGGTTGACGCGTAAATATCCTCTTTGTTGGGAAGAGGGGGGATGAAGCACTTGTAGGAATGAATGATTTTCAGGGGAGATGGGAGCACCCAAAGAAAAATGGCCTGGAACCACGTATCTCTGGGCTCCGGGGGAGGTGGCATCACAGGTTCAGGGGAGCGAAGGGAGGAAAGCTCCTCATGCCAAAGCTCTCATGTTATGCACGTGGAGCTACTCTCAGAAAGAATGGGTGGGGCCTCAGAGAAAGCCTGGCTGTTTATTTCACCAGCACAGACTTTTCTCTACAGATGCAAATCTCTTTCACAAAAGGCAGCTTTGCAGAGCTATTTCTGTCTGTAGGCCCTCCAAATAGCCACCTCAAAATATGTCAAAGAAATATATTTTGGGTTAAAATATTTTTGGTTTCCTTTAGAAGAGAACTGAGAAACCCAGGAGGCTTAGCAGAGGAAGAAGGAATAATATTAACACTGAGAAAGGAAGTTTTACAATATCATAATGAATTTCCAAGTGCCTGAACCACAAGAATTCTCTGTAATAGAGGCTTCTAGATAACAGTATATATCAGAATTTTCTGAACAGTGGCCTAAAAATATACTACAGATTTCCTGGATTCTGATTCATTGGTTGAAGAGAGGGGTGTATTCAGAATCTCTGTTTTTAGAATACACTTCTCTGATGATTCCGATGCACACCAAAATTTGAGAAAAATTACCAAATAGGAATTGTCAGTAAAACTAATGCAATAGAAAATCAAGCCTCTGTCCTAGTTAGAAAATTTCTTCTCAGCTGCCTACTGCCCTGGCTCTAGGGGGGTAATTCTAGCAGGAGAGAATTTACAATGTATTTAAAGGCTGAGGCAGGAGGATTGCCTAAAAGTCCAGGAGTTTGAGGCAGTGAGCTATGATTGTACCGCTGCACTGCAGCCTAGGTGACAGAGCAAGGTCTTGTCTTTAAAAAAACACACAAAAACACGCCGGGCGCGGTGGCTCACGCCTGTAATCCCAGCACTTTGGGAGGCTGAGGCGGGCGGATCACGAGGTCAAGAGATCGAGACCATCCTGCTCAACATGGTGAAACCCCATCTCTACTAAAAATACAAAACAATTAGCTGGGCGTGGTGGCGCGCGCCTGTAGTCCCAGCTACTCGGGAGGCTGAGGCGGGAGAATTGCTTGAATCTGGGCGGTGGAGGTTGCGGTGAGTTGAGGTCACGCCACTGCACTCCAGCTTGGCGCCTGGTGAGGGAGTGAGGCTCTGTCTCAAAAAAGGAAAAAAAGAAACATCACTGAGAGAAGTGAGATCATATCTATATAAATGAAAAGTTATACGTATTCAGGGGTCAAACTGCCAGTCAAAATTCTTGCGAGATTTTGTGGGAATTGACAAACTGACTCTAAAATTCACAAGAAACCGTAAGAACCTAGAATACTCAAAAGACTTTTGGGAAATAGTTGGGAGACTAACACTACCTGATTTCAAGACTTATTTTAAAACTACAATAGTGAAAACATATGGTGTTGGTGTACAGACAGACATATAGATAAATGGAATGAAATAGGGAGTCCAGAAATCAGAAATAGATCCACACATATACGGATAACTAATTTTTGACAAAGGTGCAAAAGCCATTTAGTGCTGGGCCAATTGGATCTACATTTGCAAAACATTGAACTTGGATCCATACCTTGCACTATATATAAAAATTAACTCAAAATACATCACAGATATAGAGGTAAATCTAAAACTGTACAATTTCTAGAATGAAGGAGTATAGAGAACTTTACCCTGAAATATGGCTTCCTGGTATAATGAGTATTTTGAATTAAAGGCCCTTAGAAGTCAATAGATCTTTGATCTGGAAGAGACGTTTTCCTACCTACATAAAGACCAGATAAATTCACCAGGAGAACAATTGTTTTTCCCTCCTCCTTATAAGGTCTTTTAGGCTGACTGACGGCGCCATAGACGCTATGATGACCCCTGTGACCCGCAGTACAGCTCTGGGGGGTCCAGAATTAGAAAACCTGAAGTAACTGCAAGACCATGAAAAGCAGAAGAATGATAAACCCCTGTGGCACCTAACTAACCTGAGACATTCTCCTATTGTTTCTTATTCTGGCCTCAACTGACAAGGCCATTGGACTTGGTAACCGACCATGGTCAACCGCGTGACTCCAGACCCTAAAACCCCCTCCCAGCTTGCAAACCTACCACCCCTTCCCAGCTTGCAAAAAACCGCTCTAAACTGTAACTTCTGTAACTTTCCACTGCTTACCCCAAACCAGAACCAACTCCTATCCCCACTGCCCTCCTCTGACTCTTTCTGGAATCAGCCCATTTGCACCCGAGTGAATAAACAGGCTTGTTGCTCACACAAAGCCTGTTTGGGGGGGGGTCTCTTCATTCAGAGTGTGTGTTTTAACACCCCTCCCTGTTATCTTCTCTGTTGCAGAAAACAAGACCCAGGTGGTAACTCATGCCTGTAATCCCAGCATTTTGGGAGGCTGAGGTGGGCAGATTGCTTGAGCCCAGGAATTCAAGACTAGCCTGGGCAATGTAGTGAGACCCCATCTCTACAAAAAAATTAGAAGATTGGCAGGACATGGTGGCATGCACCTGTAGACCCAGTTACTCAGGAGGCTGAGGTAAGAGGCACAATTGAGCACAGGAGGGCCAAGATTGTGTCACAGCACTGTAGCCGGGGTGACAAATCAAGACCAGAAACAACCAAGAATGTAACCACACCTGAATAGAACCCATTCACAAGTGAATCTCTGTTCCCTGTTCCATTCATTCTCCCTAGTAATCATTTATTGCCCCTCAACAGAATCACCTGTATTCCCCACCTCACTCACCCCTCTGAAATAAGGCTATGTAAATACATAGGCCCCAATGGGATATGGGCGATCACTCTGTGATTCTCCCCCATGTGCATGTTAACACATTTTTATGCCTTTCCCCAAATTAGTCTGCCTTTTGTCAGTTGATTTTCCAGTAAATCTTCAGAGTGTAAAGGGGAAGCTTTCCCTTAGCCCCTACAAAAACACAGGAAAATGTTTTATGACCCTGGGCTGGGCAAAGAGTTTTTGTTTAGATCCAATACCAAAACACAGTACATAAGAGAAAAAAATGGACAAATTTGACTTCATCAGGATTAAGGACTTCAGGCCAGGTGAGGTAGCTCACATCTGTAATCCTAGCACTTTGGGAAGCCGAAGTGGAGGATTGCTCAAGGCCAGGAGTTTGAGGCTGGGCAACATAGTGAGACCATATCTCTACAAAAATTTAAAAAATTAGCTGGGTGTGGTGGCATACACTCATAGTCCCAGCTACTTGGGAGGCCGAGGTGGGAGGAATGATTGAGGCTGGGAAGTAAAGGCTGCAGTTAGCTGGGGTCACATGACTGCACTCCAGCCTGGGTGACAGAGAGAGACCCTATCTCCAAAAAAAAAAAAAATTAAAAACTTTATCTCTTCAAAAGACACTGTTAAGAGAATAAAAGGACAAGCCACGGAATGAGACGAAATATTTGTAAATATTATCAGAATGGTTAAAATTAAATGACTAATCATACTAGGTGCTGGGACGGTATAGATCCACTGGGAACCTGTAACGATAGGTTCCCAGGCTAATGGGAATGTAAAATGGTAAAATGGATTTGGAAAAGTTTGGCAGTTTCTGAAAACGTTAACCGTATAGCAGCCTTACGACCAGCCAGTCCACTACTAGGTATTTTTCCAAAAGAAATGAAGGCGTATGACCACACAAAAATTTGTACACAAATGTCTACCGCAGCTTTATTTGAAATAACCCCAACTTGGAAACAGTCCAAATTTCTCAACAGATAAACATAGACAGACCAGTACATCTGGATGGTAGAATGCTACTTAGCAAGAAAAAGGGATTCATTTGTGATAACTCAGAACAACATAGGTAAATCTCAAAATAATTATGCTGGGTGAAAGAATAAAAAAAAAGAGTATATATAGTATGATTCCATTTATATAAAATCCTAGAAAATACAAACTAGCCTTGGTGACCAAAGCAGACCAGTTATTGCCTGAGTCTGCGTGAGAGGGGAAGGGGTGGACGGAGAGATGACAAAATTGCATGAGGAAATTTTTGGGGGCAATGGATATTGCAGGGGCCGAGAGAAAAAGCTCCCCTTCATCCTCTAAAAACTTGCTGAGAAATCAACCCACAAAAGGCAGACTAATACTAGAAACAGCATACAAATTTATCAACGCACATGGAGGGAAAATTGTAAAATGATGACCCCGACCCCCATGGGTGCAGAAGCTGGAGCAGCTCCTGGAGGTTACAGAGAGAATGGGGATCAGAGGATGGCCCACAGTGGGATCAGATGGCAAATGAGCTTATGGCAGGGGCAGAAGAGGAGGCCTGGCTCGCAAAGGTGGTCTCTGCAGATGCAAACCTCCCCCAACAAGACGGCTTTTCAGCTATTCTTGTATTTCCAGCCCTTCTGAATAGGGATCTTAAAATATGCCAAAAAGTATATTTTGGAGTGAAATATTTTGATTTCCTTCCATATACTTATTATTCTGATTGTGGTGGTAGTTCCGTGGGTATAGACATGTGAAAATATATGAAGTTGTGTATTTTCAGTGTGTGCAGTTTCTTCTCTGTTAATTGTACCTTGATAAGCTGTTTTAAAAAAGGAAGATCTTATTAGGATTCCTCACTTCCTGTGACTCTCCCACAGCAGGTGGGGGAAGGGGCCAAGAGCAGAATCTGGTGACCAAGTAGCCTTGGGTGGCTTTGTTGGCCACACACACCGCTGAGAGCACCTCTCCCAGGAATCCAGTTGCCTCCAGTGCCTGCTGCAGAGAGAAAACGCTCCAGAGGATGACTCCAGCTGTGTCTGCATCATAATTAAGGCTCCCAAAACCCAAAATGAATGAAGTCTCCGCAGCTAATGTGCCACTTCTAATTTAATCTAACTGGCCTCTGAAAGAGAGCCTTGGCCTGCCTCAGAGGCAAAATCTTCCAAATGAAGTGAATTTAAAGTAATTTAAGCTAACTACAAACTGGGGGGTTTGTCCCAAGAACAATTGTTATTGTTCTTTGATTACTTGTTCAACTGGATTATTTGCTCATTACCTTTAGAGCTGTTGGGACTTTGATGGGCTGCCCCTTGCTGCACATTAATAAGGCATTCTACAAGGCAGCCTGGAGTTGAGAGTCCACACATCAGATTGGCCTGGGAGCGCCGATGATTAGCTTGGCTTTCTGAGTGCCAGGAGAATCTTAAAGCAATCTTCATAAGCAAACGCACAGCATGTGCCGTCATTCAAATAACCTGCAGCTAACTACACCTTTTTGGAGGCATAGTTTTCCTTTAGCTTCGAGATGTAGGTTATGAGTTTTGAGGTCATCTGTTGAACCAAACTCTTTATTGTTGAATTGTTCTGACCTTGAGATGCAGCCCGTTCGTTATACCTGGGTAGACATCTGGAGCAAAAGTGGGGAGAAGAAAAGCCCAGTATCCAAGCCTGTTTCTCAGCAGCTGTGTGGAGTAGCAGTGCCGCCACACCCCTCTGAGCCACAGGCAGAGATCCGGTGGAAAAAGCATGAGCTTTGCAGACCAATCTATCTGCTGCTTCTGGTTTGAGCTTCAGTTCCCCCCAGGGCATGTTAAATGTAGCCTACAGCTGCCTCCTTACTTATTTTAAGTGTAACAAATGTTATGTTACATTTGAAACATGTGTGGCTAAAGGTTTCTCTGCACGAAGGAAACTGTCACCTAACTGGATGTGAAAGGGACTGTAACCTACTCTTGTGACAAGTAGCCATACTTCAACCACTCACAGGTGCCAACTTTTCAAACCGTGTTTGAGTAAGGCCAGCGCTGAGCTGTAAGCAATCCGGTTGCTTCTCCGCCTCACTTCTGTTTTCTGCGCCTCACTTTCCTCTTTCTGCCCATAAAGCCTCTGCCACCACCAGAGACACTCTGAACCTATTCTGTTGGGGGGCTGCCCGATTCCCAAATCATTCTGTTACATGTAGTTTGCCTCAGTTTTCCTTTAAACAGGCAGAAACTACCACCTTACAGAGTTGCTATGAAGACTGAACGTGATCACTGTGTGAAAACGTTTCATAAACTGTGTGTCGCTTGTGAATGCCATTATTTTTCTCATCTGTGAAATGAAGGAATTCAACCAGGGGATTTGAATAGTTCCTGTATTCATTTCCTGTGGCTGCTATAACCACCACAAATCAGGTGGTTCACAGCCACAGAACCGTGTCCCCTTGCGGTTCTGGAGGCTAAGTCTGAAACGAAGGTGTCGGCAGAGTTGCCCTTCCTCCGATGGCTCCAGGGCGAGTCCTCTCCTGCCTCCTCCAGCTCCAGGTGCTCCTCAGCATGAGGCTACTTCGCTGGGTCTCTGCCCTGCCTCCACATTGCCGCCTTCTCTGTGTGTTTCAAATCTCTCTCTGCCTTTCTCTTGTCAGGACACTCGTCATTGGGTTTAGGGCTCACCTGGGTGATTCAGGATGATCACATCTCAACAGCTTTCACTTGATTACATCTGCAGACACCCCATTTCCTCAATAAGGCCACCGTCCCAAGTCCTGGGCAGACACTGTGGGCGGTGGCACCATATTCAACCCACTACAGTCCTCCTCAGCTCTGTGGTCCTGGTATCTTCTTCTGGATGTTACCATGTGATCTAAATTTCAACCAATCTGAGTTGCATACTGAGTGGTAGATAAGCAATGGCCAAATTTGATGTTTCTTATCTGGAGAATATATGTTTCTTCAATATTTTCATGTAAAATGTGCATCAATGGGGGGGGGGAAGAAAAAAATATGCATCAAATATTTTACTACGGTGGGAGTAGGGGCCAACTACAGGGCAAAAACTTATTGATGACAAGTTTATGTAAATTAGACAGCAAAGTGAAAATTTCAAGTGGCTTGTGGCACTAGAACAACAAAAACATCTGTCCAGCAAGGAGTTGGATTTAATTATTAAGAAAGCTGGGGGAGTGGCTGTCCCACTGTGCTGATGGATAGAAGCAGTTTCTCTGGGTTAGTGACTTCCTTCTGGCAGATGTCCGCTAGCCCAAAAAGCCACAGTTGAGGGTAGAAAGAGGAAGATGCTGGAGAGAATGCTCATAATGGACAATAATAGCTCCTTCTACTTCCGGGGAATCTTTCCATTTGGGAGCATCGAAGGGCTTTGCAGACAGTCATTACAATTACGCAAGCGTTGGGAAGTCCATTTTCTCTCTTCTCATTTTAGCCATTGAACCACTGAGGAAGTCTAAGGACGTGGGGTGTGTCACTGGAGAAGTGCCCCTAGCTGATTGTTGAGGGTAAGCAGAGCCACAGCCTCCAGATCTTATTCAAGGTGAAATGGACTTTCAATGAGCTCTCTTGTTCTCAAATGATCTGCTTTACAGCGTAGGACTAGGGCCATAGCAGGTGCCATCAAAGTGTCTGGATTTCCATCACCTCCAGCCTGTGGACTGACAAGGTCCGGGTTGACTCTCCCCTCCCTCCCTTAGGCTGGATGTGCTGAAGCACATGTGATGGGTATTGCTGGGCTGGTGACCACCCAACACGTCCTCTCCTGTACTTCCTTCCCGGCATCACTGTCCACCTGTCCCTGCTCCAGCCAATGCCTCAGTCTCAGCACACCCACTCCTCAGTACTCGCATGGAGAAGAACTCTAACTTCTCTGATTTCTGTTCCAAGAAGGCTGTACGTGGACAGTAGTCTGTGCTCTCGGAGGACTGTGGAGGTAGCTCTGGATGGGCCTTGGAGAGGGGTTCTGGCTCTGGGGCTTGTGCTGGTTGTCTGCACTGCCTGCTCCATTTTCCACCCTTCTCCACCTGCTTGAGGCCCTGGGAGGCTGACCTGCAGGACAGCATCAAGGGTTCCCTTGCTCCAGGGCTGCCAGTTGGGTTCAGCCAATGCACAGCCTCAGAGGGATGGAGGAAACTGAGTTTGGGCACTTTATTCTGGCACCTTCAGGGCTATCCTGGTCTGGCCACAGCCCTCGACCTGCCAGCTTGGCTCCTGACAGGCAGCCCTTCCACCCTGCCTCTCTCTCTCTGTTTTTTTTTTTTTTTTTTTTTGGGACAGAGTCTCTCTGTCACCAGGCTGGAGTGCAGTGGCGCAATCTCGGCTCACTGCAATCTCCGCCTCCCGGGTTCAAGCAATTCTCTGCCTCAGCCTCCTGAGTAACTGGGATCACAGGCGCCTGCCACCATGCCCGGATAATTTTTTGTATTTTTAATAGAGAAAGGGTTTCACCGTCTTGGCCAGGATGGTCTTGAACTCCTGACCTCGTGATCTGCCCACCTCGACCTCCCAAAGTGCTAGAATTACAGGCGTGAGCCACTGTGCACGGCCTCCACCCTGCCTGTCCGTGTGGGGTTCTGGCAAATTTCAGGCCTAGGAGTAGCAGTGAAACCCCTAGCAGACCCTACAAGCCCTAAGGCATCGCAGCCCCTTATGCCTTTTTTCCCCCTCCATCCCCCGTCCACGGCTTTGTCAAGGGTTTCTTTGTGAAATTCTCCTGAAATCATCCTGAGTGTGCCTCTGTTTCCCACAGGGCGCCTGACTGGTTCCTTTGTTTATAAGAATTGAATATAATGCCCATCTTATGGCATCTTCAGGATTAAATGGGCTAACACATGAGAAGCATTCAGCATAATGACACGTAGTTAGGTGTCAAGGTCCGAGCTAGCTCAGTCAGTGCTAGCTCGAGACGCATTTTCCAGGGGAGCTGGTTGGTGCGTCGACTCAGTTCAATTCGATCCTGCCAAGATTTATGAAGCCCCCACTAGGTGCAAGGCCAGAGCCAGCCATTTCCCAGATGACAAAGGTACATGAGTGAATTCGGTACAATCCACTCCCTCTGAGCACTTACTGGCATCAGGGACCTGAAGGAAGAAAACTGGCTTCTGTAAGGAATGAGACCTGGCCTGCACGGGGTCAGGGGATGCTTTACTAAGAACATAACCACAGACACAACCCAAGCTGATCAAAGGGCAGTGGCCAGGGCAATGCGCTCAGAGCACCATGCAAAGGCCCTGCGCAGGAAGGGCGCTGCGTGGTTGCAGGAGGAACAGGGAAGCAGGGGCTGTTGGTGGGACGCGGAAGATGACACGGGAGTTGGGGGTGGGGGGGATGGCTAGATGGCACAGGATCTGTAGGCCAGGGCCAACATTTTGGTCTTTATTCAAAACACACACACAGTCAAAATCATTGAGGTATTTTAAACACAGGGGTGTGTGTGTGTGTTCTCGGCTATTTCAAAACATTGCTTTGGCTGCAGCAAAGAGAATGGGCTGGAGAGTGCAGGGTAGATGGAAGAACCGTGAGGAGGCCGCTGCTATAGTCTGGAAGGAGGATGACAGCTTGGGGTGGAATGGTGCCAGAGGAGAAGGGGGAGAACTGGAGCTGTCCAAAGGCATCAGGAAAATGCAAACGGTGGGGGTGGGGTGAATATGGAGCAGGTGGGGAAGGGGGATGAACTAGAAAGTTGGGGGTGGGCTGGATATGGGGGGTGGGCTGGATGTGGGGTGTGAGGGGGGGCATCAAAGAAAAATCCTAGACTTCTGGCTGATTGGTAATGTCATCACCCAAGAAATAAAATATTGGACAAAGATCTGGGTTGGTGCGGAGGGTCAGGAAAGACCACAAATTCAGTCTGGTGTTTGACGTGGCCTTTGAGACACTGAGATACAGAAATCAAGAAGCAGCTGGATACAGGCATTTGGAGCTCCAAGGGAAGAGCTGAGCTGGTGATGTGAGTTTCACAGTTATTAGAAGACAAATGGTAATTAAAGCCGTGGGCGGCCCCGGGAGACTGCCCAGCTAGAGAGTCCATGAAGAACCCCAGAGAGCTAAAGGGAGAGCTGGAACGCGTGGGACAAAAACCCAAAGGAGCGTTGCAAGAAAAAGGAAGTCGCCCACAGTGTCCGATGTCTGGAGAAGTCAGGAGGGGAACTGGAAAGTGTTGCATTCAGTAACATGGAAGTCATCAGTGACCCCGGCAAGCACCCTTTCCATGGGCCATAGAGGTCAAAACTGGCTGGGAGTGGCAGGAGGAAACAGAGGGAGTTTTTGTACTCATTGACTTTCGTTTTCCGTTTTCTCAAGAGATTTGACTGTGAAATGGTAGCTGGAGAGGAGTAAGAGGGTCAAGGGAAGGTGTATGCCTTGCTTTTAAGAGGTGAGAGATTGAAGCATATTGAACTGTCGGTGAGACAGATCCGGGTGAGAGGATGCAGTTGAATATTGAAGCAGGAGCCAGGTGGACATGGGGCAAGGCTCACTAAGAAGACAGATGATGCCACCGAAGCTCAGAGACAGGGACTGGCTTAGGAGGAGGGAAGCCGATTGGGTGCGAGGCAGGTGTAATGAGATTTCTAGGCAGGCAGGAGAAGTTAAAGGGCTCCTACCTAAGGATTTTATTTAATCTGTCAAGTAGGAGGTGGGGGGTTGGTGTTCTGAGAAGAGCAGTATCACCTGGGCTGGAGTGTGTGGCTTGATCATGACTCACTGCGATCTTGACCTCTTGGGCTCAAGTGATCCTCCCACCTCAGCCTCTGGAGTAGCTGGGACTACAGGTGTGCACCACCACGCCGAGCTAATTTAAAATTTTTTTTGCAAAGACAGGGTCTTGCTATGTTTCCTAGGATGGTCTTGAACTCCTGGCTTCAAGTGACCCTCTCACCTTGGCCCTCCCAAAGTGCTGGGATTATAGGAGCGTGCCGCCTTGCTTGGCCAGACAAATATTTATTAAACTTACTATGTGTTACCAAAGAATAAAATAAATACCATCCGAACCATACATGAATACATAGTATAGCAGTAATAATAGGAAGATTAACAATGCTGAGTTGATTTACTGGCCAGGCAAGGGAATAAACCAGTGAAGAAATTCACTGATGTGTTTCTGGGAGGAGAAAACTTAGGGTTTTGTTTTTGTTGTCGTTGCTTGTTTTTCTTGTTTTAAAGAATTAGAAAAAATGGTTTCTCAGTGGTTATGCTAATTAAGAATTGGCTACTCGCAACCTGGGTAGGACAGAATGAGGCCTTAAGTCTCAGTAAGTTTGGCTAAGAAAAGCCGGACTGGGGCTGGGCGCGGTGGCACACGCCTGTAATCCCAGCACTTTGGGAGGCCAAGGCGGCCGGATCACGAAGTCAACAGATCGAGCCCATCCCGGCCACCATGGTGAAATCCCATCTCTACTAAAAATAGAAAAAAAGTTAACTGGGTGTGGTGGCACGCCTGTACTCCCCGCCACTTGGGAGGCTGGGGCAGGAGAATCACTTGAACCTGGGAGGCGGAGGTTGCAGTGAGCCGAGATTGAGACACTGCACTCTGGCCTGGTGACAGAGTGAGACTCTGTCTCAAAAAAAAAAAAAAAAAGAAAAAAAAGAAAAATTGCATTGTTTGCTGGTCACAAATGTCATCAGTGAGATTTAGCATGGGTCCTGGGTCCCTTCAGCTGGTTAGAACCAGTAGAGGTGAACACGGCAAAGGCTGCTCTCTGGGAAAGCCTTTTCTTTTGCACTGCAAAGTGTTGTCTCTGCCTGGATATAAGGGTGGTTCCTGCCCTAAGAGTCTGTGGCAATGACAGCCCACAGGAGGGCAACTGACCCAGCCCTGGGGAGCCCGGCCTTCAGAGACCTGCCTGGTGGCCAGGAATTACCCTGGGCAAGTGAGCTCAGGGTAGCCTGGACTGTCTCCTCCAGGTGGAGGAAGCAGCCAGGCCTATGCTCTGAGGTCGTGGAAGCCAAGCAGGCTAATAAGTGTGGACCCCAGAGCCAGTGTGTCTGAACTACAATGTCCTTTTCCTGTTTCTCTGCTGTGTGACCTTGGAACGCTACTGAGTTTCTCGAAACCACAGGTTCCTCATTTGTCAAAGGGGAGTGGTAACCGCAGTTAATCGTAAGGACATGGTGGGACCAAATGAGATAATTCATATAAAACCGCACTTAGCTTGATGCTAGGCATGTCATAAGCACTTAACAAACATGAGCTATTATTAGTCCTCAGAGCCAAAGAACGCAAGAGAGGGAAGGAATTGGCAAAAACATTTACCTCCTTGTTTTACAGACGAGGAAGCTTGGCCTAGCAAGATTAAGTGATCTTCCTAAGGTGAGCTGGTTTCCAGCAGAGCCCGTCCTGGAATCTGGGTGTTCTCTTCTCAGTCTCATCTGATGAAAAGGAAGCATGTGTGTAGTACCTACAAGCAGGTTTTGGAATCAGAGAGGCCTAGGTTCAAATCCTGCTCTGCCACTTCCTATTGTGTGACGTCGGGCACAAGAGTAAACCTTTTTAAGCTTTGGTTTCCTCCACTTCGAATGTGGCTAAACACGTCCTCAGTAAGTTGTTAGAGAGATTAAATCAGATGAAAGGTATTGAGGACATAGGTAAGACACGCAGCAGATGGAAACTTCTCTCTGCCCTTTTCTGTCCTCTCCTCTCCTTTGCTACGACTCAACCTCAAAATGAAGCATTGCACGGAAGTTAGCCCTAGAGTGAGTGAGTGAGTGGTGAAGATTTCTCCAGCCTGCCTCGGGTTCAGGGCACTGGTCTTGCAGAGTTTGCCCAACTCAGTGGGTACAAATTCATAGTCACAGAGTGAGCTGTGCAGGAAAGACAAACACAAGTGCAGGGGTGTGACTCTGGAACACTCAGCAGGACAGCTGGGGCAGGGGACAGTGGGAGAGGTGGCGTTCAGGCTGAAACGTGGGGTAAGGTGACATGCACTGGGTCTTAAATGCCCTGCTCAAGGACTGTTTGTTCCCAGACAATGGGGAGTCATGAGAGGTTTTGGAGTGAGGGAGTGAGGAGATCTGAGTTACTTTGGAATTACCCTCGGACCTTCAGGAGTTATTCAGCATGAGGGCAGAGATGGGAAGGAGGGGAAGGGGACTGGCAAAAAGGAGGGAGGCGGAAGAGCTGTTTCGTAGGCAGAAGGAAAGTGCCTGGTGGGATGTGGAGGCCCAGGAAGGCAGCAGCGTGAAGATGATGCTGAGGTTATATCAGGAGTGGCAATGCTGTCTGGCTCACATACTGTCCTTGGAATCCAAGATTTATTGCATGTGTGTCTGGGGTTGGGGCAGGCGCCTCTGAGTAGGTAGCGCCTACAAGCCCAATTCATTGTAACTTTCCTTTCACACGGAAGTGAGCACGTCAGCCGTCAAAGTGCTGGTGGAAAAAGAAGGCCCTGTCCTGGGCGCTCCTTCCAGGGGTCTCCGCTCTGACCGGCCTCAGTGCAGGTGAGACCACAGCTGGCTCCCACTCAGATGGCCGCCCTCTGTTTCTGTCCCTTGCAGGCTCCTCTGTGTGTTCCTCTGGGAGAAGCAGATGCCTGTGGTGACATCCGTTAGAAACCTTGGATAGGTCCCTGCCATCCTGACGGGTGCTTTGCAAACCATCTGCAGTGAAGGACCAGTTTCTAACACATTCCCAAGCCATCACAGGTCACTGCTTTTATAAAATGCAACAAAGAATAAATTTCTAGAAAAACAGAATTAAAAAGACATGTAGAATATACCTCCCGGTTTTTTGTTAGATTCCATAGACATACATTTACTGTGTAAATTGCTGTAACTTTTTAGCCTCCGTTTCCATATCTATTGTCGTGGACAGGTGACCATTTGCAGTCTGGAGCCCCCGGGGTAGCTGTGGCAAGAGGGCAGAGCCTACCTTCCTCCTGCATTGGTGCCCCCCACCCCCCATGGCCTCGCCCACCTGCCCTCGGGGCGGGCTGACTCCTCTCTCACCCACACGCTCCTTTCACTTCAGCTTTCTCATGCTATTTTACGCTCCCTCAGCTCCAGAATGCTCCACCCCAGCTACTACCTCTCCATACCTTGACACCTGCTGCAGCCGCTGTATATTGGGTGTAACCTAATTTCCATGATTTCAGTGAATCTGTGTAACAGAGCACGAATGTGTGTGATTACTTACAGCTTTCATAAATTGGAGGCGGACTGTATTATCACTGTCACAATTCTTGGCCAGGGAATGGTCACCTCTCTGGACCAGGAAGAGTTCCACACTGGATTTTTGCTGGAACTAGAGGGAAGCTGGGCTGATGGAACACAGTGCTGGGAATACCTGTGGCCATACGTGGGACTTCAAGGGACGAGAGTGTCTGAGAGTGATGCCACACAGAGGAAAGGAAAGCGGAGACATGTGGAGACACACCCTGCTTCCCCGCAGTTCCCGGCCTTCCTTGCTGTGGTTGGGTGCTTGACGGTGGGTGCTGTGGGATGCCAGGCAGCTCCTCATTAAGGACAAAGAAGTGGCTCCCCAGCTCTTGGGACTGCTGCTGGTGGGCAGTGCTCAGCTGTCAGCCTTCTTTGGAACTGCCTCTATTGATGACAGCCACCTCTCCCAGGTCATACCCTTTGCCAGGACAGCTGATAGCCAATGACATGACGGCCCGGAGGTCTAACTTCTGGGCTTCTTTGCCCCAGCTCAGGACAGCTCTGCAGGGTCATCTTAGTGTCAGAGCTCCCGGCAGGGCTGGCCGAGCTCTTTACATCATGGCTCAGTTGCCCTCTGCCCCATCCTGCTGCTGCAATCATCAGCCTGCTCCTAATATTATCAGCAGGGGGGGAGAAAATATAGCTAGTTTCCTAGGAGAAAAGATCCCTGGAGCATGAGGTGGAGTGAATGGGTAGAATCGTGGAATGGGGTTGTAAGGAGCAGGAAGGGAAGAACTTCAAAACCTTGCCATGCGAGGAGCGGTTGGCGGAGCTGAAAATCTTGAACTAGGGAAGCAAAGATGTATGGGGAATATGACAGTAGGCTTCAGGTATCTGACTGCCAGTCAAGTGCAGGTTGGGTCAGACTCGCTGGGTCTCCCAGTTTCAGCTCTTGACTGCCTATAGGTCCATTCTCACACTGTTTAGTAAGTCACGTGGCTCCCCAGCTTCAAACCCTCCCATGTCTTCTTGCTGCGTGAATAGAACCCAAGCGACTTGCTGTGAGGCCTTTCATGATTTGCCCTCACCTCCCTTTCCAACCTGTGGCTCTCCCCTCAGTCCCCCTTCTCCCAGCTGATCT
Organism: Ateles fusciceps; assembly: GCA_036589455.1. Lineage (NCBI taxonomy): Eukaryota > Metazoa > Chordata > Mammalia > Primates > Atelidae > Ateles > Ateles fusciceps. The sequence goes on along the minus strand of JAZHEH010002996.1, from coordinate 155,909 downwards.
TTGAATGCACCAGCACATTCAGCCTCAGGGCCTCTGCACCTGCCAGAGCCTTGCTTGTCCTGCAGTATGTTCTTCTATGAGCTCTTCTTTTCCCCACTCCCTCTGTTGTTCAGTCTCTGATCAAAGGTCCTTTCCTAAGGAAGGTCTTGAGTTTTTACCTCCTGATCCCGCTTTAAAGTCTTCATAGCACTCTGCTCCCTGAAACACTTTTGTGTCTTTGTTGGTTAAATGATTTTGTTTCTTATTTCCCCGACAATGAGTATAAGCCTCAAGGGGACTGAGCTGTGTGTGTCCTGTCACCACTGCAACCTCAGCGGGTGGTGTGGCTTTGGCATATAGCAGTGCTCAAAAACAGTGTGTTGAGTGAAAGAATGAATGAACGTGAGCTGCAGGAGTAGCTCCAGAGAGCTACTGTAGGCAGGCTCAGAGCCTCGCCAGTCCGTCAAGGGAGACTGCCACTTGGCAGAGAACCAGCAAGTCATTGGGAATATGGGGTTTGGAATCAGACAGAAGAGGGTTTGAGTCTTGGCTCTGTGACTTCCTGCCTGGCTGCAGGCCTTGGACAAGTTATTTGATGTTGAAAGGCTTCCGTCCCTTCATCTGTAAAGACAGGGGTTTGATTACCAGCCACCCTGAGAGGTAATGGGTTAATTACAGGCTGCTTCTGAAGCCCTGGGCAAGTGCCACACCCTTGGCCAGTGCTAAATAGATGTTTGCTGTTTCTTTTCAGCACCAGGTCCCCAAGGCCACAGGAGCTGGGGGCTGTGCTTCAGGAAGGACCACGCTGCTGCCATCCCTCTCACATGCACCACTTGTCTTTTTGTTAGAGATGTAGTCTCGCTCTGTTGCCTAGGCTGAAGTGCAGTGGTGTGATCATGGCTCACCACAGCCTGGATCTCCTCGGCTCAAGTGAGCCTCCTGCCTTAGCTTCCCAGTAGCTGAGACTACAGGCACGTGCCACCACCCCTGGCTAATTTTTAAATTTTTTGTAGAGACAGTGTTTTCCTTATGTTGTCCAGGCTGCTTTTAAAATTCCTGTGCTCAAGCGGTCCCCCTGCCTCAGCCTCCCGGATCACTGGGATCACAGGCGTGAGCAGCACTGTGTCTGACTGGTTTTCTTTCCTGTGGCACTAACCGCCCCCACAGAGGGAAAGTAAGCAGCACAGCCCTGGGTGGAGGGCGGCTGGCGCAGGGACAGAGATGTCCAGACTGTCACTTCTCCAGTGCCCTCCTCCAACATGACCTCATTGTGGGAGCTGGGTGAGGAAATGCTTTTTCGAATTATTTAGAGTGTTACACACGTGGTGGTCAGGCACAGTGGCTCACGCCTGTAATCCCAGCACTTTGGGAGGCTGAAGCAGGCGGATTGCATGAGCTCAGGAGTTTGCGACTAACAACACAGTGAAACCCCGTCTCTACTAAAATACAAAAAATTAGCTGGGCGTGGTTGGGGTGCACCTGTAATCCCAGCTACTTGGGAGGCTGAGGCAGGAGAATTGCTTGAACCCAGGAGGTGGAGGTTCCAGTGAGCCTAGATTGAGCCACCGCACTCCAGCCTGGGCGACAGAGCAAGACTCCGTCTCAAAACACACACACACACACACACACACACGCACAAACACACACATGCACACACACAAACATGCACACGCGTGCGCATGCATCACTTGAATCTGCAATACTGTGTGAAGCTGGAGTGTGTGGCAGAGAAGCAGCTCTTCAAGGGTGGTGGGTGGAGGCGGGAGGGGCCATCCCACAGGCCAGCAACCCATGTGAAGTGGCTGCCTTCCTCCCACCCTGCACCTTCCTCTGCCTCTGGCTAACACCTGGGCGGTGGGCTTTATGCATCTTGACCCAGAAAAGAGCTAGTCACAATCCATCAATATGATGGAGGGGGATATCACTGCACACCAGGCAAATACAGGCTCAGCTGCCAATTCCCACATCCCTCCAGCCCCTTTTGATGGCCAGGGATCTTTCTTGCTTCTGTTCACATGAAAACAACAGTTGGCTCTACCCATGTAACGAGGCAAACACTTTTTTTTTTTTTTTTGAGACGGAGTCTTGCCTGGTCACCCAGGTTCGAGTGCAGTGGTGCAATCTCGGCTCACCGCAATCTCTGCCTCCCGCGTTCAAATGATTCTCCTGCCTCTGCTTCCCAAGTAGCTGGAATTACAGGTGCTGGCCACCACACCCAGCTAATTTTTGTATTTTTAGAAGAGATGGGGTTTCACCATGTTGGCCAGGCTGGTCTTGAACTCCTGACCTCGTGATCCACCTGTATCAGCCTCCCAAAGTGCTGGGATTACAGGCGTGAGCCACTGAGCCTGGCCATGAGGCAAACACTTACATAACGTGTACTTACTACATGCTGGGCACCATTCTTAAACACTACCAGCACTGCCTGTACAATTCTCCTAGCAACCCTATGAGGTAGCTACAATCATTAGCCCCAGTTTACAGATGAGCCAACGGTTCCTTGGTGAGGTTCAGCCACGTGCACACGTTTGCACGGCTGGTAAGTGGCCAGGCCAGGATTTGGACCCAGGCCATGCAGCCACAGAGTCTGTGCACTTCACCACGTGAAGTGGCCTATTCCCAAGGGGAATGGCTTGCCTTGTAGGTGACGAGCTGCCCATCATTGTGGGCGACAGGTAGAAGTGACTGAGCTAGACAGGGGTCTCCTCCATGTATGTAGTGTGTCCTCTGTGTGGAACTCTGAGCTAAGCACTGCCAATGCCATCTCATTTCAGCCCGATGACACCACTGCTGGAATCATCATTCCACTATATGGATGAACAAACTGGGTTTAGAAAGATTAAGTAACTGGCCCATGATCTCTGGCTGCTGAGGGCTGGAGCTGGGACTCAAACAGGTTTGCTTAATGCAAATCCCAAACTCTTCACCACTTATCAGGGATGGTGTCCAAAGCGGGTTGGCTGGACTAGATGACTTTTACGGTCCTAGCCAATCCAAGATTCTGAGGGACTGAGAAAGGGGCAAACTCCCCTAGTTACTAGCTCTAGCTCTCCCTAGTTACTACGCCAAAAATACTAGTCATCACATTTCAGTCTTTTTTTTTTTTTTTTTTTTGAGACGGAGTCTCGTTTTGTCACCCAGGCTGGAGTGCAGTGGCAGGATCTTGACCCATTGCAATCTCCACCTCCTGGGTTCAAGTGATTCTCCTGCCTCAGCCTCCTAAGTAGCTGGGATTACGGGTGCACACCACCACACCCAGCTAATTTTTGTATTTTAGGAGAGATGGGGTTTTCACCATGTTGGCCAGATTGGTCTTGAATTCCTGACCTCAAGTGATCTGCCCGCCTCAGTCTCTATTTCAGTTTTTATGTTTAAGGATCTATTTCTATTCTCTTTCTCTCTCTCTCTAAAAAAAAAAAAAAGAAAAGAAAAGAAAACAACAACGACACAGGTTTTTTCTGAAAAAACCTGAGGAGCAAAGAGTTAAAAAAGATCCTTAAAGGATCAGCTCTCTGCCAGGCATGTGAGTCCCCTCTGGGGCCTTGAGGAGACAGTCACGGTCTTTCCTGGTGGCACCACCACATTCCCCCATCTAATGCTGCCACATCTGACAACCCTGGGCACAGGAGTCTGCACCCCAGGTCTCCATGATTAATCCAGCAGTCAATTTTCAGATCTCGTCCTGCCTGCCCCATCCACAGCGCCTGGCACATAGGTCAGCCCGGCTTGACTTGCCTTCATCCGGCTTCCTCGACGTGGCATCTCTTGGTTTTCAGTTGGTTTTTCCAGTTGGCTTTTCCAATTTATACTTGGAACATAGATCTCTCCTTTGAACTGCAGATGCATAAATCTGTCTACTTGATATTGCCTTGGATGACTAGAAGGAATTCAAACTTAGCAGGTCCCAGACTTAGCTCCTAATTGTCAGTCCCACCTCCAGCACACGCCCCTCTTGGTGTTTCCCATCGCAGTTGAGGACAGCCTCATTCTAGCTTCTCAGGCCTCAAACCTTAAATCATCCCAAACTCCTGTCTCTCACATATCTCCTCTGTCAACAAATCCCATAAGCTCTACCTTCAAAATATGTCCAGAATCCAGCCACATCCCTCCACCTCCACTGCTAACACCTGGCTCACTATCTCCTAGTAGCCTGGCAGGCACTGTCTTCAGCCTGATCTTGACACAGTAGCCGGAGTATGAAGACACAGGATAGTCCATACCTCTCTTCTGCAAACTCTCCTGTGGGTTCCTCATAGTCAAAGTCAAACCTTACTTGGCCCTCCAGACCTCACCCCTATATCCCCCCACTGGATGTTACCTCCCCCGCCTCACCCCCTTGCTAGCTCTGTTTCAGCTCCACTGGACTGCTGGCCATTCCCTGAACCTGACACATGCTCTCCTACCCCTGCACCTGTGCACTGGCTCTCCGGTGAGGAAAATACTCTCCTCTCCATCTCCACCGGTGGGCCGCATTCTTCACCAGTGCTCACATATACCTTTCTCAGGGAAGATTTTACTGAGGCCTCTGCTCACCCTCTTCTCCCCCTCCGTATTCCCTGTCTTCCTCTCCTATTTTGTTTTTCTCTGTGGCACTTATGGCACATGTAACAAACGAATCTATTTATTTATTTATTTTCACTGTTTCTTTGTTAAAACATACACTTGAAGAGGGCAGGAGTTTTGTCTGTTTTGATCAGTCTCCAACCCTGGAAGGTAGGACAGTGTTCAGCACAGCAGGTGCTCAGCACATGTTGCTGGTGAATCAGCATCCAGGGGGTCAGGATGCAGGCGGTGGAGCCCTCTGGTCTCGGCTCCCACTGGTAGCCGGGAGCTCTGTGTCAGCCACCTCTTTCCCTGGGAGACTCACATCTTGGAAACTCAAGTCCTTAATAGCTCTTGAAGTCTAGGAATCTTGAGAAGGCCTGGATTGAGGATTCACTCAGACGTGGGCCCTCAGATGGGTGAGAAACGAGAAATCCGTGTCTCCTAGTGGGGGACAGAAGAGCCAGGTGACAGGCCAGGCAGGGTGGACAGGGCCTGGGCAGGGGGCGGGCGGACAGCCACACGGGGCGGGAGCTGCAGCGCCAAAGCCAGGCCACATGGACTGGCTGGGGATTTCGCTGCCTAGCTGGTGCATTGAGCAAGCTACTTAACCTTTCTGAACTTCCGTTTTATGTTTTTGGAGGAAACAGTCATAGCTTTCTCTCTGTCAGGGTCCCAGTGGCGATCGATGGCCAGAGTCCCGCTCCACAGTGCGGGTGGCAGGCACGGAGGGGTGGCGGGACGACAGCCCAGGAAGTGTAGGGGCGGCAGGATGCGTGGGGGGCGGGGGTTGGGAGACGGCCTGGAGGATCCCTACCTTATCGATTCGAGCGGGCGGAGCCGCGGTCTGGGCCGCAGGGAGGCGGGGCGCGAGGGTGTTCCTGGGGGCGGGGGGCGATCCAGCGTATAGAGTTTTCCCCGATTCACCCGCCCGCGCCCGGCCTGGCCCAGCTGCACCGAGAGCGCTGCGTACACTCGGGGCGGCAGTCGGTCTGTCCGTCCTCCTGCCAGGTTCCACTGACCTCACCTGCAGCCCGTGCCTGCCGCCCGCACCTGCAGCCCCGCACCTGTAGCCCACACCTGCCATCCCGCACCTGCAGCCCCTTACCTGTAGCGGGTGCCTGCCACCCTCTTTCCGCCCGCACCTGCAGCCCCACACCTGCCGCCTGCACCTGCCGCCCGCACTTGGAGCTCCGCGCGCGGCCCGGCTACAGCATGGCAGACCGGGCGCCCTTCGACACGGACGTCAGCACCCTGACCCGCTTCGTCATGGAGGAGGGCAGGAAGGCCCGCGGCACGGGCGAGCTGACCCAGCTGCTCAACTCACTCTGCACGGCCGTCAAAGCCATCTCCTCCGCGGTGCGCAAGGCGGGCATCGCGCACCTGTGAGTCGGGCCTCTGCGGTGGGCCCCTTCCTGTCTGTCTGTCTGCCTGGGGAGCCTGCCAGGCGGGCCGACCTTGGGCCCTCTGGTCCCTCTGCCGTCAGCCTCTGTCTGTCCGTCTCAAGTCTGAGCGCTTCTCTCTCTCTCTGTCTGGTAGCCCCTCTCTCCTTCACTCTTTCTGGAATTGGGGTCCCAAGGCAGGTTTCTAATTCAGTATCTCTTTGACGCGAAACAAGACCTGTTAGGAGCGAGTGCTCCCCCACCCCAAGCAGGCTAGGATCCTGGTCGCCTGTGTGTCCAGAGCTCTTAGGAGCAGCGGGGCTCGTGTGCAAAGGAGCTCCCGTGGGCTGCCCCTTGCTGGGACAGTTGTCATGCCGCCAGAAACAGGAAACATCCAGAGCTGCAAAACCCCTACCCATCTGCAATGATGGTGTGTGCAGCCCCTACCGAAGTAGTGGATAGCTCAAAAGTTGTAGAATGGTTTTGAATGAGCCATTGAAGTGTATCTCAAATGTCACTGGGCACAGGAATCATTTGGGGGTCTTGGTAAGATGTGCACCCTCTTTCCATAGCTCTGGGACAGGTCCTGAGTTTGTGCATTTCTAAGAAGTTCTCCTGTGGTGGGTGCTGCCCAATCAGGTACTGTTTGTCTACTGATCACATTGTGAGTGGCAAGGGGTCAGGGGGTGTGGTGACTCAAAGGACCCCTTCTTGTGAGGTTTTTTGTAAGTCACACAATATCCTTTGGTTTGTGCTGGTATGCACAGGTATTTTCTAGCTAACTGATCCTCACTTTAACTGAAGGATAACTGGGTTTTCAGATTGTCCATACACCTTCTAACATTCCCCACAGTTACGTACGCTATAAAAATGACACTTGATGCTCATAGCTGACCTGAACAAATATAAGCCTGCTACTTTGGTTCAGAATGCATTTCTCCTCTGCCGCCCACCCTCCAATCTAGATTCCTTTTCTTACTGGTAGGCTATCTGGCTTTGATCCTACAGTATTAATTGGCAGAAGTAATTCGTGTAAAGGAGTTGTATGATCCCATTTATTTTCAGATATTAAGCAGGGTGATGACTCCATTACTGTCGCTTCTGGCCCCTCTTAATAATACATTCCTAAGGATTCTTTGCTTTAGAAACATACCCGGGGGAAATCTTACTTAAACTTTAATTTACAGCTAGTATAGGTGGCTCACAGCTTTAACTGCCTTTGAGGACCACGGATATATTTTAAGAAGAGGGCTTGTCCGCTGGGCGTGGTGGGTCGCACCTGTAATCCCAGCACTTTGGGAGGCTGAGATGGGCAGATCACTTGAAGGAGTTCAAGACCAGCCTGGCCAACATGGTGAAATCCTGTCTCTACTAAAAATACAAAAATTAGCCGGGCGTGGTGGCAGGTGCCTGTAATCCCAGCTACTCGGGAGGCTGAGGCAGGAGAATCGCTTGAACCCAAGAGGTGGAGCCTGCAGTGAGCCAAAATCGTGTCACCACATTCCAGCCTGGTAACAGCGTGAGATTCCATCTCAAAAAAAAAAAAAAAAAAAGAGAGCTTGTCATGTCTGATACTGTTTTAAAAATATGTCAGTACCTTTCATACCTCTAGAGAGACTCAGAAATGCAAGATGTGTTTTGAGGTGTCCCACTTTCTTTTCTTTTCTTTTTTTTTGAGACGAAATTTTCTTCTTGTTACCCAGGCTGGAGTGCAATACTGCGATCTTGGCTTACTGCCACCTCCGCCTCCTGGGTTCAAGTGATTCTTCTGCCTCAGCCTCCCGAGTAGCTGGGATTACAGGCATGCACCACGACGCCTGGCTAATTTTGTATTTTTAGTAGAGATGGGGTTTCTCCATGTTGGTCAGGCTGGTCCTAATTCCTGACCTCAGGTGATCTGCTCGCCTCGGCCTCCCAGAGTGCTGCTGGGATGACAGGCGTGAGCCACTGCAACCGGTCTGAGGTGTCCCACTTTCTAAGTAACCTTAGATGGCAGGACCTCGGATAGTGAGATTTTGATAGTGGGGCCTGGATGAAGCATGCTAATTTTGGCTACATATGCATATAATTTATTTATTTTCAGATAGGATCTCACTGTGTTGCCCAGGCTGTAGTGCAGAGGTGTGATAATGGCTTACTGCAGCCTCCACCTGCTGTTCGGAATTGCTCCCACCTCAGCCTCCCCAGTAGCTGGGACCACAGGCATGTGCCATCATGCTGGCTAATTTTTGTGTTTTTGTACAGATGGGGCTTTGTGTTTTTAGTAGAGATGCGGTTTCACTATGTTGCCCAGGCTGGTCTCAAATTCCTGCGCTTAAGTGATCTGCCCACCATGGCCTCCCAAAATCCTGGGATTGCAGGTATGGGCCATTGTGCCTGGCAGATATGTATGCTTTCATACAAGACAGTTGTGAATACTACGTTTAAAAAAAATATTATGTTGCACTCATCGATCAAAATGTAAACCATTCAAAAGAACCTAAGGGAAGAGTGAAACCCACCCCGTATCTATCCCATGGGGTATCCACTGTAAATAATTTACTGCTTATTTTTCCAGACACTTTTTTATACTCATATGAGTTTATACATGAACACATATTTACATATGCCTATAAGCAAATAGCAGACAGAATGAGATCACACTCAACGCAAGTTTCTGTGGGTTACTTTGTGATTTAACATTATTCACGGAACAGTCAGGATATCTACATCTACCTCCTCTGTAACTGCTGTGTGCTGCTCCCCGGCACACATTATTGAGGTTTTTCTCTATTTTGTAGCACTTAGGTTTTTACTAGTCTTTGTGTATTACGTTGCTGTACCCTTGCTACTGGTGTCCATGCCTGGTTGTTGGGGTAGCTGACAGGGAGGACTAGATGCTGGACACCGAGCCGATCCTGTGGGAAGTTTAGCTTCTGGCCATTCTCAGTATCTCATGTCATCAGGCATAGCATGATTCTCAAGTCAGGCCCCCAGCTGACATTTAGTCCAGGCTTTGAAATCCGAAATGAAAAACCAGCAGGCCTGAAAGAGCTTGTTAGTGCTGAAGAGTGGACCTCGAAGAGCACATACCCAGTTTAGGGAGCTCACCCATGATCATTATGGAAACATCAGGAGTTTAAGCACAGAGCCCGGTGTTCCCTCACTTGCTCTCTCTGTCAGCCTAAAGTTGCTATTGTAGTAACTGTCATTGCTCTTATTAAAATGTTCACAGAATCATTGAGTTTTAAACTGAAAGAGACTCAACAGTCACCTAGGCTGTCACCTTCTTGTACAAAAGAGGACCCGGAGACCAAGGAAGATGAGATGACTTGGCCTGTGGCTGGGGTCTCAGGAACCGCAGCTTGGGGCTCTTTTGGCCACACCACACATCTCTTTCTTTTTAGAAATCAATTAAAATTCACCAAACCTTAAATCTCATCCATTAGTTACTTTTTTTGTGTGTGTTTTTGAGACAGGGCCTCACTCTGTCACCTAGGCTGGAGTGCAGTGGTGCAATCTCAGCTCACTGCAACCTCTGCCTCTCAGGCTCAAGCGATCTCCCATCTCAGCATCCAAAACAGCTGGGACTACAGGCGTGCACCACCATGGCCAACTAATTTTTGTATTTGTATTTGATTTTATTTAGTTTATTTGTTTACTTATAGATGGGAGTCTCACTCTATTGTCAAGGCTGCAGTGGTGCAATTTCAGCTCACTGCAACCTCCGCCTTCCGGCTTCAAGTGAGTCTCCTGCCTCAGTTTCCCTAGTAGCTGAGATTACAGACGTGAGCCACCATACTTGGCTAATTTTTGTATTTTTAGTAGAGATGGGGTTTTGCCATGTTGGGCAGGCTCGAACTCCTGACCTCAAGTGATCCACCCACCTCAGCCTCCGAAAGTGCTGAGATTAGAAGCGTGAGCCACTACGCTTGGCCTAATTTTTGTATTTTTAGTACAGACGGAGTTTAGCCATGTTGGCCAGGCTGTATTTTTGATGTGAATTCAGGCTTAGATACCAAGGACCCATTGCTCTGGGCAAGTGTGCCCTGTGAGCTTTCCCTCTGGGATTCTGGCTCCCTCCATGCACTCTGAAGAGAGAAACGGTGCGGATCCAGAAGAACGGTCTGCAGCCTGAAGTCAAGCAGATGAAGTCATGGTTCCACTGTCAAATTCGAGTGTTGTCCACTCTGTTGACATTCCGCTGGGAGAAAGCGGTCCTCCAGTGGCTTAAGCTTTTTTGTTCTGTGCAGTTGACTTCCCTTTGTATCCATTTCCAAATCACCGTCTGAAGAATTCACTGGTTTCATCAGATTTAACAAAATGCTACTGAACATCCACCACATACAAAGTTCTAGAAGATGAGAACAACACAGAGCTTACTCTGTAGGAAAAAATATTTGTCATAATTACTTATAATACGCAATAGAGGTTTTGAAAGATGCTTTCATAGAGGAGCCAAAAATATAATTCAGGGCAAAGGACCGTGGAGCGCCAAGGATGGGCACGTACAGGGCAGCAAAACGCCTGGCGGCGGGACCGCAGTTCAGGCTGGCGGTCATGCAGGGAGGCGTCCTGAGGTGGGAAAGTGTTTCTGGAAAAGTTACCCACTCAATTTCACCAAAGCTTGGAGTACTCATGGTGGGGCGTTCGTGGATGTGAAATTGTGCGTTCGTCGGGGAAGCATCAAATGATAAGGGTGAACTTTTTACACTTTTGGGGGTGTGCAAAGGGAGGGATCAAGGATTTTGAAAGGTTTTTGAGTGGGGCAGTTGTGTGACTGGAGACAATTCTGGAGGTGTGGCTGGAAGTAGAGCGGAAGAGGGAAAGACTGGATATGGGAAAACCAGTGGGAAGAGGGAGGTGTGAGTTGAGTAGCCAGCGAAGCTGCAGCCTTGGAGGGGAGAGGAAGGATTTGGAAGAAGTCTGAGCATGGATTAGATGAGCAGGGCCATGAGGGAGGTTCCTAAATCGCTGGTTCTAGCGACTGAGAGCAGAGCTGTGCCACCAGAAAACAAAACAACACAAAAACAAAAACGAGGAGGAGCTGGCTTTTAGAGTCTGGGGAAGAGGGAAGGTGATCCCAACGTTTTGGAAATGCTGAACTTGAGATGTTAGAGGGTGATCTGTGGGGAGGAGATTCTAGCTGGATGTGCCTGCCTGTTTTGGCCCCCTTGCCCTGAGGCAGAGAAGAGAGGAGGAGGTCTGGACCAGTTTAGCAGAACAGAAATGTGCAGGGCTTCGGAGCACGTTCTGGAGAGAGATGGAGCCGAGCTTAGAGTCCTGGCTCTGCCATTCAATGTCTGTGAGGATTGGGCCATTGATGTGACATCCTGAGCCTGTCTCTCCACTTGTAAGACGGAGACAGCTGTTTTTTCAACTTCAGAGAATTATATGAGGATGAATGGAGTTCACTAATTAGGTACCAATGTTATTAATATCATTATTTTCCTGAAGGCTATTTTATGTTTTTTGGTAAACTTTTATTTGCATGTTTTTTTCTTCATTCCTTAGCAGTAGCCCGCATGCTGTCAGCAAGGAGAGAGTCCAACCTAGCACATTACATATCAGAACAATGTTGCACCCAGGAGTGGCTGCAGGAAATGTCCTCCCGTCAGACTCATGTTGTGCTCAGAAGAGTTACTTTTACATACGGGGTCCTCCTAGTTGTTTGACAGAAGAAATAATAAAGAGCTTCAGACTTGATTTTAGAATGACAGGTCAGCTAATACATGTTTAGGCTTATCTTCAAATTTGTAGTTTTTGACTTTAAGCTTTTAGAAACGTTACCAGATTTATTTTATGTTTCTTGAATTAGCTTCTCCACATGACCAGAGAGTGAATTGCGACTTCATTTCCATAAAAAGAAGCGCAGCCAGCCACGTGCCATCCTGTTTGCCCATTTGGGCCCACGTGCATGTAAGCGGAGGCAGGTATTTGTGACGTTTGAAAGCAGCTCTCACTAGCGTCTCTTCTCGATATATTTCTGAACCCGTGGATGTTCCCAGCTGGGCAACATCCAAGGTTCCGTGGTTGATTACCACGAAATCAAGCAATAACAAGCCAGTGTTACCTTTGACTTTAGTGATAAGAATTAAGTAATAATCTCCATTCCTTTTTGTTGAGCCAGGTGTTCTGAACCCAAGTCTGGTTTTTTTGTGTGCCGTGCGAAGTGTTGCTGCTGCAATCGTGTTGCTCACTCACAGGGACTTCGGGAGGAGATGGTCCTAAGTGGCAGATCCAGGCAGCCCTTGTGGGTTCTAGTTCTGAAAGCCTCTGGCTCCAATCCTTGTGTCCTTCAGGGCTTTAGAGATGCTGTGAAAGGCCGCCTCCCCTAGTCTTCACCTATCTGCATGTTCAATGTCGCAAACTCCATGGCTGTGAAATGGTTCCTTCTGTTTTAGAAACCATTTGCAAACTTGGAAAACAATGCTGAAATCTAATAAAAATTTCCAAGGATTTCAAAGTACTGGCCACATGAACCTATGCTTCTAAGGTGTTGCGTGTCATATGAACTAAAATGACTAAAAGCTTTTTAAGCTTTTCAGTGAGGTTTACAGTACAGAAGAGATATTATAGGCAGTTTCTCCAGTTGAGTTCTGCTCCCCAAACTCCAGGAAGAGCTCTTCATGTCTCTGGGGTTGGAAAGGGAAAGGTCACAGAGACTTCAACCCTGCCTGGTGCTTTTCCACTTTATTTGGGCTGCAGGGCGAACTAATTTGTGTAAAATTGAAGCAAAATGACAAGACATCCAAATAAATAATATCCCCGGTGAGATTTTATCAAATGTAAACTTGGAACACTCTTTTTTCTTTTCCAGTTCCATATTGTCTGTCCTCCAAGACGCTGCCTGCAAAACCGTTTTAGAGATACCTCCCCCTTCCCCCAGACCTCCAAGTCAACTGCCACTTACTTAGTGGATGCCTGCGGGGCTCTGTGAAGAGCCATGTGTCTGCCTTGGTGGGGAGTGCTGTGAACCAGGTGCACCACGTGCATTATCCAACATCCCCACAAACCTGGCCAGAAACAGCCACTCAGGGACTTTGCACAAGTTGATGGCGGTCACATCATCAGTACGAAGCAAAGGCAGAATTTGAACCCAGGTCTTTCTGGTGCTGAGTTCTTGCTTCTCCGCATGGTTGTGCAATGCTAAGGGAGTTAGGGGTGGGAATGGTAACATTTCTTGCACACTTGCCTATGCACTGACAGTTTTCTGACCACTTTACCGGTATCAACTCAGTTATCCCCCCTCTCTGTAGACTGTGAAGCAGACACACTGCATTCCTGTATTGCAGATGAACCAGAGGTCACAGATGCTAAGTGACCTTCCCGGGATGCTGAGCATGAAGCAGAGCTGAGTATAGAGTCCCAGCCTGGGGCCTTGACCATTATGCTCTAGTTTCCTGATGAACTGGGTGGAGGGGAAGGGCCACTGCATTTGTCTAATGCTAAGTTTGCACAGCAAACACACTTTTTTTTTTTAATTGCATTTTAGGTTTGGGGGTGCATGTGAAGAACATGGAAGATTGTTGCATAGGTACACACATGGCAGTGTGATTTGCTGCCTTCCTCCCCATCACCTATACTGGCATTTCTCCCCATGCTATCCCTCCCCAACTCCCCCCCCACCCCCCCACTATCCCTCCCCTTTTCCCCCGACAGACCCCAGTGTGTGATACTCCCCTCCCTGTGTCCATGTGTTCCATTGTTCAACACCCGCCTATGAGTGAGAACATGCAGTGAGCAAACACACTTTCCAAGAAGCTATGCTAATCTGGAGGGGTTTTTTCAGGGGGTTGGGAGTCTTGGATGGTAGAGGTTATGCAGGCAGGCATTACCAATACCACTGGATCTAATGGAGTTTATGATCTTAGCAATTCCTGGATCCTTTGATTACCCTCTAAATTTATTCATTCATTCTTGTTGAGAACTTACTATGTGCAGGCATTGTTCCAGGTGCTAAGGATACATGGTGAACAAAATACTCTTTTTCCAGGCTCAAGAACTGGTAGGTCTTTCTTCCTCCAGAGGCACATTCAGATGTGCCATGTTTATGCAAGAGTTTCAGTCCCCTCGGATAATACACTCAACGTTTACCCGGTGCCCTGCACTTTTGCTTCAGACCTCACTGGAAAAACCTCAGGCTGCCTGTCAGTTTCTAATTGTGAATGTCCCGGGTAGAGGGCTGCGCATGGGAAGCTGGCTATCCTCAGGATGGCCCAACAGGTGAGCTGCCAGAGCTCAAAATCCCTCCACTCTTGGCATTCTCGTACAAAGCAGGTTGGGCCCAGTCCACTAAGATCAGGGTTTTAGGTAGCATTTCCAGGGGTGGCAGCCCTGTGCGTGCCCTCCCTCCCAGCAGCTCCTAGAAGAGAGTGGGCCATTCCTAAGGACATGAAGACAATGCCCCATCCACGAGGTCATGCCTGCATGCCTATGGGCTCTCCCAGTCCTCTCTCAGTGGGGGGTTGAAAGAATAGACCCTCCCCACTCCATCCCCCAGGAGTGGGGGTTATGTGATATCACAGATGCTGGTGTCTCACTCCTGCACACATTTTCCAGGCTCCTGGCATCATGGAGGATCTCCTGGAGGCTGGTGTCTTCAGCTTTGGGCTCTGATCTATCCTCGTTTCTTTAATTATCTGGCCTAACCACCCAAATCAGTTAACAGGTTTCCATTTTCTAGGCTAAGGCTTGAGAGGTGAATTAGTTCCTCCAAGCAGCTGTGGTTTTATTTCCAGAAGTGCCCCCCCAGATCAACAGCTGTGTCTATTTACTGGCCATGGATCTGTGAGGGGCCCCAGCAGGACCCATGCTGATCAGCTCTGCTTTTTCTATATTAAAAAAAGAAACTTTGACCGGGTGCGATGGCTCACGCCTGTGATCCCAGCACTTTGGGAGGCCGAGATGGGTGAATCATGAAGTCAGGAGTTCGAGGCAAGCGTGGCCAACATGGAGAAACCCTGTCTCTACTAAAATACAAAAATTAGCCGGGTGTGGTGGCGAGCATCTGTAATCCCAGCAACTGGAGAAACTGAGGCAGGAGAATTGCTTGAACCCAGGAAGCAGAGGTTGCAGTGAGCCGAGATCACGCCATTGCACTTCAGCCTGGGTAACAGAGCCAGACTCTGTCCTAAAACAAACAAACAAGCAAACGACAACAAAAAACCTTTAATTAAAATTACCCAATAGATTGCATGTAACTATATACTTGTTTTATAAACTTAAATCAAGATACAACATGGAACGAGATTTTAAAGTATATGCAAATATAGTATAAGTTATCATTAGTGTTTCCTCATCATTGTTCTCTTTGCTATTCTCAAGAAAATCTCAGCTTCAACTTAGATATACGGAAACCAAATATCTGGGTCTTCTGGAACAGTGCAATTTAAAAGCATGTCCTAGGCTGGGTGTGGTGGCTCACGCCTGCAATCACAGCACTTTGGGAGGCTGAGGTGGGCGGATCATGAGGTCAAGAGATCAAAACCATCCTGGCCAACATGGTGAAACCCCATCTCTACTAAAAAATACAAAAATTAGCTGGGCGTGGTGCCGTGCGCCTGTAGTCCCAGCTACTCGGGAGGCTGTCAGGAGAATTGCTTGAACCTGGGAGGCAGAGGTTGCAGTGAGCCGAGATCGTGCTACTGCACTCCAGCCTGGCGCCTGGCAACAGAGCGAGACTCTGTCTCAAAAAAAAAAAAAAAATGTCCTATAATTTTTGGCTATAGCTTGAAAGCCAGCTGTTGATTCACACATGGCTGGAAGTAGCTGACATTTGTACAACACTGTGCCCTGATTTGGGGCTCTGGGGTTCTGTGCAGCCGGCCTGCCCTCCTTGCTATGATGTGTGGGGCATTTAAATTCTGTTGCCTGCAGTAGTGGCCAATGGTGCTCTGGCCTCAGCAGGTGCCCATTCTCTTGCTTGCTGCCTGCTACTTCCCAAGGGAGGCCTCAAGACACTTTCCTCCTTACGCTCTGGCATTTCTCTTCTTAGGCCCAACACAGAAAAGGTGGAGAAAACCTCACAGTGTTGCCTTTCCCCTCTGTGATAACTTTTTTTCTTTGGAGACAGAGTCTCTCTCTGCGGCCCAGGCCAGAGTGCAGTGGCGTGATCTCGGCTCACTGCAACCTTTGCCTCCTGGGTTCAAGTAATTCTTGCGTCTTAGCCTCCTGAGTAGCTGGGATTACAGGCATGTGCCACCATACCTGGCTAATTGTTGTATTTTTAGTAGAGGTGGGGTTTCACCATGTTGGCGGGCTGGTCTAGAACTCCTGGCCTCAAGTGATCAACCTGACTTGGCCTCCCAAAATGTTGGGATTACAGGCATGAGCCACCATGCCTGGCCGCCTCTGTGATACTTTTATTCAGAAAACATTTCCTTGGCAGATCAAGCCACTGGCTCAGTCAAAACTGCCCTCCCTGCTGCTGCATGATCAGCCCCCGACTGCTACTGACTCCTTTTCTGGCAGTGGGGGGTAGCGGGGGAGTAGGGTAGGAAGGTGGGGGAAGGGAGCTAACCTAGAGGCTTACAGCTCGCTCAGCTCAGCCCAGCCCATGTCTTGGCCGTTTCAGCTGTTCCTCTCTCTCTTTCTTTTTTTTTTTTTTTTTTTTTTTTGAGACAGTCTCGCTCCATCGCCAGGTGCCAGGCTGGAGTGCAGTGGCACAATCTCGGCTCACTGCAACCTCTGCCTCCCGAATTCAAGCAATTCTGCCTCAACCTCCCGAGTAGCTGGGACTACAGGCACGCGCCACCACGCCCGGCTAATTTTTGTATTTTTAGTAGAGACAGGGTTTCACCATGTTGGCCAGGATGGTCTCGATCTCTCGACCTCATGATCCGCCCGCCTCGGCCTCCCAAAGTGCTGGGATTACAGCCGTGAGCCACCGCGCCCGGCTCCTCTCTCTCTTTCGACCGTAAGGCAAAGTTGGGCTGGGGGAAGCCTTTGTTGGACAGGGTTGTGTGACAGTTTCCCATATCCCTGCAGCCTCATTTGCGGCCTTACCCCATCCCCAGAGAGTGGCAAATTGGGAGCTGATCTAGAAGGGAGCCAGGTGGTACGTGCAAGGCTCCACTCGCGTCCCATTGAGGGTACTTGGTATCATCACCCCTGGGTCATAGCTGCCTCCTGGAAACGCCTTCCAAGGCAGAATGGGCTTCTGACTCCGCTGGGCTGTCTTGGAGTCTTTCTAGAACTTCAGGCTGGGGATCGCAGCCACTGCATTCTCTAGGGCTCAGGACTGTCTTACCAGGACCTGAGCCCCACACCTGCCATTGACTCTGGGCAGGTGACCCCCGACTTCTCTAGGTGGTGATTGGAATATAGAGTGAATGCTCTTGTTACTCTGTCCTTCAGGGCCTTTGAGGAATGATGACTGATTAGCAGGCAGACGTGTTATTTCTAAGGGGCTTCTAAAAGCTTATGGAGAAAATAAACTGCACGTGCTCTTCAGCTAATTAGCTCCTGGAGCATGTTTCTGAGGGCTTCTTTCCTCTGTCAGAATCACAGAGGCCTTGCCTGCTGGCGGCTTTTCATTGACCCGTGGAAATGTGTTACCTCAGGGACATCTGAACCTTTCTTAGGGTCCCCGAGGTGTGATGCGGGAGGCTTGCTGGAGCCTGCGTCTGGCCCTGACTGCTCACTGTGGTGGTGCAACCCCGACAGGAGTGACACAGGGCGGTGTGAGCAGCACAGGGTGTGGCCAGCTCAGCTCAGAAGAGACGCAGGGACATGACGCACAACAGACATCATTGCCATCAACGTGGCAGCATTGTTGGCTGGCAGCTGGGGGAATTTATTCTCTTGACCTACTGTTTCCACCTTAGGATCTGTTTCCTGCGCTTTTCTGGAAGGTTTCCGTAGCGCCTGGGTTAATCAGGAGAAGCTTTCCCGCAAGGTGTCTTAGCAAAGTTATAAAGTACATGACATTGAGCTGGAGGGGTCCAGAGTCATCTATCTTTATTTGTTTTTTATGCTTCAAAGACAACTGGAGGATAGCTGGAGAAGGGTCCTTCCTGCTAGAATAGGGTAGGGACCCTTACGGGGGGTAAAGAGAAGAGATGTTCCCAAGAAAGGGGCAGGAACCAGATTAACACATCTGTCACCACCCAGTGGTGTCATGAAAACCTGAAGCAGGCAGAGCCCATTGCCTGTCATGGTTTGGTGGATACAGGTGGCCCCGTCCGTGCAGGTGCTGAGGGCCCTGTGTGGCCTGGTGGATGCAGATCACCCTGTCTGTGCAGGCAGTCAGGGCCCCGCGTGGCTTGGCGGATGCAGGCGGCCCCGTCCGTGCAGGTGCAGAGGGCTCGGTGCCATGCATCCTTGCAGAGTGCTGTGTGGCCCCACAAGTCTCCCATTGGGAACAGGGTGTACCACTTCTGTGGCCCTTGGCTTCTCCGTGTTGGTTCCTTGGTGTGCCAAGGGTAGGAGCCATCTGAGACTCTTGGAGTGAAGAGGGGGAGGCCTGGTTGGTGATTGTGGTTTGCCAAGTCTCCCCCCGGACACCGACTGTAACCTCTCGTAGGCCAGGACAGGATCTGGGGCAGCCGAAGTTGCTCCTCATTTTAATCTGGCCAATTGCTGGTCGGCAAGCTTGGAAAATGCAGTCCAGGGCATCAGGAGATATCCTACTCTCATTTAATCTCACGAAATAAGTCATGGTGCCCCTGTGTTTGGGACACAGTTACAGGATATCTTGTCTCTCCCTGGCTGGCGGGGCTAGCTCAGGAGTACCACAAATCACAGCCAACCTTACAAGGACTTTCTCCCCCCCCCCAGGTCTCCTCTTTCTGGATTTAGATGCTTCCTGGATCCAGGCATCACAGGAAAAAGTCCTCAAGCTTTACAAAATTAGTTGTATAAATGTGCACATTACTATGTGCATTTGGAAATATGTGAAAAATGAACTTACTGTTTCCTTTGGCTAAATTGCTAACATATAGCTCTTCTCTGGAGTCATTACCAGCTGACTCATTTGGGCTCCTTTAGGGCTTTTTCATTTCCTCCCATTCTTTTTTTTTTTTTTTGAGACGGAGTTTTCGCTCTTGTTGCCCAGCTGAAATGCAGTGGTGCGATCTCTGCTCATTGAAACCTCCGCTTCCTGAGTTCAAGTGATTCTCCTGCCTCAACTTCCCACGTAGCTGGAATTACAGCAATGCACCAGCATGCCCGGCTAATTTTTATATATTTAGTAGAGACGGGGTTTCACCCTGTTGATCAGGCTGGTCTCGAACTCCTGACCTCAAGTGATCCAACCGCCTCGACCTCCCAAAGTGCTGGGATTACAGGCGTGAACCACTGCGCCGGCCCATTTCCTCCCATTCTTATGAAGAACATTCAAAATAGCATTGAGCTTGAATGCCCCCTTTGCAGGCACATCTTCCTGACCGTCTGAATTAACGTCTCTCCTCTCATCTCCCTCCCCTGTCATCTTGCTTGTGTTTTATGACAGTGAGCACCTGCCACGATCTGACATAGCTTTTTCATTCCAAAACATTTCATTATGTGTTTCTTCTTTGTCTCAACCCAATAGAATATACGCTGTATGAGGGTGGGATCTTATCTACCGGGTTCCGCACTGTAACCCCAGCACCTAGGACAGTTCCCCCGTGCACAGCAGGTCCCCAGAGAATATTTGTGGAATAAATGAGCACTCAGCTGGCTAGGAAGCTTTTGAATAAAAGAGACCATGGCCTGAGTGTTCCTCAGGAAGGTGCCTGAGCAGATGGGGACTTGGGCCAAAGTGTGATAGTGGCCTTTCCTTCCGTACCTGCCTCAGTCCCTCATCTGTGTCCAGTGCCTTCGGCCCCTCTGCCCAGCCCCCACCCTGGTCCCTGAGCTGTCCCTGTCGGGCTGCGCCCATTAGTGCTGAGCCTTTTGTGTGTGTCATCTCATGCGATGACATGGGGACGGACCTCACTTCCCCTCTTTGGACACATGCGAAAGGGAGGGAGGCTCAGAGAAGGCGGGGGGGCCTGGAGCTGTGGCCCGGGCCTGGCCTCTGCCCTGAAGCCCTCCTCGTCCATTGGTGCTATTTGTCCCCTGGAATCAGAAGTGACTTTGACAGTGGGGTGACATGGTGGCTCATGTGTGTAATCCCAGCACTTTGGAAGGCTGAGGCGGGCAGATCACTCGTGGTCAGGAATTCAAGACCAGGCTGACCAGCATGGCGAAACCCTGTCTGTACTAAAAATACAAAAGTTAGCTGCTACTCAGGAGGCTGAGGCAGGAGAATCGCTTGAACCTGGGAGGTGGAGGTTGCGGTGAGCCGAGATCACCCAACTGCACACCAGCCTGGGCAACAGAGTAACACTCTTGTCTCCAAAAAAAAAATAAAAAAAATAATAAAGAAGTGACTTCGACAGTGGAACTCTCAGGCTGGGAGGAGAGAGCACTGCCGCTACTGGGGCCACTGAGGGAGCTGCATTTGGCTGGTGGGCCCTGCCAAGTCCCTCCGGCCTCCTGGGTTTTGGCTGCCTTCTTCCTCCGTGAGCCCTGGCCTTACCACTGGGGTCAGAAAAAGAGTATGTGGAAATAGAATCGAAAGCCCAGAGACACGAGGTCCAGCTCCAAGCTCGTTAGACGTCTTGGTCTTTCACTCATGAAATAGGAGTGACGGGTGAAAGAGAAGCAGCGGGAGGAGGGCTGGTGGGATGAGACACGGTTTGCAGGCTGGAAAGGGAATGATGCCAAGAGTGGTGGAAACGCGCTGACAGGTGGGCCCGAGGAGACAGCTGGAGCTGGCTCCTGAGACCGTCATGTGGGTCTGGACCAGGTATGTGGGTTTGGATGGTTTGTAGAGGTGGCTCAGTTTTGCCCAGCCAGACACAGCAAGTTACGTTTTGGGAAAATGCAGGAGATGAAGCAGTGACAGCCGCTGATGCAGGGACCATCAGCTCCCAGGCGAGTGCCCTCACCACCCACTTTCAGCCGCTTGCTGGTGTCTTCAAAGTCCTATCTTTTTCCCTTCTCACATTCGGGCTCTCGCCTTGCTCTGTGCATCCTTCCTGTGAGACGTCTCCCTCTTTTCTGTGTTCAGGGCAACCCCAGGCTATGCCGCTTCTCTAAGTCGGACAAGCTAGGCTGTGTTTGGACAAGCCACTTGGATTCTGGGAGTTCTACAATTACTGAGTTGCAGGTAGCTTAAAAATAGTGAAAACTGGCCCAGGCATGGTGGCTCATGCCTGCATTCCCAGCACTTTGGGAGGCTGACACAGGTGGATCACGAGGTCAGGAGTTTGAGACCAGCCTGGCCAACATGGTCAAACCCCATCTCTACTAAAAATACAAAAATTAGCCGGGCATTGTGGTGCGCTTCTGTAATCCCAGCTACTCAGGAGGCTGAGGTAGGAGAATTGCTTGAGCCTGGGAGGCGGAGATTGCAGTGAGCTGAGATTGCGCCATTGCACTCCAGCCTGGGCGACAGAACGAGACTCTTCTCAAAAAAAACCACAAAAAGTGAAAACTCCAGGATCCCCGCAACTTCCATGCCCTAGGACTCCTGCCAGGGGCCCCAGGGTGTCACCAAGAGAGCCCTGGCCTGGGAGTCAAAGGCAGTGTCTCCCCCTCCACCCTGCCTTTGTGGAGAGGCCCACAGGAGTCTTGGGGTCTGAGTTTTCTCCTCTATAAAATAAGGTGGTGGGGACAGTGGATGCATTGTTTCCTTCAGGGTCTTTTTAGTTATAAAGCCACAAAATTCCTTGGCTTGGCTCACAACTGAGGTCCCCCCCACCCCAGGCTTCCTTGGTTGCTGAGTCTCTGAATTGATTCATTTAACCCATGCGTTTGGGGGCCAACATTGGTTCTTTGTGGGCAAAAGCAAAAACACCCTCAAACTTTTTAATGTAGAAAGCACTAATATACATGCTGCAATAAACAAATTAAAAAATTTCTTGGGGACGTATGGTGAGGAAAAAATGTTCTAAAAAGCTTCCTAGGGGAACCATAATGAAAACAAAGTTAAGAAACATTGATTTAACCACCAAGTGTGCAGGGCACCATGACAGGTTCGAGGTAAAGAGGCAGATGATAGCATCTCCTCCTCTCGAGGGTCTGTCCAGAGGACCACCGCTCTTCCTGCCTTGTTCTCCCAAGCTGTGTGTCCTCCTTCCTTTCTTCTAATCTTTTTAAAAAATACTTTAAGTTCAAACATGTGCAGAACGCGCAGGTTTGTTACATAGGTATACACGTGCCATGGTGGTTTGCTGCACCCATCATCTACATTAGGTATTTCTCCTAATGCTATCCCCTCCCCTAGCCCCCCACCCCCCGACAGGCCCCGGTGTGTGATGTTCCCCTCCCTGTGTCCACGTGTTCTCATAGTTCAACTCCCACTCGTGAGTGAGAACGTACGGTGCTTGGTTTTCTGTTCCTCTGTTAGTTTGCTGAGAATGATGGTTTCCAGCTTCTCCATGTCTCCTGCAACGGACACGAACCCTTTCTTCTAAATCTTAACAAACACTCACGTCTGGTGGGTTCATGGGCACATCTACATATTCCGGTGGTCATGGCTTATTTTTTGTGGCTTTTGTCCCCTGTAGCTATGGCATTGCTGGTTCTACCAACGTGACGGGTGATCAAGTGAAGAAGCTGGATGTCCTCTCCAACGACCTGGTCATGAACATGTTAAAGTCATCCTTTGCCACGTGTGTTCTCGTGTCAGAAGAAGATAAACATGCCATAATAGTGGAACCGGAGAAAAGGGTGGGTCCGTGCTTCCCCTGTCAAGGGCTTGATTGTAACTGCTTTTCTTCCCAGCGTCATAACTGACTCCACTTGTTTAGCTGAGCTGGGTTTCTGGGAGTCCCCCTGGGTCCCTCCTGCGGCCTTTCCACAGCTTCTGCCTCACTGCTGCCAGCTCCTGAGTCCTCTCTGTGCCACTGTGCAGATGTCTGCCGAGGGCTCACACTGCCCTCTCTCCAGTGGACTCCCATGAACTTATCTCCATTTCTAACTTTTTATTGCCATGTTTAAGGATCTTCAAACTCTGGTTTCTCTTGGCTACCTCTTTCACTACATCCCCATCTGCCAAATTCCTGATCTTCACACTGAACCGCCTGTTGACCTGGACTGCTTCGAACTCCTACCCTGATGCATGCATTGCAGTCCCTACTGGTCTGTCTCTGCTGCTGCTTCTTTTTATTTTATTTTTTTATTTTTATTTTTTTGAGATAGTGTTTTGCTCTTGTTTCCCAGTCTGGAGCACAGTGGCGCGATCTCACTTCACTGCAATCTCTGCTTCCCGGGTTCAAGCGATTCTCCTACCTCAGCCTCCCAAATAGCTGGGATTTCAGGCGCCCACTACCACACCTGGCTAATTTTTATATTTTTAGTAGAGACAAGGTTTCACCATGTTGGACAGGCTGGTCTTGAACTCCTGACCTCAAGTGATTCACCCCGCCTCAGCCTCCCAAAGTGCTGGGATTACAGGCGTGAGCCACCACGCCTGGGCTTGTCTCTGCTTCTTGAGAGCAGGAAATGGATTTTATTTGTTTCTGTGTTCCAGCGTCTAGTGTGATGCCTGGCACATTGGAGGGCCCAACAGCAAATGACTGTTGAAAAGATTGTTAAATGAAAGACTATATCCATGTTTTATAAAACTACAATTATAATTAAAAAACGAAACTTCTGAGATTAGAAGTGCAATTATATGGAGTTCTGTCTTTCCCAGTTTGAGAGGAACTGGAAATGTGAAGGAGTAGAATTGGAAAAAAGCAATGAGAAGATGAAGAGGCTGCCTGTCCTCACCCTATTTAAGAGGGCAGGAGCCACATCCGATGAACTTGTTTTCCATTGTTCCTAAAATAGCGTTACATGCCAGAGTCGAAGTTCATGTTTTTCTCTGCTGGGCCGTTCAAGGTCTTTGACAGCTTCAGGCATATGGCTTAGATTTGTTGTTTAATATCCTCCGCTGCTCACGCCAGACTTCTCTGTCTACCATGGGCCTTCATGATAGGCAGGTTCGCATGTTCCAGTTTCCAGGTCCTCCTGCATGAGTGAGGGTGGTCTGTTAAGAGCAAGCAGGCAGGGAGTCATGTTAATCTGGTACAGACATTTAAAAACCACATTGGAAAGTGGCTAATTTGGAGACGGAAAATTCCCGGTGGTGTGCTGGTAAACTGGGTCTCAAAGCAAACAAACATATCTCTGATGTGTTCACTTGCCTCTGTCAGTGGTGCGAATACTCTCCCTTCGTTGATTTTAAGCTACCACTGTGACATCACTGAAGGCAGAGTTGGGAAGAAATGTGCATGGTTAGTGCCTGAGAGCCGGTAACAGCCAGCTCCCACACACCACTGAAAATTCCACTCAGAACAGGAGTCCCGCTATCACAGACAGTCATCTCCTTGGGGAATCATGCTAGAGATTTGTTTTGTGTAGTTTTGTTTTTAGAGACAGGGCCTCACTCTGTTGCCCAGACTGGAGTGCACAGTCATGGCTCACTGTAGCCTCTAACTCCTGGGGTCAAGCAATCCTCCTGTCTCAGCCTCCTGAGTAGCTGGGACTGCAGAAATGTAGCATTATGCCCAGCTACTTGAACTTTTTCTTTCATTTGTACAGAAGGAGCCTCTCTGTGTTCCCCAGGCTGGTGCTGAGCTCCTGGGCTCAACAAATCCTCCCTTCTTAGCCTCCCAAAGTGCTAGGATTAGGTGTGAGCCACTGTGCCCAGCCAGGATATTTTCGAAAACTCTATGCAACCCAACCTCAAGGGGCGTCTGTAAGACCTGCATGAGAAATTTCTTGTAGATCTCAACTCCAGCAAATTCTCTGCTTCACCTGAGGAATTATTTTTCCCCTTAAGAATAAAGGAAAATGAATGACTAACCTTGCTTTTCTTTTTCTTTTGTCTGTCAGGAAACACAATGCAAAATTATGATTTGACTATATCAACAGTGTAGGAAATCATGACTTATCTGTATTCCATTACCTTCATCTGCAGTCCCTAAGTGGTGTTTTCTCTGTTTAATGATGTTGATGTGTGTGTGTGTGTGTGTGTGTGTGTGTGTATCTGTGCACTCTGTATGCCATTTCATACCTTCCATAACACAATATAAATAAATATGACCCACAGTTTTTGAACTTTCCCCTAAATTCCCATTCTTACGCCCTAATGTATACTCCCTTAGTGTATCTTGCTATAACATTTGAAGGTTGTATTTCTTTTTTCTGTGCTCAGGGTAAATATGTGGTCTGTTTCGACCCCCTTGATGGATCTTCCAACATTGATTGCCTTGTGTCCATTGGAACCATTTTTGGCATCTATAGAAAGGTAAGATGTG
The DNA here is from genome assembly GCA_036589455.1 of Ateles fusciceps. Classification (NCBI taxonomy): domain Eukaryota; kingdom Metazoa; phylum Chordata; class Mammalia; order Primates; family Atelidae; genus Ateles; species Ateles fusciceps. The sequence continues at coordinate 130,747 of JAZHEH010002996.1, read as the reverse complement.
ATATCCCAAGCATTTGGTTCGGGGCTGAAAGTTAAGATTGAGCATCCTGTCCTATTTCACTGTGGCAGAGCAGGCACAGTGGAGATCATGAAACTCTGTGAGGCTTAAGTAGATCTGTTTCTCACGTTCAGAGCTTTTCAGCACTAACTGCACGACGAAGACCCATTAGGTTGTTGAAAGAGAATATACGGTAAAATATGTGTGGGAAGAGAAGGATATTTCACTCTTCTAACTATAACTTACCTTTTATGATAGAAAATGAGATTTTGAAAAAGGAGGCAGTATAGGGTAAGTATAGTGATGATATGATGTAAACTGAGCATTGAGAGTATATGAAAACAATAGAGATTATTTACGTCAAAACTGTCCTTTAAGTCCCCCAATGAATGGTCTATCAGCTATGAGCCCTGGGCTGAGTCCAGCCTGTGGCCTCATATGTAGAGCCTGTGAACAAAGAATAACCGTTTTGCATTTTTAAACAGTTGAAAAAAACCCTAAAGAACAATGTTTTATAATCCATTTACAATTTTACTCTTCATGAATGAAGTTTTAATTGGCACATGGTCACACTTATGTGTTCACATATTGCCTTTGGTTGATTTTCTGCTACACTGTCGAAGTTGTGTAGTTATGAGAGAGACCGGCCCATAAAACAAGACATTTACTATCTGTACATCTGTAGAAAAAGTTTCTGAGCCTTGCTCTAAGTCGTAGAAAGCACACTGTACAGAATGAGAACACAGCCCTGCCCAGAGAGAGAGAGAGAGAGAGAGAGAGAATGCTCAATTATGCAAATAAGTAAAAAATAGAATGAAAACCCATTTGCCCATCAGGAAACATGATAAAATCCAAGGTAAGTCCTCTTAGCTTTAGCTCTTGTTTTATTTTATTTTTTAATACATATTTTATTTTAACAGCTTTTGAGGGTACAAGTAGTTTTTGGTGACATGAATGAATTGTATACGGTGAAGTCTGAAATTTCAGTTTACACCTCAGGGAATAGTATACATTGTATCCAATATGTAGATTTTTTTTTTAGCCCTCACCCCCTCCCACCACCCCTTCTAAGTCTCCAAAGTCTAGCATACCATTATATTGAAATAAACAAGCTCTTGTTTATTTCAGAGATAAAACCTCACAGCCTGGAACCAGGGAAGCAGTTTCCTCAGCTGAACTCTGTTCTGGGATATGAAGGCGTTAACTTAAGAACTGAGACCCAAATTTGCACTTTATCTCTAAATGTGACTTATTGTCTAGTATTACACATAATTTCCTTTCAAATATGTGGAAAGTAGACCCCCATGGCACAGTTATCTTTGGTCATTAGAATGTATTTTGCTTTTATCTTGGGTAAGGGGTAGATCCACATCAAAACCAGTTTGAGGAATAGAAGACTCCAATTCTCATACCAGAAAGGCAAAAAGGCAACAATTCATCCATTTTCCAAGTCATGCCAAGGAACATACCATTTCTGTTGTACATGTGCAGGAATGCAATTTGCCTTGCAAAGTATCAAATCCATAGCATTGAAAGAGAAGTTTGTAGCAAAATGCTTCCCTTCAGAGGAAGACCTCGGCTAATGACTTAACCACAACTAAAAACAGTGTTGATGTTTGCTAACCCCATTCTCCATCTCAGTCCCCCCCAAATAATACTCTTTTAAGGAAAAAAAAAAACCCTGGGAAATTGAGAGACATTGGCTATCAACTAGAAAAAATCAAACCAGCTTGCAACAGCAGCTTGAATTACAAATGTTAGAATTATCAACAATAAGTCTCGGCTCTCTTCTCAATAAGCCAGAAGTGACTTTATTAAAAGATAGAGAGTGATGATGAGTCTGACGCAGAGTTCTAAGTCATTTCTGTTTTTGGAAGCCTTACTGATTGCTTGAAACAGTTAAAACCAGTTGAGGGGTCATGAGGCATAGACATCAACATCTAATAATGCTTCCAAGCGGACTTTTTCCTGCTTTCTGCAGAGATGATGGTTGGCTAGAATCACAGCATGGTGCCCACACCCAGTGGGGCAGCATCGGTAACTGCAACCCTGCAACGGTGACCAGGCCTTGCCACGTGATGGCTGGAAAGGCAGGTGGAAGTATGTGAGGTTGTGTTCCCCTCGGCTCCTGCCACAGCATCTTTCCAGGGCCTGCTGACTACTACTATTACCCTTCCTCCTCCTCCTCCTCTTCCTCCTTCTTTTCCTCCTCCTCCTCCTCCTCTTTTCTTCCTCCTCTTCCTCCTTCTTTTTCTTTCTTTCTTTCTTTTTTTTTGGAGACACGGCCTCGCTATGTTGCCCGGGCTGGAGTGCAGTGGCACCATCATGGCTCACTACAGCTTCACCCTCCTGGGCTTAAGCCATCCTTCCACTTCAGCCTCCTGAGTAGCTGGGACTACAGGTGTGTACCACCACACCTGGCTAATTTTTGTATTTTCTGTAGAGAGGGGGAGGGGGGTTCTCACTATGTTACCCAGGCTGGTCTTGAACTTGTGGGCTCAAGCGATCCTCCCGCCTCGGCTTTCCAAAGTGCTGGGATTATAGGTGTGAGCCACGGTGCCTGGCCCCACCAGTGTCAGGGTGGAGACATCCTGACAAATTCTCCTGCGATGCTGGGTAACCATCACGGTTTGTCCAAATATTGAGTTGAAATCTGTTTGTTTTGCTCACTTGGCTTTTTAGAGCATAAGAAACTAAGATTATTTGACATGTTTGGAAAGAGCTTTCCTGCTCTTGCAATAATCCCCACCACTCCCACTATTTTTTTCCTTTAAACCAAACATCTTTGGCAGGAGATGGGTTTGAGACCTTTCTCTAGCCTGATCACCCTCTACTGGACGTACTCTAAATTGCAATGTCCTTTACAAATCCCCAGCCCCCACCACAAAAGCAGAGTTTCAGAAAAGGAGGGTTTGCTTTCCCCTCTGAGGAAAGACCACTGTGGACATGACAGTCTCTCCCCCCACAGGCCCCCCATTTATGTGCCTACTTCGCCCTATGCGATGACATGGAATAAAACAGAACCAGTGCCTACAGCGGGTGGTGGCCTCAGATAGGCGGGGAAAGGAAGGATCCAGAGTTTTCTAATTTTGCCAGATGCTCCATGCTAATTGGTTCCTGGGCATCTGCAGGAGAATGGAGCATATTCCCTTGGAGGAAAGGCATGCATTGCTGAGCGTGTGGAGGAGGGAATTAGAAAGGGGCTGGGCTAGAAAAGAATTCCTCCAAATTCATGGCTCGGTGGAATTATTTTCTCTTTATTTTGAGAATGTGTGTGATAGACAAGTGTTACTACTATTTTTTGTTGTTGTTGTTGAGATGGAGTCTCTCTCTCTGTAGCTCAGGCTGGAGTGCAGTGGTGCGATCTCGGCTCACTGCAACCTCCGCCTCCCGGGTCCTGGTTCAAGCAGTTCTCCTACCTCAGCCTCCCAAGTAGCTGGGATTACAGTCATGAGCCACCATGCCCAGCTAATTTTTGTATTTTTTAAGTAAAGACAGGGTTTCACCATGTTGGGCAGTCTGGCCTTGAACTCCTGACCCTCATGATCCACCTGCCTCGGCCTCCCAAAGTGCTGAGATTACAGGTGTGAGCCACTGCGCCCGACCAACTACTATTTCTTTATTCCATGTAAGGAAGTGTAAGTGTAGACGTTTGGTGACCGTATGTCAGGGAAAGGCTGTTTACTTTTGCACCTTTGCCACAGGCAGACATGGATGGTTCTCGGTGAGGTGAATCTATGGGTGAGGGGGCCTTTTTAGCAGAGAACTGGTTACTCAAAGCCTGCAGTGGAAGGAGAGGAGAGTTTGAGTCCTGAGTCCTCCCACTGTGTCCCTGGCTTCAAGGGAAGCTGGTGATTGTTAAAATGAGCCTCTGACAGACGGCGCATGTTGACAAAGGCCGTTAATTTCCCTTTTCAAGGTTGTGCATTGGCAAAATTTGGAATTAGGGAAAACTCAAAAGTTTTGGTCCTGTATTTAGTCTGTGTTTAGCTTCACTGCACTATCTGGTGAATAGAAACCGAACTGAATCAAATAACTCAACCCAGTGCAACCAGTTAACTAACCAGCTCCCCAGATGAAAACCAGGAGGGGCAAGGAAGCGGTGGAAGAAGGAGAGAAATGGGTTTGTGGTTTTCTCATTTACATGAGTAGTTCTGACACTTGAGTGTGGAGGTCACCCCAGTGCACAGTGCAATGCAGATTCTCAGGCCTCATCATGGAAAGTCTGACAGTGTGTCCAGGCTACGGCCCCAGAATATGCATTTCTTTTCTTTTTCTTAAAGAGGCAGGTTCTGATTCTGCCACCCAGGCATGTGCAGTGGCATGATCCTGGCTCACTGCAGCCTCAACCTCCCAGGCTCAAGCGATCCTCCCACCTCTGCCTCCTCGGTAGCCACAGGCACATGCCACCATGCCTGGCTAATTTTTTTAAAAATTTTTTGTAAATTTTAAAATTTACAAAAATTTTAAAGATGAGGTCTCCCTGTGTTGCACAGGCTGGTCTCAAACTCCTGGCCTCAAGTGATCCTCCTACCTCAGCCTCCCAAAGTGCCGGGATTATGGGGGTGAGCCATGGCACCTGCCTGTGAATGTGCATTTTTAATAAGTATCCCAGGTGATTCTAATGCAGGTGGTCTTTGGGCCGCCCTTTTGAAAGTTATGGGAAGAAATTACTTAGAATGTTTTGCTGGACGACTTCCCTCTTCAGTTGCACGTTACAGACGCTCCTGCTTACGCTCAGCTGCTGGAGTCTGGGAAAAGAAGTGAAGTTCGGGAAATTGCACATTTTTATTGCTGTTTAATTCAAGCAGAGGGTATTCAAGCTGAAAGGTTTGTTTGGGGCCTTTTTTGATGACCAAACAGGTCAATCCAGTGTCAGTAAAGAAGATCATTCATAGTAAGAGATCAGTGGTTAGGTGCCGTCTCCTGAAGGGCTCCCTTCCCTAGCGTTAGAAAAACTCAGGACCACATGACCCAGTGGGCTGTGTTTTTAATGAAAAAGAAATAGATTACAGCACATGTCACGTTCTAAGTGTAGGTAATATTTTGGTAATGTTTTTGGGGGTGTGTGTGTGTGTGTGTGTGTGCATGCGCACATGTGTGTGAGCACTGGTTTGTGATGTAAACTGCGCTCCTTCCTGTGCTTCATGGTTAAAACACTGGACAGCATCTGCTCTACCCCGTGGTGACTCTGGGGAGATATTCTGAGTTCTGCATTTCTGAGAATTTCCCTGACGTGTGAGTGACACAGACCACACGCTCAGCGGCGTATGGGTCACAGCGGCAAGAGCTTGGAAAACCGATTTCCTCCCCCAGACTGCCTGCCCTGCAGCCCAGTGTTAATTTGTTTAAATAAAGATGGAGTAGGCAGGTGAAAACGATGGATGCCCGTAATAAGATTAAATTAGTGGGAGCTGGCAAGAAGGCATGCTCTTTTTTGGAACTGACAGTGGAGAGATGAGGGAATATCACATTAGAAAAATTGGAGGAGGGCCCTGATTGGAAAGAGGGATCCAGATACAGGAAATTTGAGTTCTGGTGGGGAAGGCTCCCGTGGTAATCTAATCAGGATATTGCCGACGTGTGTGGGAAGGCCCCTCTGGGAGGATGCCCTATTTCATTAGAAGAGCACCTTGATAATGCCTCCTGTTAATGGTTGAATTGTAAAAAAGAATCACAAAACAAAACAAAAACATGCTTTGATTTCTTCTTGCTCTAGAAATCAACGGATGAGCCTTCCGAGAAGGATGCTCTGCAGCCAGGCCGGAACCTGGTGGCGGCTGGCTACGCGCTGTACGGCAGTGCCACCATGCTGGTCCTTGCCATGGACTGTGGGGTCAACTGCTTCATGCTGGACCCGGTGAGGGACCTCACAGGAGGCTGGGGGCAAATGAATGCTATGTGTGTGGGGGCTGGCGGGGGTATGTGGAGGTGGGAGGGACAGAGATGATGTGTGGGGTGGGAAGTATGCCTTCCGAGCAGACTACAGAGGTGAGAAATGGCATCTCGGCACCAGAGGGGGTCTTTGTTCCAATGTGAATTCCTCAGAGCAGCTGTTACTCAAATGACCCAAACGCTTTGAGTAGAGGCAGGCCATATTGATGATGAAATGTGCTGGGGAAGGGGGGCGGGGCGCAAGGGTGGGACTGGGGTGAACTGAAGAGTTCCAGCAATTACAATTGGGAAGAGAGGCCCTGCGTTGCCAAGGCTTCTAATGGTTCAAGAAACACTGGGTTGTAAAAAACATAATGTCTCTAGATGTGTACAACACTATGCTACCCAACTAAAATGCATTTATGGACCAGATGGGGCTGTAGATACTCTGTTTGCCATAAACTGTATCCATTTCTAGCTTTTCTACTTTATTCACCAAAAGGCTGTTTTCCTGAGATGAATGGGTGTCCCCACTGAAGCAGAAGACGGCATTGTTTCTTCAAAAAGAGCTCCCACATTTACTGTGTACATTTACACAAACATTCAGTTAATCTGTGCAGGTTTTTTTGTTGTTGTTGTTGGGGGACAGAGTCTTGCTCTGTCACCCAGGTAGAGTGCAGTGGCGAGATCTCAGCTCACTGCAACCTCCGCCTCCCGGGTTCAAGTGATTCTTCTGCCTCAGCCTCCCGAGTAGCTGGGACTACAGGCGAGCACCACCACACCTGGCTAATTTTTATATTTTTAGTAGAGATGGGGTTTTGCCATGTTGGCCAGGCTGGTCTTGAACTCCTGATCTCAGGTGATCTGCCCGCCTTGGCCTCCCAAAGTGATGGGATTACAGGCGTGAGCCACCGGGCCCGGTCAACTTTTTAACTTTTAGGGATGTCTTCCTGTGACATTAGTGAACTGTGTATAAAATGCTGTTGCTGGCAGAGTGAACCCCAGGAGCACACAGGGAGTGGGAACCCTCTGTGGAGGCCAGGTCTGTGTGCGGTGGGAAGGCTTAACAACACAGGCTGCCTTTGTCCCAGGCTGTCATGGAAGTGGACTTTTACCTCCTTGGAAGCATGGGCGCTTAACAAATAAACAAGGGTAGGGTAATAGCGCTAAAGTCTCCAAATGTGGTGACCTGGGAAGGGGTGGGGTGGGTGGGGTTGGGGTGTTAGTGGCAGAACCAGAGCAAAGTTCCACCTGGGCCCACAATGTGATTTCAGGCACCACTGATATTTGCTGACGGTGCCTCGCCAGACCCTGACTGCTTCCCATTCTTCTAGTGCCTTCTCTGTTACCTTTGAGTTGGTGGAAGCAGAGAAAACAACAAATCTGTTCTTGTTTCCAGATTGCGGATGAGCGTCTCCATAGGGGCGTTTCTGTGTGTTTGAGAGTCTTTACCCTCCTCAGTCCTAAATGTTTGGAAGTGCAACGTGGTGCAGGCCTGCCGGGATTTGGTTCCAGCCCTTCTCCTTGCTGTGCCTGACGGGGTGCAGGGGTGGGGGGTGAGCCTCCCACCAGGGGGATGCTAAGTGCTTCCTTTTGGTTTGGGCTTGCTGCAAGGCCAGGCTGATGGTTTCTGTTAAAACCACTGTGACAGCTGTACCTGGGTTTCTAGCAGGCTTTAACTTTCTGGGAGCATTTATGTTTTATCTCCATACACAAACCTCCCCGCTTTGCACCGTGGACAGTCTGGCTGGACCCTGTACTTGGCACACAGCAACTGTTGTGAGATGGCTTTCTTTTCTATACATTTTTTGTTAAAGACATTTATTTATTTTTGTACCAATGACAAAAGAATATTCCTGTATATTTGTGGTCAAGCATTTTGAAGATATTGAAAAAGACATAAAAGTAAAAAAGAGGAATCACTTCCAACGACACCTTTCAATGGCCACTGTGAATTCTTCCCTCCCTCCCTCCCTGTCTGCCTGATTTCAACATACTCCGTATGAGTAGGAATGAGTTTTTGCTGTGGGAATAAATGGCTAAGGGGGAGAGGTGTTGATAGGCCTTTTTTCTTTTCAACCCTTGTGTCAGTGGTCAAGCCTCTCCTAAACGGGCAGAGCCTCGATCACCCTCTTGCCAGCGACACACAGGAGACCATAACAATTCCCAGTCTGGAGCAGTGAGACTTCTACAACGCTTTTCCCCCAGATCCAAATCTCCTTTGAAGAATCTAAAGAAACCTTAAAGGCCTAAGCTTAACACTGGGCTGTGTGGGAGGAGGCAGTCTGAGAAAAACTTTGTATGCCAGCGAGCCAAAGAACTTACCTATGCCGGACTCAAAACTCAGGGTTCTACTTTGTTACACAGTTCTCCCTTTCGGGGAGAACTTTCATCAAGATAGAAACGTAAAGCCAAGAACATCACTGAGCACTTGGGTGTCACTTGGGACTGATCCCGAAGTGGCCTGTGTCTCCTGGGAGCCCACCTCCCTCCTGAACCAACTCTTTTTTTCTGTTGGGTAAAGGCATACACATCTTATATTGCTTTGGACACACAGTTCTGACTCTCTTGCAGCCTTAGCGGTTGTTTTACAAGTCCGCTCTCCCTATTTTTGTGTGGTTTCTTTCTTGTTTTACTGAAATCATTTGCAAAGTTGAAAGTCTCCGTTACCACCCCGATGGGTTCTCCAGCATCCTCTTGCCTCCCTTCACCCCATTCACAGTTCCAGGAGAATCTGGCAGGTGTCGCGGGCCCAGAATGAGCTGTGCCGGTGGCCATGACCCCAGCCCAGCGCAGCCCAGCCCATCGCCTGCCTCACCCAGGCCTGGGGGAGAGGGTGTGCTCCTCATCTCTTCACCTTTCCTTCCTTGTCTCAAAAGGCCATCGGGGGAATTCATTTTGGTGGACAAGGATGTGAAGATCAAAAGAAAGGTAAAATCTACAGCCTTAACGAGGGCTACGCCAAGGACTTTGACCCTGCTGTCACTGAGTACGTCCAGAGGAAGAAGTTCCCCCCGGTAAGTGAGGGTCTAGGGAGGGTGGTGCCGGGTCTGGGCATCTGGCACCAGGGGCCATTCTGGAGGCAGGGGCATCTCCCCAAGATGAAAGCCATCCTTGGGATTGAGGGCCTTGGACCTCATGTGGGGCTCCTGAACAGTGTGGAAATATGTTGGTTGATGATTTGCCCTGGAGGGGAATGGAAGCAGGGATGGAGTAGATTGGGCTTCTGTCTACACTGAGCCCATGATGAAGTTCTCACCTCAGTACTGGGGACTGGAATTCTTGCCCTGAAACATCAAAATCAGAGTCTCCATTTCAGTCTTTGCTACCTTCTCTTGGTAGAAGAAAATTAGGATAATAAAGTTAATCCAGTGAATGAATTCATGGCAATAAAACATCTTCCCTTCCGGGGTCCATGTTCCCAGACAGTATGAAATGTGGTTCCCCCACTCAAATGCCCGCTGAGTGGTGTCTGCCCCTCACCGGGCCTGCCCGAGGTGTATCTGTCAATCATCTCGAGACTGAGAGTGCCCATTGTGGCATCCCCCTAAAGAGGCTACAAGCTAGTGAACGTGAAGAGAAGAAATGGCTGAGTGTGGAGCTCGCGCTATGTGGAGTATTGGATTTTGTCCTTTCTTTGTTTAAAAGCCATTGATGGCTGCTGTTTGCTGGACATGAAGCCCCAGTGTTGTCTGCAGGATGTTCAGGGAGCCTCAGATCTGCCCCAGGCTCTCTCTCCAGCTTATTCATCTCTCCTTTCACCTTACCCTGGATTCCCCTCCCGCCCCCAACCTCTGCACTCTCACACCCGAGTCTGGCAGGCTGCTCCTCCAGGTCCATTTCCCTCACTGCTAAGCAGATGCTTTTGAAGTTTCCTGTCCTGTAAAATACACACCGACTCCCACCCCTGCCAGTTCCTTAGCTTGGTAACAAACCTCAGCCTTTAAGGTGTTGCTAAATAGTATAAATTTATTAATGCCTGCCTCAGCTCCATAGCCAGAGTCAACCATACCCTTCTTGGGGCCTCTGTGGGTAATCTGACCTATTGTGAGATTATGAGAGGCTGTCTCCATTTTTCCATTTTCTATTTATTGAGAACAGGATTCTCATTATATTTTTTTAGCACAGCCACAAATACAGCCCTCGTAGGTGCTCTGTGAACGGATGTGGAATCAAAGAAACTTCAGAGACACAAAACTCTCTTTTTTATTTTCTGCAACCCTAATTATTGCTGGTCTTAACCTTGCAGGATAATTCAGCCCCCATGGTGCCCGGTACGTGGGCTCCATGGTAGCTGATGTTCACCGCACTCTGGTCTACGGAGGGATATTTCTGTACCCCGCTAACAAGAAGAGCCCCAATGGAAAGGTAAGTGTGTCCCCTGGAGAGGAAGTGAGGAGCAGATTTCACTTGCAGCCCATGCGATTTGGTTTAGGAAGAAGAAAGGTTTTGCTAGCGGTTTTACGCTCCATGGTAGGTCGCTAAAGGTGTCTGTAGTATATTCTTGTATGGATTAAAGGCAAAGCCAGATAATATCAACTAAAGATAAAAATCGTCCCTTGAGAGCCCTTCCAATGCTGTGGCAAAAAGGAATTAATGGTCAGGACGGACTAAAAGACCTTAGGGCTTCCAGTGGGCTTGGCTTGGGCGAAATGAATTCCATTCATAAAGCGAAAGGAAACAACCCAGCCTTACTTCCAAAGCAGCAAATCAAATATGTATTCCCAATAGAAGTCTTTGATTGCTTTCAAAAGGTGTAAAACAGAGGTAACTAGTGAGTCAACATCTCCTACTTGGAAAATGTTACCTTTTAGGGGAGGAAAGACTCTCTGGGGAAACCACTGACTCACTAGTCCAAGCCCACGGTGTTCTCAGCAGGCTGGAGGGTGGCTGTGCTCCCCCACGCTCGCTCAGAGCCGCCCTGGCTTTCCTTCTGCCGGGGTGACAGCACGCTTCCTTCCCAAGTATTGCGTCCTCCTTATGTTTTCCCAGTGGACCGATGGCTTTTTTATTTTTATTTTTTTGAGAGTCTTACTCTGTTACCCAGGCTGGAGTGCAGTGGCGTGATCTCAGTTCACTGTAACCTCTGCCTCCCAGGTTCAAGCAATTCTCCTGCCTCAGCCTCCCAAGTAGCTGGGATTACAGGTGCCCACCACCACGCCCAGCTGCTTTTTATATTTTTATTAGAGACGGGGTTTCACCATGTTGTCCAGGCTGGTCCTGAACTCCTGACCTCAAGTGATCCACCCGCGCTTGGCCTCCCAAAGTGCTGGTATTGCAGGTGTGAGCCGCCGCGCCCAGCTGCCTTTTTATTTTGATTTTTTTAATGCAAGAGAACAGGAACAACAATCTCCTTAAACTCGTTGGAAACCTGTGTACTTGGATGTATTCGGGTCTGTCTGCAACATGTGGCATCCAGAGTGAAGGCATTTCTATTTACTGAAAACATTACCCAGCTGTAGCTGCCTCGGGCATCTCAACCTGTGTGGTTAGCCTGCTTTCCAGAACTTTCCTCTTAAAGCCCCCCCAAATTGTTCCTGAACACAAATATTGAGGCTCCTGGTTTTTTGTTTTTTGTTTTTTCAGTTTTTCAAAAGTAGCCATGACACCTATATGGAAATAGGGAAACACCTGCAGAAAGCTGTGTCTCAGTAGGCAGACTGCATGGAAAGGCATGCGATACAAAATTTGATATGCAAAAGTCTATGCCAAGGTATAGGATACACTGAATTCCAACCCACAAGCCTTTGGAGAATTGTAAAGGGACTGCATGCCGAGTTGCAAACAATATCACACAGTTTGGACGAGCCAGTCTGCTTTCCAGATGTCTGTAGCCAGACACCACCGTGCATTTATTTAATGCGTTTAGAATAGGCGAAGCTCCATCCAACACACACAGAGTCACTCATTAAGTCCAGTTTCCATGCTACAAAGAGAAGGCAATGCTCGCTTCTGCCAAAATGTCATTCTGGTCCAGTAAGCAGGTGGTCTGTCTCACATTTGCATCAGGTAATCTATCGCTGGTCCTGGCTTGACGAATGGTTGAATTTAACCAAATGGTTAACTGTTTGGTCTCAGATGCAACCTGAGGTGGTGTGGTCTCAGATGCAACCTGAGGTGGTGGGGGGGGGGACCTTTACAGCCTCAAGGAAGGAAAAGAGAGTATCCATTCCCGTGGAAGCTCCCACCAGCTCTTCACGTTTTGCTACAGAAAAGTCTCTCTTTTACGCAATACCTTCTGGTATGAGGAGGCCCGCTCTCCGGTCTTGTTTTCCAGCTGAGACTGCTGTATGAATGCAACCCCATGGCCTATGTCATGGAGAAGGCTGGGGGAATGGCCACCACCGGGAAGGAAGCCGTGTTAGACGTCATTCCCACAGACATCCACCAGAGGGCGCCGGTAGTCTTGGGGTCTCCCGACGACGTGCTCGAGTTCTTGGAGGTGTGTAAGAAGCACTCTGCCCAGTGAACACCTGCCCTGCCCGCGTCCCGGAGAATGGCCTCTACCTGGACCGTTTGTCTCACACAGCAGCACCCCGACCTGCTGTGCACCTTACATTCCTAGATAGCAGCAATAAAAAGCATGGCTATTTTCACCATCAGATGCTATAGAATGCTTGGCACTCCCTAACCAAACTGCTGTCTCCATAACGCCACTGGTGGCAAGATATATTTTGAGTGGATGGAGGAGAAATAAACTTATTCCTTCTTTTAAAGAAAGTCTTCATTGCTTTGTGTCAAATAATCATGATGACAATGACTGCTGATGCGTATAACATTAGATAATTCATTTAATCTTCACAACAACCCAATGAATCAGAAACTCTGAATAATCCATTTTATAGATGACAAAATGGACGAGGAGAGGTGAAGTAATTGGCTCAAAGCTTCCAGCCAATGAGTGGCAGAGCGGGGACCTGAATGCAGGCAGTCTAGCTACTGTGAGCCAGCATACGGCTTCCCCTACATGTTCTCCCATTGAGGCCTGGCCCCTTGTTCCTCAGCCTTGTTCAGGGTTGCAGCTGAGGAACAACGTGGCCTGAACATGGTGGCTCATGCCCTCCTAGAAATGGGGGAGCTAATGGCTTACTGGTGGTACCTGCGTGTCACCCCCTCCCAAGCATGGATGTAACCATCTGAGTGGAAAAGGAAGGTTTACTCATTACCAAGTGATGATTTTTCTATAAAAGCACAACACTTTACCCAGCTCACAAAGACTAATACTCCCTACTGTCTGGTTACCATGAGATAAAGGATTCACTACAAGGACAGGGTTTAAGGAAATGCAATTTGTTGCAAGCAAGCGGGCTGCTCACTAAATTCTCTATAGAAATGCTTTCTCCCCTCCACTGACCCTGGTCTTACTGGACCAGAGTCCAAGATCGTGGCAAGCTCTCTTAGGTGCTAAGCAACACCTAAGTGGCCCTCCTTGAGCGCTAGATTTAAAATAGATCTATCCATATAATCCCGCTTGGGAACTAAAAACAGGTGTCTGTGTCAATCCTGCTTCTTCCCCCTCCAAACACTCCCCATTCATTCCACATTCTCCCAGCAGGAAACTGATTTTCAGCACTGGATCGCCTTCTGTCCACTGACCACACCCAACGCCAGTATTTCCCCACTCCAGCTGGGGCTGCCCTCTGGAAAGTCCCCCTGATGCACTAAGCACCTTTTGAGTTTTAAACTTCTTGTAACTCAGCTGGCATCTGGTTCTCAAAGCATGGAGGGAGACACCTGTGGTCTGGGAGCCTTTTCCTGCTTTTTTTTTTTTTTTTGAGATGGAGTCTCTCTGTGTCCCCCAGCCTGGAATGCGGTGGCCCGATCTTGGCTCACTGCAACCTCTACCTCCCAGGTTCAAGCAATTCTCCTGCCCCAGCCTCCTGAGTAGCTGGTATTACAGGCATGGACCACCACGCCTGGCTAATTTTTGTATTTTTAGTAGAGATGGGGTTTCACCATGTTGACCAGGCTGGTCTCAAACTCCTGACTTCAAGTGATCTGCCCGCCTCAGCCTCCCAAAGTGCTGGGATTACAGGCATGAGTCAACCCACCTGACCCTTTTCTGCTGTTGAGATGGCACCCCACACCCCAGTGCTGTTTCCCTACAGCATTCTTAGAGGTTCCATAGCCTCACTTCCCAGTTAGGATCATACTCGACCTGAAAGTCACATTCTAAGTCTTCTAAGCAAATCTACAGAGGAGCTGCTCCACTGTGGCATGCTTGCTGCTCCGTCCTTTGTCAAAGGTTAGGAAAGCATCCGTCCAGCTCGACTGGAGGCACCTGACTCCCTGGCCTCGCCACCATGGCAGGCTAGCAATAGCGCGTGCCACCGGGCATTTGATGGAACTCCCTGTGACCAGGAGGGAGGTCAGAGCTCCACCTGAGCATCACTGGTTCCCAGAGTCACTGTGGCCTAGTCCCCATGTCCAGAATTGAGAGGAGTTTCAAGATGCCTGTAGTGGGCTGAATGGTGTCCCCTCAAAAGACACGTCCATGGGCAAACCCTGGAACCTGTGAATGTGACCCCATTTAGAACGAGGGTCTTTGCAGATCTAAATAAAGTAAAAATTAAGATGGCCGGGCGTGGTGGCTCAAGCCTGTAATCCCAGCACTTTGGGAGGCCTAGGCGGGTGGATCATGAGGTCAAGAGATCGAGACCATCCTGACCAACATGGTGAAACCCTGTCCCTACTAAAAATACAAAACAAAAAAATTAGCTGGGCGTGGTGGCGTGCGCCTGTAGTCCCAGCTACTCGGGAGGCTGAGGCAGGAGAATTGCCTGAACCTGGGAGGCGGAGGTTGCAGTGAGCCGAGATTGTGCCGCTGCAACCTCCAGCCTGGCGACAGAGTGAGACTCTGTCTCAAAAAAAAAAAAAAAAAAAAAAAAAAAGAATTAAGATGAGATCAGCCTCAATTGCCTACATTAGGGTGGGCTGTCCTCTGATGCTATGCATTTTTGTGCAGGTTCATGACGTGGCAGGAGCCTGGAGGAGCTACTGTCCTGCCTGTGTGAGCCTGGGACGGGAGAGAGAAACAAACTTTTGCTGTGATAAGCCATAGGGATTTCAGGTTTATTCGCTGCTGCACCATAACATAGGCTATGCTGACTAGGCTTGGCCGAGCTTGGTAACATTTCCAACCTCTCGAGTCTCCCTTTCTTCATTTGCAAAATGTTAATTGTAATAGCTATTGTAGTCAAGGTCATTTTCACTGTAGGTAGCAGACACTCATTTATTCTGGCTAAGGCAGAAAGAGAATTTGCTGGAAAGCTTCAGGGGACTCTCCTGAACCCCAGCACCCACTGCTTTCCTAATCCCGAGGACACATCCTTCGTCCCAGCGTGGTCGTCCGGTCCACTCTCTCTCCATGTCTCACACCAAGTTCCCTGGAGGAAAAATTTGACTGTCTTAGCTTGTGTCCAGTTAGCTGCAGCCATACACCAGGGTCATATAAGACAAACATGGCCTTGAGTTTTCCTCTTATGGGCAGGGCACACTTCTCTCTAAGATGGGGATCATGGGCTTAGCAGATATCCCAAAGGGTCTGCCATGCTGGAAGGCAGATCCTAGCCTTCAGGTGGAGGCCCCACCTATGAACTGCCCTAAGACTGCCTTACTGTTCAGAGACTCTGTCCTCACTCCTTCCACGCAGGCCTGCGAGAACCTTTCACCAAGAAGAGCAAGCCCACAAATAGCTTTGGATGCATCAGTGACACTGAAAAAGCTGTGAGCTGGACACTGCTCCCCCTTCCTCTGGGCCTTCCAGATGCCCCGTGTGTCTATGCTGTTGTGTGCCCTGAAAGAACTTTGGCATTTGCAGAAAGGTCACCAGCTGCAATTTCAGACCACTTAGGTAACTCGAACTTCTAACATTTAAACGTAACTGAAAGAGGCATGACAGCTGCGCAGGCGCCAGCCTGGGCTGGAGGGTGGCAGAAATAGCAGGCCCTCCCTTGGATCCCTTTACGGAGTGAGCTGACTTCTAAATGACACTGGCCAATCCCCCTCCCTCCTCATCCCCCAAATTATTCAGGCTTCTGCTCGTCCTTGACACCCACAGTGCCGGACAACCAGGGCCTCTCAAGAGATCTGTGCAAAGCCCTGGCTTGCTTGTTTCACTTCCAATCTGTCCTGAACAGACATGTTAATAAAACATGATAAAAAGAATTACAGGAGGGGCCAATAAACGCATGCTCAACATTACTAATCATTAGGACGATGCAACTCTAAGCCACAATGAGAAACCACTTCACACCTATTAGATGGCTACTATAAAAACAAACAAACAGAAAACAGCAAGTGCTGGCAATCAGGTGGGGGACCCCGGGACCCCTGCTCACCCTGGGGAATGTGAAATGGTGCAGCCACTGTGGAAAATCGTGTAGCAGTTCCTCCAGAAATTAGATGTGGAATTACCATATGGTCCCGCAGGTCCACTTCTGGACACATCCCCCAAGAGAATCAAAAGCAGGGCCTTGAACAGATGTTTGCACACCGCGCTCGTGGCAGTGTTATCACACCAGCCCAGAGGTGGAGGCAGCCCACGTGGCCATGAGGAGGAATGGATAACAGACTGTGGTGTGTCCATACCGTGGAGCGCTGTTGAGCCTCAGAGAGGAGGGGACTCTGACCCACGCCACAACATGCAGGGATGGTGAGGACATCGTGCTGAGTGAAATAAGCCAGTCGCAGCAGGACAGATAGTGTATGGTTCATTTCTATAAGGGGCCTAGGGTAGCCAAATTCATAGAGATGGAGAGCAGAATGGTGGGTGCCAGGGACCAGAGGGGGGATGGGAAGATCTTGTTTAATGGGTACAGAATTTCAGTTCAAAAAATTTGAAATTGGGATTATGACTATAATTGAGATTTAGAACTGTTCTACCATGTGAAACTCCCTTGTCCTGTCCCTTCCCTGTACCTCTATTCCTGTGGCAGCTACTGAGAGTTCTCTGTCCCCCACAGGTTTGCATTCTGGAGAGTCCCCTATGAATGGAATCAGACCGTAGATACTCACTGGAGGCTGCTGCTGTCACTCAGCACAGTGCCTCTGAGCCTCGCCTAAGTGCCACACGTGGCACTAGTGTTTGTATGTTGTTTGATAATTTTCCATCAAACTGTGGCTCTCCCAGTGTGTTCACCCATTCACTGTTGAGCTTCTGGGTGTTTGCAGTTTCCAGTTTAAAAAGAGCTGCTGTAAATATTTGTGTATGTGTTTTTGTGTGAATACACATTCTCAGCATTGTTTTGCGACATCACAGGGGAAACCCTCCTAATCAGATAGCAATGTTAGCTTCAAAAGGAAACCTGAAAACCAATCAACCAGGCCTCCATCTTCACCCTGTAGTCATTTACTGGCCCAGAACTCGGAAGATCCAGCCACTCTCCTTTTGTAATTCTATCAGAGGAATCATCTCTGGTCTCCCCATGTGAAAGGCAAAGCTTCTTTGTTAATGGCAACATGATGTGTTCGGGTAAGTTCCATTCTGCTGTCTTCACAATTCCCAGAAGCTCTTGGGAAAGGAAAAGAGTTTTCTAAGTTTGATCCTCATGATATCAAAATTAAAATGTCCTTACCCAAAAGATGATAGCTCCTGTTATGAGCTTATTATTATTATTAAGCTGATACTGAGTGTCAGGGGTGAACGGATTAATATGAAGTGGCATCTTTATTTAGATGAATCTTTCATTAAACAGGAACAAACAGAGTAAACACACTGGAATGGCCCTTTCTCCAGCTTCCATTAGGGAATTTGGATTGATTATTATGTCTGCATTATAGCACCTTCCAGAATAAATATGAACTAGAAACGACAGCCATGTCTTTGCCTTGCCCTCAGCAACTGACAGAAGTGAAGCATTGCAGAAGGCTCTCTTGCTGATAACTGTTTCCCAGTGTATTTCTCAATGTGACAGTATTGTTCTGAATGATGGAGGCAACCACTTTTCATTTGGATTCAGAAACACTTGGAAGCAGTGATAATGTGTGTTTTTAAACTACGTGAAAATAATACAGTTAGGGATCGTGAAGTCTAATCCCATTTTTTTTAAGTCAGAGCCTCGATGTCACCCAGGTTGCAGAGCAGTGGTGCCATCTTGGCTCACTGCAACCTCTGCCTCCCAGGTTCAAGTGATCTCCTACCTCAGCCTCCTGAGTAGCTGGGACCACAGGTTCACGCCACCACACTGGCTAATTTTTGTATTTTTTATAGAGACAGGGTTTCTATACGTTGGCCAGGCTGGTCTTGAATTCCTGGGCTCAAGTGATCTCCCTGCCTTGGCCTCCCAAAGTGCTGGGATTACAGGGGGTGAGCCACCGCGCCCGGCCAAATCTTATTTCTAAATTGAGGCACCTGAGTCCCAGAGGGGTCACAGATGACGTGTGCTAGTTTCACTGAATGCATGGGCTGTGGCTGGGCCCTAAGGCTATACACCAGGGCTTTGATTCCCAGCCCAGTCTTCTT
The DNA here is from genome assembly GCA_036589455.1 of Ateles fusciceps. Lineage (NCBI taxonomy): Eukaryota > Metazoa > Chordata > Mammalia > Primates > Atelidae > Ateles > Ateles fusciceps. The sequence goes on along the minus strand of JAZHEH010002996.1, from coordinate 112,413 downwards.
TCCTTTGAGTATAGATTTAGCAACACTCTGGTTTGACCCAGGCCGACTTTCTTGTTTTGTTATACCTAGTGATCTGTCTTGTCAAAACTTGATTCTAAGCTCATGTCTTACTCTATGTTCTAGTTGTGATAACAGGCCTATGTACATTGTCATGTGTGGTGCTCAGTCATTAGGGAGGAGGAGCATCCCAGAATGAGAGAAAGTATCACATAAGAGAATGAACATGGCCGGGTGCGGTGGCTTATGCCTGTAATCCCAGCACTTTGGAAGCCTAAGGTGGGCGGATTGCCTGAGCTCAAGATTTCAAGACCAGCCTGGGCAACATGGTGAAACCCCGTGTCTACTAAAATACAAAAAATTAGCCAGGCATGGAGGTGTGTGCCTATAGTCCTAGCTACTCGGGAGGCTGAGGCAGGAGAACTGCTTAAACCCAGGAGGTGGAGGTTGCAGTGAACTCAGATCATGCCACTGCACTCCAACCTGGGTGACAGAGTGAGATGCTATTTCAAAAAAAAAAAAGAAAGCGAATGAACACTGGTCTCAGGTAGCCTTGGCTGAGATTCCAGCTAGTAGCTGTGTTATCCCTAGGGAGCCCTAGTGTCCTCATCTGTGAAAATAGCACTACTGAATCAAATAATTGAATGCATTATGTGTGCCACGCACTGATAGAGGCGTCTGTCTCTCTCCATTCATCCTGAATGAAAATCACGAAAAGGGGGATGGAATCCTATATTTGTTCTATTAAGAGGTGGCATATTCCTTGGTAAAAATGGACCTCCGCCGAAAAAATTAGAACGCAGTCACATGGCATTTCCTTTTCTGGGGTTTACCATATGGAAGCACCTGCCCAAATATAAGGTGCTTATTGTAGCATTATCTGCAGAGCAAACTTAACTAAACTGCAGTGCAGCAAGCCTCTCTGTGCTGACTTGGACATCTTCCCATAATATTTGCTTTCCAGAACTAAAAAAGATGAATAAAGTATCTATATTGGAGATCTTAAACCTGCATATTGCAATCTACTGGTAGATCTTAGTTTTATCTGGAAGTTTCCACATAAATTGTGAGCACCAATGCCTGTCTCAGCCACTTGGTTGCCCTCTTCAACCAGTTTGGTTGATCCGATGCCAGTGCCCAGCTCCTTCTGCAGGCATCACCAGCAACCCCGATCTGGTCGACGCTGTGCACAGGGACGTCTAGGTGGGTGGGAGGATGGCGTCCAGGGAAATTGTTCTTTCCTGATAAAGGGAACTGATGTGGTCAGAGCTGCTCTTTCTCCCTTCTTTGCGTCTTCAGCGTGGGCTAGATGTTCAGAACTGCAGTGACATTTTGTACCCACAGGATGCCAAGCAAGGGGCACAATCCGACAGACCAAGGATGGCAGAGATGAGGCAGAGAGGGGTCCCAGCGGCGCCACGAACAGTTGAACACATGCCAGCCACCGCCGCCTAGTGCACTCATGGTCTATGAGGAAATAACCCCCACGTGTAAATTGCTCTGGGGTGTTCTGTGACTTGCAGACGAATACATTCTAATTGACATAACTGTCAGGGGGAAAAAACCTTCAGAGAAATGTACATGTTCTACTGTTTTGTGAAATGAGATTATGTGTGATTGCACAATGGTTGTGTGAGCGTTGAAAGACTGGAAGGGCAATAATAGGTAACAAAGTATGGAGCATGTTCTACACTAGGCACATGTCATTGTAGCCACTCTATAAGGCGGATGCTTTACGGTTATCCTCATTTATGAGTGAGACAACTGAGGTTCCAAGGGGTTTAATAACTTTCCCAAATCATGCAACCAACAGATAGCTAGCTTGGGATGCAGAGACAGGTGCGGCTGGCCCTAGAGAAAAGTGCTCCCACCACCAAACACACTCCCACCAGTGCCTCCAGGAGGCACAGACCGTCACCAGCCCCTAGCAGCAGTGATTTCTGGAGAGTGGGATGGGAGGATGGGCTGGTGGTGAGGGCTTTTTTCCTCATACCCTTCTGTAGTGTTTCCTTTATCATAAGCGATTTTTGTTATGAAAGTGGACATCCAGAGATATTGACAGCATAACACTGGTGCCAGGCATTGTGCTGGGAATATGATAGTTTTCTTCCAGGTCTGGATCTGCCCTGTGGATATCCTCTGGTCACACATGCTTACTGGAAATGAAAAGCATTCTTTCCAAACTTATTCCAAACCCTGGCTAAAGGGATTCTCCGGTTGCCATTATTTTACTACGTGACCTATGCCCCAGATAAGGTACCTGCCAATCTGCCACCTCCGCCCTCGGGGAGAGGCAGGCTCTGCAGTCACTGTATGTGAGGAAACCTTTGGAGCCTGGAATAAGTGGGTTTTATGTATCATTTTTTTTATCAGCTAGATTTCTCACACCTCCCACCTGTGCCTAAACGGTGGTTTCTTGGGATCTTGAAAGGGGGTGCTCAGCAGGAGAAAGCAGCTCTGCATTTCTGGGCAGCCCGTCCTATTTTCAGACTGTTGTGGCTCCCTGGCAGCCGCCACAATCCCCAAGGCCAGAGGGAGTTCCTTGAGGGCTCCAGCAGTTGTTTCGGTCATGTGTTTTGGACCCTTTTCCTTAGAGGTCCTGGCAGGGCTAACACAGGTTTCTTATCGGCTTCCACACTGCGGAGCCACAGCTCTCAGAGATAAGCAAGGTTTCCTGCCGGGAGAAAAGGATTTGAAGCATTCCAGCCACGATGACGGACAGAAGCCCCTTCGAAACTGACATGCTCACCCTGACCCGCTACGTAATGGAAAAGGGGCGTCAGGCCAAAGGGACGGGGGGAGCTCACCCAGCTGCTGAACTCCATGCTGACGGCCATCAAAGCCATCTCCTCAGCCGTGCGCAAGGCCGGCCTGGCCCACCTGTGAGTCCTGGGGGAGCAGGCATGGGGCACAGAGTACCCCAGGCCCAAGCAGGGGTGTGGGAGCTGCAGGCGCTTTGGCAAGAAACAGGGTCCAAAGCTTATTGGTCCTGTGTGCCCTAGTTGGCAGCTGCATTGCAAGTTTCTATCACGTGTGCTCTGATAAAGGGGACTTTGACTTGTTTCGAGAAAGGAACAAAACATGCTATGGAGAAATATACATGTAATTTTTCCAGTTATTATAATGATACCAAGTACAGTGGCTTGTTGAATTAAAACATGCATCATGTTTTCATGACTTATATTTGCACAGAGAGAGAGTGTCACTGGCACAAAGTAGAGGGATGACCTGGAGCATCTCTATATGTCTTTTGCAGATATGAGTGTTTTATTGTCATAACCTTTGCCAATATATTAGGAGCCGGAAATGATTCATGACATAGGAAGCTTGTAGGGTCCCTTCCTGCATCTGCTCTCTCATCATCTAAGGGAGCGTTTTGCTGGCTACGTGTTTCATTTCTTCTCTGTGACTCTGTCTTTATCTTCACCTCCACTTGGTGTGCAGGAAGCTGGGAGGTGCTGGTCCTGGGAGGAGAACACAGAGGTTTCTTCCACGGGGCTCTCTTTGGTGCTTTATCCAAGCATGGATGGGGCCAAGTTCACATTACACTGCTGATGGTCACAGCTCAGTAGCCAGTTTGAGCCTGTGATAAAAAGAACCTGGCTTTCTTTGGGCTTCCCTTTTCTTTGTAGTAATTCCAGGGGAGGTCCTCTCAGGACTGAAGGAACACATATTTTGGGGATGAGAGAGACTCAAAATGAAGAGCTAACAAAGTCAAATCATTTAAAATATTTATTCTGAACAATTTAGTGCTTTTAACACAAACAGTGATAGCATTAGATTATAAGATGTAATCATCATTTGATCACTGCAGACTGTATTTATATGGGGGGTGGTTGCCCCAGTATCAGGACCCAGGTTAAGTATGCAGTATGCTTGCTTTTTTCCTGTGTGTGGATGCCTCAGCTGTGTTTTTACCTCCTTTGGCAATATCGGCCATGCGCTGCATTTAAGTGCTTTCCAGAATGTGAGAGCAGCGGGTACCCTGTCCTGCCCCTGTGGGTGGCAGCCCTGCCGAGTGACGGTAGACAGGGACTCTGCCTCTCCCTGCACGGGCCCTGCTATACTCAGCGCGGTGGCCTGAGCCCATCTCAGAATGAGTCACCCACACGAATAGGGCTCCCTGCTCTGTGCCGAGATCTTGACGAGGCAGTGGCTGCCGTGACAGAGGTCTTGCTTATCTGCTGCAAAACTCTGACTTTGTGGCAGTTGAGCGAGGAGACAAAATGGCCCTAGGAACGGGATAATTGAGGTGCTTATAAACTTGGCATGTTCTACCGTGTGAAAATGGGCAGTGATTTACTCTCGCTAGGACCTCAGATACCCATTTGTGAAATGGAGAGGAAACTAGCACCCCTAACTCTTAGGGTTCGTGCAGTGTTAGCAAGTGCATGTGATGACAAATTCAACTGAGCGTGCCCAGTAATCCAAGCCAGTGACTGTCACTACGGTGCCTGTCACTACCGTGGCTCCAAGCCCAGAACAGATTTGCCTGTGTCTGAGCCGTTGATGACCACTAGGTGGCAGGCGCAGCCCGTGGACGCCCCGAGTCAGGATCCACTTTGGGGCGGCTGAGGCAGAGTCCTGGGGCCAGGAGGGACCCCGTGTCCCACCTGGGACCCCATATTCTGCCAACTCAGATAGCATCCTTCCCCCAGCCCCTGTGTAAGAGACACCCAGAGAGGCATCAGCAGAAGCCCGGTGGCTAGAAATTCTTTCTTTCTAAGAAGATACTCAGATTATTTTATTTTTAAAAGACATTGCTTCTCAGGGAGGGAAAGGGTGGTCTTCCGTCCTGCAGGAGCCAGGCTGTGTGTGGCCTGTCTCACACTCCCGCCACCGCCCCAGGCAGGGGGCCTCAAGCTCCTGGCTCCTTTTGGGGAGATATTTCCAGCACAGCCTCCGTGAATGCAATTGAAAAGTTATGAGAGTCTCCTTTTCCCATTATCTTTCTTCTTCTCCTTACGGGAAGAAGAGAGGCTGGCCTGCCCACCCGGAGCCTCTCCCCTGGCTTTCTCATGGAACATTCCTTTAGAGACTGTCAGTGATCTTTAGTGCCAGTCAGAACGCTACAAGATATTGTCCTATGGGCTAGAGAGCCCCTTTCACCCATCATCTCAGGTGACGCTATTGCCAAGGACTCACATCTCCTGGGGGAGTTTCCATTCTTTCCAGGAGGAGGGATGCTGCCCAGCGCCTGGAGGGAGGGTGCAGGGGGGTGGCTGAGGGGGTGGGGTTAGATGGATGAGAGGGGATTTGCAAAGTACAGGGCAGAGCCTGTTTCTCTGCTCTGCCCATCGCAGGCCTGGGCCCCGGCTCTTTATTCTCCAGCGGCACGTGCACCCAGATTCCGTGACACACCAGAGCCTGCATTTGTGGTCCCCTGAAACTCAGATGCAGTCAGCCCAGTTTTGTAGCTGCTGTTGCTTGCTTGCTTTTGTCTTGACCAGTAGGCACAGTCTTTGGGGTGAGGCTGCCAGGAGTGTTTTCACAGACACCAGATGATGCCCCATGGGTGGGGGGTGCTGTTGGGGGGCGAGGAGGGGGTGCCATTCAGGGAAGAGGGTGGGGAAATGAGTTTGTCCCCAGCTTAAGGTAGATCAGTTCTCAACCCTGGCTGCTTGTTAGAACCACCTGAGATTTCCTTCTGCAAATCGATGGCATTCACATCGGGAGGGAAGGGAAATTCCTTTCTTGCCATCCTTTCCTCATAACTCAGTGAACAGACATGGAGCACGTGCTGTGGGTCTGGGCACAGCAGAAACAGACAGAAGGAAGGGCCCTGCTCTCTGCAAGCAGGTCATGCAGCAGGAAGCTGGTCTGTGAGACTGGTGAGCACTGCAGAGGGATGATGGGGTGCGCCTGGCGTGTGGGACACATGTGAGAGGACCAGGGAGGCATCCCGGAGAGGCAAAGGAGGAAGAGCAGGAAGAAAGCTGGGTAGAGAGCACTGCTGTAGTGGGAACGTCATTAATCAAGGCGAGAAGGACTGGAGCTCTTGCTGGGTGCTGGTCCGGGTTGTCTGCAGCTGTTGGAACGTGAGAGGGAGGGGAGCGTGGCTGAGCCTTGCCGCAGTGGGGGAAGGGTGGACATACAACGGATATGGCTTCCCTCAAGATGGAAAAAAAATCCCTGCCATTGTGGAGCTCACAGACAATGAACAGGAGCTAGATGGTGGTCAGGGCAGAGGAGAAAATGCATCGAGTAAGATGTCGGGGACCAGGGTATGTTACTCTAGATGGATGGCCAGAGAAGGCACCACTGATAGATGATCCTCGAGCCCAGGCTTGACTGGGGTGGCCGCCACGTGGCTCTTGAGAAAAAGTGTCCTAAGTAGGGGTGGCAGGGTCACTGCGCAGTCAGTCACAAGGCAGGTGTGTGCCTTGGAAGTTTCAGAGGCTGGGGCTGGCCCGGTGAGGACAAGAAGGACAGGCAGTGATGCCAACCCGGGCACAGAGATTCCACGGTGGTGCCTCACATCCACTTAGGGACTTGGATTTTGCCTCTGGGTGAGACCGGAGGGCACTTTAGGAGGGCCCCTCCTCGTGCTGTGTTGAGAACCTCCTGAAGGGGTGAGGGTGGAAGTGGGGGAGCACTTTTCATACGAATACTCTAAAATCCAAAGCCTCTAGATACAATTTTTTTTGAGGGTCTTACTCCATCGCCCAGGCTGGAGTGCAGTGGCATGATCACAGCCCACTGCAACTTCCACCTCCCCCAGGCTTTGGTGATCCTTTCCTCTCAGCCTCCTGAGTGGCTGGGACTACAGGCGTGTGCCACGACGTCCAGCTAATTTTTGTACTTTTTTGTATAGACAGGGTCTCACTGTGTTGCCCAGACTGATCTCGAACTCCTGGGCTCCAGCAAGCCCCACCTCCCACAGTGCTAAGATTACAGGCATGAGCCCCCATGCCCGACCTGCACAGAATTCTCATAGTAGCACTCTCTTATATTGCTTGGGATTGCAGTGAAGAAGTAAATGAAATAAGTTAAGTCTGCCCCCCAAATTCCTTCTCAGTTCAAGTAACACCAAGCTAGCACTTGGCGATTTTAATTCATCCCAGTAGGGCGCTGTGTGAGCAGAATCCACAAAGACTTGAAACTCCAGGGCTGGAGGCCACGGACCTTTACTATTGGAGTCCTCAGTTATGGCAATGGGTCTGATTGGATGAGCTCCCCATCTGCTCCACCTCCTCGTTCTGAGCGTGGGTTTGTGTTTTAGTGAAACTGAATCCTGGGTGATGTCACTGGGAGGCTAAGAAAATATGCTGACTCCAAGGTGTGAGGGAGGCAAGGTTGACAGGTACCCAGCGAGGTATGGTCACCTTCTTCTGCACGTGTGACTTGGAGACTCCAGAGACACAGAACAAAACGGGGATGCACTGCTGGAGTTTTAGGGTCCCAGGCTCTTTACTAGAGTCAAGACCCCCTAGTGACTTCATTCAGCCTTTTGTCTTCTCAGATACGGAATCGCAGGAAGCGTGAACGTGACGGGAGACGAGGTGAAGAAACTGGACGTGCTATCCAATTCCCTGGTGATCAACATGCTCCAGTCCTCCTACAGCACCTGCGTCCTGGTCTCAGAAGAGAATAAGGACGCCATCATCACCAGCAAGGAGAAGAGGGTGCGTCCTGGGGCTGCGGTGCCCGCGCTCGCCAGTAGGTGGTGGTACTGAGCCGGGAATAAGCTGCTTTGCTGTTCTTTCATTCCCGGGTTTTCCTCTGTTTCTTAACATTTGTTTTCTGGAAACAAAGGATTGCATACCTCTCTAGTTGGAAATCTTGTGCGGTCTAGTGAAAGAAGACTCCGCAGAAGGACAGTGTGTCAGGAAATAGTTCAGAATGATGTCGGAACCGCCTCGGTGGGCACTTGTTCATGGTTGTTTATCAGTAACAAGTGCCACATTCTGGGGGGCTTAACATTGAGGATTCCAGGGGTCCAGGGAAAAGCTGTACTATACACCCGCCTTCTCATCTCCCCCCCCCCCCCCACCCGCCTTCTCATCTCCACGCCCGCCCCCAGCCCACACTTTGCGAGGGGTTACGGTTTCAGCAGGGATTTCTTTGTGCCTGACAAGCTGTTAGACTGGTCCAGAAACGAAGGCACAAGCCTCCTGTGCTCCTGCCTCATAGGGCGGTGAGGTCGGTGTGTGAGGCATGGCTGGAAGGGTCTGCATTCACTATGGGTTCACACACAGCTTATGCTACACAGGGGTTTGCTGATGGCCAAAAGGTTCAATTCAGCTGCAACATAGTGAATAAAGCTGGGGCTGTTTGCCCTTGTTTTACACACTGGGGATTGGGGACAAGAGGCCATTTCTTTGTGATTAGCTAGAGGAATAGAAAATAAGATAAAATCAAATGTATTTAACCTCTGCTCTATGCCAGGAACCCCGTAAGGCAGGTTCACACTTGTCTCACGTAATTGAAGCGACATCAGACCTGTTAGTCCCAGCTTTCAGTTTCAGCTGATATGACCCTTGCTTCTCTCCAGTCTAATCTACTCATCAACCATTGCCGTTCTCACGGGCCTGAGCCACATAGGTCTTCATGCCAGCTCTGATTTATTTACTTATTTATTTTGAGACGGAGTCTTGCTCTGTTGCCCAGGCTGGAATGCAATGGTGCAACCTTGGCTCACTGTAACCTCCGCCTCCCTGGTTCAAGCGATTCTCCCACCTCAGCCTCCCAAGTAGCTGAGATTACAGGCACGCACCACTGCGCCGGGCTAATTTTTGTATTTTTAGTAGAGACAGGGTTTCACCATGTTGGCCAGGCTGGTCTCGAACTCCTGACCTGAAGTGATCCACCCGCCTTGGTCTCCCAAAGTACTGGGATTACAGGTGTGAGCCACCGCGCCCAGCCCATGCCACTTCTTGAATACTCCACACCTGCTGATATCTCTGCCTAAAATTCTCCTCTCTAGTATGGACGCGGTGGCTCATGCCTGCAATCCCAGTGCTTTGGGAGGCTGAGGTAGGAGGATTGCTTGAGCTCAGGATCTCTAGGCTGCAGTGAGCTGTGCCTATACCACTGCACTCCATCCTGGGCAACAGAGTGAGACTGTCTCAAAACAAAACAACACAACACAACAAGAAAAAACCCAGTTCTGCTCTCTAGGTCTCTATGTGTGTCTTCATTCCTTAATTGTAGTCAGACCTGTTGTCCAATGTGGCCCCCTCCATGGCTTTCCAGCCCCCAGCCTGTGTGGGTTTTCCTTAGGGCACGTGCCACAGCCTGCTTGTGTGTGTGCTGACCTGTGTGCTGCCTGTCAGTTCTCCCACTGGAATGTCAGTGCCAGGAAGTCCAGTCTTGCTGCCAGGATCGCTGCCCTGTGGAAACAAACCCCGGGCCTTGAACAGTTCCCAGCATATGCTGGAAGCTCAACACGTATCTGCTGAATGAATGCCTGCATGAATGGGCTAAATTGGATTATTTTTTGAAGATTGGATTATTATAGCAATGTCAGGGAATTTCCAAGTTTACAGATTACCTAACTTTTTTTTTCTCCTCTGGCGGAGCAAGGGAAAAAAAATAGAAACAAAGCTCGGCCGATACTCACCAAAAAGTAAGGAAAAGTAATTCAAGTGGAGGGAGAAATGACCCTTATTTCACTTGAAGTTGCATTATCAGTGTTTGATTGGCCTGGGGGCTCCAGTCCCCCATCACTGAGGGCATCTCAGGGCTTTGAACACCGAAGGCCATAAAAAGGATCTGGAGACTTCCCTTCATGGCTGGAGCTGTCTGTGACAGCAGAGTGGGTGGGTGTGGGGGACCCGGGTCTCTCAAGACCGCACCCACTTTATCTTCTGGTTTTCGCATCACACAGGCGAGATAGATACAAAACCCAGAGGAGTATTTGCGCATAAGCTGGCACCCTGCCCTTTGTAAGTTATGGTGCTTTCTGATAATTATATGCTGTGGTTCTCAGTCTCTTTCCGATGTCGTGTTCTCTGCCATGCCCAGCCCTGACACAGAGCAATTGTGCTCATGGGAAGATGTGCTGACCAGGTGGTGTTTCCCCTCTCTGATTTAGGGGAAATATGTGGTCTGTTTTGACCCGCTGGATGGATCTTCCAATATTGACTGCCTGGCCTCCATCGGAACCATCTTTGCCATCTACAGAAAGGTGAGTAGACAGGCTGACATTTTACACCTCCTTCCTGTGGTGGTCTCTGGAAGGTTCCTGGGCTGACAGCCATGCGTTTGGAGTCCTACCCCTGTATGAGTAGTACTTCCCACTAATGAGAAAAGCTGCTATAGGCAAACCACAACTTCTCTCTGCCTGGGGCTCCTCATGAGAAGAACTGGATGGCAAATTCTCCCTCCCTTTCTTTCTGGCATTCCTGGGAGGGTAACACAGGATAGCTGGAATCTTGTTTTGAAAGTCTGGGTACAACACAAATGTCCGACACGGTTTTAGGTTCTAGGTGGCATTCTGAACCTCTGACACCCCCCTCCCCCTCTTGCCTCATGTCTATTGCCTCAAGCCACAAAAAATTTTCTGCTAAAGTTCATTGGGTTAGATTGAACTAATCTGACCTGGATGGTCCAAGGTGATCTCCGCATTTGAAATCCGAACCCTTGAGTACACCTGCGAAGTCCTTATTGCCATATAATACTGGATATTCACAGATCCTTCGGGGTGGGGTATCTTTGGGGCCATTCTGCCTACCCTGAAACCCTAGCAACAGAGATGGGGGTGGGTTTGTAACATCCAGCAGGACTAGAAACTTCACAATTTAGACTCCTCGGTTCGGGAGCTGCCCTTGCTCCAGCTGCTGTGACTGGGCCTTTGCCCTCGGAACTTTCAGGCAGAAGGAAACAAAAGGTGCTTGGGAGTGTCATGGGTGCTCAGCCGGACCCTGCCCTCTGGCTCTAGAGACTCATCTCTCTGGCCTCAAAGCACACGTCCTTTCTACGATGCCCCCCAGGACCACACAAGGAGATGGCACTGACTTTCCGTGCTCCCCCTTTGGCATGGATCATGTCGTGTGGGTGGAGTTAGCCTTCCGAATGGGTCTTTCCCAGCAGCTCTAGGTCGGCCTCACTGGAGGGTCAGCCCCACCCCCCACCTCCTGGCCTCACCATCTCACTGCAGATAGGAGTGTCCCTGGAGACATCTGTGCTTGGCTGATCGTTGTTCAAAACACGGAGGGAGGGGGGCTAGAATTTGATGTTTAGGGGTAACCCATGAAAAGCTTAGCAGAAAGCAGCCTTAGCAGAATGTGTGAATTAGCCCTATTTCTGGGAAGACAGTTGCTCATGCAGGGGAGTGCTACCCTCTCCTCTCTCTAAGGCCACAGTGGAAGCCATGGGGACACAGCTTCCCTGCTGGCATTCCTCTTTTTCTTGTGAATGCGAAGAGGAGACTCGATGAGGGGGTCAGAGGGAATGACACGGGACGTTTTCTCTGCTATGTGAGAGCGCCTGAGACTAAGATAATGTCCCAGGGTTAAGCGAAATGAGTCAGCTGAGAGGAGGAGCATTGCTTCTTCCTCTTCTTCCTCTGAGGTACAGTTTAGAGAGGAAAAGAAAGCAACGGTGTCATACTAATGCCCTTCTGAAAAAGACACCTGGGTGGCCTTTGAGGTGGCTTTAAATATGGGTTTTCTCATCATGAGTAATGGCAGGACAGGGCCTCAAGCAGGTGTGCTAACTCCATCATCACAGCCCTTCCTAGATCCTTAGGACCACCAGTTTTACAAAGAGCAATATTTTTTTTAGCTATTTTTTTTTTGAGATAGGGCCTCACTCTGTCACCCCGGCTGGAGTGCAGTGACATCTCAGCTCACTGCAGCCTCGAATTCCTGGGCTCAAGCTGTCCTCCCACTTCAGCCTCCTGAGTAGCTGGGACCACAGGTGTGCACACCACACCCAGCTCATTTTTTTGTATATATCGTAGAGATGGGGTCTCACTGTGTTGCCCTCAGGCCTGTCACGAACTCTTGGGCTCAAGCGACTCTCCCATCTCGGCCTCCCAAAGTGCTGGGGTTACAGGTGTGAGCCACCGCACTCTGCCAAGGAATATTATTGTACACTGGAGTCCATGTGAGCTTTAACATAGAGATTTTTATCTCAAAGTTTACATAAAGCCCCGGTTTGAAGTCTTGTCCAAACAACCATGGATTCCTTCTGAATCTGTTTCTAAAGGAGAGGGGCAAATGTGAGAGACTAAAAACTACATTCAGAATAGATACTATGAAAACACAACAGGAAGGGAGGCTCTGTGACATTCAGCCATGTCCACTGAGAGGGCAGCTTGCTGCAGGGACCTCCTGGGCTGCCCTGGCATCTTAGAACCTCGTCAGAATCAGAGAGGATGCCCATGTCCAACCTGGACCTCTGTGATTCTTTGATAAACGTCAAGACAGAGGTTTCAGGACAGCCAGAGATTAATCAAAGGTATCGTCTTCCCTTCTATTTCTAAACACCATTTAGGGAATACTATGCTGTCTTCAGCTCTCTGCTGGTAAGGTTCCCCTTTTTCTTGAAGTTGATGTTTTCCACTTCCAACAAAGTAGCAGGTTAGACCAAATGAAAAGTCTTCCGCTTCAAAATATCCAGGACAGCTGACAAAACACATCATCCATGTCTTCAGAGGCACAGCTGAGCTTTTAGAAATGGACAAGCAACACACACGCACAAGGTAAGGGGCAGAGGCCAGAGCCACAGAAAATGGAAAGCCAGAGTGTGAAGAGGAAGGAGCTTCGCTGGAGGGTGAATAAGACGGAGCCATGCTGGGGTTGCCCTGGTGGAGGAGGGGGCCTTGCTCATCTGATTAATCTAGGGTGTGGGTTTCACCCCCCTCTACAGGGTCCGGAGGCCCCTCCCCCTATTGTTATACCTAAATACGCCTCTGAAAAAGTGTACCTTTTTTTTTTTGAGACGGAGTCTTCCTCTGTCACCAGGCTGGAGTTCAGTGGCACGATCTCAGCTCACTGCAACCTCTGCCTCCCACGTTCGAGTGATTCTCCTGCCTCAGCCTCCTGAGTAGCTGGGACTACAGGCATGCAGCACTATGCCCAGCGAATTTTTTGTATATTTAGTAGACACGGGACCTCACCATTTTGGCCAGGATGGTCTCAATCTTCTGACCTCATGATCCACCCTCCTCGGCCTCTCAAAGTGCTGGGATTACAGGCATGAGCCACCGCACCTGGCCTAAAAGTCTATCCTTTATTGACATAAGGATAGATGGACAGACCAATGGAAGACAAAAATCCCTAGAAAAAATCTCATACATGTGGTCACATGACTTATGACAAAGGCAACACCAAGGTTTAATTTGTAAACGACGATCCTTTCAAAAAGTGGTTGCTGGGTCAATTGGGTATCTATATGAGAAAAAAATGAATCTGACACTTACCTCTCACCATATATAAATATTAATGAAGTAGAGATGACAGATTTAACTAAAGACTAAAGCTATAACACTCCCAGTAGAAAACAAAGGGGACTATCTTCATGTCTTTGGGGAAGATAAAGATTTCTTTATTATTTATTATTTTTTTTGTAAAGGTGAGGTCTCGCTATGTTGCCCAGGCAGGTCTTGAAATCCCGGTCTCAAGTGATCCACCTGCCTCAGTCTCCCAAAGTGCTGAGATTACAGGTGTGAGCCACCATGCCCAGGCGAGGAAGGTAAAGATTTCTTCAACAAAACACAAAGCACCATACAAGATGAGGCTGATAAATTTGGTTTCATTAAAATCAAGAACTTCCGTTCAGCAAAAGATAAACATTAATATAGAGAAAGGATGACCACAGACTGAAGAAAAAGATTTTCAATACATGTATCCAACAAAAGACTCATGTGCAAAATAAACAAGGTACTGCCACAAATTAATAACAAATACTATCAATTTGACTAAAGAAATGGGCAAAAGAAATGAAAGGCACTTTAGAAAAGAGACATTTTGGCCGGGCATGGTGGCTCACGCCTGTATCCCAGCACTTTGGGAGGCCGAGGCAGGTGGATCACCTGAGGTCAGGAGTTCAAGACCAACCTGGCCAACATGGTGAGACCCCGTTTCTTTAAAAAAAAAAAAAAAAAAAAAGAGACATCTTTTCCACCCAGTTAATAAGCACATACATGAGAGGTGCTGTGCTTATTACATCAGAGTAACTGAACACAGAGTAACACAGCCCACATGCCCGCTGCCTGCAGAGTCCAGTGAAGAAGAGTGAGGCCTGGTAGAAAGAAAGTGACTTTATTAACCCCAACTAGTAAAGGGGGAAATGGCCGAATTCCCATCCAAAGTCATCCACTTTGACTTTTTGACAGCGGAGGCAGGGATTTAAAGAGGAAAACTTGATAAGAGGGTATGCAAGCATTGTGCTGAGTACAGGATCTGTGTGACTTGGTTTTGTGACTATCTTGGGCCACAGTCACCTGGACCTCAGGCTGGCATCATCTCAACAATGGCTGAGTTGTTAACTAGCCACCTTGAAGTAACCTCTGGAATTTTGTGGCCGGGTCTCCATGCTTGGTCTGTCTGTCTCAAGATTAGCTCCTGGAACTTCTAGACGGCACATCATAGATACCAGCATGCACTTAGATGAATGTGCAGGGAGTGTATACGGTGAGAAAGGGAGGAATGTGGAGTCTATTTTAAGGCTAAAGGAAGAGGCTTCTGTAGTTTGCTTCAAAGTTGTCTCCTGAAGCCCAAGAGAAAGGAAAAAAGAAGTTTTAAAATTCATTTTAAAGTTAAACTGCCCAGATTTAATTCCCCACTGTCAAATTCCATTCTATTTTTATGGAAGGCAGGCGACACAGTTAACTAGGCTACTTTCTGCTCAGAAGTGGCATAGTTAGGGGTATTGAAATGGGATTCACTGACCTAGAGTTGGAAGTATTCTCGAGTGCCTAGATTTATAGTAGGGGTTTGTTAGAGCAAACTCCAGGAGGGAGGACCTAGGAGTTTTTTTTAGAAAACTTGTCCTGCATTCCCATATAAAGTGTACAACAGCAATAAAATTCATAGCAACCTGGCCGGGTGTAGTGGCTCACACCTCTCATCCCAGCACTTTGGGAGGCCAAGGCAGGGGAATCACTTGAGGCCAGGAGGTTGAGACCATCCTGGGAAACATGGTGAAACGCCATCTCTACTAAAAATACAAAAATTAGCCAGAGTGATATTGCACGCCTGTAATTCTAGCTACTCAGGAGACTGAAGCATGAGAATCACTTGAACCTGGGAGGCGCAGGTTGCAGTGAGCTGAGATCATGCCCCCTGCACTCCAGCCTGGGTGACAGAGCAAGATTCCCTCTCAAACAAACAAACAGACAAACAATCCGTAGCAACCAAAGAGAACAATGAGCAGAGTGCCAGTTATACTGAATATGAGAGTCTTCTATGTATTAGGAAGTTGACTAAAGCATGCTGTTACAGAGTCTTGAGAGAGGGAATCTGTGGCAGAAATACGGGTATTTAAGGATTGTATAGTTTGGGTTGTATTGTGAGAATAATCTGGTCCGTATATACCTCTCAGCCTTAATTAATGCACAAGTGTTGCCTTGGGCTGTAGTTAGGATAGCCAAAGCCATATGACTTAAAGACATTGTGGGATGAAGACGTAGTGCTGGTTTGCTTTTGTGTGTCTGGTGGGGCTGAGGATATGTTTTGGGAGTTATGTGGGAAGTATGTACAGCATTTAGTTTTAATTACACTGCAAGGTTCCCACTGTCAGTCATGTCTGGGCTTCCTGTGGGGCTTAATGACAGGTTGGCCAAATAGACATATTTAACAGGCTGGGCATGGTGGCTCACACCTGTAATCCCAGCACTTTGGGAGGCCGAGGTAGGCAGATCACTTGAGGTCAGGAGTCTGAGACCAGCCTGGCCATTATGGTGAAACCCCATCTCTACTAAAAATACAAAAAAAAATTAGTTAGGAGTGGTGGCATGTGGCTGTGGTCCCAGATACTCAGCTGGGACATGAGAGTTGCCTGAACCTGGAGTTGGAAGTTGCAATGAACTGATATGCACCACTGCACTCCAACCTGGGCAACAGAGCAAGACTCTCTCTCAAAACTAACACACAAACAAACTATATATACGTGTGTGTGTATATATTATATATATATATGTGTGTGTATATATATATATATATAATATACACACACACATGTATATATACATATACATATTTAAAACTATATATGTGTGTGTATATATTATGTATATATAAAATATATACACATATACATTTTTAAAAGGTTATAGGAGGAGCTATGAATATTTATGAAGATGGTCCTGTCATAAGTGTATTGAACAAATATCCATGTATGACCCATGCTTATTTTGGGGAGGAGCCTTAACATTTAAATGTGTTACATTTAGGCCCTGTATATCAAAATGTCTTTCTAGGACATAAATGCACACAGTGTGTGCTTTCTGTAAACTGGCCAAACCTAGCCCATTTTGGTGGTCTTTTATCAAGAGAGGGACTGAAATTAATCTCTTGTCTAATTACAGCTGTGGTCTTGGCTGGTGCAACAAGGGGCTGGAGGTGAGTCAGTCAGCTTATCTGGAGGCCAGTACTTGTTTGGCTGCTAGAGAAAAAGAAAAACCGATGGCAGTTAGGACATGATTTCCTCTTCAAGTGCAGGAGTGAGTGACTAACCCTTGCCTGGTGTGGCCTTAGGTCCTGTTTCTAATTGGGTGTTTTATTGTGACAGTCTATTTTGTCAGTCTTACGGTTTTCAGTTGTGTCTAATTCGAAACACTGGGGCAAGGTATACGGAGGCATGTTTGAGGCCTGCTTCCTGCCATGTCCTGAACTAGTTTTTCAGTTCTTTTGGGGATTTCCTTTGGCCAAGAGGCAGATACATTCAGTCTGTTGAGAGGCTTAGGATTTTATTTTAGTTTATATTCACCTTTTTTTTGTTGTTGTTAAGGTATGCCAGAGGCAGTATTGATGGCCAAGCTTTTATTCTGTCCCATATGGATGCTGAGGTGGTGTGGTTACCTGCCCCAGGTGCATCATGTCCCTCGATGCGACCCCTATGGCCAAGGGACTTAGAGTCAAAAGACTGAAAGCCAGTTAAATGTTCCAGGTCACATGGGAATGGAGGTGGGCAGGCACTCATTAACCTTAAAACCCCTTTTAAGCATTGTAAGAGCCAAAACCAAAAACCAAAAGCCAAAAGGCAAGGTTACCAAATTGACTTATCTACAGATTTATACATTGAGTTACTGTGAGCTTGGCTAGTAGCACTTACCTGCACAAAACGCAAGCATTTTGTTCAGCTGTTGAAGCCTCTGTGTGTCCGTCCTGGATTTGAAGTCTCTGAATTAATCTGATCCCACAAGACCAGCCCTTACTATCTCAGGTGATCACTTCTTCCAGGATAGTCCTTAGGCCTGGAGGGATTGAACAATTTCAATTCTGGAGGTAAAACAAAATATGAAGGATTAGTACTATTTTAAAGAAAAGGATCATAAGCCCAGTCTAGTTCTGAGAATGATGGAAATAAGCATTTTAATTATTTAGTATTAAGGTATAGAATAAATCATATTACTTTAGATAGAGGCAAAATTATTCAATTAATCTTACTGGTTTTGAATACAAGGCTGTCCTTGTGTCTCATTAAATCAGTTGACTTTGATTGTCACCTTTGCCTGGATCCAAAGACAATGCTTTGGTTGCCTTGAGTTTGGTGTCAGATACTGGCAGGAGTCGATACCTTCTTTAGATGAAATACGTGCATGGAGGGGTCAAAGCCTTGTAACTTAACTGCACAAGGATTAGTTAGTAGTACCTGATGAGGACCTTTTTAAAGGACTGGAGGTAGTGATACTAGAGTCTTTGACCTGACTAGAAGCTGTAAAATGATTTTAAAACCTTACAGTGATTAATTTTTATAGATTTGATAAACCCCAGCAGAAAGTCAGAAACTTAATTCGGGATTCAATTTTGAAAACGTCAAAGACGCTAAAAGGCTCAAAACAATTGAACAAACTGTAGGTCGCTGTAAAATACCAGTTACTCATTTAACCAGAGTGATAACTGAAAGATTTAAAAGGCAATCCAGGCTGGGCATGGTGGCTCACACCTGTAATCCCAGCACTTTGGGAGGTTGAGGCAGGTGAATGACTTGAGGCCAGGAGTTCAAGACCAGCCTGGCCAACATGGCAAAACACTGTCTTTACTAAAAATACAAAAATTAGCTGGTGTGTTTGCCCAGGAACTTGGGAGGCTGAGGCATGAGAATCACTTGAACCCAGGAGGCAGAGGTTGCAGTGAGCCGAGATTGTGCCACTGTACTCTAGCCTGGGCAACAGAGCAAGACTCTGTCTCAATTAAATAAATAAATACACAAATAAAAGGCAATACAGAAGGTTATACAGATGTACAAACCTTAACTCTTTTAGATATCAGTTTTTCTAAGCCATTAAAACCTGATAAAGACAACACAGAAATTATTTTGATAAAATGTAAATTTTTTTTTTTTTAGATGGAGTCTTGCACTGTTGCCCAGGCTGGAGTGCAGTGGCGCGATCTCAGCTCACTGCAACCTCCACTTCCCGGGTTCAAGCTATTCTCTTGCCTCAGCTTTCCAAGTAGCTGGGATTACAGGCGCCCACCACCGTGCCCAGCTAATTTTTTGTAATTTTTAGTAGAGATGGGGTTTCACCCTGTTGGCCAGGCTGGTCTGGAACTCCTGACCTTGTGATTCACCCACCTAGGCCTCCCAAAGTGATGGGATTACAGGTGTGAGCCACTGTGCCTAGTCAAAATTATTTTTAATCTAAGAATACAATTTATAGAATTATATAGTAATTAGAATTTTTATTTCTGCTAACTTTAAATTTTAGTAGAAACTTAATAAGCAAGAAGTCCTGAACTGTTTGTCAGATGTTAGCATTTTATAGATGAAGTTATTTCTCAATTTTAGAACCATGTTTTCACCTATTTTTATTGTAAATTATTCCCATAATTTATTGTAATTTTTTAAAAAATTGGAAGTATTGTAATTTTTTTAAAATTGGAAAATAACACTGGGGTCTGTTGTGGGGACTAGGCGAGGGACAGTGGCAGGTAGGGAGTTGGGGAGGGATGACATGGGGAGAAATGCCAGATATAGGTGATGGGGATGGAGGCAGCAAACCACATTACCATGTATGTACCTATGTAACAATCCTGCATGTTCTACACATGTACCCCAGAAACTAAAGTGCAATAAAATATATTTTAAAAATTTTTTAAAAATTATTTTAAATTAAATAATAAATGCTTGTTGAATGTCTCACCCAGGCATTATTATTTAAATAATAAATTAAATTTAAAATAATTTTAAAAATTTAAAATACACAAAAAATTCACTTACAAGCATTTATTGCATTTATGTGTACTTAATTTTTTAATCCTTGAGTTTATCTAGATTCTTTTTGAAAACAGATGTCATACAAAGTTAGTTATTATTTAAAGTTATTTCCCTGTTAACCACTTTTAAAGTCTGAACATTAGGTGAACACCTAAATAAGAACCTCAAAGTTAAACACATGGGCATTTTGCCAGTAACTCAGAGGATTCACTTGCTTTCATTGAACTAACAATCCTAATTTCGTCTTATTTGCCAAAAAAAAAAAAAAAAAAAAAAACACAAAGATTACTCTGTGTTTGGCTGGGTCATAGTCTTACAATTTTTGTGCCAAACCTGACACTTTAAACATTTAACAGAGGCAAATATAAAATTTATTTGCTTAGATACAAATGTATGCTGATGATTCTGAGGGCATTTTTATTTTTATTTTACTAATAACTTTTTTTTTTGAGACGGAGTCTTGCACCATTGCCCAGGCGGGAGTACAATGGCAGGATCTCAGCTCACTGCAACTCGTGCCTCTCAGGTTCAAATGATTCTCCTGCCTCAGCCTACAAAGTAGCTGGGATTACAGGTACCTGCCACCATGCCTGGCTAATTTTTTTTTTTTTTTTGTATTTTTAGTAAAGACGGGGTTTCGTTATGTAGGCCAGGCTGGTCTTAAATGCCTGACCTTGTGATCCATCCACCTCGGCCCCCCAAAGTGCTGGGATTACAGGTGTGAGCCACTGCGCCTGGCGTATTTTACTAATAATTTTTTTTCCATTTTTTTATTGCATTTTAGGTTTTGGGGTACATGTGAAGAACATGCAAGATTGTTGCATAGGTACACACATGGCAGTGTGAATTCCTGCCTTCCTCCCCATCACCTATATCTGGCATTTCTCCCCATGCTCTCTCTCCCCAACTCCCTTTACTAATAATTTTTGAAGCCAGTTTTATTTTTCAAAGATTCATGTGAACTTGGAAAGCATTTGGACTTAATTTATGAGTACTCATTGAATAAGTCAATTTGGTAGCACACTAGGCATGACACAGAACATGTACATTACATAAACATATCTAAACATGTATACATCCATACACAAAGAAAGATCTAAGAGCTCTATCTCAGAACTCTAGTCATGAGACAGCATCACAAACTCACTGACCTATAAAAGATAGCCAGTTTCAAGTTATTTTTCTGACAAAATTGGTGGCTGTTCACATGGCTAACTTTGTTTGCCCTGATAGCTAATCTAAGGAAAGCTATCAACCCAAATTTTGGGTAAAGCAGTCCCTATGGCAACCTGGGATTTTTTCTTTTTAAATCTCTTTTACCGCCTTTTTTCTCCTTGGTTTCAAATGAGTTTTCAATGTTTATATTTTATTTATACCATAAAATAAATGAGTCTTACCTTAGTACCTGCAGCTTAATAACAGCAAATTTAAAGCAGGCAGAAAAGAGAGGAAAGTAGAGAGCTAAAGAAGATTCTACTTCTACATTGAGATACCGTCTCACACCGGTTAGAATGGCGATCATTAAAAAATCTGGAGACAACAGATGCTGGAGAGGATGTGGAGAAATAGGAACGCTTTTACACTGTTGGTGGGAGTGTAAATTAGTTCAACCATTGTGGAAGACAGTGTGGCGATTCCTCAAGGACCTAGAAATAGAGATTCCATTTGACCCAGCAATCACGTTACTGGGTATATATCCAAAGGATTATAAATCGTTCTACTATAAGGACACATGCACACGAATGTTCACTGCAGCACTGTTTACAATAGCAAAAACTTGGAACCAACCCAAATGCCTATCAATGATAGACTGGACAGGGAAAATGTGGCACATATACACCATGGAATACTATGCAGCCATAAAAAATGGTGAGTTTGTGTCCTTTGTAGGGACATGGATGAATCTGGAAACCATCATTCTCAGCAAATTGACACAAGAACAGAAAATCAAACACCGCATGTTCTCACTCATAGATGGATGTTGAACAATGAAAACACATGGACACAGGGAGGGGGGAGCATCACACACTGGGGTCTGTGGGGGGGGGACTAGGGGAGGGACAGCAAGGGGTGGGGAGTTGGGGAGAGATAGCATGGGGAGAAATGCCAGATATAGGTGATAGGGAGGAAGGCAGCAAATCACACTGCCATGTGTGTACCTATGCGACAATCTTGCAGGTTCTTCACATGTATCCCAAAACCTAAAATGCAATTAAAAAAAAAAGACTCTACTTAACTCCACAATGTAGCTTCACCATTTGAACTCTGAATTTTTCTTGTTGTAATTTGCTCATCAGTTTAAAATGTGCACAAAATGGGCCAGAATATGTAACCAGTCCCAACAAGATGACAAAAGCAGAGGCCGTGATGTTGGAAACTGTTTTTCTCCTTCGAGGCTGAACCCCTGGATTGGACAGGAAATGAGAAAAATAAAAGAAACAGATGTAGAGGAGAAAGGTCACATTTTACAGGAAGGAAGAGGAAGGAGAAAGGAAGGAGGGGGAGGCTTGTCTTCCAGTCACTGCAAGGGATGAGGTCAGTACCCTCAGCCCCCTGGTTTATCTGCTGTCAGGGAGAGCCTCAGCACCCCAGACATACATGGTGTAGGATGAGCCCTTCCCACCTTTGCAAGTCACCAGTCAAGGTGAACTATTTCCAGCCAGAAGGAGTTACGGGTGCTTTTGACCAAGAGAAGTAAGGCTGTAGGTGGTTCTAAGACGACTTGGAAGAAGTCGGGGGAGGGAGGGCGAGTAAATTTCCTCACCTCAGTTTCTAATGCCCCCTCCCACCACCCCTGGAATAGCCTGAACCCAGCAAAGCCCTAAGGGTGCCACAAATACAAACAAATACAAATGAATAAAATGCTCAAATGGTGTCATTAGTGTTTGAGTCTAAATATAGCAGAGCCCCAGTGACACCCCAAAAGAGGCAGATGGTGGTCGAATGCACTCTGACTAACTTACCAAGTTCCAAAGTTGAAAAGTTACAAAGTTACAAAGTTTGTCCTTCTCTAAAGGTCGTTTTCATTGCACCAGAGAAACACTGGAGGCAGCAGGCACTGCAGCAGAAAGAGGAGAGGATCCCCAGGACAAAAACATCTAGGCCGCTGCTGGAGACTCCCTGGCACTCCAGCCAAGGGGTCAGCTAGGCACAAGCAGGTAGAACCCACCGGCCGCCCTCGGCCCCGTTTGATAGAAACCAGACCTTGGGCTCAGGCCCCCAGAGCACACTCTTTGGGCCACTAAAATTGTAACTGAATGTGGGTCCACATGCTCGCTGCCTGCAGAGTCTACTTAACAAGAGTGAGGCCTGGTAGAAAGAAAATGACTTTATTAACCACAATTAGTAAAGGGGAAGTGGCCAGATTCCCATCCAAAGCAACCACTTTGACTTTTTCAGGAGAAGGCAGGGGTTTATAAAAAAGGAAAACTTGATAAGGAGGGCATGCAAGCATTTCGCTGAGTACAGGATCTGTGTGTCTTGTTTTTGTGACTATCTTGGGTCCCAGTCACCTGGATCTCAGGCTGACATCATCTCAACAATGGCTGAGTTGTTAACTAGCCACCTTGAACAATCTCTGGAGTGTTGCAGCTGGGTCTCCATGCTTGGTCTGTCTGTCTCAAGATTAGCTCCTGGAACTTCTAGAAGGCACATAATAGATACTAGCATGCAGTTAGATAAATGGGTAGGGAGTGTATATGGTGAGAAAGGGAGGCTATTTTAAAGCTAAGAGAAAAGACTTCTGCGCCGGGTGTGGTGGCTCACAATTGTAATCTCAGCACTTTGGGAGGCCAAGGCAAGTGGATCATGAGGTCAGGAGTTCAAGACCACCCTGGCCAAGATGGTGAAACCCTGTCTCTCCTAAAAATACAAAAATTAGCCAGGTGTGGTGGCAGGTGCCTGTAATCCCAGCTACTCTGGAGGCTGAGGGAGACAGTTGCTTGAACTCAGGAGGCGGAGGTTGCAGTGACCCGAGATTGTGCCATTGTACTCCAGTCTGGACAACAAAGCGAGACTCCATCTCAAAAAAAAAAAAAAAAAAAAAAAGAGAGAGAGAGAAGGCTTCTGCAGTTTGCGTCAAGGTTATATCTTGAAACCCAAGAGAAGAGAAAAAATGTTTTGAAACATATTATGAAGTTAAAGTTAAGCTGTCCAGTTATGTTAGGAAGATGGAAATTAAAACCACAGTGAGACATCATTCTCCTCTTTCAGAGTGGCTAAATCTAAAAAGACTAAGCATACCAAGTGTTGGCAAAGAAAGTGGAACTCATACCTTGTTGGTGGGACTGTCAAATAGTGTAACACTTTGGAAAACATTTGATAGCACCTGGTAATGCTAAACAAGTATTTACAAACTATGACCAAGTAATGACACTCCTGGGACCCACACAGAAGAAAGGAGTGCTTGTGTCCTCCTGAAGATGCAGAAATTATTCATAATAGCCCCAAACTGGAAAAATCCAAATGCATATCAACATGAGAATGGAGAAGTAAATTGTGATATAGTCATACAACGGAAAGCTACACAGCGCTGAAAAAGAACAAACTACTGCTATGTATAACAACATAGGTAAAATTTCAAAGAAATAAACTTGAAAATCATAAGCCATACAAAAGAACACATGCAGTGTCCTTTCATTTATATGATATTCCAAACCAGATGAAGTTAGATTTGGCGATAAAGGTGAGGCTGGAGGTTACCTTTGGCAGGAGGTGATAGTAACTGGAAGAGACTACTCGGCCTGGGTTTGCTAGGCTTAGAGTCCACTAGGTTGCTGGAAATATTATGTAAATGGACCTGGATGTTATGTAAAAATTCTATAAATACACATAAGTGTATATTATACATTTGTAAAAATTTATCGAAATGTACCGTTAAGATTTTTGTGCTCTGCTATACGATTCATACCTCAACAAAAAGGAAAAAATTCCACATTTCATAATTTCTAGCACCAAACATATGGAGCTCTTGCAATTTTCATTAATTTTACCACAAAGTAGTGGTAGGAGCACCACCTGTCTGATGGACTTAGATATTTATTGGTGTAGAAAAAAATAAATATAGCATTAAATCATTTGCAGACTACTATAAAATCTGCTGAGAAAGGTGTCATGGCAATGAAGGCTGCTGATATAAACTGGGTTTTTGAAATCCCAGGACTGTATTAGACAAATAGAAAAACAGAATCTTTCATTTTTTTCCATGCATAGAAATAAATTACAGATGGGTTGATGAGTTTGATGGAGAGGTGAGGAATAAAACCAGAAAGAAAATACAAGAATATTTGTCTCATCCTGTCTTGATGTAGGATAAATTCAGTCTAAAAATATAGACAAGAGGAGAAAACAATATGGAGTGTCATGAATGATTTTAATTTTAAAACCACACTGCAAAAACAGGCACCATAAACAAAATAAGAAGGTAATGGCAATCGAGGAAAATATTTGTGACATATACAAGACATGAATATCCTTTATATATAAAGCGCTATTAAGACAAACAAGAAGATGAATATCCTGATAGAAAAATAAGCAAGGCATAAAATATACAACTTACAAAATATTTCATGGTGAAAGAGTGAATGCTTATCCTGTAAGATCAGTAGCAAGGCAAGGATGTCCTCACTCACCACGATTACCCAACATATGTAGCCCTGAGAGTCATAGCCAGCACAACACGGCAAGGAAGGTGATAAAAGGCATACAGACTGGAAAGCAGGTAACAACGCTGTCCTTGCAGATGCCATGATGGTCTATGCAGAAATCCCGAGAAACCTACAAACAAAAACCCAGATCACTTCCTAGAACTAGTGAATTTAGCAAGGATACAAGATCAAGTTACAAAATCAACTGGATTTCTATATATTAGCAATAAAGTAATTCACAGTTATAATTCAATTTTTAAATATGTGCTATTTACAATCACTCAAAAAATGTAATAGTATAAATCTAAAAAATGTATATGGGATTCTTATGCTGGAAACCACTACATGTCTGCATGTATGTATATGTGTGTGTCTAAACTCACATGCCTGTGTGTGTGTGTGTGTGTGTGTGTGTGTGTGTGAGTGAATTAAATGCAATGACCATGGGCCAGATTGTGCTAGGTGGTGGGAAACAGACATAAACAAGCCGGAGTTGGTACTTGCCACTAAGTTGCTCACAGTCTACCTGGTGGCGAGTATCAAGTACTTGGTACATGGGCAAGTCAGACACTAAGCCCATGAATGAAAATGTGTTGGGAGCTTCAAAGAAGCAGGTCTGAGAACTCATGGCATCTAGCACTGGAAGACCAGATCATGAGGTCAGAACGTGGTGGCGGGAACATTCGGGTTTACAAGGCTTCTACATTTACATTGCCAGAGTGCTCTACTCCAATTCTAGATTTCTGGAGGAGAGGCTCACATTGGGCCAGTCTCAATTACAAATCTATGAATCTATCCCTGACCCCATCAAATACATGTGCGTGTGTGTGTTTGTGCGTGTGTGTGGTGGGAGGTGGGGCAACTCAACACAAATGCAGCAGCTGAGTGTCCCCATTTCAGATAAGGGGGTGAGGAAGAATCATTTTGCACTGGTTGGATGCACCAGGGGCTACAGAAGTACCAGAAGGAGCACCAGCATTTAAGGAATCCAAGGAAGAGGAGCTGCGGGGAAGAGAAGCAAGCAAGAAGGAATACCCACAGGGTCAGAGAGAAAGCCAGACAGGGCTTCCTGCTGTTGAGTGACTTGTGCAGCTGATGCAGCTGCAGGAGATTGTTCATCTCAAGTGGTTTTGTTCTCAGAGTTCTCCCCTCTGAACCATGGAGGTGATGGTGCTGTCTCCTCAAAACGCTGTTGAGTGTGCAGAGTGAGACAGTGCATGCTGAGCTCAGTGATCTGAGCTGAGGATTGTGGCTTGGGAGTGTGGCTTATGATGAAGAGGCGCTATGGGTTTAGCATCGGGGAGTGCTTTTCTTGGCAGGCTACAGACACATGCGCTTGGAAAACGGGAAGGGAGAAGTCCGAGAACGGCCTTTGCCATGGCTCGGCTAGAACTGTTGGTAACATAGCCACTTGTTTCCTCTGGATAGATTTGTAGCAGCCTAAAATTCTAAGAACAGTGCTTCCTTCAGTGCTTCGAGGAGATCTGAAGACCAGGCTCCTTGCAAAGTGTTCTCTCAGAGACAGCAATAACACATGGCATTTCTCTCCTCTCTTCCGCAGACCTCAGAGGATGAGCCTTCTGAAAAGGACGCCCTGCAGCCTGGCCGCAATATTGTGGCTGCAGGTTATGCGCTGTATGGTAGTGCAACCCTGGTGGCTCTCTCCACGGGGCAAGGTGTGGACCTCTTCATGCTTGACCCGGTAGGTACAGAATATCGCAGCATCTGTCCCTGGGCCTCTGTGGTTTCATGCTAGTCCCCGGGATAATATACTGGTTATTCCTAATGCTTGTTTTGGGGATGAGGGGGCCTGAGAGCCTAGTTTGGGGAGCCCACACCATCATCAGAAACCATGGAGGGCCTCTGTCCCAATGAGGGCACCGGGGGTAGGAGTGTCCTGCAGAACCAGTTTCATCAACTCAGGCCCCGTCCTTAAGGAGTTCATTCTGCAAAAATGCACTCAATCTCTTTGGCTTTTGATAACTCCATGATTTAAGAATCACAATACTGCAAATTTCCAGCAGGAACATGGGGTCATTAGAGCAGCACCGTACAGTAGAATGTGAATTTCACTTTTAAATGCGGGATGCCTTGCCTATCACTTGTGAAATGCTTTGCCAAGTACACTGAGGTCTTGTGAAAACTCAGATACTGTTTGACCAAAGAATGCTTCAGAACCTCTTGTGTTCACTTAGACAAAAGGTGAGAATTTGAATTTTTGGCTTACAGATGTTTATTGAGCATCCGCTATGTCTCAAAGCACCTTTCCAGAGAGTGGAGATAGAGCATTGATGGAACACATGTGCCAGCTCTTGTGGAGTTCACATGCTAGTGCCTATGTGTGGAGAAACGGATTTGCAAAATTTCAGAATGACACAGAGTTAATTCACAAAACAGAGTTTATAGCATGGAAACCCAGAAACTTTTCAAACAGAATCTCTGCACCTTATACCCATTAGACCAAGATCCATTGCTGTGTCAGTTTGCTAATGCCCCAATTTCCTTTTATGTTCAAAGAAGCTGGCAACCCCTGAGAAATTCTAGGGCTTACAAATATTACTCTCAGACAACAAAGCGTCTTTTCTAAAGTTGTAAAAACAGCTAAGAGTTAGATAATTCTTCATAAATGGTAGGAATGGAAGTGGAATTCCTATGGAATTTACATCTAGTATCGATTAATGCATTTAAATGTCACAGTGGCCCTATGAGGTATGTCCTATTATTATTCTTACTTTCAGATGGGGAAAGTGAGGTGTAGAGAGGGTGAGTAACTTGTCCAGGGTCGAGTGACTGGTGTCAGGAGTCACGCTGTGGCAGTCTGTGGTGTACCTACTCCACCACACCGAATTTCCAACACAACTGCCCTTGAGTACAAGCAAAAGAACATCCTGAGCAGTTCTAAAGGCAATGGGAGGTGCTTTGACTTGGGGAACTAACTCAAGGGTTCCCAGGCACAGACAGAGCCTCTGCTTTCTGCCCTCAGTCATGACGGCAGGGCTCAGTCTGGACATAGGTGGGCATCAGAGCTTGGCAACATGACAGAAGGAAGAGATGAACCATAGAATAATCTTTCCTGGTCTCTGTGTATTAGTCTGAAACCCCTTTGGATCGCATCACCCTAGTAAAAAGGACATATGAGCAAAGACCCAGTGCACACAGCTTAGTGCTTGTTTGACGTCCAGCAGAGGTAGCTGGTGGCAGTTGTCACAGAAATGCCATGGAGGGCGGCCAGCAGCTTATGGAGACAGCATTCCCTGGTGGGTCAAACCGAGCCTGTGAGGTCTGTGGGTTTGCAGGGCTGGTGATTAGATTTTGTCAGAACACACATACCCTTCAGGCACAGACAGACCACCTCCTGTTAACCAACTCCCCATTGTGGATAAAGCTCATTGTCAAGGCATTCATTCAAATGGGAGCTATTATTTCGCAGTGACAAGAAGCTGGTGTCTGATGACGGGGAACAGAGCGCATGAGAGTCCATATTTAAAATCAGCGGGTTGTTGGTGACCAGACAATCAGACCAAAGAGCACATTTTCCAAGTTAATACAATTATGGAAACAACATTCCCGGGGCCTGAGAGCTCCAGCCCCAACCCCGGGAGTGAATCAGTGCAAGACGTTTTCACCCACTGATGCAGAACAAGCTGCTCCGTTCAGGTGGAGAGTGAGTGCCACTGTTCAGATGACAACTGCGCATCTCCACAGTGTTTGCTGAAAAGCAAGAGCAACATTGATCCCGGTTCAATTAAGTGAAAGGAGTTACTGCGTTGATGGGAAAGTTGAGGACCTTGTCTGGGAACAGGCAGGACTAGAGGACCAAGAAGCAGGAAGCACAGCAGTGGTCTCACAACACGGCCGGTCCTGCCTGGACACCACCCCCCAGTGCTGTGCCTCTCACTCAGGTTTCAAATCCCAGGGAGGGGTATCTCATTTTCAAGCTAAGGCACATACCTGACCTTGGCCTACAAGAAGCCCAGGTATGAGCCTTCCTAGACTGGCATCCAATGAATAGAGTTAATTCTTCAAAGGAAGCCAGGGCACTTTTCAGAAGCGGAAATCAGCACTGGGCTGCTCCAAAGCGGCAGACGCCCACAGCGAGTTAAAGCTCATGAGCAAAAGATCACCACTTGTGCACCTGTAATAATAAGAAGTTAGATTTAGCAGGCACTGCAGAGGAACCATGGGGTGTTGCATAAGAAGGGGCTTGAGATGGGCTTATTACAGCACTTGGGGTTTTGCTTGGTGATTCTAAGAGGAGTTGAGGAAGAGAGAGTCAGTCTGGATTGAATACTGTCTGTAAGTCGGTGCAATTAATGACTAGTTACCTTTATCTAGGAGGAAGGGAGATTGAAGTCCTTGATATAGAAGCAGTTGTCACTCGTATTAGGCGGAGAATTGTTTAATTGTTTAATTGTTTTTGTTGTTGAGTCTCCTTGTCACTGTCGTTTTGGACGGACAGCGTCACCTCTCATAGCAACACCTCTGCTATGTGGAGTCATTCTGTGGCCTCGCCTCTTTATATTCCAGGAATAGCTCTGATGTTTCTTGGGAAACTTCTGGCCTAGCTGCCCAGTGTGAGCTGTCATTGTGGAGTTTTTCAGTTTCTCTAAATTTTTGACATTCATCAAAGTGGATCTGATTTCCAGGCTCTGAATTTCCTCCTAGGGACTTAGACAGACACCAGCATTTAAGGTGGTATCTGCCACAAGCTGATCGCATTTTTAGCAACTGATATCACCAGAACTAGATAAAGGGGTATTTGAGAGCTACCCTGCAGGTATTGACCGCGGTGGCTACAGGGGGACTGCAGAGGGACTGAGGACAGTTTTATTAATATGTCTGAGGATTCCTTCAGATTTTTAGCAACATTTTCCTTATGCCGAGTGAACACAGTTTCTGATGAAAAGGACTTCCTCTTTTCCCCAGATAAGAGTGGGATACTAGAAACTGTGAATGGTTTCTACCATTGATCAGTAACATAAACAAAATAACTGTACTGCAAATTAATGGTTAAAATGCATCCCTCATACGACAATGTAACTTCTTCCTCTCACTGTTGATGGCCAGTCTGCCCGAAAACATTAATCTGTGGGTGAGAACTTGGGAGATACACACAGTCGGGATTGCTCATAAACGAGGAGCCTCGCTGACAGTGGAAGGTAAAAAGGAAAAGAAAGAAGACCACGGGCTCCGTCCCTTTCAGTTGTCTTTCTGCTCGCTATGTTACTGCTTGAGCTTCCTGTGTGGGCTTCATATGATCCCTGTTCTTCCACCAGTCGTGGAAACACCACAGGGCAGGGTAAGTGACCACAGCGCAGGCTCAGAGTGACCACAGCCAAGCCCCGGCTCTGCCAGCAGGTCCCCATCTTCTCCTGCTGTGATTGTGGGGATTGTGGGGATTGTGGGGCCAGTTGGCTTCTGTTTCCTGGCTTCACTCTTCTTCCTGGTATCTCTCTTCATGTTGCTAGGCTCTTGGTGAATTTATCCTGGTGGAAAAAGATGTCAAGATTAAGAAGAAAGGAAAGATTTACAGCCTGAATGAGGGCTATGCCAAGTATTTTGATGCGGCCACCACTGCATATGTGCAGAAAAAGAAATTCCCTGAGGTGAGTGAAGAAAGCCAGGCGGGTGGCAGAGACAGTGCTGTCCTCATGGGGTCCTGTTTGCGTGGTGGCTTCAGAGGCTTTGCCAAAAGAGGTTGGTGCCACTGTTGATGGCTGTGGTCAGTATGAAGATGATCGACTCTGCCTTTCTTCTTACAAATTCAGTATCGTATATAGCTAAAATTTACCTTCTAAGTTAGGGCTTATCTTTACGTGTGAGTTTTTCCAGGATGCATTCTCTATAAAGAAGGCAGGTCACATTTACAAAATTCAGAGCTCAGGCCAGATCCTCTCTTAAGTTGTTTGTTTAATCTAAGCTCCAACCTATAGATTCACTCACTCAGTTGCATTTGCTTATAGAAGAGATAATTACGGGAGGGGACTTCAAAAAGTTCATGGAAAAATGACATGGAAAGAGACTAAAAACATAAAATATAATCTTTATTTCTCAACATAAGCTCTATCGAGTTCAGAGGCTTTCATAAGGCTTTATACCAGGCCTTTAGTCCGTCTGTAAAGAACTGAGGCACTGGGAATTTAACCCTGTCAAGGCAGGCTTTTTAATGTTATTGGCTGATGAAAAATGGGTGTTCTTTAAAGGTTTTTAAAGATTAGGAAACCAAAAGAAGTCCAAAGGGGCTAAGTCAGGACTGTAGTGATTTTCCATCAAAACTCTTGCAAAATTGTGATTGTTTGATGGGAAGGTTAAGCAGGAGCACTGATGTGGTGGAGAACTCTCTGGTGAAGTTTCCTGGGCTTTTCCTGCGAAAACTATGGCCAACTTTCTCAGAACACTCTCATAATAAGTGGATGTGGGCCAAAGATGTTTCTCCCCAATGCTGTAGAAATGAATGCGTGTAATTAGTCAAGGCCAAGTTGTATCCCACACCTTCAGAGGTGCTTGCTCTCCTCCCCCAAGTTATAGCCATCTAAGTTATCCCTCCCTCCTTCCCTCACTCCCTCCCTGTTGCCTCCCTCCCTCTCACCTATTATCTATCTATCTAATCTATCTTTCTATCTATCTTTTATCTACCTATTTCTATCATCTATCATCTAATATCTATCATCTATCTAATATCTATCTATCTTTTATCTATCTATCTGTCTGTTGGTCTGTGTATCTATCTACCTATCTATCTATAACTGAGAGATTTCTCACAGCTTTACTTTATAGAGCAAAGGTAAGCTGAAGAGTAGAAACACCTCTCTCTGTTATGTCAAGTCCTTCTGGGCTAAAAAACCAGGAGCTTAGGAATATGGGTTTCATCTCTAGTTCCTGATAGTTCACTGTGTGTCTGCTGAAAGATTCTTTCTGTATTAAAATGTTTTGATTTTATGACTTAATGTTTTCCCCAAATATAAAAATTGTGTTCCTGGATAACATAACACATGGAAGACACCCAAACCAGAAAATGTAAACAAAATCCATGTGTAAGACACCCCATCCTCAAACCCACTATGAACATCTCGGTACATTTCTCTGGGGTTTGTTTTCTGCAAGTCTGCGTACACAGCTACCTAATGTGATTCAACTGGAAACAGTTATTAAACCTGCTTTTCTACTCATTTCATGAGCATTTTCTAGTCAGCAAAAATTCTTCGAAAGCACACTGCTGTACCATAACATAGTTAATCATTCTCAGATTGTTCCACCCTTAGGCTGTGTCCGGCTTTTCACTCCACACATGATGCTGCAGTGAACCTCTTTGTACCTTGTCTTTGCTGATCTGAAAATTCCCTTAGAAGGCATTCCTAGAATTAAAGCTGGGCACGGTGGCTCACGCCTGTAATCCCAGCACTTTGGGAGGCTGAGGCAGGCAGATCACTTGAGGTCAGGAGTTTGAGAACAGCTTGGCCAACATGGAGAAACGCTGTCTCTACTAAAAATACGAAAATTAGCTGGGTGTGGTTGGAGGGCGCCTGTAAGCCCAGCTACTTGGGAGGCCGAGGCACGAAAATCTCTTGAATCTGAAAGGAAGAGGAGGTTGCAGTGAACCAAGACTGGGCAGCAGAGCAAGACACTGTCTTAAAAAAAAAAAAAGATATGAAGGTATTCCTAGAAGTAGGATTTCTGGTAAAACAGAATTCTGGAACTCACTTCTTCACTTCACTGTTGAGTCAGGCCAAGGTGTTTCATCTTGGGTCTGATAAAGTGCTAAGTAACTGAAATAGCGAAGACTTGGTAAATTTTGCCTACAATGTGGTTTCACAGCACACAACGAGAAGACAATAGAATATAATGAATGATGTTCATTGTAGTTATGATTTGGAGATGTTTCAAGGTGATAATGAGGATAGCTGACATTGTGCTAAGCCCTGCTCTAGTGTTTTATGTGTAAAAGCTCCTTTTATCTCATAACAACTCTTGGAGGCAGGTACAGATGGCGAAGCTGAGGCACAGAGGGGTTCCATTTCTTATCCAAGGTGTAAGTGGCTGAGCTCGGATTCAAACCCAAGCATTTTGGCTGTCAAGCCATGCCCTTAACCACAACATGAGCCGGCTTGGAAACAATCAAGTGGGGAAGAATCCTCACTCCTAAACACCAGGGGCGTGGCTCAGGGCTTCCTAACCTGGAGGGAGACAGCGCCTCCCTGCTTGTTGCGGAGTTTTTTGCCGGTTCCTCTTCGTGCTTTATGAGCTGTGCACCTGCTGGGTGTGGACAGGACAGAAGCTCCGCTATAGAGCACCCAAGTCCATATCTGGGAGGGAAGAGGAATACGAATCAGGCTGGTCTCAGGAATCTGCTTATTGTGGAACGGAGGATGGAGGGAGGAAATGAATGAGAAAACACTGCTTCAGGGCTCTGGTGATTTGTTTTGTTTCATTTTCGTTTTTGACAATTGTTAGAGCATTGGGCTTGCCTAATTAGCAGTAATATTTCCTTACATTTTTCACAAACTCCACCTGTTGGTGCAGTGAGAAATGTGAGCTATAAAATTGGAGTTACTAAAAAAAGATGGTGACCATGAATTATGAAGGAGGTGACTAATCATTAAAAATGTCATCATCGCTTTCCTCCTTCGGCGGCGTCCGCTGCGCGCGGGGCTAGGCAGCAAGAGGGCGCGAGCGGCCGCGCTGCCTACAGCCTGCAGCCTCCCTGCGGGCGAGCTAATGCGCGTGCGCGGCGGTGGCCTCCGCGGCGACCAGAGAGCGGGAGGGACCGGCGGGCGAGTGAGCGAGCCAGTAGTGTGAGGCGCGAGGCGAGGCCGAGCCGCGAGCGACGTGGGCGACCGGGAGCAGCTGCTGCAGCGGGCGCGGCTGGCCGAGCAGCCGGAGCGCTAGGACAGCATGGCCTCCGCCATGAAGGCGGTGACAGAGCTGAATGAACCTCTCTCCAATGAAGATCGAAATCTCTCTGCAGCTTCCGAGAATGCAGTTGGTGCCAGGCTATCCTCCTGGAGGGTCATTAGCAGCATTGAGCAGAAAACCATGGCGGATGAGCTGGAGACAGTTTGCAATGATGTTCCGTCTCTGCTTGGCAAGTCTCCTGATCAAGAACTGCAATGATTTCGAGTAGGAGAGCAAGATGTTTTACCTGGAAACAAGATGTTTTACCTGGTGGTTACTACCGCTACTTAGCAGAGGTCGCTTCTGGGGGAGAAGAAGAACAATGTGGCCAGGCTTCTGAAGCTGCCTGCAAGGAAGCCTTTGAAATCAGCAAAGAGCAGATGCAGCCCACGCACCCCATTAGGCTGGGCCTGGCCCTCAACTTCTCTGTGTTATGCTACGAGATCCAGAATGCACCCGAGCAAGCCTGCCTCTTAGCCAAACAAGCCTTCGATGATGCCATAGCTGAGCTGGACACACTCAATGAGGATTCCTATAAGGACTCCACGCTCATCATGCAGTTGCTGCGAGACAACCTCACCCGCTGGACGAGCGACCAGCAGGATGAAGAAACAGGAGAAGGCAACTGAAAATCCTTCAGGTCCCCTGGCCCTTCCTTCACCCACCACCCCCATCATCACTGATTCTTCCTTGCTATAATCACTAAATATCTAGTGCTAAATCTATCTGTATTGGCAGCACACCTACTCAGATCTGCACCCCTGTCTCTTGGGAAGCAGTTTCAGATAAATCATGGGCATTGCTGGACTGATGGTTGCTTTGAGCCCACAGGAGCCCCCTTTTTTAGTTGTGCAGAGAAGTGTATTCTGATGAGGCATTTCACTATGCCTGTTGACCTATGGGAAATCCAGGCAAAAGTAATGGGGGAGATTAGAAAGAATTAGCCAACACGGGTTACAGTTGATATTTAAAAGATCCATTTAAAACAAGGTGATAGTATTTTGTTAAGCAGTACATCTTGTGCATGCAAAAATGAATTCACCCCTCCCACCTCTTTCTTCAACTAATGGAAAACTGTTAAGGGAAGCTGATACAGAGAGACAACTTGCTCCTTTCCATCAGCTTTATAATAAACTGTTTAACTTGAGGTTTCAGTAGCGCCTTGTTTTTGTCTCTTTCAATTATGACGTGCACAAACCTTTTCAATGCAATGCATCTAAAGTTTTGATACTTGTAACTTTTTTTTTTTTGGTTGCAATTGTTTAAGAATCATGGATTTATTTTTTGTAACTCTTTGGCTATTGTCCTTATGTATCCTGACAGCGCCATGTGTGTCAGCCCATGTCAATCAAGATGGGTGATTATGAAATGCCAGACTTCTAAAATAAATGTTTTGGAATTCAATGGGTATATAAATGCTGCTTTGGGGGGAAAAAAAATGTCATCATCTTACTTATTTATTTTTGTCTTATTTATATCGTTATTTATTTTTATTTTGAGATGGTGTTTTGCTCTTGTTGCCCAAACTGAAGTGCAATGGTGCAATCTTGGCTCACTGCAACCTCCTCGTCCTGGGTTCAAGTGATTCTCCGGTGTCAGCCTCCCAAGTAGCTGGGATTACAGGCTCCCGCCACCATGCTTGGCTAAGTTTTTGTATTTTTAGTAGAGACAGGGTTTCATCATGTTGGCCAGGCTGGTCTCAAACGCCTGACCTCAGGTGATCCACCTGCCTCAGCCTCCCAAAGTGCTGGGATTATGGGCATGAGCCACCATGCCAGGTCCATCATTTTATTTTCAATTGACATATAATAATTGTACGTATTTATGGAGTACATAGTGATGTTTCATTATATATAATGTACAGTGATCAGTATAATTAGCAAATCCATCATCTCAAACATTTATCATTTCTTTGTGTTGGGAACATTCAATATCCTCCTTCTAGCTCCTTGAAAATATGTCATATATTATTGTTAACTATAGTCATCTTACAGTGGTTTAAAACACTAGAACATATTCCTCTGATGCAGGTGTTACTTTATTTTATTTTTTAAACTTTTATTTTACATTCAGGGTTAGTTGTGCAGGTTTGTTATGAAGTAAACTCGTGTCATGGGGGTTTGTAGTACAGATGGTTTTGTCTCCCAGATACTAAGCCTAGTATCCAATACTTACCTTTTTTGCTCCTCTCCCTCCTCCCACCCTCCACCCTCAAGCAGGCCCCAGTGTCTGCTGTTTACCTCTTTGTGTCCATGTGTTCTCATCATTTAGCTCCTACTCATGAATGAGAACATGTAGCATTTGGTTCCGTAATCCTGTGTTAGTTTACTTAAGATGCCTCTAGCTCCACCCATGTTCCTGCAAAAACATGATCTCATTCTTTATAATGGCTGCATAGTATTCTATTGTGCATATGCAGCACATTTTCTTTATCCTGTCTATCACTGATGGGTATTTAGGTTGATTCTATGTCTTTGTTATTGTGAATAGTGCTGCAGTGAACATACACTTGCATGTGTCTTTACAATAGAATGATTTATATTCCTTTGGGTATATACCCAGTAATGGGATGGCTGTTTTTAGCTGTTTGTGAGATCACTATACTGCTTTCCACAATGGTTGAACTGATTTACACTCCTACCAACAATACATAAACATTCCCTTTTTCCTGCAACCTTGCCAGCATCTGTTGTATTTTGATTTTTCAGTAATCACCATTCTGACTGGTATGAGGTGGTATCTCACTGTGGTTTTGATTTGCATTTCTCTAATGATCAGTGATATTGAGTTTTTTTTTTTTTTTTTTTTTTTTTGAGATGGAGTCTCACTCTGTAGTCCAGGTTGGAGTGCAGTGGCGCAATGTCAGCTCACTATACCTCCGCCTCCCAGGTCCCAGTTCAAGCAATTCTCCTACCGCAGCCTCCCAAGTAGCTGGGATTACAGGCACAAGCCAACATGCCCAGCTAATTTTTGTATTTTTTAGTAGAGACAGGATTTCACCATGTTGGCCAATCTGGTCTTGAACTCCTGACATCGTGATCCACCCGCCTCGGCATCCCAAAGTGCTAGCTAGTCATCCCAGCACCATTCATTGAATAGGAAGTCATTTCCCCATTGCTTGTTTTTATCAGCTTTGTCAAAAACAAAGGTCAGGTGGTCAAAAGTAAGTGTGTGGCCTTATTTCTGGATCCTCTATTCTGTTCCATTAGTTTATTTGCCTGTTTTTGTACCAGTGCCATGCTGTTTTGGTTATTGTAGCCCTGTATTATAGTTTGAAGTCAAGTAATGTGATGCTTCCAGCTTGGTTCTTTTTGCTTAGGATTGTCTTGGCTATCTGTCTCTTTATGGTTCCACATGAATTTTAAAATAGTTTTTTTCTAGTTCTGTGAAAAATGTCATTGGTAGTTTGATAGAAATAGCACTGAATCCGTAAATTGCTTTGGGTAGTATGGCCATTTTGACAATATTGACAGTTTACATTCATGAGCGTGGAATTTTTTCCATTTGTTTGTGTCACCTCTGATTTCTTTGAGCAATATTTTGTAGTTCTCATTGCAAATATCTTTTACCTCTCTGGCTAGCTCTATTCCTAGGCATTTGATTATTTTTGTGGCAATTCTGAGAGGGGTTATGTTCCTGATTTGGCTCTTGGCCTTGCTGTTTTTGGTGTATAGGGATGCTAATGATTTTTCATATGTTGATTTTGTATCTTGAAATTCTCCTGAAGTTGTTTATCAGCTTAAGGAGATTTTGGACCAACACTATGGGCTTTTCTAGATATAGAATCATGTCATCTGCAAAGAGGGATAGTTTGACTTCCTCTCTTCCTATTTGGATGCCCTTTATTTACTGCTGTTGCCTGATTGCCCTGGCCAGAATTTCCAATAGTATGTTAAATAGGAGTGGTGAGAGGGGGCATCCTTGTCTTGTGCCAGTTTTGAAGGGAGTGCTTCCAGCTTTTGCCCATTCAGTATATTGTAGGCTGCAGGTTTCTCATAGATGGCTCTTATTATTTTGAGACATGGTCATTCCATATCTAGTTTGTTTAGAGTTTTTAACATGAAGAGCTATTGAATTTTATTGAAAGCCTTTTTTGCATCTATTGAAATAATCAAGTGGCTTTTGTCTTTGGTTCATTTTATGTGATGAATCACATTTACTGATTTGTGTATGTTGAACCAACCTTTCATCCCAGGAATAAAGCCTGCTTGAATGTGGCGGATAATCTTTATAATGTGCTTATGCTATGTGTTTTAATGAGAATTTTTGCATCAATGTTCATCAAAGGTATTGGCCTGAATTTTTTTTAGTTGTGTGTCTGTCAGGTTTTGGTATCAGGATGATGTTCGCCTTGTAGAATGAGTTGGGGAGGAGTCTTTCCTCTTCCAATTTTTGGAACAGTTTCAGTGGAAATGGTGCCAGCTCTTTTTTGTATATCTGGTAGAATTCGGCTGTGAATCTCTCTGGTCATGGCTTTTTTTGGTTATTTTTATTATCAGGCTATTTTTACTGATTTAATTTTGGAGTTTGTTATTGGTCTGTGCAGGGATTCTGTTTCTTCCTGGCTGTCTTAGGCGAATGTATGTTTCCAGGAATTTATCCGTTTCCTCTAGATTTTCTAATTCGTGTACATAGAGGTGTTCACAGTAGTCTCTGATGGTTTGTATTTCTGTGGGGTCAGTGGTAATATCCCCTTTGTTATTTCTGGTTGAATTTATTTGGATCTTCCCTCTATTCTTCTTTATTAGTCTAGTGACCAATCTATCTTATTAGTTTTTATTTTTTTGAAAAAACAAACTCCTAGATTCATTGATATTTTGAATTTTTTTTTTTTTTTTTTGAGATGGAGTCTTGCTCTGTCACCTAGGCTGGAAAGCAGTGGCGTGATTTCGGCTCACTGCAACCTCTGTCTCCCGGGTTCAAGTGATTCTCCTGCTTCAGCATCCAAGTAGCTGGAATTACAGGCATCTGCCATCATACCTAGCTATTTTTTTGTTTTAATTTTTAGTAGAGATGGGGTTTCACTGTGTTGGCCAGGCTGGTCTTGAACTCCTGACCTCAGGTGATCCACCTTCCTCAGCCTCCCAGAGTGCTGGGATTACAGCCATGAGCCATGCTCACAGCAACGAATTTGTGTGTGTGTGTGTGTGTGTGTGTGTGTGTGTGTGTGTGTGTGTCTCAATCTCCTTCAGTTCAGCTCTGATTTTGATTATTTCCTGTCTTTCGCTAGCTTTGGGGCTCATTTGCTCTTACTTCTCCAGTTCTTTTTGTTGTACTGTTAGGTTGTTAATTTGAGATCTTTTTAACTTGTTGATGTGGGCATTTAGTGCTATAAATTTCCCTCTTAACACTGCCTTACCTGTGTCCCAGAAATTTGGTTATTTTATCTTTGTTCTCATTAGTTTCAAAAAAATCTCTTGATTTCTGCCTTAAATTCATTATTTACTCAAAAGTCATTCAGGAGCAAGTTGTTTAATTTTTATGTAATTGCATGGTTTGAGTGATTTTCTTAATCTTCTATTTTTATTGAGCTGTGGTTTGAGAGTGGTTAGTATGAGTTCAGTTCTTTTGCATTTGCTGAGGATTGTTTTACGTCTGCTTGTATGTTCAGTTTTAGTGTATGTGCTGTGTGGCGATGAGAAGATTGTACATTTTGCTGGTTTTGGATGGAGAGTTCTATAGATGTCTAACAGATCCATTTGGTCTAGTGTTGATTTGAGGTCTTGATTTGAGGTCTTGAATATCTTTGTTAATTTTCCACTTCAGTGATTACTGTCAATGAGGTGTTGAAGTCTCCCACTATTATTGTGTGGGAGTCCAGGTCTTTTTGAAGGTCTCTAAGGCTTGCTTTATGCATCTGGGTACCCCTGTGTTGGGTGGATATTATTTAGGATAGTTAGTGTTCTTGTTGAATTGAGCCCTTTACCATGATGTAATGTCCTTCTTTGTCTTTTCTGAACTTTGTTGGTTTAAAGTGTGTTTTGTCTGAAATTAGGATTGCAGCCCCTGCTATTTTTCTGTTTTCTATATGCTTGGCTTCCATCCCTTTATTTTGAGCCCATAGGTGGCACTGCATGGGATGGGCGACTTCCTTTTTCTTTCTTTTTGTTTGTTCAGCCGCTCTTTTAAGATTGCTACAGGATACTGTCTCGTACTTTAAGCAGTCCTACATTTAGGAAGTCCGGTAACACGATGAGGTTTGAGGAGCTCATAATGAATGAAATGCAAAACTACATAATCTTTTCAATTCCTGCACTAGTGGGTGGAGGATAGGGGATCAGGAATGCAGAGGTCACATCAACTGGACTTCTGACTGCGAGCAGATGCTGGCTAATCCTGAAAGCCACTGGCTCTTGTCTCTTCTCTTTCTGTCTTCTAGGATGGCAGTGCTCCCTATGGGGCCAGGTATGTGGGCTCCATGGTGGCCGATGTGCACCGCACCCTGGTCTATGGAGGAATCTTCATGTATCCAGCCAACCAGAAGAGCCCTAAGGGCAAGGTAGTTCTCCCTTGTCCACTGGCTGTGCATCTGGTCAGGGAGGAGGGGAACTCCCTCCTCTCATGCCTGCTGTTTGGCTACTGCACTGCTCTGTGGCATGTCTTGTGGAGGTGGGCAGGGGAGGAAAAATGAGCTCTATTTCCCTTGAGTCTCCAGGCTGTGGGAGGTTTCGAGAAGGAGAAGGCTGACAGGCTGACATTATGTGACTGGTGATTCTCACTGGTCTTCCCCGCTCTGGCCCCACACCCACCATTCACCATGAGCTGGCTGTGTGTTTGACTTTCCACAGGGTGTATCTGACTTTTAGCTTCAGCATCAGCTGATTTGTGATCACGGACCCCCATGGGGCACCTAATAAAACTTATCAACATACTTCCAAGAACAAATGCATGTAAACATACATATTACATACACATTACATATTATATACACATTAAACATTGAGGGGGTTCACTGATACCCTGAGTCCACCCATGTATCCCCTAGAGAATTTCCAGTCCCCAGAATAAGAACTTCTGCTCAGAACTCAGCCAATATATCTGGAAAGGTAGTTCCTGGAAGGTCTAATTGCAACTTAATGATGCAAAACTGAAAATACTTGTATTATCAATGGAGAACCTTATGATCCAGCTATCTTGAGTAGAACCTCCTGTAAAAATGCATCTGAATTTTAGCCAATCACAGAAATCATAGGTAAGTAGTGAAATGAAATAAAGGCCTCTGTTTTCTCTGATAGACCAACAACCAGCCACACATTTTTCTGTCACTCAGAGTCGCCTTGAGATTTGAATTGTTGGAATGCTTAGATTTAAAGCCATGCTAAGAGATCTAACACAGCACATGAGACCAGAGAGAAGACTTTCAAAGGTTGGTGTATCAGGCATTTCTCTTCATGTGAGTGCTTAGCCCTGGTGTATTCACCTGCTGAACTAAGAACACCGATAAGCCTGCAGCAGAGGTGCTGAAGGAAAGCAAAGCGCTATGGAGGACCATCATACTAAGTGAGACGAGTAGAAGACATGGAAATTCTTAGAACCACTCTGGTCACGTACTCAGTTACATCGGGGGAGAACATGAAGATGGATTATTACTGATTATTCAAATGATCATAAATGAGTCAGAAATACCCACATGGGATCACATGCGCATGTCCTGTAAGCACATGTTGCTCCATAGATAGATGTCTGTTGGCTGCACATAACTACCACCCTTACAGAGAGTTCTGCTAGTTCCTGATCTCCGTTTCCTGTTGTGGTGCCTGTGACAACATCTGTGTGTGTGTGTCTGTGCGTGCATGTGCACACTCCCATCCTGTGTGTGCCTGCATCTGTATAGCTGTGTAGATTTAATTGCAGAGAGAATATAGGTCACATGGCCTGCAGGCCAAGGTTCCATGAAGCCCTGTGCATTTTGGTATTAAATTTCCTACCACAGGGGCATCTGAGGTCATGGCAAAAATAACTGGGCTCCAAGACGAGCACATATGTACCAGTGCTGAGCTTTTTTGGTTAAAGTATTTGAATCAACAGGGTAATTGATTACAATCTGACACGTTATTGTCTGATGCCCCAAATCCCCCTCCCCATAAAGCGGGAGAAAGCGCTGAGTGCTACAAGCTGCCAAGGTGAGGGTCTCCCTGGCTAGACTGTCCTGGACAGCCTGGCCTCCAGTGTCCCTCCTGTGGGTGATGAAGAACAGAATGAACCACCCGCATACAGCCTGCATGCACCACTCCTTTTTTACACCCTGCTGGGCACCCACTACTTCAAGAGCCAGAGGTCTGGGTGAGGGCACCTTACACGGTCTGACCAAAATGGCAGGAAATACCTCCAAGAGTCTTCACCTACTTTCTGCTAAATGCCTGGATCTCCAACCTAGACCAAAGATATTGTGTTCCTTTCCTTAATATATATAATAGAAAAAATATGATATAATATGATATAATATACAATAATATATAAATATGCAATAGAAAAATAGAAACAAATTACCATTATATATGACTGTTTCTCAAAGTAGTTTAAACATATCACCAAAATGGACTGGGAGGAAAGAATGGTGAGGAAAGGCTGCACACAGCTGGGTCGACCATTTTGTAAGCTGATAATAGAAAATGAACTTTTTGGGAAGTTACACAGGTTGCACCAATGGGGAGAAAGGAGAAGATGATACTGGGTCATGCACAGCAGCAGTACCTCCAGCCAGAACCACACCTGATTCTAATGTGACGGGGTGTGTGCCGTGTATCAGGCCTGGGGGCTCATGACAACATCATAGAAATAGACCTGAAAAGTCCTTTCAATCCAACCCCATTCATTTCAATTCACCGCATACTCACAGGACACAGGAAGCCTCCTGCCTGTTCTCGCGTGCCTGCGGGAGGGTTAGAGAAATTCTTCCTTCCTCTGAACAGGCTCAGCCCTGGGTCTT
Source organism: Ateles fusciceps (assembly GCA_036589455.1). Taxonomy (NCBI): domain Eukaryota; kingdom Metazoa; phylum Chordata; class Mammalia; order Primates; family Atelidae; genus Ateles; species Ateles fusciceps. Next base: position 69,621 of record JAZHEH010002996.1, on the reverse strand, counting down.
TTGCAGAAACTGGCAAGCAGGATTCAGGTTGATTTCTGGGAACCCTCCTGCAGGAAACACAGTGGCCTTGCTTGGACACTTTGTTTTTGATTCAAGGTCCTGCTCTGTCCCACAGACTGGAGGGCAGTAGTGTGATCACAGCTCATGGCAGCCTTGAACTCCTGGACTCAGTTGATCCTCCCATTCAGCTTCCTGAATAGCTAGGCTCACAGGCATGCACTACCATACCTGATTAATTTTTAAATTTCTTTTAGAAATGGGGTCTCACTATGTTACCCAGGCTGGTCTCAAATTCCTGGACTCAAGCGATCCTCCTGCCTCAGCCTCCCAAAATGCTGAGATTAAAGGCATGAGCCAGGCACTGCTAGAATTGAGATAGTACAGTGACCGACTAGAATAGACAGCAGACTAAGGAGGAAGCGAGGCATTAAAGAGGCCTCAGTGTGATGAGTGGTACCAAAGGGGACATACAGGACTCTATGGGAGTGCAAATGATGGGATTTCACTTAGTCTAAGGGGCAAAAGACAAGACCATTGAAACCCCAACAAACTCGTTAGTGAAGTCAAAGCTTAAGATGTGGAGTTCCTCCACACAATCCCAGCCACTGTGGCATGCTTGAGGTGACCTTACTGTCTCATCCAAGCTTGACTCCTTACCAGCCTTGAGGTCTCACATATAAAGGCTTCTACCCAGGCCTCCAGCCTCAGTTTGCCTCATTGCTGAACCAAGAAATAGGTGCCTACATCTCATATCTCCAAGTCAAGAGGCAGGTATCTCATAAGCACAGGGGTCACAAGATGGGTAGATACATGGCTCAGCCATCTGGCCAGAGGGGCCCCCAAGGCTTCTGGATGAGCGCCATCTGATGCATCTGGCCTGCTGCAGGCTCTCAAGCTCAGGCCCACTCTTTTGAGGTGCACGGTGCAACTCATGCAATCCAGATGGAGGCTCAGCCGTGCAAACTCCTCCCCCAGCTTTAGGGGCATGGCTCAGGACATGTGGCCACTTGCAGAGTTTTCTCACCTGCCTCTGTTCCTCCATAGCTCCGGCTCCTGTATGAATGCAATCCTGTGGCTTACATCATTGAGCAGGCAGGAGGCTTGGCGACCACAGGGACCCAGCCAGTACTGGATGTAAAGCCCGAGGCAATTCACCAACGGGTCCCCCTCATTCTGGGGTCTCCAGAGGATGTACAGGAATATCTGACCTGCGTGCAGAAAACCCAGGCATGCAGCTAGCAGGTTTGACCCCACACGATCTCTTCTGCTTGTCTTGCACGTCATCTAAAGACCCTAAAGGAATGATAAACACAGATGGTAGCGATGAGAATCCAAAGGGCAAATCCACCTAATCACATACAGAAGAGCAACCACAAACTGCTTATGAAGATTTGGAAGCCACAGGCAATTCCGTGGCCCATGTGAAGGGCTAGAAATAAAAACCCACATGTGGAAAGAGCGACTTTGGCTTGTCTTCTGTCAGAAACAGCAGCAAGTATGGTTATAATTGTCAACTCACATAATTGGCGGCTGTAGGCTTGGGGGCAAAGAATACATAGATTAGTTAAGAATTAGTCTCGGTTGCTTCTTCTCCGATAAAACACCAAATGGCAGATGACGCCGGTGCAGCGGGGGGGGGCCCGCAGGCCCCGGGGGCCCTGGGATGGGGAACCGCGGTGGCTTCCGCGGAGGTTTCGGCAGTGGCATCTGGGGCCGGGGCGCGGCCGTGGGACGGGGGCCGGGACGGGGCGCGGAGCTCGCGGAGGCAAAGCCGAGGATAAGGAGTGGGTGCCTGTCACCAAGTTGGGCCGCCTGGTCAGAGACATGAAGATCAAGTCCCTGGAGGAGATCTATCTCTTCTCTCTGCCCATCAAGGAATCTGAGATTATTGACTTTTTCCTGGGGGCCTCTCTCAAGGATGAGGTTTTGAAGATTATGCCGGTGCAGAAGCAGACCCGCGCTGGCCAGCGCACCAGGTTCAAGGCATTTGTTGCTCTTGGGGACTACAATGGTCACGTCGGTCTGGGTGTTAAGTGTTCCAAGGAGGTGGCCACTGCCATCCGTGGGGCCATCATCCTGGCCAAGCTCTCCATTGTCCCCGTGCGCAGAGGCTACTGGGGCAACAAGATCGGCAAGCCCCACACAGTCCCTTGCAAGGTGACAGGCCGCTGTGGCTCTGTGCTAGTGCGCCTCATCCCCGCGCCCAGGGGCACTGGCATCGTCTCGGCACCTGTGCCCAAGAAGCTGCTCATGATGGCTGGTATCGATGACTGCTACACCTCAGCTAGGGGCTGCACTGCTACCTTGGGCAACTTCGCCAAGGCCACCTTTGATGCCATCTCTAAGACTTACAGCTACCTGACCCCCGACCTCTGGAAGGAGACTGTATTCACCAAGTCTCCCTACCAGGAGTTCACTGACCACCTCGTCAAGACCCACACCAGAGTCTCTGTGCAGAGGACCCAAGCTCCAGCTGTGGCTACAACATAGGGTTTTTATACAAGAAAAATAAAGTGAATTAACCCTGCAAAAAAAAAAAAAAAAAAAAAGAATTAGTCTCGGTTGACTTGAAATTTGAACCTAGTGTCTTATCCTGTAGTGATTAATTTCCTTCCTCACACACATATAAATCTCCAACTTAATGACTTAATGTCTTAGAAGGGTATTTGTGTCTTATTTTGGATAACTCGAGTCAGAAATCTCATGGCAATGAAATTCTGAAATTTTTGATTCAGCTTATCTTAGGACTCTATAACTTGGATGACCAATCACAGTTTGAATAGAAAATGGGGTTGCTTATTGTCAAAGCCAGAAACTAAATAGGGTCAATATTTAGAAATTAACTACTTTTCTCAACCCCTTAACCTTGCATTTTCAGTTTCTGGGGAAATGTTTCAATCTATTCCAGGGACTAACTGGTGGACACTGGTTAAATGGCTTGTCAGTTGCGCAAATAATGTTAAGACTGGGGAGGCGATGGCTTATGCATATGCAATCTCATTTTGTTTCAGGAAGAATTGCTCTGAATATCTGTGGACTTGGAAACAAAGAAAGACATTCATGAATGGTTGACAGATCAAATCCAGAAGTATTTTAAAACAAAGATGCATCAGGATAAAGTCAGGCTTAACCTAGAAATTCCATTTGACCCAGCAATCCCATTACTGGGTACATATCCAAAGGATTATAAATTGTTCTACTATAAGGACACATGCACACGAATGTTCATTGCAGCACAGTTTACAATAGCAAAGACTTGGAACCAACCCAAATGCCCATCGATGATAGACTGGACAGGGAAAATGTGGCACATATACACCATGGAATATTATGCAGCCATCAAAAACGATGAGTTCGTGTCCTTTGTAGGGACATGGATGAACCTGGAAACCATCATTCTCAGCAAAGTGACACAGGAACAGAAAATCAAATACCGCATGTTCTCACTCGTAGGCGGGTGTTGAAAAAATAGAACACATGGACACAGGGAGGGGAGCATCACACACTGGGGTCTGTCGGGGGAAACAGGGGTGGGACAGTGGGGGGGTGGGGGAGTTGGGGAGAGATAGCATGGGGAGAAATGCCACATATAGGTGATGGGGAGGAAGGCAACAAATCGCACGCCATGTGTGTACCTCTGCAGCAATCTTGCATGTTCTTCACATGTACCCCAAAACCTAAAATGCAATTATATATATATATATATATATAAAGAATGATTCGGCCCGGAAAAATCCGTGACAGTAATTCATTAGGTTAGGGGAAGGCATTGTGGGGATGGGACCAGGCAAGGCCCTGGAGGAAGCAAGGCTGTCCTTTCCCACTTTAGCTTGGGCCAGGTGAGGCGTGCAACCCACAGACACATTGCAACTTGGCTGTCATTCTGTAGGCCCGAAACGTTCCTCAGTCCAGCATGGCTTGGAAGTTTTAGCAGAAGCAGCAAAATCTTATTATATAATCAAATTTTTTTCACCTTCCCTAAAAGGAACACAGATTTTCTTCATTCTGGGAAGAATTCTGAATCTAATCCATGAGCTCTTAATGCTTTCCTAGTCACTTCATCCAAAACTTATAGCCCATAGATCCAAACTGAAATCCTCACTTTGAAATATCTTTTGAATACTCCATTTAGTGAGTTTGCCACATGTAGTCTCAAGATTACACACTCAGAAGGAGATGGTCTTGCTGGAAGCAGAGCTGAGAGGCAGCACCTTCAATCCTGGCTTCATTCATTCAGTGCACGTGGTAGATGCTCAGGGAAAGATCGATTTGCCCTTCATGCGTGTTCTTCTAAAGCTGAGACTGTGGGTCCCTGCATGTCAAAGCCAAGAACAGGGAACTAGGGGAGAGGCTGGGACTCCCGTTTCATTCTCAGAGGCTACTCATCAACAGTTTGAGGGCATCAGTGGAATGACGCCTTGGTGACCCTTCCACAGGCGGGGTCCACAAAGCCCATCCACTGGACTCTGCCTGAGTGATCTGAGAATGCCTTCCTCTCAGTTTCTCATGCCCTCCTGACTGACTGCCTTTCCAATTTAAATGGTGGCATCAGTCTCAGGAGAAGTCCAATTGTTCTTTCCATTTCCTAGGATTCCTGAAGAGTACACTCTGCCACTCCGGCCCCACTGCGAGCCTGGGATCATTCATAGAGGAGGTGACTCCAACTGCACTTTAGGCGGATGGGCTCTAGCAACTGGGAGGTGGACCCATTAACACATCAAAAGAAGAAAAGGAATAAGGCCATGTCAATAGGTGCATCTTAAAAAGATGACAAGATGGCCGGACACGGTGGCTCATTCCTATAATCCCAGCACTTTGGGAGGCCAAGGCAGGCAGATCATGAGGTCAAGAGATCGAGGCCATGCTGGCCAACATGGTGAAACATGCTCTCTATTAAAAATACAAAAAAAAGCTGGGCGTGGTGGCGCGTGCCTGTAGTCTCAGCTACTCGGGAGGCTGAGGCAGGAGAATCACTTGAATCCGGAAAGAGAAGGTTGCAGTGAGCCAAGATCGTGCCACTGCACTCCAGCCTGGTGACAGAGTGAGACTCTGTGTCGAAAAAAAAAAAAAAAAAAGTCAAGATTTTTCAAATCGGTGGGAAAGAATGATTGGTATGAGGATAATTAGCTAATCATTTGGAAAAATAAATAAGGCTTGACTCTAACGTAGATTCCAGATGGATTATAGAAGTAAGAAAGCATTGAAAGTATAAAGCTGGCCGGGGTGCGGTGGCTCACACCTGTAATCCCAGCACTTTGGGAGCCAGAGGCGGGTGCATCGCCTGAGGTCAGGAGTTCGAGACTAGCCTGACCAACATAGTGAAACCCCGTCTCTACTAAAAATATAAAAAATTAGCTGGGCGTGGTAGCAGGCACCTGTAATCCCAGCTACTCGGGAGGCTGAGGCAGGAGAACCACTTGAACCCGGGAGGCGGAGGTTGCAATGAGCCAAGATTGTGCCATTGCACTCCAGCCTGGGCAATAAGAGCGAGACTCCGTCTCAAAAGAAAAAAAAAAAAAAAAAAAAGTATAAAGCTATTACAAAAGATACAAGGTGGCATATTTATGATCTTCTATGGGATCAAAATACACAAAGCAAAACATATACAGGAAAGACAGGTGTAACTACATAGGAGTGAAAACACACCATGATGTTAAAAGGTAATTGATAGGTGAGGAGAAAATATTTGCAACATATGACAAAAAGGAATAGCAAAAATCACATATATTAAGAGAAAAAGAAACTATCCATAGAGAAATTAACAAAGCTACAGAACTGCACAAGTTTATTTAGTAAACGGTCCTGGCACAACTGGCTATTTTCCCGGAAGTGGCGAATGTTGGACTCCTGCTCCCTACATACCCCCAAATAAATGGATAAAATGTCTTAAACATTAAACAAAAACCAATGTGTATCTTGAATGAGAATTTAGAAGAATATATATATATATATATATATGTATATATTTTTTTGTTTTGAGACGGAGTTTCACTCTGTCACCCAGGTTGGAGTGTGCAGTGATGTGATCTCGGCTCACTGCAACCTCTGCCTCCTGGGTTCAAGTGATTCTCCTGCCTCAGCCTCCTGAGCAGCTGGGATTACAGGCACATGCCACCATGCCCAGCTAATTTTTGTATTTTTAGTAGAGATGGGATTTCACCATGTTGGTTAGTCTGGTCTCAAACTCCTGACCTTGTGATCTGCCTGCCTTGGACTCCCAAAGTGCTGAGATTACAGGTGTGAGCCACCACTCCTGGTAGAATATATTTTTAAATTAACTTGGGACACAGTGAGCCAAGATAGAAACCAGGATAGAAATCCCCAGGTTTTTTCAAACATACCTCTTTGACAACCTAAAATATCTGTAAATTTTTTTCTGGCAAATAAATTTAAAAAACAAAGTTGAAGGGTGAAATAGACTGGAGAAAGAAACCTTCTCAATGCCCTTGATACATAAAATGTTAATATCCATAATATCCACAAAGCTTTCCCAAACTGGTTTAAAACAATGCACAAACATCCTAACGGAAAGGTGGTAACATGTAGTTAATATCTTAAAACAGGGTTTAAAAAATCATTTGATTTTAAAAATTATTTGACCTCTTTCAGTGCATCATATATTTGGGGTTCAACAACCAGAAACAGCAAGGGAGGAAACCATGATGATGGGATCTGGTTTGACTGAGAAATTGCAGCAGCCCAGGAGGTCCTTAACCCTACATGAGCCATAGAAGAGGGCTCACCAGAGGCAGCATGTCCACAAGCTCCAGGTCATGTTTATGGCCTCCTCTGCACCTAATCTGTCCATCTATGCTCTGTCCTAAGGCCTCAGGGGACCAGCCCTCCCAATTTCTCAAAGGCTTGTCACATGCCATTACTTTCCTGTGTTTTCTGACAATTCTATTTTTAAAAAACCAACGAGCGAGTTTCAATGATATGAGGACACTCTTAATAATAAAAATTAGCCCGGCATGTTGGCACGCACCTGTAGTCCCAGCTACTTTGGAGGCTGAGGTGGGAGGATCACCTGAGCCTGGGGAGGTCAAGGCTGCTGTGAGCCGTGACTATGCCACTGCCGTCCAGCCTGAGCGACAGAGTGACGCCCCATCTCAAAACAAAAAAAAATTCCTGTATACTAGATCAACCTTCTTAAGTCATTACAAACCTTGACAATTTGAATTAAGTAGAATTCATGAACAAAATGTTTTTCAGAGGGGGATAACATATCTAGCCACAAACAGGAAATTTCCTCCAAAATATCAAATACTTTAAACACTATGACAAATATAGTTCCTCTTATCAACAAACCAAAATCACATCTACAGATGTGCGATTTTCATTGACTTCAAATGATTTCGACTGCCTGACACCCCCTCAGTGTCCAGCCTTCTCTCTCCACTTCCCTTGGATTCGGTTTTTTCTCTTGAGTTGGGAGGTTATCTGGGCAGTGTCCTGTCTGTGCTGTCCCGCTCTATCACCCACTTGCATTTGTCCCTCTGTCCTTCAGCACATTTTCCCCCACGGTGCTCTGGCCACACTGAGCTGGTGTCTCCATCTCTGCTCCTTCTCATTGCCCTGAATGCAGTCCACGTTTTCTTAAGTCTGTGAACTTTTTGTGATTGCTAAATACTAAGAGCTTCTAAAAATGAGATCTCCTCCTCTAAACAGAACCTGTTTAGAGATTCCAGGATAGGCCAGCTGGCCCCCAGCCCCAGAAGTATTCTGCTATCTAAGACACTGTCCATGGAACATCAAGGCCACTTGAGGCCTTGGAAAGACATTCAGGAAAGGAGTGACTAAGTCTGAATTTCTGGAGATTCTTTTAGTAGGGAAGAATGTTGGATCTATGGCTGATTTTCTTCTTCTTCTTTTATTCCTCCTGTCTAACTGAAATTTTGTATGTTATGACCAATATCTTCCTAAGCATACCATCTCAGTGTAAGCACGATTCTACTCTCTACTGCAGTAAGTTCAACTTTACTATATTCCACATAGAAGGGAGATCATTTAGAGGGAGGAGGAAGATGGCAGATAGGAGGCAGGGTCAATGTGCACTCTCACCATGACAAACAGAACAGTTTGTGGAGACTCACACCCTGAACTTTTGCTCCAAGCACCATTGAAGGAACATACCAGGAAATCCAAAAGATTTCACAGATTGCTTGAAAGCAGCAGCATGCAATTGCAAATTCTGTGAAACAGGCAAAAAACTGGGGGTTCCCATTGTGTGAGGAGGGAATATCTGTCTCCGAACACAAACCCCCACTGGGGAATCTGAAAATCCAGATCACGGGAGAAGGATTTAACCTTATCTGGAGTTGAAATGTATTTAGGGAGCCATGCAAAACATAAAAGTAAAAGCAGCAGTGGGAAAAGCCCTGTAGGGACTCCCAGTCTCCAGCTTGAGTCTAGGGAAGCCATCCTTGACTATATCGCACATGGGCTTTCAGGGAAGGCAGCCAGTGGAATCAGGGGAGAGGGTGACAGGGTGAAAGAAGCTTCCAACTGAAATTTGTAATAATTCCAAATAGCAGCAAATTTTCTTGAGCAGAATCCAGGGAACAAACAAGAACTGCTGCAGATGTGAGCACAAGAGCTGCCAGGGACAGTGTGGGCAGACAGGGAGGGGCAAGGCCTGAAAGCTGCACTTGCTTTTTCAGTGAGGAAGTTTATGGCCTGGGGCAAGGTCTTAGCAGGGCACTGTGGGAGGGAGACTGGCCTTATCAACTGTGTGGGAACTGGGTGAGGCCTCTCCCCTACTGGCTATCTGCCATTTCCCTAGTGAACAATATAACACAGCAGAGGTAGCAATAATCCCCCTCTGGAATCCCATTGTCCTGGGACCAGCATCCATCCCTCACAGTGGCCACAGCAAGCCCTGCCCAGTGTGAATCTGAGTCCAGACTTACCTAACCCTGCCCCCACCTGAAGGTATTTCTCTACCTGCCCTAGCAGCCAAACACAAAAGACAGAAACTCTTGGGAGCTTTATGGCCCTGCCCATTGCCTGAAAAATGGGTCAACTTAGGGCAATCTTAGAGCCCCCTACTACTATCGCAGCTGGTGCTCTCTTAAAAGTACCACCACCTGGCCAACAAATTCAGTCCATTACGGCAACTCATGACAGAATAATTCTGTTTCCAGGAAGGAGAAAACAACAGCTAATTCCCCTACCTGCAACATCCTGGCTAATCAGAGTTCCTGAGTCTGTCCACGTGTCAACTTCGGAGCTAGCATAACAAGCATTCGAGAAAGCCAGCAGACTAAACACATCTACAACCCATGACTATCATACAGTACTTCACTCCCCTGCCACCTCCTCCAGAGCAGGTGCTGGTATTCATGGCTAGGAGACCTGAAGGTGGATCACATCATCACAGGACTCTTTGCAGACACTCCGGGCACCAGCTCACAGCCTAATAGTCCCACTGAGCGGCTAGACCCTGAAGAGCAATAACAATCACTGCAGTCCTGCTCTCAGGAAGCCCCATCTCTAGGGAAAGGGGGGAGAGAACTAAATCAATAGACAAAAGATTCTAAACAGCCGGCTTGAGTTCCAGACCTTTCCACTGAAATATTCTACCCAAATGAGAAGGAATCAGAAAAGTAATTCTAGCAATATGACAAAATAGGGTTCTATAACACCCCCAAAAGATCACACCAGTTCCCCAGCAATGGACTTAAGCCAAGAAAAAAATCCCTGAATTGCCAGATAAAGAATTCAGAAGATTGATTTTGAAGTTCGTCAAGGAGATACCAGAGAAAGGTGTAAACCAACTTACAGAAATTAAAAAAAAAATAGAGGATATGGATGAAAAATTCTCCAGAGAAACAGATATCATAAAGAAAAAACAATTACAACTTCTGCAAATGAAAGACAGAATCAGAGAAATACAAAATGTAGTATAAAGTTTCAACAATAGACTAGAATAAGTAGAAGAAAGAACTTCAGAGCTCAAAGACAAGGCTTTCAACTTAACCCAATCAGATAATGACAAAGAAAAAAGAACTTAAAAAATGAACAAAGCCTCCAGAAAATTTGGGATTATGTTAAATGGCCAAACACAAGAGTAATTGGTGTTCCTGAGGAAGAAGAGAAATCTAAAAGTCTGGAAAACTTATTTGAAGGAATAATTGAAGAAAACTTCCCTGGCCTTGGTAGAGCTCTAGACGCTCAAATACAAGAGCTCAAAGAACACTCGGGAAACTCATTGCAAAAAGATCATTGCGAGGCACATAGTCATCAGGTTATCTAAATGCAAGACTTCAGAGGGCTGTGGCCCCACAGGCCCCACAGAGAACCTGAGCCTGGTTCAGAGGTTGGGGAGAGCCGCCAGAGCATGGGTGGACACTGAGATTTGGCCTCTCTCTGACATGGGAGCCACCAAAGAGCTAGGCAGAGGCCTGACCTGTTGTAGCACATTTGCTCAGGCTGCCTTGTGGAGCGTGGCTGAGTGGGTTAAGGCAGCAGCAGCAGGCACTGGGGCCACACAACAGTCCAGGCAACAGTGGCCATGGAGCTGGTCAGACACAGTAAGATTCTGGATCTGCTTCTGAAGTTACAGGCAACAGGATTTGCTAATGAGCTAGATGTGTTTTGAGAGAGAAAAGAGAACTTAAAAGCGGCTGTACTGTTTTCAGTCTGAGCAGCAACTGGAAAAACAGCGGCTATGCACAGAGTTGAGGAAGGTTGTTGGGGAAACTTGTTTTCACGTTTGACAGGTTGAGGTTGAAATGACCATTGAAATGCAGGAGAAGGGCAGAACAGCCCATCTGACATGGAGTCAGGGGTTCAGGCGAGACTAGACTCGAGGTGCACATACAGGAGTCACTGATATCGATGTGGTATTGGAAAAATAAAAGTTTTAGTTTAAAAAACGTCATTGAAATTGTTTTGTAAAACATAGGATCGTAGAATAATCATCATGAAAAAATAGTCATATTTTTTAGAGGGCTAAAATCAAGTTACAGTACAGAATTGCAATAAAATCCTGTACTTGTGTAAAAAGTAAAATAAGCAAGGTATATTTATATGTTTTATTTTATATTGAGAAAAAAACAAGAGCTTGGGAGAGTCAAGATAATGATTTCTATTTAGTAAAGTAAGTAGAAAAGAATTATCTACTATTAATCTGTGTGTAAAGTCCTTGAAAAGAAATAAAATTTGAGTAGGGCCTTTAAAGGTGATTGTACAGAATTGTGCTTTCAATAGTATTTATAATAATTAAATTTGACGCATTTAAGCAGTTAAATATACATATTATGCTCACTTCTATTGTTCTAGATTTTATTTTGTGGAAAATTATGATACCTAGTCTATAAGTTTAATTATCATTATATTTGTGTCAAGCTTAAGCAGATAGTGAATCTGACACACTAAATACTTTTATCACATACTTAAACTTTATACATATTACTGAATTTTTTGTAAACATTACAACATTGTATATGTAACCACAATATGAATATATTCTTCATTAAATCTTGAAAGTAACTTTTGTTTCATTGCTTTTTTCCTGCAATTCTTTCTTTATCCAATTTTAGTGACACATGAATGATTTGTACATTTATTTACATTTAAAAGCACATACAAGAAATAAAACTCTTACATGAAAATGTCATTTAAAAATAAATGTTGTGAAAATATTGATAGCAAATCTCTTTCTAGACTTCTCATTTCTTATCTTCCCCAAGACCACGGTTTCCAAGTCCGTTCTCACCCTTTTTATTCTTAGCGTGTATTTAATTTGGATGATCTCCCTTACGTCCATGGCTTCAGTATTCACAATTCTGTAACTTTAATCAAACCCACACTCTAATTGTGTACTAGATCAATATGCAAAATGGACTGCAGTTATCCTAAACCGTTTCCAGTGGTGTCGTCTGGTTTTTCTTTCGCCCTTGAGGAGAAAGAAAATGAATCGGCTCACATTCTTTCATGTATCTTCTTCAGGAAGATCTTCCTCGTGCTCCCAGCCCTAAGCTGGGTGTCCTTGTAGCCCTGCTTTATCTAATAGTACTTTTTATGCTCTGTTTTTTTCCTACAGATTATCTGACTCCTGTGCTAGGTGGTAATAACCTCAAGTATAAACTGTCCGTTATTTCTGTGCCGTTATACAATTATGATCCATGTAATACAAAATCAGCGTGGTGCTATGACGAAAGAGAACAGAAGAGCTGTAATTTCAAAATAACTCATTCTTCTCTTTTTTGTACATAATGAGGCAGTACAAGTGAACCACACTCACTGCATAGCTCACTGTAACTTTTTAAATTTAAGATTCCTATGCGAGCTCTCCCCTTAAAAAAATTCACCCTCATCTATACTCTTTCTTTTTCAGACATCTATTTAAAGGTGTTTTCTGTTTTGGTCCTCCCCATTATCAAGTTTCAAAAAGTAAAATAATTCTTGATAAGGAGGGGTGTAGATGAAAGCCTGCCCAGGTTGAGTAGGCCCGGTATCCTTAACGGACAGAAGGGGCAAGTTTGTGAATGTAAGCATTTGGATGCTTTTTCTCATTTCATTTCTGTGTCATTAGTGAATTTACTCTTGATAATTCTTCTTTGTTCTTCTTGATATTCTTCTTCTTCCTTTTTCTGTTCTCCCCCCCAATATGCACATCATAAATGTGGGAGCTAACATTAACTGGAAACTAGAAAGGATCCCAGAACAAAAATATGAGTGCAATGATAGTTTAGAATTGGTGACATTGCAAAAAATGGTGTAGCGGACAGATACAGTATTGATTTCCTGAGGCTTAAATATCTGGTCTACCATGTGTGAGTTATGCAGACCAGAGCATATCAGGCCTTTTAAGCCTCTGGGACTGAAATCACTCATTGTTCCAATTGTCTCCATTGTATAAGTCAACTACATAATACTTGTGAAAGGCTTCTACAAATGTTTTATATTGTTTAAGCACTTTACAGGGGGTAAGAACTGATTGATATTACCAAGTGAAAAGAATGAATAGCTTACCAAAACATCAAGTGTAGAGAAATAAAGGCCTCAAAAAATAAAAAGTAAGTTGGCTTCCAAAATGCAAATTGTGTATGTGTATGCACACATGTGTGAAGAGAGAAAGATGACTTCTACTGAATTAGATGCTAAATTAACTTTTTTTTTTTTTTTTTTTTTTTTTAGGAGACGGAGTCTTGCTCTGTCACCAGGCTGGAGTGCAGTGGCGCAATCTTGGCTCACTGCAACCTCCATCTCCTGGGTTCAAGCGATTCTCCGCCTCAGCCTCCTGAGTAGCTGGGACCACAGGCGCGTGTCACCACGCCTGGCTGATTTTTGTATTTTTAGTAGAGACGAGGTTTCACCATGTTGGCCAGGACAGCCTCGATCTCTAACCTCGTGATCCACCCGCCTCGGCCTCCCAAAGTGCTGGGATTACAGGCGTGAGCCACCTCGCCCGGTCTTTTTTTTTTTTAAACCTAATACAGGGTCAGCTATTACAGTGAAGTTTACAAATAAAATATTTAGATCAGGGGGCGAGAAGATGGCGGCGGCGAGGGGGAGCAGGGTGAGCAGCCGGAGGAGCACCGAGTCCCATTGAAACGGGCCGCCATGGCCCTCCACAACCCGCAGTATATTTTTGGAGATTTTAGCCCTGATGAATTCAATCAGTTCTTTGTGACTCCTCGATCTTCAGTTAAGAGTTACTGGAGAATGTAACCCTGATCCATAAACCAGTGTCACTGCAACCCCGTGGGCTGATCAATAAAGGAAACTGGTGCTACATTAATGCCACACTGCAGGCATTGGTCGCTTGCCCTCCGATGTATCACCTGATGCAGTTCATTCCTCTGTATTCCAAAGTGCAAAGGCCTTGTACGTCAACACTCATGATAGACAGCTTTATCCGGCTAATGAATGAGTTTACTAGTATGCCAGTACCTCCAAAACCCCGACAAGCTCTTGGAGATAAAATGGCGAGGCATATTCGCCCTGGAGCTGCCTTTGAGCCCACGTATATTTACAGACTCCTGACAGTTAACAAGTCAAGCCTGTCTGAAAAGGGTCCACAAGAAGACGCTGAGGAATATTTAGGCTTCATTCTAAATGGACTCCATGAGGAAATGGTGAACCTAAAGAAGCTTCTCTCACCGAACAATGAAAAACTTACGATTTCCAATGGCCCCAAAAACCAGTCGGTCCATGAAGAAGAGCAGGAGGAACAAGGGGAAGGAAGTGAGGATGAATGGGAGCAAGTGGGCCCCCGGAATAAGACTTCCGTCACCCGCCAGGCGGATTTTGTTCAGACTCCAATCACTGGCATTTTTGGTGGACACATCAGGTCTGTCGTTTACCAGCAGAGTTCAAAAGAATCTGCCACTTTGCAGCCATTTTTCACGTTGCAGCTGGATATCCAGTCTGACAAGATACACACAGTCTAGGATGCACTGGAGAGGTTGGTGGCAAGAGAATCTGTCCAAGGTTATACCACAAAAACCAAACAAGAGGTTGAGATAGGTCGAAGAGTGACTCTGGAAAAACTCCCTCCTGTTCTCGTGCTACACCTAAAACGGTTCGTTTACGAGAAGACTGGTGGATGACAGAAGCTCATAAAAAATATTGAATATCCTGTGGACTTGGTGATTAGTAAAGAACTGCTTTCTCCAGGGGTTAAAAATAAGAATTTTAAACGCCACAGAACCTATCGGCTCTTTGCAGTGGTCTACCAACACGGCAACAGCGCGACAGGTGGGCATTACACTACAGACGTCTTCCAGATTGGTCTGAATGGCTGGCTGCGCATCGATGACCAGACAGTCAAGGTGATCAACCAGTACCAGGTGGTGAGACCCACTGCTGAACGCACAGCCTACCTCCTGTATTACCGCCGAGTGGACCTGCTGTAGACCTTCTGTGCGCCGTGTGTGCCCAATGCCCGCTTCGTAGGACACCAACTCACACTAACTTCCCGCCTCTCTTTAGTGGCTCTTTAGAGAGAAACTCTTTCTTCCTTTTTGCAAAAATGGGCTAGAATGCAAAGGAGATGCCTTGGGGTTCGTGCACAGCGTAGTTTATGTTGACTTTTCACTTCCAAATCAAAATCATTTGGTTGAAACAGACTGTCGCTTGATTTTAGAAAATACACAAAATCCCATATTTCTGAAATAGTGCTGATTCCTGAAGAAAGTGGAAGTTGCATTTGATTTCCAGTCTCATTGCTCAGTAGAAGAAATCCTGCACCAGCAACAACACTTGTAAATTTGTGAAAATGAATTTTATCTTTCCTTAAAACAGAAATTTTTTAATACATCACACTTTTCTTCCCCTGCCCTTTAGTTTTTGATGAATGAGAAAAATGAGCCAGTTATCAAAGAAGAACTAGTTCTTATTTCAAAAGAAAAATAAACATAAAAAATAAGTCGCTGGTTCCTAACAGGGAAAAATTTTAATAATTGTGCGGAGAGAAACTGCCTACATACACATTGCAGATCAGATATTTGAAGTTAAGATGTTAGTCTATGTAGATGGGTGATTGTAACTTTATTGCCATTAAAAGATTTCAAATCGCATTCATGCTTCTGTGTACACGTAATGAAAATGGGCAAATACTGAAGATCGGTCTCTCCTTCAGCCTCCTCCATTTAATTCTGCTGTCTGCTCTTCTCCAGTGCTGCGCCCCTAATTGTACACAGTTTAGTGATACCTAGGAGTATAAAGTTGTCACCCATCAATAAAAATCACAAAGTTGGTTTAAAAAATAATTAGATCAGTTAATATTCTAATACTGTTAGTAGCCTGGATTTTTCCACATTAGTCATTTTTCCACTTTACAGCATTGTGAGTCTTTGTTATTCTGGTAGTAAAATGTCTGTTTACTTAGTGTAAAGGATCTATAGGTATTTGCAGAGAAAATTCCTTCCTTTTCACTTTAATTAAGTGGCCTGCCAATCAAATCAGTGTGGTTCAATAGTTCCTAAGGTGCTGTCTCTGTCCTTCAATAACAAAGGGAATTCAGCTCTGGACAGCAGCACAAGATAATGAGCTTGGCAACATAAACAACCTCCTTTATGAAATCCACTCACAAGATAAAATGTTATATAAAAGTTAGAGACACACAATCTTAAGATAACATTGATTCATTGATTTGAAATTAATTCCAACCACATAATATTAACAACACTCCACAATCTGAAATTTAAGCTGCAGCTAATATCATGCAGCAACAAAAGCTATTTAATATTGTCAACAACTACAGTCACGTTGAATTTTAACAACTGAAATTATATTTTCTGGAGCACTACAATGGGAATATTTTTCAAAGTGTAATAAAATATCAGAAATTATCAGAAGGTGAAAACTTGTTCACGTGAAACAGTAATCGTTATTCAAGAATATATGCTTAGAATAAACCAAAACAAGTTTCATGTTGGTTGGACTCAAATAACTTCTGATACAGCTCTAAATATTAAAATACAAACTGAAAAGTTTGTGAACGGAAACTGAAAACGACACGATCTAACATTCTCTAAATTACAAAGTGATTTTTGCATTCAGAACTAAAGTACTAAGCATACTCTGCTAAACACATGAAAAAAATAATAAAATCCTTTTGATTTGCGTGATCATACCAGATGTACTTCCTGCATATGCAAACAGCCAAACTTCTGAATCATTTTGTAAAATGTTAAAAATTCATGTAGATAATTAAAATGCAGTTTTGGTCTATGTACTTCTAAATCTACAGAAACACACACACACATACACATGCACACACACATAAGCTCATGTGCTCACTCAGAAAATGATGCTAGAAATTAGTTCTTAAACCTGTTTGATTAATATTAGAAATACATTTTGCAGCAATAGTCATAATTATTCCTCAGCTTAGTCACAGTTTTACTTACAGAGAGCTCTATGAATTAATTTCAAGAATAAAAAAGATGGCTGGGTGTGGTGGCTCATGCCTGTAATCCCTGCACTTTGGGAGGCTGAGGCAGGTGGATCACCTCAGGTGATCTAGGTTCTCCATGTTGGTCAGAAGTTGGAGATCAGTCTGACCAACATGGAGAAATGCTGTCTCTACTAAAAATACAAAATTACTCAGGCATGGTGGCACATGCCTGTAATCCCAGCTACTCAGGAGGCTGAGGCAAGAAAATTGCTTGAACCTGGGACCTGGGAGACAGAGGTTGTGGTGAGCTGAGATCGCACCATTGGATTCCAGCCTGGGCAACAAGAGTGAAATTCCATCATAAAAAAAAAAAAAATGTATAAGAAAGATAACTTATACTAGGCAGCCCTTTATAAAAAATTAAAATATATCTGTCCATTAAAATGTTTTTAAAAAGACTTTTCTAAATTACATATTGCAGAAATTATCTTTCAAATAACTTTTAAACTATGTTCAGAAACTAAAATACTTAGACTTTGATTCACACGGAAAATCAATCACTTGTCCTTGACAAAACCTTTATTACGTTCAAATGATTTTAGCCACTATAGAGATGTTGGATTTTTTTTTTTTAAGTCACAGACAGCTTTGATCTTGCAAATGCATCATGTCAGAATGTGTGAGTTAAATATGAAAGGTCAAGTCTGCTGTAATGGAAGCCATTCTTGGAAGTCTTTATAGTTGAAGCAGCCAAATGCCAGAAGAATTAAGTATTCAGATACATATTTTTCCTCTTCATCATGCTGGGAATTTATTCAATGAGTTATTTTGTTGTTTTACAAAATGAAACATTTAAAACCATACAAGTACATTCTGATACAGCTCTAAATATTATAACACACACTGAAAAGTTTAATATTTAATATAGTATTAAAAAGCAGAATTATATTTCAGTGAATCTAATGAAAAGGTATAGTTTTATTTGCTTTTTTATTCCATGTGTATTTCAATGTCTAAATATTATCACCTTCTATAAGCGGTATGTTTTAAAATTCATGATAAAAGAATTGTGGAATTACCACCAGAATACAGTTAGAGCGACTGGTAAGCTACGGTAGACATAACTTTTTGTTATTTTTATATAAAAGTAGTGGCAAACATTATTAAACATAAAAAGGTTTTTAACAAAAGTCCCTTCTGTTGTCATTTAAACAACTGACATGTCTATGCATGATTCATTTTAATTCCAGTGACTGTCATTAAAACAA
Organism: Ateles fusciceps; assembly: GCA_036589455.1. Lineage (NCBI taxonomy): Eukaryota > Metazoa > Chordata > Mammalia > Primates > Atelidae > Ateles > Ateles fusciceps. The sequence continues at coordinate 51,504 of JAZHEH010002996.1, read as the reverse complement.
AAGTAAATGCACATGATTCAAAATGTACTAAGACTAAGTTCTCATTGTCAGTTCACAATAAAGCTAATATTTTAACTTGTTTTGTGTCTTTGGTGGTCGTATTTTATTTACAAGACAGATTTGTGCTATAAATTGTTGGAGATAAAACCAAATTTCTATCCAAATCTTTCAGAATCTTATGAGGGTCTTATAACTAGAGGATAAAAAAATCAGAAATAATTCCAAATTAAGGAATTATATGACAAGTTCCATATAAGTGATATATACACAACAAGCATTATATTAGTTCAAATGATACAATGTTGAATATACATACTATCATGGGTACTTTTAAAAAAAATTCAGGCAGAGTCTCTCTGCCACCCAGGCTAGAGTGCAGTGGTGTCATCGTAGTTCACTGTCACCTCAAACTCCTGAACTCAAGATATCCTCCCACTTCAGCTTCCCGAGTAGCTGGGACTACAGGTGTGTACCACCATGCCTGGCTATTTATTTATTTATTTATTTAGTAGAGACAGGGTCTCATTATGTTGCCCTGGCTGATCTTGGCTTCTGGACTCAAGTAAATCTTCCACTTTAGCCTCCCCAAAGTGTTGGGATTACAGGTGTGAGCCTCTGTGCTGGCCTGATGGTTAATTTCACGTGTCAGCGTGATTGGGTTAAGGAATGCCCAGCTAGCTGGAAAAACATTCTTTCTGGGCGTGTCTGTGAGGATGTTTCTGTATTAGCACTTGAATCTAGTAAACAATCAGGAGAGAAAGAGGTCCGCTCTCACCACTGTTGGTTCTGCCCCAACAGAACAAAAGCAGAGAATGGGTTCTCCAGCTCACAGACAGCAGGACACTGGGCTTGTGGGCCTCCATAATAATAAATGTGACCTCATTCCCACCATATATCTCTCCTTACATATTTCTGTATGTCCTCATGATTCTACTTCTCTGAATCCTGAATAATATACATATATACATGTGTATATAGCTTATTAAAATAATAAAATTTAAAATAACAACTTATTATCATGAACTAATAATTTTTTAAAACCCACAATAATGCCAAAGTTCTCTCTCTAACTCCTGAGGGTCAATCAGAGTTTAATAAGATTAGCATGTTTCATTTATTGAGCATTTTCTATTTTCAAACCCTGCCCAAGTCCCATTATGTATGTGAATATGCTGATTCTTGCAACAACTTGGTGAGATAGTTATTAATATTCATACATTCAGATGAGATGATGAATTTGGACAAGTTCAGTTAGCTGCCAGAGTCTTGTACAGTTAAATGGCCAAACAAGAACTAAAATCCAGTACTGTGACTTCTACATACATACTTTTTGCTCTGTGCTTCATTGTCTTGGAGAATCAGCCCCCTAACTCCTTCATGCACTTTCAGAAAGAGATAGACATTCACATGCTCTAAACCCAACTATGACCTTCCCCTCGCTGTGCTTTCCAAAAGATACATAAGCAGGCGGTAACCATCCTTCCTATCCACGCTATGTACCCATTTTGTTCCTATGGGGAAATGGCTGAGGAACTCCTACTGGTTGCAAATATTTTCCATCTAACTTATGACTTAGGTAAACTCTACTTATTCTACTTCCCTTAATATTTCCTTCCTTTCAAATTCACCCTTTGTTTTTTCTTTATTTCTGTGAGTAATTTACAGTGACAAATTATAAACATTAATAGTTAACTCTATAAAATGTCTATATATAACATTGTTCATTTCAATTTTCATTGGCCTGTGGCTGTTGTTTTAATAAGGAGAAGTCTTCTGGCAAGAAACGAAACAAAACACACACACAAAAACAAACTTCCAGAGACAGATGCCGGACCCCGAGATCGGGAGTTATGGGTGCAGCGACTGAAGGAGGAATATCAGTCCCTTATCCGGTATGTGGAGAACAACAAGAATGCTCACAACAACTGGTTCTGACTGGAGTCCAACAAGGAAGGGACTCGGTGGTTTGGAAAATGCTGGTATATCCATGACCTCCTGAAATACGAGTTTGACATCGAGTTTGACATTCCTATCACATATCCTACTACTGCCTCAGAAATTGCAGTCCCTGAGCTTGATGGAAAGACAGCAAAGATGTACAGGGGTGGAAAAATATGCCTGACGGATCACTTCAAACCTTTGTGGGCCAGGAACGTGCCCAAATTTGGACTAGCTCATCTCGTGGCTCTGGGGCTGGGTCCATGGCTGGCAGTGGAAATCCCTGATCTGATTCAGAAGGGCGTCATCCGACACAAAGAGAATGCAACTAATGAAGGATCAAGCCACTGAGGCAGGGCAGAGGGACCTCTGGTAGGCTATGATCCTGTTTTCCTGTGCATCACACTTAACTGCTTCCCCCGAACACCCTCCACCTCTAGTTGTTACTAAGTAGCTGCAGCAGGCATTGCTGGGGAGAAGCAAACACCAAACAGTATCGCTACTTAGTTTCTAAGGCTGCACAGGGAAGGGAAAGACTGGGCTTTGGAAAATCTAGAGGCAATTTATATCCGCCCCAGGTGGAGCAACATGCGATCCTGGAGGCATAGGAAGTAACTGAAAGTGAGTACATAGTCTTTCTGGTTTCTGGAGATAACCCATCAATAAAAGCTGCTTCCTCTGGAAAAAAAAAAAACTTCCAGATACTGAAGTACTTCGGTTTTAAGCATTTGGTTTCATGAGCTCATTAATGAATGTTAATATTCTTACTGAAATTTGCTACCTGTATTTTTATGCTTCTTACCACTGTGCGTTGTTTTACGTGCCAGTGATTTGTATTACTCTATTAGTATTCTAAATTGAGTGTGGATAATAGAAATCCCGGAATTATCTCATTTTTATTAGATACCTCCTCAGAGTAGTTTTATACAATTTTATTCTTTTTTTAGTAGTCTATAATATGATAAATCTGTCTAAAAACTATGTACAACAGGCTAATAAATGGCTCTTTTTAGCTAAGTCTACTCTAACCCATACCATGAAAATGTTAGGTCTAAATTTCTAAACATTATAAACAACAATTTTTTGAAGTGCTCCGATTTTCCTAAGAATACAATACTTCAGACTATCTTAAGTTCACACATATAAAAGAGAAGGAACTATATATGAAAATATCACACCTCTTCTTTAGCTATTAGATTTTTTATATCATCATTAGGTTTTTATATCATCGCCAATTTAGTGTCACGCCTTTGCTCTGCAACCTTCAGCTCTGAATATATAGTTAACACTTTTATTTTCCGGAGATTTTTAGACTTTAAAAAACTCATTCAAGATTGTTTAAAAAAAAAATCAGGGGATGAATTGAAGACTTTCATTTTAAAAGTAAGTGGAGAAGAATTTAAGGAACTCATTCAAGATTGTTTAAAAAACAAAGCAGGGGATGAATTGAAGAGTTTCATTTTAAAAGTAAGTAAGATGAAGCCTGATGAATATGAAAAGCAGACAGCATCAAATGCTGCTGATGCTGGTAGGGATGCAGGTGTTACATCACTCAGGAAGACAGTTCCTCAGCTATTTATAAAATGAAGCATACTCTTATCATAGAATCTAGCAATCATGCTCCTTGGTATTTACCCAAAGAAACTGAAAACAGCGTCCACACAAAAACCTGCACAAGAAGTTTATAGCAGCCTAATTCATAATTGCCAAACTTGGAATCAACCAAGACGTTCTTCATTAGGTAAATGGATAAATTGTAATACATCCAAATAACGAAATATTACCCAGCATTAAAAAGAAATAAACTATCAAGCCATAAAAAGACATAAAGGAATCTCAAATACATGTTTCTGAGTGAAGCCAGTCAGGAAATGCTGTATATTGTATGATTCCAGCGATGTGACAATCTGGGAAAGGCAAAACTATGGTGACAGTTAAAAAAATCAGTGGTTGCCAGGAGTTATGGGGGACAGAGGCATGAGAAGGTGGAGCTCAGAGGAATTTTAGGGCAGTGAAGCTCTTCTGTATGATACTATAATTACGGACATTATGTTCAGATTTTTTAATAAGTAAAACTGAAATTTAAAATAGAATAACTAAGAGGGAATCAGGTTGATTTGTTTCAACTTAAATTCATGATCACAAAACTTATGCCTTTATGTTTCCCAGAAAAAAATAATATTCCCTGCTCCATTCACTCTCACCCTCTCCCAGAGGAAGAGTTTATATTTATTTTCTCCCCTTTCCCATTTTCACTCTTTGCTGATGACTTTATTTTCTATTTCACGTGAAAGAAAAGTGGTAATTTGACAAGAACGTCAAAATCTCCAGTCGCTACATCTGCTCACCTTCATATATCTATACCTACATTCTGTTATGTCTCCTTTTCATATGGGTGAACTGTCTTTGCTTCTAAATAATGTCCACCCTTCCTACTGTGACTAGGTCCTGTGTCCTATTGTATTAGGGTTCTCTAGAGGAGAGGATTAATAGGATAAGTGCATATATAAGAAGGAGTTATTAAAGAGGATTTACTCACACACTCACAAGGTGAAGTGCCACGATAGGCTGTCTGCAAGCTGAGGAGCAAGAAAGCACATCTGAGCCCCCAAATCCCAAAAGTGGGGAAGCCTTCAGTCTGCGGCCGAAGGCCTGAGAGCCCCTGGCAAATCCCTGATGTAGGTCCAACAGTCCACCAAAAGCTGAAGAACTTGGAGTTTGAGGTTTGAGGGAAGGAAGCATCCAACGCGGGAGAAAGATGGAGGCCAGAAGACTCAGCCAGTCTAGCCCGTTCATGTTCCTCTGCCTGCTTTTATCCTAGCTGTGCCGGCAGCTGATTAGAGGGTGCCCACCCAGATCGAGGATAGATCTGCAGCTCCCACTTCACTGACTCAACTGTTCATCTCCTTTGGTGACACCCTCACAGACACACCCAGGAACAATACTTTGCATCCTTTAATCCAATCAAGTTGCCACTCAATATTAACCGTCACACCTGCTATCTACTCATGCCTATCATTCCAGCAATTTTCTTAGCTTCTTTTACTGCATCGGAGATTTTAATTCCTCCACCAAGTCCTTCACATCAAAAAGCAACAAAATAAAGTTATTTCATTTAATGTGAAACAACCGACAACTTTCTTTACCCCAGTTGGCCTCCATCTAAAACCCCTTTTCTCCTTTTTAGCTGTTTTTCTCAAATTACTTGTCTTCAATGACTCTACTCCCATTCCCTCTCGAACCTATTTCATTCAGGCATATTTTCCTCTACTTCTACATTGGAACAGTTTTCAAAGGAACTAATACAAGTAACTATTTATACACTGGCCATATATATTCTGTATAGATAAAATATACATAAATTATATATGTATAATAAATAATTATGCATTCCTTAAATCCAGTTTCATGATTTAGTTATGCTGATAACTGCCACACAAATCTTTATATTCAATTTGGATATTTACTCCATGGTCATGTTGAATCATTTTCATCATGCTGACTTCTTTAGTAACAGAGCTTGGGGCTGGAAATTCTTACCTTTGAAAAAAGTTATACTTATTCCACATAACACATAAAAAATTTTCTGAATATTAAAGATATTATAAAGACATTATTTATAATGACATCATAATTATATTCCTCTATATTTATCTCAACATTGTTAAAGTTTCAAAGTTCACGTGTTTTTAATATTCACAACATGATGCAAGTTTATGTACATACAAGTTTATGTATCATGTTACAAGATACAGGTTTATGTAACAAACCAGCACTTGTACTCCTGAACTTAAAATAAAAGTTAAAAAAATAATATTATTCTTTAAATAAGAGATTCATAAAGAGCTAATGAATAAATTTATCTCAAACATTTGATAACTGTAATAGTCACAGCTTATGTTTATCAATAGATTCTCTTGGGAAAATAAAAAGACTTCCCATAAACTATAAGAAAATGCAAAATATAACCAACATATAAACAGCAATGTGTGAATATCCGGACTATATAAAGAATAATGCAAATAACACAATTAAATAATGGACAAAGGATACAGACATTATATGAAATATGAGAATATGAAAACATGAGTTATATAATGCTTAATATTGGTAATCAGGGAAATGCCAGTAAACATAGAACAGGATGACATTTTACATTAGCCAGTTTGACAATATTTTAAAATTCCAATCACACGTGTCAGAGGTTACAGAACAAAGGAAACTCTTTACATGACTTGTAGGTAATGAGATGGGGAAGGGGACATAGAAGTCACTGCCTCACAATCAATGAGGTTAGTTAATTCCCTAGTCAGTAATGTGTGCTGTAAGTTTCAGAATCATTTTGTACTTTTTGTGAGAGTAATAGTTTAACAAAAATATAATTTTTATCAATCTCACAATAAATTTGACCTAATACTTTGTGAGATTGAATTTCTTTAGACCCTATTATTTTATTATGGCTGAGTTTCCTGTGTTTTATTTTGTAGCTACATATAGTGACTCTAAATGACACAAAAATTTCGTAACATCAGTTACCTCTGGGAGTGAAGTGGGAGGAAGTTGTTTTTTTTTAAAACTATATATTACTTAATTTTTGAATTTTACACTAGGAAAATGTATTACTATTCTGCAACAAAATCAAAATATAAAAGTTTTAAGTTTTAAATTAAAGTACAAAGTTCAGTAGATGAGAGATTTCATCTCTAATCAGGAGCTAATGACTGATTCTACCATAAACAACTAGAAAACTAGACGCACTATACAAAACTATCCTTTTCAAATATTAGACAATCAGCAACTAGGGACTGTTTTTCTCCTGTTGAGAAGAAAACCAAACCATGTGAGACCTACAATAGCCCCTGATATCTTCCTGGGGATACTTACTGGACCACACCATAGACAGCAGAACCCAGACAGAGCTTGGAGATATCCCTGACTCAAAGAGAGAGAAATATTATTTTAGGAGGGCTAAGTGAGCATCTCAAATTTAAGGAAGGAACAATACAAAGAAAGAGCTCCAAATATCAGCATAGGTTTCCCCTGCGTGATGATTCAGGGACTGACTAATTCAGTGAGCATCCACCCCTGGATCTCATATCTAATTTCCCCCTCTTGAATGTCCAGGATAACCACCTTGAGCTGTCTTCATATCTGCAAATGACAGATTCCTCTCTGCCCCTCAGGACTGCACAAATCTGTGCAAACACTTTCTACATTTTATGAAAAGCACACATACCTTCACAAGCAAATAGCATTTCCTGTTTTGGAGGATTAGCTCAAGCTTTGGAATTCAGAGTTATGGGTTAGACATTTTAGTCACTTCACCTGACTCTTTATTCTTGTGCCTGATTTTTCCTCTCTTTTTCACTTTTTATTTAATTTTTTGTTTGAGACAGAGTCTCATTCTGTCATGCAGGCTGGAGTGCAATGGCCGGATCTCAGCTCACTGCAACCTGGTTCAAGCGATTCTCCCACCGCAGCCTCCCGAGTAGCTGGGGTTACAGGCGCCTGTCACCACTCCTAGCTAATTTTTGTATTTTTGTAGAGACGGTGTTTATCATGTTGGCCAGGCTGGTCTTGAACTCCTGACCTCAAGTGATCTGCCTGCCTCGGCCTCCCAAAGTGCTAGGATTACAGGTGTGAGCCACTGTGCCGGGCCGATTTTTCATCTCTTTAATCTCCCCCTGTCACTCTCAGAATCAAGATGACTTTCTTATCTATTAATAAGCATAGCAATTTTGAAGAGTCTTGTTGCTTGATTAAGACGGTGTGGTGTTGATTTCTTGTTTCATCTTGACTGGGTTACAGGATGCCCAGATATCTGGTTAAATACTCTTTCTGGGTGTTTCTGTGAAAATGTTTCTGTAAGATATTAGCATCTGTGGAATGAGTAAAGCAGACTGCCCTCCCCAGTGTGGGTGGGGATCATACAACCTGTTGAGGGCCTCAGTGGAACAAAAAGGCCGGAGAAGATGGAATTCTTTCTCTCTGCCTGACTGCATGGGGAGAGACATTGATCTCTCCTGCTCCTGGACTAGGCCTTACAGCATTTTCACTTCTCGTTCTCAGGCCTCCAGACTTAGGCTGGAAATAACACCACTGGGTTTCCTGGGTCTCCAGCTTGCAGAGCACAGATAGTGGGACTTTTCAGGCTCCATAACTCCATAAGCACATGAGCCAATGCTTACACTACACATTTTTATGCACAAACACACCCATATCCTATTGCCTCTGTTTCTCTGACATACAACACTATTTTTCTCTCATTCCCACAGGCTCTGTTTCTTACCCCACAATAGAACATTGAAATCATCTCTGCATCTTTTGTTCTTTATATGTATTATATTTTCATTAATAAAGAGGTTTTCTTCATTAAACACAGAACATATAACAGATTAAAACACTTCCCCCTTCCCCCCAATTTGAAAGACAAGGGTTTATAAAACAAATGCCAGCTGTACTGCCCTAAGGGTAGAAAAAAGTCTGGTGACACCCCACGCAGCTCTGTCCCTGCAGCACCACCTCCCCCACACTCTGAAAGAAAAGGGGGTCTGGGGCTTCGACTTTGGAGACTTAGGTGAGAAGCATGTGAATGTGTGCTGTCACCACTCCGCGAGGCATGGGCTATGCAAAGATGAGGTTTCCTTCTCATTGGCTCTGACCAGCTCCTGCACTTCCGATTGCAGTTATGAAGCACCTGGGCTAAGCCCCCAAGGGGGCTGCTGCTTGGCTTCCCCCACTCTCCATTCCTCTGCTGCCTCCTTAGAGGGGGAAGGGAAGGGCTCAGGGACCCCTCCCATGCCCTGGCCTGCGTGGAAACGCTGTGTGGAAGAGGCATGATGCTGAAGGCGAGGCTGCTGTAGGTCCCCACGTCCTTGAGGCCAGCATGCCCCCGCCCCCCCCACAGCTTTCCTTCCTCTGGAGTGGGGGGGGGGCACTGGGGTAGTCACCCCCCTCTACAACCTAGTGTCAGGCTCGGGGTATGCTGGTTCTCTCTCAGTGTCAGGTCCTCAGGCAGGGCCGGCTCCTACCTCGCCCCCATTCCTGTCTCCTTCCAAGCCCTCACCATGGCCATCCGAAAAACACATGTCCAGTGTCCTAAATTGTCTCATCCTCTGCATCCCAAGGGAGGAAGTAGGGGGTTGTTTCCCCCCTCCAATGTGGCTTCGTATGATGGAACAGCTTTTGGCCTCTTCCTTCTTGAAGGTAGAAGAGATGAGTTCAGGGGACTGGGGAGGCAGAGCAATGGTTTGCAGAGGCTTTGCACAGGGCTCTTCAGGGCAGTGGGCCAGGCTTGTTCAGACGCACCGTGGATGCCTCCCAAAGATGCTGTGGATGCTCTTTTCTGAGGTGAAGCTGAGCCTTCGGGTAGATTTCTGCACCAGCTGCTTGGCCTGCTGCACAACCCTGCTCATAGGAGACGGACGCCTGCTTCTGGCGGGACAGCTCCATCAGAGGCCTCAGTTCTGTTCGCAGGTCTTCTCGCAGCCAAGGAGCAAAACGCCGGCGCTGGGACAGTAATCTTGGGTTTCTGTCCCCCACTTCTTGAGTGCTCCGTCCACTGTCTCCAGACCACTGATGTGAAAACAGTATCTCAGTCGCTATAGCAGAGCGGACGGACATTGCCGTAGCAGGGAGATCCCGAGGTAACCCGGAGACTAAGCTCTGTTCCTCTGTCTCCAAACAGGCTGTGTAAGTTTCGAACATGGTGGGCACATAGGTCTCTGGATGGCAATCCTTTGCTAACACTTGTAACATTGCGATCTTCTCACTGGTAACTGCGCATCCCCGATCAGAATACCTTACATGTGGCCACTACTGGCTAGGGGGCCATCTCTCCTTCATGGCTGCACTGTCCGCGGGACTTGAACTCTGATTCAGAGAGGAGAGGGTTGCACCAGCTGCATCTCAGCACACCAACCCAGCCAGACTCCCTGTCTCCCTCCAACTCTCTGTGCATCTTTTAATACTCTTGAAGTCCAGGCTTCACTCAATAGTGAAGTCAATACTGACTTAGTACCTGTAAGGCAGATCAGATTTCTACATTTCAAAAAATGTGCTTTAAAAGAAAATCTTATTTTAAGTAATACTTTAAGGGTGACAATCATTGGCACAAGGTAATTGTGTAACAAATGGGATTTGAGGCCTGGGGCAATGGCTCATGCCACTAATCCCAACACTTTGGGAGGCTAGACCTAGGCATGAGGACCACTTGAGCCTAGGAGTCTGTGACCAGCCTGAGCAATATAGCCAGACCGCATCTCTAGAAAGGATTTTAAGAGTTAGCTGGGCATGCTGGTACATACCTGTGGTCCCAGCTACTCAGGGGGCTGAGGTGGGAGAATTGCTTGAGCCCAAGAAGGCAAGGCTGTAGTGAGCCATGATCACACTCCTGCATTTCAGCCTAGGCGATGTAGGGAGACCTTGTCTCAGAAGCAAAACAAAAGAAAATCCCAAAAATGGTATTTTATTTCAATACTAATTTATTCATTTGTGACTCTGTAAATTATGCTGATGAGGAAAATCAAAGAAAGTATATTGTACTATGTGAATGATCATATTTGACCCTGACCTACTAATGCGTAAGTCTTTGTTAATTGTATGGTTAAAAAAAAATAAGAAGAATAATGGGCTTCAATCAAGGTGAATTAACATATATAAAATACTAATATACACATGCAGTGCAAATGACAAAGTTATGTTCTTTTCAGTTTACCCTGAGAATAAAGTGGTTTTATTATATATGTAATAATTGTAATAAATTCATATTTTTTATTTTATGCATACTAACATATGTGTTCTGACTGCTGACTAAATAAAGATAGTTTTGTTCTCTCCACTCAGCATCTAACCCATGAATACCAAGTTTTGTCAGTTTCTGCACCTTAATGACTATAGAACAACAATGGAAAATATGCCACATTATTAGAGATCACATGTGACTTCCTTATGCTTGAACTTTCTCTAAAGGTTGAGATGATTTGATAATTACAGCAAGTTATACACATATACAAACTGGTTATACAATATAGCAGTTTTATCAGGATTATGAAACTAGCTATACAGCTCAATTACATTTAGATATGGAAATGTAATTTTGATATCTTTTTTATTTCCATTTTTATCACAGTTTGTTAGTAACATGGCTCTGCATGATAAAGTTTCATAAATATATCAAAGAGAAATGGTACAATGAAAGAGCTAAGTGCAAACTATGCAAGTTAATGACTCTGAAACAGTGACCAAAGCAAGTCGAATGCCATTTTTCTTTGAGATGGAGTCTGGCTTTGTCACTGAGTTTGGAGTGCAATGGCGAGATCTCGGCTCACTGCAACCTTCACCTGCTGGGTTCAAGCAATTCTCCTGCTTCAGCCTCTCGAGTAGCTGGGACTACAGGTGCGTGCCACCATGCCCGGCTAATTTTTTGTATTTTTAGTAGAGACAGGGTTTTACCATGCTGGCCAGGCTGGTCTCAAACTTCTGACCGGGTGATCCACCTGCCTTGGCCTCCCAAAGTGCTGGGATGACAGGCGTGAGCCACCGTGCCTGGCCCATTGTTTTAAATTAAGTATCAAATATTGAATTATGTTTTGTTATATTTTTAAAGGCTTACAAATAAATGAGGAAACTTGTATTGATGTACGTTTTGACACATTGCATTGTTGGTTAGCAGTTTCCTGTTTTTTTTCACACATATAAAACAAATGGGACAATGGGAGAGGCCTGGGCCGGAGAAAGATAGATCTGGAATTATATTTTATGTTTGGATTTGGGTATGATTCTAAGACATATATTTCTTCTAGTGAATTGCTTCTAAAAATGGAAATATTATATTTAAGACAAAGAATTATTGCAAGTCAGTTTCAAAACATTCTGCCCATATTTATATCCAAACATATTTTGTCCTTCATTAATATGGCTAACCTAATAAAACAGCAGAAGATCATTGTTGCTAATAAACCACGGAGATTATTTAGTTTCAAATTAAATACATTTCTCAGTGATACTCCTATTGCTTCACAGTAACATACATGACATGCTTCATAGCAAAATTATTACATATGTATTATTAAAAGGCATCAGAAACAGCAACAGTTTGCCCTTGAGTCTTATCCTGAAATGATACTCCTTTGCTTACACCATAAGTGTTTTGTTTCTGTTTATGTCTCTAAAGGACTAGAAATCATTATTTGAAGCAGGAAAGTCAAGGAAGCACAGAGGCGACTGACTTACACAGAATTTCCTCTCTCCTTGTTCTTTGTTTTAGAATCGCTCCTTGAGATTTAGCAGGATACATGATGACCCCACTAAAAACTAGGTTTTCTATCAGTCTTCCTATCACCCTATGTAGTTTAGAAATTAATCCTAGTTTTTTTCTATTTAGCCATGGTATTAATGGTTGCATTAAAGTAGGCCCTGATGGTTTCTGTGCTTCCAGATTCTCCCTTGATTTCCTCTCATAGTACAGGAGACATCTGTGTGGGCACAGCAAGAAGGGCTCCCACTGTAATGGAAGCTGATATCTGAACGATGTCCAGTAATATAACCAGTCTCTCTTTTTTCAGCCCTCTCTGGATGCATACAACACAGCCAACACTTTCCTTTCCATGGCAGCAGGCATGTGAACATAAGCTATTTTTAAAACTATTTTTTCTGTAGAACAGTTTTTTTTTTTTTTTTTTTTGTTGAGATGGAGTTTTGCTCTTGTTACTCAGGCCAGAGTGCAATGGTGCAATCTCAGCTCACCTCAACCTCTGCCTCCTGGGTTCAAGCAATTCTCCTGTCTCAGCCTCCCGAGTAGCTGGGACTACAGGCAAGCACCACCATGCCCAGCTAATTTTTGTATTTTTAGTAGAGACAGGGTTTCACCATGTTGACCAGGATGGTCTCGATCTCTTGACCTCGTGATCCACCCACCTCGGCCTCCCAAAGTGCTGGGATTATAGGCGTGAGCCACTGTGCCCAGCCTGTAGAACAATTTTTTAGATCTACTGATACAATAATAAATAACTTGTCAGCTAATTAATAGATATTTCAAAAAGTATGTAAATATGTTTAGCACTCCCCCCCTTTTTTTCCCTGAGAGTTGCTCTGGTTTAGATAATAAATTATATAGCCACACTACTTTTTGGCCACCATTTTAAAGATCAAACTTGCTTACACTTCCTCTCCCCCCTTGAAGTTGCCTGGAAAATGACATCGTTGTAGTTTTCATGGAACCAGATATAGAGGCCACATGTTGAGCATGATGGGCCTAAGAGCCACTAAATATGGGTGTCTGGGAGAAGACATGGAGGAGAGCCTCCCCCGCAGCCTGGATCCCTCACCACTGTCACTCAAGAGAGAAATAAAATGCGTCTTACTAAGACATTATATTTTGGTGTCTTGTTGCTACAGGAGCTTAACCTGTTTCCTAAGTAATATATTCCCTAAATAATGAAGATTAAACCTTATTTGTACATACTATGCTAGAAGTCACTCAGGGAGAACTAAGGCTTAGCTGCATTTCTTGTGAATGACTAGATTGTGTGTGTGTGTGTGTGTGTGTGTGTGTGTGTGTGTGTTGTGTTACAGGATCTTGCTCTGTTGCCCAGGCTGGAGTGCAATGGCACCATCACAGCTTACTGTAGCCTCGACCTCCTGTGCTTCAGCAATGCTGGTGCCCCCAACCTCCCAAGTAGTTGGGAACCCAGGCACCCATCACCATGCCCAACTCATTTTTTGATTTTTTGTAGACACAGGGTTCTCACTATGTTGTCCAGGCTGGTCTTGAACCCCCTGGGCTCAAGCCATCTTTTCACCTGGGCCTCCCCCCAGTGTAGGGATTACAGGCATAAACCACCACATCTGGTGAGTGATTAGGTCTTAACGTTAATTATTAAGGTGAAAATCATGTAAAGTAAACAGTATTAGCATTCATCTCTCATTGAACCTAATCGAGCCTTGAATATCAGAACAAACTAATAATGTTTAGAGCATGGGATGAAGCAGTTTCTTGTACTTCAGGATCATGTTGTGTGAAATGTGTGTGCCACCTAAATATCACAATCAGGGCAGTGACACGTCCCCCACTAGGAGCGATTCTGACTCACTAATCCCAGAGTCACTGTCCTCATCTTTGACTCCTCCAGGGTATATTGCTATACAATGGAATCTGTGTTTAATAGATCATCCAATCATCCCAACTGTCCTCTCTCTTAGCTTAGCTGTATTACCATGGTATACTGGATGAAATCTGGAGGTCCTTTCACACTTGGCTTCTATAGGGTCAGTTCTATTCCAACTTATCACTTCCTAATGTAATTGTAAAAGCTTTCTTCTTATTTGTACTCTAAATAAGAATATAAAACCATCCTGAATCAAGTCCTGTTAAACTTGCAAGTATGTTGATTTTTTAAAACAATTAATATTTGCAAGCTATAAAGAGTATATTATCTTATGAGATAAATGAAATATGGCAAAATATAATACTTTATTCAATATCGATACCATAACATTATCTCTCTTCCTTTATGATTATTTCGTTGTCACCTACATGTGCTGATTTGTGTTATATCTGTTTCTTCCAGACTGTAAGAGTTTGAGCCTTGAAATGCTTATGACTTCATACCGTTGCTCTTCTGTTTAGTGATAATTTATTCAATTATTTGAGTCTTGAAATGCTTATAATTTCATACCACTGCTCTTCTGTTTAGTGAAAATTTATTTCAATTATGTTTTAAGGGGTAAAATATTACTTGAGGATGGTTTAAACCTATAATATTGCTGACTCCTCAGCTGATTTTATCTTACCCTAGAGAAACATTTCTTTGGTCAGGTACCTGGGGGAATTTGTAGTCTCAGAACTACTAATAATACAATTTTAAGATATTAATACCTCGATACTTTTTTTAAAAATAGGAAATGTGTCACGAATTTACATGTCATCTTTGGACGGGGACCATGCTAATCTTATCTGTGTTTTTCCAACTTTAGAACGTGTGCACCCGAAGTGAGCATGTTAATACTGCTTTAAGGATTGGAGTTTCTACACTATAGTACATCTTATGACAAGTTTAGTTCTGTTTTATCCTTTCTTTCAGGAAGCAGTCTTTCTTCCAGACAACCTCAGTGGTTAATCAGGGTCCCCACTTTTGAGAAGCTTTAAAAAACAATGTTTCTTCCCCCTAAGTCCCTGGGGCTCCCTAACGTGCACCTCAGATTTTTAGTGGCTTTCTCCAGAAAAGCAAATTTCCTGATTTGAGTTCTGAAGGGTGGATTCCTGGTTCTGGTTTCTTCTGATCCTATCTAAATTGTGACCTGGTTGTTCCCTATGGTCTCACTAATTGGTTGATGCTATTAATAATACAAAACAAAACAAAAACACATTTTTGTTTTATTATTAGAAGCCCAAGACTCATGGATTGCTATTAATTATATATTGATTATGTATAAAAGTTGAGATGATGCCTCCTATCACCATGTTTAAGACAAATCATACTGTATTCATCTATTGCTTATGATCACGAGACCACAATAGCCTTAACTTTCCCCCACAGCTAGACAAAACTTTAAGCAGGTTTTATTATTATTTTTTTAATTGTACTTTAGGTTCTGGCGTACATGTGCAGATCATGCAAGACTGTTGCATAGGTACATTCATGGCAAGGTGGTTTGCTGCCTTCATCCCCCCCATTACCTATACCTGACATTTCTCCCCATGTTATCCCCTCCCCCGCCCTCCCCTCCCGCTATCCCCTCCCCTAACCCCCCACAATGGACCCCAGTGTGTGATGCTGCCTTCTCTGTGTCCACGTGTTCTCATTGTTCAACACCCGCCTATGACTGAGAACATTCGGTGTTTGATTTTCTGTTCTTGTGTCAGTTTGCTGAGAATCATGGTTTCCAGGTTCATCCATGTCCGCACAAAGGACACGAACTCATTGTTTTTTATAGCTGCATAGGATTCTATGGTGTATATGCGCCACATTTTCTTTTCCCAGTCTATCGTTGATGGGCATTTGGGTTGGTTCCAGGTCTTTGCCACAATAAGCATGTGATCTTAGGAAGTGCAACTGAGGGACCTAGCATGCATGTCCTAAGATCACTCACTTCAGTGAAGTTCAAATTTCCCCCTCTGAGATGTATATCATTCCCTAACCTCTGACCAGTTTTACAATGCAGAAATGCCTCTCCCCAAGGACCTGGGAGCTACTGCATTGCAAGGTAATCATCTAGAAAGGAGCACTCCTATCTTCCAGTCTCTGTGAGAGGTTAGGAACCTAACTTTCCTAATCCTCAGTTAGCAAATACATCTGGCCCAATCACACTGGCCAACCTCTCCCCTAGCATCATGTAGTAGATTTCACTAGCTCATGCAAAACTCTCCCCTCCTCTTGTTTCAAGAGTTGAATTCAATCTTTCCCCCTCTATTGCAATAACCTTAAATAACATTTTCTCCACCTCTTTAACACCATCTCTTGCAATTTTTCTTTGACATTTAATTAAAGATTAATTAGTTCTGGAAATTAACCTTTTTTAACCCCTTTTTTCTCCATGATTTCAGCAGCAGCTAAAAGAAAAATTTTCATCAACCAACATAAAACCAATGTTTTATCGTGTGCTTTAATACAAAGATAAAACACTGCAAACCAGTGGACCTGTATAGAAAATAATTCAGTTTTACAGAACGCATCCATTTTTCCAGGCTCTTAGTATTCTTGAACATAAAAGAGCAAAATAAATTTCAGTGGAATTCCCCCTGTTACTTGAGAATTTATTATCAGCGAATTAGTTTAACAAGGCTGTTTGGTAGAGGGTGTAGTTGCATTCAAAAATTAGAATGGGAACAAAGACTTGTAAAATTTCAACGTTTTATTTTATTTTTGAGAAGGAGTCTTGCTTTGTCACTCAGGCTGGAGTGCACTGATGCCACCTCAGCTCACTGCAGTCCTAGCCTCCCGAGTTCAACCGATTCTCCTCCCTCAGCCTCTTGAGTAGCTGGGACTACAGATGTGCACCACCACACCCAGCTAATTTTTGTATTTTCAGTAGAGAGGGAGGTTTCACCATGTTGGCCAGGATGGTCTGGAACTCTTGACCTCAGGTGATCCACCTGCCTCAGACTTCCAAAGTGCTGGAATTCCAGGTGTGAGCCACCACACCCGATCAAAAGTCAACACTTTAAACTACCACTTATTATATTCACTGTGTCTATAATTGGATATATATTTTTTAATGACCACAAAATCATAAAATGGATACAGAATAGTCTCTTCAAAAAACTAAGGAAGTTCTTTCTTCTTAAAAGATTATAAGGCCAGTCACAGTAGCTTACACCTGTAATCCCAGCACTTTGGGAGGCCGAGGCAGGCAAAGCACCTGAGGTCAGGAATTCAAGACCGGCCTGAGCAACATGTTTAAACCTTGTCTCTACTAAAAATTCAAAAATTAGCCAGGAGTGGTGGGGGGCGCCTGTAATCCCAGCCACTCAGGAGGTTGAGGAGGCAGGATAATTGCTTGAAACCGGGAGGTGGAGGTTGTGGTGAGCCAAGATCGCACCACTATACTCCAGCCTGGGCAACAGAGTGAAACTCCATCTGTAAAAAAAATCAAACACCGCATGTTCTCACTCATAGGCGGGTGTTGAACAATGAGAACACATGGACACAGGGAGGGGGAGCATCACACACTGGGGTCTGTCAGGGGGGAAATAGGGGAGGGACAGCATAGGGTGGGGAGATGGGGGAGAGAGAGCATGGGGGAGAAATGCCAGATATAGGTGATGGGGAGGAAGGCAGCAAATCACACTGCCATGTGTGTACCTATGCAACAATCTTGAATGTTCTTCACTTGTACCCCAAAACCTAAAATGCAATAAAAAAAATTAAAAAACAAACAAACAAAAAAAGAAGGGAGGATTTTAAATATAATTGGAACTGGTGTGACACTTTTACTAATATAGGTTGATGTTTTACTTCAAAGAACATATTTGTACGTCTAAATTAATTTGGGTCAGTATATGTGTGTGCATGTGTGGGTGAATGTGTAGATGTAAATAGCAATAAAGGGTAAAAAGGAAAGGTGGTAAAAAGAGAGTTCGTCTAATATTTTAACACATTTTTTAAATACACAGAACATGTGTACTAAAAACAATGGTTTGCTGAAAACAAAATACTGCAAACTAGAGAAAAGACAAAATTGACATTTTAAAGATTTTATTATGTATTATGAAATATATATTAAATGTAAATGTTACAAAATTTAGTGTCCCTATCTCCCAGTCTCTGAGAGTGGTTAGGAACCTAACCTTCCTAAGCCACAATTAGCAAATACATCTGACCTAATCACATGGACCAGCCTCTCTCCCAATGTCATGCAGTAAGTTTCAGTAGCTCATGAGAAACTCTCCCACCTTTCATTTCAACAGATATGTCAGCTGATACAATTACACCACCATTGTATAAGATATTAGACTGAATCTCACAATCACCCTCAGCTTGATTATTAACCCTTCTTCTGAATCTTGCTCACCTAAATGTATCTGTATTTTCTATGAATTGAATAGCTTAAGAAACGTATGTCATCTGTGTATGATAGTGTAAGTTATTGTAACATAGAACATGGACTTTCTTTAACTTCCCTTTTCTGCCTAGGAAACACCAACACTTTTTGAGTATGCTAAGTGTTTCCAAGCATTCAGAAGTGTAGAGTGCAGGAAATCCACTGCAGAATGACATCTGCTTGTTATCCTGTCAGTCACCTGCTCTCCCTCCCTCATCTCTCTCTGTTTCATTGATGAGTACAGAAGATCAGTCATTTTTATATGAAATGAACATTGATGAAACTAAGGTGTTGATTTGATTATCCAACCAAGCACTTATTAAGTGTTCATTACAAGTCAAATTGTGTTCTGGAGAACAGCTCAGGCACTGAGTGTTTGATCTTGATGTACATAACAGACATACAAACATACCATTAAAAAAAACCACGTCTTATGACAATCCAGATTCCCATGTAAGTTGTGTAAAACTCTTTCAAGATGAGAATGTAACATTTCAAAAAGAAATCATTTAAACAAGTCATTCTTGAGACAGAAAATGGAATTAGAAGATCATACGTGGCTGTTTCACTAGCTCAAACCTTAAGTACTGTTTTTAGTCAATTGGCAGCCATGTAATTCTTAGTTTTATAGACTGATATTCACCAGAAATTAAAAAGTTTAAAAAATATTCCTGTCTCATTCTAATTAATTTAAAAATTCATTCATTTGATTGTATTTCTTCCTGTTTCCTGGCCTTGAATACTTCTTTCCTGCCTGGCATTAAATTTAATTAATGTCTAATTTGTTTACTTGGTTTAGTTACTTTTGAACATGTTCAGTACACTTCTTATGAAGCAAGCATGTTTACAAGTTTATGGTCTTCACTCTTCCGAATTCCTAATGGTGGCATCCCAACAGACACATACACAATGTAAACACATACACACACACACCTGCCCAAACCATACTCACCCACCTACAGACAGACACACACACACACATACACACACAGACACACACACACACACACACACACACATGCACACACACATTCCAGTAGATCAACACAAAAAACACTTTGTGGGCAAAGACATTGCACATCAGGGATCTCTTAGTGTACTACATGCTTCTGTAAATTACCAGGACTGTTCAATTGAAGTGAGTTTACAGAGATTTCTTATTTTTTAAGGTTTTTTTGAATGATCTTGGTTCACTGAAACCTCCACTTTCCAGGTTCAAGCGATTCTCCTGCCTCAGCCTCCTGAGTAGCTGGGTACAGGCATGCACCAATGAGCCTGCCTAAGTCTACAGAGATTTTCAAGTCTACTTGAGTGCTAAGCTATCTCTAACCAATGGCTGGACACTATTTGAATAATGCATTAAATATGACTCTTGAGGCTCTGAAGAATTTCTGTGCTTTCCAGTGAACACAGAGTTACAAGATCCTGAAACCGCAAGTTTGTTTTATCCTTTAATAGATAAAGCAAAGCTGATATCAATATGGTATACATTATATTTACTTCTATGTGTGTTAATTTTTCTTTTCTTGTAATGTACACTTTCATGTAACTGGGAGTAAGAAACATCTTAGGAAAAAGAAGACAAGAAATAAAATTTCCTTGATTACACTGTGCTTTGGTTCAGTGACCCTGAATTGCACATGTAGACTGTAAATTGGAGTCTTGGGGAACCACTTTGGTATTTAATTTTAATAGCTCATTCTGGAGAATATATTTGAGTGGATCATGTATTACAACTGATTTAAATTTTGACCCATATAGAAATAAGTTTTCAAAAATATGTCAGAAGCTTGGATACTGTCAAATCATTTATCATCATGGAATAATAAAATACTAGCCATTAGTTACTCAGAAATTCTTCAATTGATCTAAGACAACTTAGACATAAATAGTTATGAGTGAATATGTCTCATCATTAACATTTGTAAAAATTAATGCTGCTGTTTATGGTTGAAAATAAAAAAACTAGAAATATAACTTACTTAGAGATAAATGATAGAAACTTTAAAAGCAATAAATTAATACTAGATGTGTAAAAAAGGTTGTTTTATAGATAAGATTTTCTGATGAAATTGTATTGAACGTGAATCAATCTGTTTTGTATACTACCTCAGCACCTAAATCACCATGGCCTTTTAAATATTTCATTAACTTCAAAATCTAACTTATCATTCAAACAATCTGATTCAATCAGTTGGGGCAATGGGTAAAGACTGGTGTAAGTTGAAAGCAATACTACACTTTTAAAACTATGTCTCTTTGTATATTAATATACATACCAGAGAAGATGGTTGATAAATTACTATTCAATGCCTATCATAATAATTAAACCTGAAAGAAAATCAGTAAATGTTTAGTGAATAGAATTGGAGAATTGCTTTCATTTTATACAGTATTCTGCTCATTTGAGGGCTTACCAAAATTTGCAACTCTGAATAAGGCCCAATTATTTACTTCTTCAAATAGAACAAGACTCCAAGAATAAATGCAAAAGTTTTATTTTTTTTCACTCAAATATTCTAGTCTCGATGTGCTCCAGATTACACCAATCTTTCTAGAGTCTGGTACAGGTCCTGGTCTCAAGGCCACTGTTACCACCATCAGCATCTCTTGTGCCTCAAAGTTCAACCTTCCCCTTTACTTGAATGATTTTGGAAAAGTCCCACTTTATGACAGTTTGAGCAACCCAGATGTCTCTTTTACTAAAAGTGATATTCTTCCTTTTTTTCAGAAAATGATAGCAAACTCTACCTACACCTGACATCTCAGTGTAATTCTTGACATTTCCTTCTTCTTCATATTTCCATTTCCAATCCCCAAGTGTTGTCAGATTTTACCTTCTATTTCTTGAATGAATTTTTCTCTATCTTCATTGCCCTCATGGCTTCCAGCCTGTCACTCTCAGCTGGGCTATGGTGAGCACCTTTCAAGTACTCTCCCTGATTCTCTCTCCAAAAATTTCTGTGCTATCTCCAGAATGACTTACTTAAAATGAAATACAATTTGCATTGTAAATTGCTCTGTTTAATAACTCCCAAAGACTTCACATTGGTGGTAGGATAAATAGCAAGAGTCCAAAATCGGGTTCAAGAAGTACAAAATGGCACAAGAACAGAAAATCAAACACCACATGTTCTCACTCATCGGCGGGTGTTGAACAATGAGAACGCATGGACACAGGGGAGGGGGAGCATCACACACTGGGTTCTGTTGGGGGGGAACTAGAGGAGGGACAGTGGGGGGGTGGGGGAGTTGGGGAGGGATAACATGGGGAGAAATGCCAGATATAGGTGATGGGGGATGAAGGCAGCAAACCACATTGCCATGTATGTACCCATGCAACAATCTTGCATGTTCTTCACATGTATCCAAAAACCTAAAACACAATAAAAAAATGTATATATAGATGTACAAAATGTGTTTCTTTTATTTCTCTCTCCCTTCTTGTGGCATGGACATCACTGATCTGAACAATTCAGTAATATTTTATTCCTCAAATGGGAGGAATACTTGTCTCCCGGACTTTGGTCTTCTTATTCATATGCTTTTCCCACCTACCATCCCATATTTATAGTTAGCTGTTAACTCTTATTTTAGTTTGCTCTTCAATGTTCCCCACCAAGGGAAGCCTGACCTGATAACCCTAAATATGAAAGGCTTTCATAACTGTGCATAGCTTTTCTCTGTAGTAGGGATTATTTCGGTTATAATACTGTTTTTATGTTTTCATTACTGTTCATAATAGATAAATCTGAGGATACTCTTTGACAATAAGTCGAATAAACTTTTTATACAATTAGTAATTCAGTACATAATTGTTTCCTTAGCCATGGTTCTAGAGATTGAGGAGAAAAATGCAGCGATAATCTTTCACAAGTTGAAGGACAAATAGCCAAGCAATATTGACCTAGCCATCTATCTCTCAAAAACAGACCTAATATATTTATTCTTTTGTTTTCAGGAGAAAGCAGGGACAGGGATTTTCTTGCTTGTTATCCTTCCAACTCCGTTTGTTATAGAAAAAGTAATTAATCTGATAAATGACGCAGAAAATTCTGATTTTTACTGGTCTTCATTAATAAGGTGGTGATTCTGAGAAGTTGAAATAAAGAGACTTCAGAGCCTGTCTCTCTCAATCACTATCTTCAGGCTTTTGGAACGGCTTGTTGCACAAAATTGGGAACACTTGTGTAACAGCTGCATAGGCAGGCTCAGTCCAGCTACTGGTTTCATGAATCCAAACTTTGCAAGCATGACAGAATGTCAGAATCCCGTGAGTCAAAACTTTATGATGAGAGAGGAAGAATGATACTTTACTCCCCCATCTGTTTTTAAAGTTAAATTTTAAATAATGTTAATAAAGTCAACGAAGCTGAATCCACACACACACACACGAATCCACACACACACACGAATTCACACACACACACGGGCTCCTGGCATCTGTTTTTAATTGTTCAGTCATTCATGAGAAGGGGTTTCATCTTGTATTTTCAATCTACCAATACTTGCACAAGTTCTGGCTGCAAAACTTTTGTCAGTCAAACATTAGTATTCGAGAAACCACGTCCCTTCTGAAAGACAGAAGATCCAGATACAGCCTTAACTACATCATCAGTAGACGTGTGACTGTTTTTAACCAGAGGGAGGAAAATGGCTTTCAGATGGTTGTGTAGGTGGTTTTGACAGTAACCTGCAGTGGCTTTTTGACAGACCTAAACCTTACTAGCTATTATTAGGCTTCAGAGCATTAGTATGAGCTTTTAATTTGCTTATGTTAGACATGAGAAGGTAGCCCTAACCTAGATGTCCTAAATACTGTTTCTTGTCACCTTTTCCCACTGAGTCCAGAAGTAATCTGGGGACTGTGGCCAAAATGATCTTATATTCATGTGTTTGCCATAGCTTTCTGGAGCTTCCCTTCTGAATATGTTCTCACGTTGGCTCTTGAGGGCTAATTTCATTAAACATAAGCATAGGCATAGGTTTGAATTTATGAAGGATTGTTTTGTACATACCACAGAATCTGGATTTACTACCAACAGATTGTAGACTTTATCAAAAGGAAGATAAAGAGAAATAAGAGTTTGTGCTGTGCAGGGAGTATGCCATCTTCTTTGGGTTATGCCTCTAAATATCTGTAACTAGTTTATGATGACAGAAGTAGCATCTACTAGAAATTAAATCAATATATTACTTTTTCTTTTAGTAACTATTCCTACAAAAATATATTTGCTGAATGAATTAGCATGCTTATTGACATACTTGATTTGTATTCTGTGGCAGAAGTTTATGGACCAAACCCTCAGCCCCACTGAAAAATTAAATAGAATGATTTGACAGTTAAGTATCCTTGGAAAAGTTTGGCTCTAGGTCTCAGGAAGTGATCAGGTTGGTCATGATGCTCAGTGTGTAGTCATAATACAATTGCATATTAATAATGTACATTAGATACTTTATGCACTCTACAAATATTTTCTCATTTGATCCTTCAATGCATGCATAAGATAGAAAATAGACTTGGATTTAATTGCTCCATTAAGGCCAAAGACCAGAAACCTCATTACAGAGCCAATGTTAGAGGTTCTTCCAATTAAAATAAACTTACCAAAGGTAATTGCTCCTGCCATAATGAGAAGGCACTGGATGAGCTTTAAAACAAAAACATTCTTTTTGTTTAAGCCATCAAAAAACTATGGGCCTAAAGTTTCAATGGACTAAATTTCAGAGCAAAACAAGCCCTTCCTAGGTGGGTCACAGATTAGCAGCAGAGCCCATTCCTGAGGACATTTGCTGGTCCTGGGGCTTTGAGTAGGCAGAAGGACAAACCTACAATGTGCAGAGAAACAGCTGGAACATTGGGAATAAACAAAATATTTAATCTACAGGGAACTGAAATAGGGGCTGAAATCTAGAAAGATCATGTGGTCTCCTGACACTTACTTATTTTCACTTAGGAGACAAATGTCTCATTCTGTCACCCAGGCTATAGTGCAGTGGAGTGATTATGGCTTCCTGCAGCCTCAAACTCCTGGCCGCAGGGGATCCTCCTGCCTCAGCCTCTCCAGTAGATGGAACTACAGTCACACAACATCTTGTTTGGCTAATTTTTAATTTTTTCTGTAGACACATAAACACACTGCATTGCCCAGGCTGGTCTGGGACTCTCGGCCTCAAGTGTTCTTCCTGCCTTGGCATGCCCAAAGCACTGGGAATGCAGGTGAGTCACCACACCTGGCCTCCCCCCAGCATTTAGATACTAAACTCTGGAAAAAATGGAGCAAAAAAATACAAGTAGTATTTTTAGTATTTTCTTTCAGTCCACCCATGGGATTGTTCAGTGTATCTTACTACCTCATATAGAAGACCATTCCTCCATCAAAGTATGCAAGATAAGAATTTAAAATCTAACTTTTGCCCTACAATATTCTATATGCTAAAGCTCATTGTTTGATTTTGACAGTCTCTGTCTTCATATCACAATTGCAGAAAATTTATCACATTCTTTACTTCATGAGACATTATTATTATTGTTTCCTCCAAGTTTCCCTCTGGTTTTACTCATTTAATTTTTAAAATTCCTTGTCATAGACAGGTACTCTAATGCATTTGATATAGGTTCTTTACTCTTAAAGAAATCTTACAAAATAAAACACTTGTTCTCTGAGTGTGTGTGTGTATGCACATGAGTGTATACATTTTTCTTAAGAGTATTGTGCTATAAATCTATCTTTATTGCTATTTGTTTTTCCACAAAGCATAACATACTTTATATATCCCCACATGCTGTAGGTTCTTTATTCCCCTATGGCTGCTGCATAGTTTTCAATAAAATGAACCACCCACATTTTTCCCATCCAATTTTGCAGGGGAATTCACACACGTATCCCACTAACAAAAGATTCACATTCATAAATAGCATCCTTAGGAAGACATTTTTTGGTCATGTATCACAGTTTCTCAGAGGCTGTGTTAGTCCATTTGTATTGCTATGAAGAAATACTCAAGGCTGAGTAATTTAATTAAAAAGAGGTTTATCTTGGCTCAGGCCTCTGCAGGCTGTACAGGAAGCATGACAAAGGCATCTGCTCTGGGTGAGGCCACAAGAAGTTCACAGTGATGGCAGAAGGTGAAGGGGAGCCAGTGTGTCACATGGTCAGAGAGGGAGTAAGAGAGAGAAGGGGTTGTCCTAGGCTGTTTAAAACAATCAGATCTCTCATGAGCTAACTGAGCAAGAACCCACTTATCACCAGGTAAATGGTGCTAAACCAAGCTTGTCCCACCCACAGCCTGCGGGCCAAATGCAGGCCAGAACAGCTTTGAATGTGGTCAAGACTAATTTGTAAACTTTCTCAAAACATTATACTTTTGTGTGATTTTTCTTTTTAGCTCATCACATATTGTTAGTGTTATGTGTGGCCAAAACACATAACATCACACATTGTTAGTATATTATGTGTGGCCAAAACGATTCTTCTTCCAACGTGGTCCAGGGAAGCCAAAGATTGGAAATTCTCGTGCTGAACTATTCATAAGGGATCTGCTCCATGATCCAACACTTCTCACTGGGCTCCACCTCCAACACTGGGGATCACATTTCAGCATGAGATTTGGAGTGGACACACATCCAGACTATATCAGGGATATATACTCATCATTCAGATACGTTCTGGGGTATGCATATTTTTAAATGGGTCCTGCCATGTTATTTTCCAAAATGTTAGCAACCATTTAATTTTCCTTCCGTTGCCCATAAAGGTTGTTTCTCATCATATCCGTATCATACAATGTTATCTAGGATTCTTACATTTTCTAAGCAAGTGGTGAAAATACAGATCTCATTTTATTTGTGCACATTTGCATTTGTCAGATTGCTAATAATGTATTGGAATTTTTTGGCCCACTTTTCTATTGAGTTTACTGTCTTCTTTGCTGATTTGAATATTAATAATATTCACTTTGCCCTATCTAGGCATTGTAAAGAGTTTCTATTACTCTGGCACATATCTGATAACTCTGTATGCCAGCCTTTATTGAAATGAGTCTTTATGATTTTTATACTTCTTCTAGAGTTTAGGTATTTAATTAAATTTTTTGGTTTAGTAAATCTTGTATTATAGCATAACGACAGACCCAAATCTGTGTTTGTTGGGTTAAGTCAGAGTTAGAATTTGGATAACTTTTTGGTGGATAAATTCTTTTATCATAACAAAGAATGGCTATTGTAATGCAATATGATTATTTCTGCTAATGCTTATTGTTTTGTAGTCTGCTTTGTTTATGTGGGCAGGAGGACAGCACCTTAATGGCCTTGAAAAACTCAGTTTTGTCTACCTCCTAGTTCTCAGAATAATTGTAGAATGTTCCAAGGAAACAATCCTGAGATGAAGAGAAAAAACTGTCTGGAACAGTCTGTTCCTGTTCCTCCTGGAACTGGACATTACTGCAACTTTTAAACTCAGAGAGCCAAGTTGCACATGGGATATAAAACTTACAGTGGAGAACTTAGGGGATCTCAGCTGCAGTACAAAGTGGGGTGTGTGCAGAGGAGACTGTCAACCCTTGGCAACTTCTCTGACCTCAAAGGTAAGGCTTGTCATATAAATTAGGCTTTTGCTGATTCTTCCTGCCCCTCTTTGAGTAATAAATTTGGTTTGCCTGACTTACTGTGTGAGCATTCTTCTGCTTCTGGAAGCTTGGTTTATAGAAAAACTCCTGCTAGACCTAGGAATCTTTGCAATGTGGAAGTGCCATAGAGGTAAATAAGAAGCAACTTAACTGAGTTGAAAATTAGCATATATGACATGGGGCTACTGTAGCAAGGGGCAAAATGATCCTGCTAAAAAGGCTACATATGACCATTTCAGACACTTCCTGGAAAAAGAAGGTTGCTGAAACTGAGACATCTGAAGATCTTATTCAAGTCAACAGGAGGTCAATAAAGCAAGGGAATTCCACTGTACTCTGATTCTCAGAGAAGAGCAATGCAATGGGCCCAGTGATCGGAGCAGAGAGACCATCTGCCACAGAGAAAGCAGAGGTTTACTGAACAGCATGAAGACAAGACTTCAGACTCACTTCCCTTGCCTTGAGGCCACAGAAAGCCCAAAGCATCTGAACATCTTGGAGGCATTTACCTAAAAGGGAGCTATTGAAACTTGAAGAAAAATGTGAACCAAGAAGCTAAATTTAAAGATACATTATTGTCTCCAACTGTCCTCCACAAATTAACCAAAGGATGAGTCTAGTGAAATAAAGCATATCATTTTACAAAATACCAAAGTTATATGTTCTTTATGTGAGCAGAAATACATTCAAATTTTACTCAATAAATGTATTTGTTTTACTGCTAGAAATAATAACTTTCACTTGTCATTGCTTTATTTTATAATTATCTCTATTTAAATTTGTATCAGCCAACTACTGGGTATCTCCTTAGAGGAAAAGAAGTCACATGAAAAAGACACTTGTACATACATTTATAGCAGCACAATTTGCAGTTGTAAATATATGAAACCAGGTTAAATATCTATCAGCCAATGAGTAGACAAAAAAAAGTGGTGTGTGTGTATATATATATATATATATATATATATATATTACTATGGAATACTACCCAGCCCTAAAAGAGAATGAAATAATGGCATTTGCAGTAACCCAGATGAAGTTAGAGATGAGTATTCTAAGTGAAGTAACTCAAGAATAAAAAATCAAATATTGTATGTTCTCACTTATAAGTGGGAGCTAAGCTATGATGATGCAAAGACATAAGAATGAAATAATAGAGTCTGGGGACTCAGAGGGAAAGTTGGGGGCGAGGGATAAAAGACTACACATTGAGTACAGTGTATACTGCTTGAGTAATGGGTACATCAAAATCTCAGAAATCACCGCTAAAGAACTTTTCCATGTAACGAAAAACACCTGTTTCCCAAAAACTATTGAATAAAATGATATATATGAAAACAAAGAATATGATAGTCTTGAGGCATGACATTCACTGGGTTTCATATGGGAGAAAAACAGAGCTAAAATCAAACACATGGACAGGTAGTCAGAACAAGGTCCATCATATACATAGTAAAATTAATACATGGGCAAACATTCATGAGTGGAGTCCATTTGGAATAGCCTGCAGTGACGACGTATGTCTTCGGGCACACATAACTCATGTTAGGGAGAAAATGTATAATTTTACTCAATGTGAAAACAGCTTCAGAAATAACTCAATCCATGCTGTGCAGATGCAGTCCTGTACTGTAGAGACAAAGAATAAGAATCATCAAAGCAGAAAAACCTCTGCCCCTGCTCCAAATTCTGGTTCACACAGGAGAAGTACTACTGGAGAGAAAAGCCATACATGTCCCAAATGTGGGAAAGCCTTTACTTATCAGTCATTTCTTATGAGACATATGAAAATTCACACTGGAGAGAAACCTTATGAATGTGTCAACGTGGGAAAGGCTTTAGATATTCCCTATACTTCAATAAACATTTAAGAAAGAACACTGTGCAGAAGCCCTATGACTATAATGAATGTGGGAAAGCCTTCAGCAAGCCTGAAAACATATATATATATAAGGAGCCACACTGGAAAGAAACCCTATAAATGTGACAAACGTGGAAAAGACTTTGCAAAGTCATTAGAACTAAAAGCCATCTTAAGGTTTAAAATAGCAAGAAGCCCTGTGAATGAAAGGTGGGAAAATCATCATTAATTTTTTTCACCATACTGAACATGTGAGAAGGACATACTAGAAGGGAGCTCAATGAGTTACCATTCATGGGAACATCTTTCCTGAACTCTCATGTCTTACAGAAGCGTGAAGAGAAACCCTGTGAAGGTAAACTCTATGGAAAGCCTTTCATCTTCATTCATCTTGAGTAGACAATTGATCTCACACTGGGGAGAAATTATAAAAGGAATATATTTTAAAAAAGCCTCCGGTGTTGCCTAAGACTCATAGTGCAAACAGGATTTCACACTGCAGAGATTGCTTACGGAAGTAAAAAATGTAAAGACCTCTTTAAACACTTACCCCTCCTGTTACACGTGATTCCACACCCTGGAAGGAGACTAGAATTGGAATAAATATAAGAAAGCTTTCAGTTCCAGCTCATCACTTATTGGGCAAGAATGAGCACATAGTAAAGCACTGTAAATGTTAACAATTGTTGCCATTATCATGGTCTTATCCCTCAGTTAGAACCCAAATGGATAATTTTGTAGTTTTTCCTTTCTTAAAAAAAATGGTATGACCGATATCTATCTCTGTGCTCTTTCAGCTCTGCTACCTTAATGTTGATATGCAGTCGGTGTTTTGCAATTCACTTACATACACCTGGTTTCATTTTCAATGTGAAGGCCTCTTTGAGCTCCCTTCCATTTAGATTTAGAATTCATATGCTCCATGATACCTTTTTTGTCAGTTTGTTTTAATTGGCCACTATTTGACTGCATTATGGTCAGAGTATATGGTTTTAATGGTACCAATTTGGGGTAAATGTTATGTCTTTCATTTTGGTCTAATGTGGCCAATTCTGTCCATTTCCCTGCTATATCCATTATTTTCATCTTCTTTGCTAAGGGAACATAGATTCAGTTTTCACAAGGAGCACTGTTTAAATGTCTTTATCTATCCTCATTTTATTATTTAATTTATATATATATTTTTAAAATGGTCTCCCTTTGTCTCCCAGGCTGTAGTGCAGTGGCATGATCATAGCTCACCTCAGCCTTGAACTCCTGAGCTCACGTGATCTCCCAGCTCAGACTCCCGAGTAGGTAAGACTGCAGGCATAACAGGTGTGCACCACCACACCCAGCATTTGTTTTGTTTTGTTTTTGTAGAGACTAGATTTCACTATGTTGTCTGGACGGGTTTCAAATTCCTGGGCTCAGGTGATCCTCCCACCTTGGCCTCCCAAACTGCTAGAATTACAGGCATGATCCACCATGCCTGGCCCTGATTTATGTTTTTAAATAAGTTGCCCAGTTTTTCTCATAACTGTGACGAGCAGAGCTTATAGTCCTGGCCAGTGTGAAATACAGAATTCACTGGTTTGGATTTCTAAAAATCGGTGTGGAAAGGGGAGAGTTATTGTTACACTTTTCTCTTAATCAAGTTCCTTTTGCTCTCTCTGTTTGCTGCTCTCTGGAAATAGGATGAAATGCTCTGAGTTGGGTTTAGCAACTTGAAGACCATTGGGATGATGGTTCCAATAACAAAACCTTCCACATACAAGAATTCTCACTCCCCAACGGCATGTTGGTTATCCATGGTTGCCCTGGACTATTTCGGGACTTGTTTCATAAAACTAACCCCTAATAGAATTAAAAAACATTTTAGGAGAGATGTTTATAACAGATTAAATGATAAATCTAAAACAAGAATAAAACAAATTATAAAAATAAAGGAAATAGACACAATGGGCTTGCAGATGCTGACTGGCCACATTCATTTTTGGCTCTCGCCCCCATGGATGCCTCACCTACTGTGACACTTGAAGAACTGGCAGCCATCACTCAAGAAATCAGAACACATTGGCCTCTTCTGCAGCATCAGGGAAGAAAATAAACACTAAGCTTGTCGGCTCTCAAGAAACATACTTATGTGTATAAACATGGGACATAAATTTATTCAGTGACTTTGAGATATCTCATGCTAAACAGGTAAAATTAATTAAAACTAGTTTAATTAAATTGAAACTAAATTACTTGTTTAAAACTAATTGCCATAATTAAAAATTTATGGCAACAATACTCCAACTCCACATTATTTATTCAGGGCATTGAAAATTGGAACACATCACAGGTTCCTAAGTCATTCTCTGAATCAGGAAGAGAAAGGGGAGAACAGAGAGAGTTCACTGTATGTGCCAGGCACTGGGCTGAGTGCTGTGCCTACACAATCCCACTTGATGCTTGCAATAATCCTGCAAGATAAAAGTAAAAACTCACACACACACACACTCACACACAAACACACACACACACACACATGCTGAAGCACACTCTAGAAACTATAGAATAAAGAAAGCATTGGCAACTAATAGAAGTATAGTGCTGGCCAAGCACAGTGGCTCACGCCTATAATCTCAGCACTTTAGTTCAGGAGTTCAAGACAAGCCTGGGCAACATAGCAAGACACCATCTCTACAAAATGTTTTCTTAGATAAAAATCATTTTGAAAAAGAGGTATAATGCCTAAGGGCTCAGAGAAGCAATACCTTTATGGCTGTATGGTAAGCAGCAGGCAAGGCTACTTGTCAGAACAAAGTGGTAATAATTCCAGGGTTCATTTGCACACTGAGCCAGGAGACTGGCTAGCTCAACACTGCCTGGGTTCACTTTACCCTTTCTACAGCTGTAAAGCTCTGCCAGGTGGGACCTAAGTGTAAGAGAAAGTGATATTACACAGGACTCTCTTGACTTCGAGTGAGTCTCTGACCTACTTAACCTAACCTGATCCTGCAGAACATTGAATTATTTGGCTCTCATAACTAAAAATGTCCATGAGAAGATGGCTTCTGGCTCAGTGGGATAAGGGGTCACCTAGTATCAATGAAGGCTCATTCTGTCCCTTCATTTCCCATGTCAGTTCTGCTTTTCAGGCAGGCTATTTTGAGAAAGCAGCAAAAATGGCCCCAAGTTCATATCACTTATTTCCTTGCAAGTATCTAATCCAATAAAAAGAAAGCACCTCACTCCCAGCAGTTTCATCAAAGGTGCAGGGATGACTTCCATGAGCCCAGCTTGCATCACATGCCCATTCTTGAATTAATTACCCTGCTGAGCTGACTGCCCAGGATGGGTTAGCCCTTCCCAAATCACATGAGTTAGACATGGAGGAGTGGTCCTCCCAGGAAAACAAAATGGAAGGATAGTGGCAAAGGAATATGGGTGGCATGGTTTCATCTCTATATAAAAAGTATGAGCATATTTGTGTTCTATTATGCACTCATTTACATAGTCACTGGGAAAAAGAAAAACCCACACACAACTTCTCCATGCCTCTGTGCTTTGTTTTCAACACTGAGCTGTGAAAAATTTAATTATTAAAACAAAACTTTGAAAATAAATAACGATTTTGGACAATGGGGACACTTCTCTGATGCAACACAGGTGAGCAGTTCTTTTGTGCCATGAAGACACAATTCCCAGGAGCCCACCTGGGGTCTCCTAGAACAAGCATGTGGGCTACCCACTAGCTGCAGTTTCACCTTTCCTTTCCTGGACTGTCAGGAAGAAACGGGTTCTGAAATCAGTTGAACTGAGTTCAAGTTCAGGCTCTGTGACTCACTGGCTGTGTAATTCTGGGGGAATTTACTTGCTCCCCTTGACTTCCATATCCTCCTTGATTAAATGGAGAGGTGGAGTTATTGTTAGGTTTTCAACACAAGGCGAGGGTTAAAGAACGACAGAGAGACAGTTGGCGGCTTCAACAGCAACACCTTTATTGCTAGCAAACCCTGCAGAGAAGGAAACCAGCTTAGTGCCAGCACCCACTGCTGCTCACAGGCTGGGGTAATTATGGAACTGGAGGGAGGGGGTCGGGCGGTATACCTTGCTGCACAGCAGGATATGGCAAGGATGTTCCTACAGTCACATTTGTCTGGCAAAATCTGATAAGGATGTTTCTGCAGTCAGGTGGTTAGGAAGGCTGTTTCTCACAGCCCGAGTTCCCACGGAATGTTTCACTCTGAACAGGATCTGCAAAATGACTGGGGATTTACAAAATGGTGCAGCTTAGACTAATAGTAACACAGTTCTTCAAAGTCAACTGCCCTTGAGCATCTACGCTATACCAGACAGAGTGCTAGGATCCAGGTCACAGGAGGAACAGGACATATGAGGCCCCTGCCGTCCTGGTGCTCATGTCTGATGAAGGAAGTTAACAGGTCATAAGACTGGATCAGATGGTGGTGGTAATGGAAGACATTAGCAGAGTGAGATGAGCTAGAAAGAAACTGAGGGAGCCGTTCCAAACACAGTGACAGGCAGAGACCCTTACAAGAGATGACTTTTGAGCAGAAACCTGAGAAATGTGGAGAGGGGGTATAAAGAAGAACCTGCCCCTGAAGCCATTCCAGAAGTAAAGAACTAGCAGCAGGTGGGCAATGAAATGGCCTGACCTGTGCGTTCTTTATGCTTCTTTCCTCAGTGGTGCACAAACAGAAGCATGGGGCAATACGGAGGAAGCAGGAAGCAGGCACACTGCAGAGCCATGGTGGGGGATAAAATCTGGCCCAACAGTGAAGCTAGAAGCAGGAGCTGCTTACACTGACCGCAACACAGGGCAGGAAGCATAACCAGCCCCTGAAGGCATGTCCAGAACCAGACCAGCTGCCCAGGCTGCCAGCATCTTAGTAGAGATTCCAGAAGATCAGATGACTTGTTTGGGGACAGGGGAGGAAAGCTTCAGAAAATTCCAGAGGACCCATGACACTTAGCATGAACTTCCCCGAATGGGACTTGTTTTTGGCATTGCTGGTTCTAAAGAGTTGCTCCCACCACCCCCACCTGCCTGTTACCCAACCAGGGGAAATCTTCCCTTCCACAGAAACAATCCCAGTGGAAGGGAAAGTATGCTTCTCATCCAAAATCAAGGGAAGAGACCCACAAAACAAGGTGGAGCAAGCATCCACCTTGGGGCCAGACAGCCCATGGTCAAAGTTGAACCCCACCACTGTTCAGCCATGTGACTTTGGGCAAGTGACTTTCCCTCTCTGATCCTCATGTTCCTTTTTGGTAAAAACAGCACAATGACAAGTCTATGGGGATTGGAGATGCCAACAGAAAAATGTGTCTTAGTTTGAGTTTCCTGGAAGTAGATACAAAAATTTTCTGTGGAGACGAGTGTAGGACAGTAATTCTACTGCCAGTTCTTCCTTAGGGAGCTGATTCCAGGAGACATCAGCAGAGGAGTGGGGGAGCTGAGACAGGAAAGGAATGCCACAGTTACAGGGACCTTTATCAAGAAAGTTTCTGCTATGGCAGCCAGGACTTAGCCCTGCTGGGTACTTCTGAGAGAAAACATAGAACATATGCCTCAGAGTCACCCCACCCAGATCAAGGGAGCTGGGGCATTCACCCACTGATACCCACCAGTCACTCCTCAGGGCTCCTTCCAAGGGCATGATTCCTCCAGAATGGCCTGGCTGCACTGCAAGAGTCAGACCTGGGGTTGAGGCCAGGGGCCCTGATAGCACCACCAGCAATGAGCAGGAGCACCACCTGGTGTGGAGAAATTTAGTCACTCAGTGACTACAACACATACACACACACACACACACACACACACACACACACACACACACACACTGTAGCGCCAACATAGTACATACATACATACACATACATGCATACCTGACTGTAACCCTCTTAGATCCTGGTGAATCCATGGAGTAAATGATAAGGCAGGAATCAGGGGAAGAGAAAAATTAATGGGAACGAAGGAAGGTCTTGGGAACAAAAGGCAAATTTAGACAGAAAATCAAGGGGGAAGAGGAGTGGTCTGGACACCCAAATGCCTGCTGGGTGGCATGTGTTCTACACACTGTCACCAATTCTCCAGGCAGCCTCATGGGATAGAAGAAATTACCCTCAATTTACAGATGGCAGAAATGTAGTTCAGAAAAAAAAAAAACAACAACCTGATTTTACTAATGTCTCAGCAAGTTTCATGGGTGATAGATATGTACTCTCAGATCTTTCTGTCCACAGAGCCTAAAAATTCTCCCTTGTTAGGCAGGCTGGGTACCAGATTGTGCTTCTGGGCTCTGCTCCTTTTCCTGCTAGGCAATAATGGCAGAATTGACAAAAGTGTTTTCCATCTTCACTAACTGGATGAGAGCCAATGAGAGGGGCTGGGGAACAGGCCATGAGGCCCCACCCACCATTCAATGTCTTCCGGATTGTGGTCCCTCAGGGCTCTTGCAACACATGCTGGCAGCACTCCCGGTGTCTGGGTGTCTTGTGAGGTTGTACAGGGCCCAGTAGAGGTCACTGGCTGTCCTGTCATATCCTAAGAGGCAGCCAGGCAGGTTTGGGTCTCTTGGCTGCTTCAGCACCAGAGGATGGACAGTGTCCACACACTGAGGCCCTGGGGGAGAATGGGAGGAGGGAAAGGAAGGGCAGAATGGAGTGATATAGGGTCCATCCACTATGTCCCTGGATGGAGAGACCCCTGTTCCCACAGTAGTCCCACACCGAGACCACCACTGACACTCATGAAGATGCCAGCCTCCATTTATATGTCCTCGTCTGACAACTTCTTCCCATTTTCATCCTGGACCTCTGAACACACAAGACCTCTGAACACACAAGCTCTGAGGGCACCTGAGTGTAACCTGAGACAGTCCTTGAAGACCTTTCACCCAAGCAGGATCCCCTCCCTCTCCAGACCTGCCCCATAAGCTCCCCCTCCCTGGTCTCCTGTCTCTTGTTCACTTCTTCCAGGCAGCCTTCTGCAGTCATCTCTAAAACATGTCTGACTGTACCTCCTTTATCCAGAACCTTCCATCATTCCCTAAAGCCCTCCAGATCAAGTTCAAGTTCCTTGATCAGACACTGGATCTCAAGCTCCATCCTACCTCCTGAATTAAGTCCCTAGAGAAGCACGCCTTGCTCAGCACAAATGCATCAATGAAGTATGAAGCCTTGGCCTCGAGGAAGTCATCAACAGCCTGGCTAGTGAGGGTGCAGTGCTGCTCCAAGATGATGGTGTGTAAAGTTGTGCTCCAAGTCATAGGCCCTGCAGAAGCCTTGCCCCGAGGAGTGAGGTAGTAGAGGAAGTCCATGCACAGGCAGATCTGCTTTTGCTGTCACACTCTGAGGGCACGGACCTCCAAGGTGGTGGCAATATATTCACTGGGATTCCTGCAGGGAGTGGAAGCAGCTCCATAACACATATGAAACCCTGAAAGCACTTCCCAGCCAGAACCTCAGGACCACATTGCATCCAGAAATGGGTGGCCTCTGAGCACAATTCTCTCTCTGCCCCCACTCTGAGCTGCCTCCTGGCCTTACATGCCCTAGCCTGGCCCAGAGCTGGGAGCCCAGCAGGTGTTTAGTCCATGGTGTTGACTGCTCCCTGTGCCAGGAGAGCCCTTGGTGGCTCTGTGACTCCTGCTGTAGAACCCCTCCCTCTGCCTTGGGACCTCCCAATTCCCATGGGAAGCCCCCATGGCTTTGGATTGCCCCACCTGCCCTGGGATCCGCCAGCCCCACAGGCCTTACTTGATGCCTCAGCCCTCCCAGACCATGACACGTTTTTCAGAATGTGGCTTATGTCCAGGGCCATCTGTGAGTGTTTGCTGGAGACCTCTTGCTGTTCTCCTCTACGGTCTGTAGGACAGGGCCGAGAGGAAAGGCCAGCACACACAACCTCACAAAAGACAAAAGATTCACTGCCACAAACTGCAACCACCAAATAGTCAGCAGTGCTTCTGGAAGGAAAGGAGATTTTATTCTGCAGAAAGCTCCTTGTTTGGCTTTGCTGAAACCGGGGGGAGGAGGGTATCAAGCCCAGCTTACCTGCAGTGCCTATGTTACCATCTGTGCCTAGGATGTGTAATGGGCCCCTGCTCCCACTGTAGGGTTGAAGTTCCCTCCAGCTGGAGGCCTGGGCTCCTGACATCACCTGGCCTGTTTGTCCTGCTCTGGATGAGCATGGAAAGGCTGTACCTGGTATTTCCTTAGGTCCTTGGTTTCCACATTCTAGACATCCAGCAGGAGTGACCATGCCAAGCCCCACATCTGAAAAGGGTCTCCCTTGTAGAGCAGCTGAGACATCTACAGATGGAAGAGTGCTCAGTGAGCGAGGCCACAGGGGTCCCCGGGGAGAATCAGTATCAGAGGATTCTGGAGGTTTCCAGCCTTGGGCTCTGTGGTTCCTCAAGTTATCTTTACCTAGGACCAGGCCTCTCCTCCTATGATTCAAAGAGTAGCTGAGTGCTCAGTGTTGGGAACTCTGATCTGGACCTATTTATTTAGGTCACCAAGAGACAACCCCAACCCCTGAGCTAGAAGTGGTCCAGGCCCTGGCATGAGATTTTCTTCTAGCAACATGATGCTTGCAGGGACAGGTAGAAAAGGTGGTGACCAAACCTGCTGTCCTCTGGGTAAGGACAGTGTGCCACCCACTCCCTGAGAGGCAGGTGGTGCCAGGCCACAGCACTGGGTGCCTGTACCCCTGGCTCTACAGACACCGGTCATGGAGGTCCCGCCCTCTGCACACTACCTTCTTGTTGCTCCTAGATTTCTTCTAGTCATTAAGCACTTGGAGCCATTTCTCTGTGCATTGAATCTGACATTTTTGCGCTCAGATGAAACACGATAAAGCTGAGCCACCAGGATTCCTGGCAGGGACCTTGGATGCTGGGTCTTGGGCTCCAGGGCACTGATGGGACTGAGCGAGAAGGAGCCAGGGAAGGATAAACACAGGCTTAGCCCCTCTGGCCAATGGTCAGTGTGGCTTCGCCTTATGGCTCCAAGACATGCCGTCCTCAGGCCACAGACACCATGGGCTTTGGTCAGGTCCCCAGCCTCCCAGTAGTGTCCTGGCACTAGCAGGTGCTGACCCTGAGACACAATTGCAGTTCCTGGTTTTTGGTGTGGAAAACCACCTCCAGGACAGAGTTCTGGGGCTGGGTTTGGCAGAAACCATGAGGCCTCCCAGGGATGGTGTGTCACTTCTACTTGCCACCAAATGTGCACACAGGCTGTCCCCCTGCCCAGCTCATCCTGCTGGACAAAATGGAGAAAGTCAGGGAATAGGCAGGGTGGGCAGCTGGGGTGCAGGGAGAGGCAGGTGCATGCTGGGAGGTCAGACCCTGCGAGGGCTGTGGGGGCGTCAGGTGGAGTGGGTTCCAGGTGCACCCTCAGTGCACTGGGGAGGTCTCAGGCCAGGCTCCCTGGATCCCGCCTGGGTGATGTGGTCATTTTCTAGGGGACTGCTGTCAGGCCGCAGCCACCCACCCTGGGCAGCACCATCCCATCTCAGGACTGGACTTTGTGAGTCCTGAGACAGGACAGTGCTGCCCAGGCCTGACAGCCTGGGAGAACCTGCCAAGTCCTCCATCCCTAGACCAGCCTCCCACACAGCAGGGACACTTACCTCCACCTTCAGAGCGCTGAATAATCCATCTCACTCTAAGGCAACCAAGGCAGAGCTGAAGACCTGTGCCAGACGGGGAGCCAGTCCCCTCCCTAAGTGGGCCTGAGGGAAGCACCATCCCTGTCCAAATCCACCCCAAGTTTCAGCCCAGGAGACTCAC
Organism: Ateles fusciceps; assembly: GCA_036589455.1. Lineage (NCBI taxonomy): Eukaryota > Metazoa > Chordata > Mammalia > Primates > Atelidae > Ateles > Ateles fusciceps. Next base: position 12,744 of record JAZHEH010002996.1, on the reverse strand, counting down.
AGGGCAGGGAGAACGGGGCCTCCCTGCTGATTGGCACTGGAGAAGTAAGACCTGGGAGAAGAGGAAGTGCAGGGCTGGCAGGGGATGCTCCAGGCCCATGGAGAGGTCGAGCAGCAGCATACGGGTGCCCCTCCTGGGCTAGAGGCTGTGCCCTCTGCAGGCGCTGAGAGAGTCCAGTCCTGAGATGGGACAGTGCTGCCCAAGGTGGGTGGCTGGGGCCTGACAGCAGTCCCCCAGGGAGTGACCACATCACCCAGCCAGGGTCCAGGAAGCCTGGGCTGAGACCTGCCCAGTGTAATGAGGGTGCACCTGGAGCCCACCCCCACCTGGTGCCCGAAGAGCCCTCACAGGGTCTGACCTCCCAGCATGCACCTGCCTCTCCCTGCATCCCAGCTGCCCACCCTGCCTGTTCTCTGACTTCCTCCATTCTGTCCAGCCCATAGACTGTGATCATCTCTCCGGCCGCTCTGGTCCTTCCTTCACCTCTGTCCTGTCAGAATCTCTAAGCAAGATCTCCCAGGTCCATCCAAACACCGGCTTTGTCCACTTTTGACTGGGCTATTGGACACCACTGGGCCATCCCAGCTGTCCACAGGGCCCTCCACAATGTGCATTGCACCTGGCATCTCCCAGCATGCTCAGCAGCCCCCACTGACCAGATCCCTGCTGACCAGGCCTCACTGAGCAGGTCCCTGCTGACCAGGCCTCACTGAGAAGGACCTTCCTGACAAGCCCTCACTGACCAGGTCCTTACTGATAAGGCCTCACTGACCAGGTCCTTACTGATAAGGCCTCACTGGCCAGGTCCTTACTGATAAGGCCTCACTGATCAGCTTCCACCAATCAAGGCCTTATTGCCTGGCCCCACAGATGAGGCCCCACTAACCAGGCCTCCAGGGAAAGGCTGCCACAGACAAGTCTTCTACTGACCAGGCCTGAGGTGACCAGATGCCCCTGACCTGGACCCTAGAGAGTAGGCCCCACTAAACAGGCACCCACTGCTCAGATCTCCACTGACCAGGTCACCACCGATTAGACCAGTGCTTCAAAAGCCACCACTGACCAAGTCCTCCCTGTTCAGGCAATAGGGTGATGACTGGTGGAACCTGGCCAGTGAGGCCTTATCAGTAAGAACCTGGTCAGTGAGGCCTTATCAGTAAAGTGAGGCCTGGTCAGCAGGGACCTGGTCAGTGTGGGCTGCTGAGCATGCTGGGAGATGCCAGGTGCAATGCGCATTATGGAGGGCCCTGTGGAAGCTGGGATGGCCCAGTGGTGTCCAATGGCCCAGTCAAAAGTGGACAAAGCAGGCATTTGGATGGACCTGGGAGATCTTGCTCAGAGATTCTGACAGGAATCAGGCTCCCACTAATTAGGTTCCACTGACCAGGCTGCCCTGATCAGGGCCCCACTGACAAGGGCCTCACTGATGCGGTCATGCCCACCAGGCCTGGTTGACTAGGTCCTGTGTGACCAGGCCTCCACTGAAGAGCACCTTTTGACCTGGTCACCAGTGACCCAGCCCGTGCTGACAAGGCCACCACTATGCTCCATATGACCAGGTCTTCACTGACCAAGCCCCCACAGCCCAGGTTTCCACTGACCAGACACCAAATGACCGGCTGCCATGAGGTCCCCACTCACCCAGACCCTCACTACTAGATCCCCCTAATGATACCCTCTCAAAGCACACCCCTGCTGACCCACCCCCATTAAATAGGCCTCACTCACCACGTCCCAACTGACTAGGTCCACTGAGAAGGCCCACATTGATCAGGCCGCTGTGACCAAGCCCCCACTGGCAAGGCCAAAGTGACCAGGTACCCACTGGCCATGTCTCAAGTGACTAACCCCGCTGATAGGCCTTCACTGACTAGGTCCCCCGCTCCACAGGATATCACTCATCAGGCCCTCACTGACCCAGATTGCCACTGACCAGACCTTGCTGCTCAGGTGACAGCCAAACCATATTATTCTGCCCTGACCCCTCAATCTCATATTCTCTTCACATTGTAAAATACAATCATGCCTTCCCGATAGTCTCCCAAAGTCTTAACTCATTCCAGCATTAACACAAAGGTCCAAAGTTCAAAGTCTCATCTGAGACCAGACTAGACTAGACTTCCAATGAGCCAAGAAACTGTAAAATAAAAAAATAAGTTAGTTACTTCCAAGATATAATGAGGGTACAGGCAGTCATTAAACATTCCCAATCCAAAAGGAAAACATTTGCTGAAAACACACACACACACACACACACACACACACACACACACACACACACACCCCCAGGACTACAGGCCCCATGAAGGCTGAATCTTAGCAGGGCAGTCATAAAATGCTGAAGCTCCAGAGTAATCTTGACTCCATCTCTCAAACTGAGGGCACACTGTTGTGAGCGGTGGGCTCCCAAGGGCTCTGCTCCTGTGGCTTTGCAGGGTTCTGCCACCACATCTGCTCTAACAGGCTGAGAGGCATTAAGTGCCAGTGGCTTTTCCACTTTCAGGGTGCAGGTTGTTGTGGAACTACCATTCTGGGATCTGGAGGATGGTGGCCCCCTTGTCACAGAATCACTAGGTGGTGCCCCAGTGGAAACTCTGAGTTGGGGGTTCAACCCCACATGTTCCTTCTGCATGGCCCTAGCAGAGATTCGCCATGACAGCCCCACCCCTGAAGCAGGCTCTCCTCCGCACTCTCAGTCTTTTGCACACATCCTCTGAAATCTAGGTGGAGGCGCTAGGTGGAGCTTCCAAGCCTCCCCCTCCTGTACTCGGTACACCTGAAGGCTTAAAACTACATAGAGGGCACCAAGGCTTCTCGCTTTATACCTCTGAAGATGTAAGCTGAACTGCACCTGGGACCCTTTCAGACATGTCTAGAGCTGGAGAGAAAGCAGATGATGCAAGAAGCAGTCTCCTGAGGCTGTACAGGGATATGATGGCCTGGGTCTGGCCCATGAAACCATTCTTTCCTCCTAGGCCTCAGAACCTGCGATGAATGGAGATGCTTCAAAGCTCTCTGAAATGCCTTAGAGGCCTTTCCCAACATTGTCTTGGCTACTACCACTTGGCTTCTTTTTACTTAAGCCAATTTCTGAAGCCTTCCAAAATTACTCCCCTAAAAATGGGCTTTCTGTTCCACCACATCCCAGACTACATATATTCCAAACTTCATCTCTGCTTCCCCTTTAAATCTAAGTTCAAACTTTAGGTCATTTCTATGCTCACTCATATGAAGACAGGCAATTAGAAGCAGATGCACCAACTCTTGAATGCTTCACTGCTTATACACTGATTATGCTAGATACCCTGAATCATCACACTTAGGTTCAAAGGTTTAAAGATCCCTAGAAAATGGGCACCAAGCAGCCACATTTTTGGCTAAGGCAAAACCAAAGGGACCTTTGTTCCAGTTCCCACTAACTTCCTCATTTCCCTTTGAGGCCACCTAACCTGACCTTCACTGTCAGTATTTCTGTCAACATTTTGTCACAACCATTTAAACAATTTCAAATATGTTCCAAACTTCCTCTTAAATTCCTATGTCCTACCAAGCATGCCAAACTCTAGCCTCTGCCCACTGCCCAGACCCAAACCTGTTCCCACATTGTCAGATGTCTTTAGCCAAATGCTCCTTTTCTCAGCGCCAATGTACAGTGTTATCCTGTGAAAAAAAGTGTTAACTGCCTCACAATTATGTAGGCTCTACACAAAGAATAGTAGGTCTTGCCTCTGAGAGGCCTCACAGAACTTCAACTCCAAAAAGAGGGCAATAAAAGACTGAGACATCTCATATAACAAGCACAGAAGCAAAACAAAAAAAGAAAAAGGCACGACGCGCTTATAAACAACCAGATCTCATGAAAATTCACTCACTTTCGGGAAAGACACATCAAGGAGATGGTGCTAAACAGTTTATTAATAACATACCCACATGACTCAAGCAACACCTACCTGTCCACACGTGATCATTAAAAATGAAAATTTGACATCAGTTTTGACAGGGACATGAAGCCAAATCATATCATTCTTCCCCAGTCCCCCTAAACCTTGGTGCTTCTCAAAATGCGTAACTGGAGAAAAAAGCTGCAAATTTACCAAAGCTTTTAAGCTCTGCTTCTCATTTAAATATAAGTTCCAATCTAAAATCATTTTTGGTCACCTATAAGAGCACAGGCTGCTCGACGCGGCCAGGACACCTCTTCAGTTTCGCTGTTTAGAAATTCATTCCACCAGATACACCCTAAATCATCACCCTCAAGTTCAAAGTTTCACAGACCTCCAGGGCGGGGCCACCATGCAGCCACTTTGCTAAGGCCAAACAAAGTAACCTTGGCTCCTGTTCCCAGTAAGTTCCTGATTTCCATCTGAGACCTCCTCAGCCTGGCCTTGTTCATCCTTCTGTCAGCCTTTTGATCACAACTATTTTACAAGTCTTTGCAATTGTCAAAACTCTCTTTTATCTTTCTGTCTTCTTTTAAGCCCTCCAAACACTCCGACTCTGTTACCCACTTCTGAATCTGATTCTACATTTTAAGGTATCTTTGTCAAAGTCAGGCAATGTAGTAAAGGGAAAAAAGTCCATATTCAGGGGAAGATTCAAAAAGGCTACAGATATATGCACAAAACAAAACCTGAGTGCTAATATCCAAGACAATGGAAAAGGGGCTTTGGAGGCATTTTAGAGCTCTACTCTGAAGTACCAATTTTCTGTATGATCACAAAGAAAAGAGGTTTAATTGGTTTACAGTTCTGCAGGCTGTAAAGGAGGCAGAGTGACTTCTGTCTCTCAGATGACTCAGGAAGCCTCCCAATCATACCAAGGAGCAAAGAGATGTCTCATATGGCCAAAGTAAGAGCAAGATAGAGAGAGGAAAGGGGGGGGCACACACTTTGGAAATCTAGATCTCATGAGAACTCAATATCATGAGAACAGCATCAAGGAGATAGTACTAAGCATTCATCAATGACCTGTCCCCCACCCCTACCCCCGCAAAATATACAATACTCTTCTCTCCAAATAAACCACGTATGCCCCGGCTGCAAACTCTGAACACTGTCCCCACCTTTCACCTCTCAAACCCAGGCATCTATGATTAAATCACCTGCCTCCAGGCCCAGCCACCAACATGAAATACTACAATCGACATCCGTTTTAGTGGGAAAACACGCAAATTATATTATTCTGTTCCTGCCTCCCCAAAATTACACACTCTGAAGCAGTGACTCAAGTTGTACCTGTACACAGCAGTGCCAGAGGGTGCACACAGTAGTGGGGCCATGGGGCTGGCCCAGGAAATCATTCTTCTCTCCTAGGTCCCAGGGCCTATGACACAAAGGGCTGCTGCAAAGTTCTCTGAAATGGCTTGAAGGCCTTATCCTTGTCTCGCTATTAGCACTGGGTTCCATTTTATGCAAATTTCTGAAGCCTTCTTGAATTTTCCTCCTGAAAATCAGCTTTTCTTTTGGAGCACTTGGCCAGGCTGCGAATTTTCCAAACTTTGAAGCTTCACTTCTCATTTAAACATGTTTTCAACTTGACATGATTTCTTTGATCACACCCAAGAGTACAGGCTGTTCCATGCAGGTAAAATGCCTCTTGAGATTTGCTGCTTAGAAGTTTGCTTTACCACATACTACCTGAATCATCACTGTCAAGTTCAAAGTTTCACAAACCTCCATGGCAGATGCACCATGCAGCCATGTTCTTTGTTATGGCAAAACAAAAGTCATCTTGGCTCCTGTTCCCAGTAAGTTCCTCATTTTCATTTGAGACCTTCTAAGCCTGTCCTTCACTGGACATTCTTCAGTCTGGATCACAACTATTTACCATGTTTACAATGGTCCAAACTTGCCCTCATTTTACTGTCTTCTAAGGCCTTTAAACTCTCTGACCTCTGGCCCTTACCCACGTCTGAACCTGCTTCTACATTTTCAGCTATCTTTGTCCCAGCCTGGCAATGTGATAAAAATAGAAAAATCCATTTTCAGGGGGAAAATTCAAGAAGGCTTCAGATATTTGCATATAAAAGAAGCCACTTGCTAACAGTCAAGAAATGAGTAAAAAAACCTTGAGGGCATTTTAGAGTTCCACCCTACATATCAATTTTCTGTAATATTATTTTAAAAACAGGTTTAATTGGCTTATGGTTCTGCAGGCTGTAAAGGAAGTGTAGAGGCTTCTACTTCCGGGAGGAGTCAGGAAGCCTCCTAACCAAACCAGCAGGGCCAGCGGCTATGGGATGTTTTACATGGCAGCAGTAGGAGCAAGACAGAGAGAAAAAGGTGCCACAGGCTGCTATACAACAGATCTCATGAGAACTCACTATCAAGAGATCAGCATCAAGAAGATTAACTATAGGCGAAGGATCTGCCACCCACACTACCGCCCACTGTTTCCAGACAGAAGCCTCCTGCAGAGGCAGAGACTCTTGGAAAACCTTTACTACGGCAGTGCAGAAGGCAAATGTGGGCTTGGGGCTCCAACCCAAGAAGGCACCATCCTCCAGACCCCAGATTCATAAACCCACCAACAGCTCACATCCTCAGTATGGAAAAGCTACAGGCACGCAACATTAGCCCAGCCCATGAGAGCAGCCATGGGGGCTGAAGCCTGCAAAGCCACAGGTGTACTGCCCTAGTAGAGGTTTTCCATGAGCCTCTGCCTTTGCAGAAGGCTACTCCCTCTTGCTACTCCACACCACCCTCACACTTCCTCCTGCCAACATACTCCTCCCCACCCTCCCTACCCCTTTTTTATCCACCCCCCCAACCCCTTCCCGTCAATGATTAAATCACCTCCCCACCAGGCCCCACCTCCAATATTCAGGATTACAATTTACATGAGTTTTCAGCAGAGAAGCACAGCCAAGCCATAGCATTCTGACCCTGGTCCCCCAGAATCTCATGGTCGTCTCACAGAGCAAAATACAATCATGCCTTTTCAAAAGTTGCCCCAAAAGTATTAACTCATTCCAGCATTAAGTCAAATGTAAAAAGTTCAACATCTCATCTGAGACAAGGCTACAGTCCCTTTTGCCTATGAGTCCCTGAATTTAAAAGGAAGTTCTTTCTTTTTCAAGGTACAATGATGGTACAGGCATTGGGTAAGCTCTGTCAATCGAAAGGGAAGAAATTTCCCAGGAAAGTAACACAAATGAGACCACAGGCCCAGTGCAATTCCAAAACCCAAGAGTCCAGGATCCATTCAATCTCACAGCTCCAAAATCATGAAGAAAACCCACTATCACATGGACAGCAATAAGAAGATTGTGTTTAATCATTTGTGAAGGATCCATATCTGACCACCACATTTTACCCCTCACCCCCACCATAATCCCCCCATGCTCCCTACCCGCCCCTCCCCCCACCTTCCAAACCCCACTCTCTACCAGGATCCACCTTTAACATTCTGGATTACAATTCCACATGAATTTTGGTAGGGACACAGAACTAAATTTTATTATTCTGTCTTTGGCTCCCCAAATCTCAAGTCCTTCTCACACTGAAAAATACAATGATGCCTTCCTTACAGTTCCCCAAAGTTATATATCATAGCAGCATTTATACAAATGCCCAAAGCTTTAAGTCTCATTTGACACAAGGGTATAGTCCCTTAGTCCCATGAGCCTCTGGCCAATACCCACTTCTGAGGCTGCTATCTTTGTTGCACCCTGGCAATGTGGTAAAGAAGAAAAGTCAATTTTTAGGGGGAAATTTATGAAGGCTTCAGATATAACCATGGACACAAGATGGGGGTTGGTTGCCAAGACAATGAAGAAGATCTCTTGAAGACATTTCAAAGCTTCACTTTGCAGCATTAATTTTCTGTGTGATCATAAAGAAAAGAAGTTGAATTGGCTAAGGGTTTGGCAGCCTGTAAAAGAAGCATACAGGCTTCTGCTTCTGGGAGGACTCAGGAAGCCCCCCAAACATACCAAAAGACCAAGCGGCAGAAAGATGTTTCATATGGCAGAAGTAGAAGCAAGACAGAAAGGAAAGAGGTACCACACACTGGTACACAACCAGATCTCTGGAGAACTCCCTATCACAAGGTGAGCATGGAGAAAATGGTGCTTAACCACTGGTGAAAGATCCACTCCCAACCACCCTCCCACCCCCCCACCGTTTCCAGGAAGAAGCCTGCTGCAGAGGCAGAGGCTCTTGGAAAACCTCTACTAGGGCAGTTCAGAAGGAACATATGGGCTTGGAGCCCCCATGCAGGAGGTTACTATCCTCCAGACCCCAGATTCATAGACCCACCAACAGCTTGAACTCTCAGTGTGGAAAAGCTACAGGCACTCAACCCCAGCTCAGCCCAGGACAGCAGCCATGGGGACTGAACCCTGGAAAGCCACAGGGGCACTGCCTTAGTAAAGGTTTTCCATGAGGCTCTGCCTCTGCAGCAGGGTAGTCCCCCTTCCTACCACCCACCACTCTCTCACCACCCTAGCCAGCCTACCTCTCTCCCACCCTCCCCACTCTGTTTTCCTCCCACCCCCACCATCATCCCATCCATGATTAAATCACCTCCCACCAGGCCCCACCTCCAACATTTGGGAATACAATTCCACATGAGTTTTCATAGGAAAACACAGCCAAACCATATTATTCTGACACTGACACCCCCTGAATCTCATGTCCTTTTCACAGAACAAAATACAAACAAGACTTTTCAAAAGTTTCCAAAAGGCAGCGGTAACTCAAGTATAAAAAGTTCAAAGTCTCTTCCAATGCAAGGATAGAGTCCCTTCTGCCTATGAGTTCCTGAATGTAAAAGGGAGTTTTTACTGTCAAAATACAGTGATGGTACACACATTGAGTAGGATTTCTCAGTCCATTGGGAAGAAATTTTCCAGGAAAATAACACAATTGAGACACAGGCTTAATGTAAGTCCACAACCCAGCAGGACAGTATTCATTCATCATGAGAACTCACTATCACACAGACAACATTAAGGACATAGGGTTTAACCATTTGTGAAGAATCTGCCCCCCCAGCCCCATCTTTTACCCCCAACCCCAGTATAAACCCCCAAACTCCCAAACCCTCACTTCCAACCCCCACTGTCCACCATGATTGAATCGCCTTCCACCAAGCCCCAACTCTGACATTCCCCATTATGATTCCACATGAGTTTTGGTTGGGACACAGAGCCAAATCATATTATTCTGCCCTGGCCACCCAAAGCTCATGTCCCTCTCACACTGCAAAATACAATGATGCCTTCTCTACAGTCCCCCAATGTCTTAACTCATTCCAGCATTTACTCAAATGTCCAAAGCCCAAAGCCTCATCTGAGGTAAGGCTACAATCCCTTCTGCCCCCGAATCTCTGAAATACAAAGCAAGTTAACTACTTCCAAGATACAATGATTGTATAGGCATTGGGTTAGCATTCCCAGCCAAAAGGAAGAAATTTGCCAGAAAGCAGCAAGAAATACAGATGGGACTTACACACCCCATGCAAGTCAAAAACCCAGCAGGTCAGTCTTTCAATCCTACAGCTCCAAACCATCTTTTTTGAATCTACGTCCCACATCCAGAGCACAAGGGGGTGTGACGGCTGGGGTCCCAAGGCCTTGGGCAGGTCTACACCTGTTGCTTTGCAGGTTTTAGCCCCTACAGCTGTTCTCATGGGCTGAGCTGGTGTTGAGGGCCTATAGCTTTTCAACAGAGGGTGCAAGCTGTTGGTGGGTCTATGAATCTGGAGTCTGAATAATGGTGCCTCCCTGTGTGGGGGCTCAAACACAATGTGTTCCTTCTGTACTGCCCCAGTAGAGGTTTCCCATGAAGCTCTGCTTCTTGGAAAAGCTTCTGTCTGGAAACCCAGGTTTTTTGGTACATACTCTGGAGTCTACACAAAGGCTCCCAAGTCTCTGGTCTTGTGCTCTGTGCACCTGCTGGCTTAAAACTATGTGGAAGTGACCAAGGCTTGGACTTTGCACCCTCTGAAGCAGTGATCCAAGCTGTACCTGTGCCACTTTCAGCCATGGTTGGAGCTGGAGCTGCAGGGATGCAGGCAGCAGTGTCCTGAGGCTGCACACAGCAGGGTGGCCATGGGGCTGGCCCAGGAAACCATTCTTCTGCCTTAGGCCTCAGGGCCTGTGACAGCAAGGGCTGTTGCCAAGGTCTCTGAGATGCCTTCAAGGTCTTTTTCCCATTGTCTTGGCTATTAGCACTGGGCTCCATTTTATGCAAATTCCTGAAACTGTCTTAAATTTTCCCACTGAAAATCAACTTTTCTTTTTGACCACTTGGCCAGGCTGCAAATTTTTCAAATTTTTAAGCTCTACTTCCCCTTTAAATATAAGTTTCAACTTAAAGTTATTTATTTGGTCACACCTAACAGGCTGTTCGATGCATACAGGACACCTCTTGAGCTTTGCTGCTTAGTTCATTCCACCAGAGACACCCTAAATTATCACCCTCAGGTTCAAAGTTTCACAAGTCTCCAGGGCAGGGGCACCAAGCTGCCGTGTTCTTCCCTAAGGCAAAACAAAAGTAACCTTGACTTCTGTTCCCAGTGAGTTTCTAATTTTCATCTGAGACCTTCTACGTCTGGCCTTCCCTGTCCATCCTTCTGTCACCCTTTTTATTATAACTATTTAACAAGTCTCTACAATAGTCGAAACTTTCCCTCATCTTCCTGTCTTCTTCCAAGCCCTCCAAACTCTCTAACCTCTGGCTGATTCAACATTTCTGAACCTGCTTCAACTTTTTCTGAACGTGCTCCAACATTTTCAGCTATCTTTGTTGCAGCCTGGTAATGTGGAAAAAGAGTAAGTGTCCATTTTCAGGGGGGGGAATTCACACAGGCTTCAGATATTTGCATGAAAAGAAACTGCATGATGATTACCAAGACAAGGAGGAAAAGGCCTTGAAGACATTTCATAGCTCCACTTCACAGCACTAATTTTCCATATGGTCATTCAAAAAGAGGCTGAACTGGCTCATGGTTCTGCAGGCGTTAAAGGAATTATAGAGGCTTCTGCTTCTGAGAGGACTCAGGAAGCCTCCCAGTCATACCAGAAGTCCAAGCAACAAGATGTTTTATATGACAGAATTAGGGGTAAGACACAGAGAGGAAAGAGATGCCACACCCTGTTATACAACCAGATCTCATGAGAACTCCCTATCACAAGGTAAGCAGCAAGAAGATGGTGCTTAACCATTGGTGAAATATCCACCCCCCTACTCTTCCCCACCCCCCACAAACTGTTTCCAGTAAGAAGTCTGTTTCAGAGACAGAGCCTCTTGGAAAACCTTTACTAGGGCAGTCCAGAAAAATAACATGGGTTTGGAGCCCCCATGCATAGGCCACCATCTTCCAGACCCCAGATTCATAGACTGACCAACAGCTTTCACTCTCAGTGTGGAAAGCTACAGGCACTCAACACCAGCCCAGCCCATGAGAGCAGCCATGGGGACTAAACCCTAGAAAGCCACAGGTGCACTGCCCTAGTAAAGGCTACCTCTGCAGCAGGGTAGTTCCCCTTCCTACCACCCACCACCCTCTCACCACCCTACAGCCAGCCTACTCCTCCCCCATGCTCCCCACTTTTTTCCTTCCACTCTCACCACTATCCCGTCCATGATTAAATCACCTCCCCACCAGGCCCCACCTCCAACATTTGGGAATACAATTCCACATGAGTTTTCATTGGGAAACACAGCCAAACCATATTATTCTGACCCTGACACCACCACATCTCATGTTCTTCTCACAGGGCAAAATGCAAAACAAGCCTTTTCAAAAATTTCCAGAAGTCTTAACTCACCCAGCAGTAACTGAAATGTAAAAGGTTCAAAGTCTCATCCAGGACAAGAATACAGTCCCTTCAGCCTGTGAGTCCCTAAGTTTAAATGGGAGTTATTTTCTTTCAAGATACAATAACGACATAGGCATTGGGTAAACTTTCTCAATGCAAAGGGAAGATTCTTCCAGAAAAATAACAAAATTGGGACACAGACCCAATGCAAGTACAAACCCCAGCAGGACGGTGTTCATTTATTACGAGAACTCACTAACACACAGACAGCATTGATAGTGTGTAACCGCTTGAGACAGATCTGTGCCCCAACCCCATGTTTCACCCCCACCTTCACCATGAACTCCATTTCTCACCATACCCCCCACTTCCAGCCCTCACTGTCCACCATGATTACATCACCTTCCACCAAGCCCCAACTCTGACATTCCCCATTACGATTCCACATGAGTTTTGGTTGGGACACAGAGCCAAATCATATTATTCTGCTCTGGCCACCCAAAGCTCATGTCCCTCTCACACTGCAAAATACAATGATGCCTTCTCCCACAGTCCCCCAATGTCTTAACTCATTCCAGCATTTACTCAAATGTCCAAGAAAGCCCAAAGTCTCATCTGCCCCAATGCGACAGTCCCTTCTGCCCCGGAGCCTCTGAAATACAAAACAAGTTAACTGCTTTCAAGGTACAATGATCGCACAGGCATTGGGTAAGTATTCCCAATAAAAAGGAAGAAATTTGCCAGAAAGAAGCACGAAATACAGATGGGACTTACACACCCCATGCAAGTCAAAAACCCAGCAGGACAGTTACAGCTCCAAAACCATCTTTTCTGAATCTGTGTCCCACATCCAGAGCACAAGGGGATGTGATGGCTGGGGTCCCAAGGCCTTGGGCAGCTCTGCACCTGTGGCTTTGCAGAGTTTATCCCCCACAGCTGCTCTCATGGCTAGGCTGGTGTTCAGTGCCTGTAGCTTC